>CM057837.1:25516847-26160726 GCA_030068075.1 Paguma larvata | reverse complement strand
TCACCAAACATTGGGTGAATCAAGGAGAGAGTGAGGTGTGCAGTGTTGGAAGTTAGGGCTCTTTTAAAAATTGTGTGATGTGCTTGCCGTATCCAAATTCAATCTTAGCCAGTGTCCTCCACTTAAAGTACTGAAGCTTAGACTTCGGGAGCATCTACTGTAGCACCCTTGCCCCAACCCTTGCAGTGTGGATGAGAAAGCTTCATATACTTAAGAGACTGGGCCATGGTCTCACATCTGCCAGGTGGGAGAGTCCAGCCATGGTGACCCAGGCCCCTTTTCCTTGAGGCTGCAGTTTAATTCTCATGGGGCTGTGAGGTCCGACTCAAGGAACTGAAAGCATCTTCCCCAACTACCCATTTCAGACCTAAGTATACAGGCTCCAAGAGTAGAAGTGACCTGCCCAGGACAGTCTGGGCCCCGGGCCCTGAGCTACAGCCTTCCACTCCCCAACATCAGATTGACTCATAAACATTTTGGGCATCAGGCCATGGCCAATATTCAAAGCAGAGTTGGTCTTTTTCTGTCTTTATTTTATCTCATAAGAGTGGATTGTATGTTCATTTGCTTATTCAACAAGTATTTATTGAGCAACTTATTATTTTTTAAGTATTTATTTTGAGAAGGGGATAGGGGAAGTGAGAGAGAGAGGGAGAGAGAGAATCTCAAGCAGACTCCATGCCATCAGCATGGAGCCAGATGCGGGGGCCGATCCCACAAACCGGGAGATCGTGACTTGAGCTGAAAATCAAGAGTCGGATGCTTACCCAACTGAGCCACCCAGGTGCCCCATGGAGCATTTATTAAGCATCACCCTCTGGGGAGACAGACCTGGTTCTTGCTGTCCTGGAGCTCAATTATGGTTTTGCCCAGGAGACTGCTAACAAATCAAGGAGAGGTGCTAACAAATCAAGAGAGTTGCATGATGGAGGAACCAGATGCTGAGCTAGAGAGCAGTACTGAGAGTCTCCACCCATTGGGAACATTCCCGGAGGATGTGGCATCACTCTGAGCCTCTCCGGGCATCTCTTCGTGTGAGATCTCTGAAGGTAGGGACCATGTCCTTTCTATCATGGAGGTCTCCATGGCTGGCACAGCAAATGGGTGGATGGGTGGGTGAGTGGGCGGGTGGATGGATAAAGTGGCTGAATGGACACTGCCCCCCTACCCAGCCTGGAAACCAGACCTGTGATTGTCAGCAATGAGTATTAAGACAGAGATTCCTTACCACACGTATCTGTTTCCAGCTGAGCCCAGATGTGAGTAACTGATTTCAGACGGCCCTAGAGGAGGGTGGGCAGACCACAAGAGAGGGAAGGGGTTCTCTAATGTCTGCTTAAAGCACCACCGAATAATGACATGATTAGTTAATAAACTAGTTGTTCTCACAAGACAATTAGAGAGCCCAAATCAAAGAAGTTCTCAGAATGTCCAAAACTGAGAAGGTTGGACGTCATTGTGAAGATAAAAGATTGTTGAGGTCTGCAAATACTCCTCAGTGACGCAGAAAGTTCTGTTGGGCAAAAGTGTGGCATTTTTATTTATTTAGTTCAGGCTCATTGCGTACTTTATTCTTTCATTAAAAAAAAAAAAAGTATGAGGGGCTTGAGTGAAAGAGTTGATTATTCCAGTGTTTGGCAGTATTTCTGGAGAAACTGTCCAAAACCCATATAATAAATCAAGGCCCCCTCCCCACCCCCTGGCGGGACTGACGTGCACGAGGGGGCCATTCACAGCAAGTGGCTTGCTGTGGTCCCCTGTGCACTCACAGACGGATGGGGGACATTTCCTTTGCCTTGTGGGAGAGTCTCTTGCCAAAGCCTTAACTCTTTCCAGGAGCAGAAGCTCTAGGTTGTAGGGATTCCTAGAAGAAAATTTAGATTCTTAGCTTAAAAAACAAAACCAACCAAAAAATCCCCAAACACTGTAATGGCATGAAGATGGCCTTGGACTGCCTGGTGCTCGATTATTCACTCAACATTACTCATGGTCTTTAAACAAGAAGTCAGCCCACAACTGTTGGTGGAGCCCCCGATGTGTGCTAGGCCTTGTTGTTGGCTCAAGAGCTGTAGCATTGGCCACAGGAGCAGCGCAGTCCTGTGGAGGGACCTCCCGCCTTGGCGTGATGGTCCATGGTGGCTGGGCTGCCTCCAGCCGTGTGACATTAAGCAACTTCCTGTAAAACAGAAACACCGATGCCAAAGCAGAAGAACTGTTGTTAGGGCCAGCAGGGTGCCGGCACATGCCATCATTGTCATTATTCTTGTCCCTCTCGTCCTCATCATCATGGTGCCAGTGGTGTGAGGGCAAAGGCGAGGCCCTGTTGGGAGGGCTTTAGAGTTTCCCGAAGAAGCTGAATTGGCTACAAACGATGAATGGGGACATGGGTCCAGTCCCCAAGGACACCTGCCTTGGGGTTATCTGAATCTACCTTTCCTTGAGCCCCCACCTCTAGACTCCTTCTCCTGGACGTCCACCCTGACTCCTGTAGCCCTCAGCCCTCTTTCCTTCCCTTTGCCCCACCGCACACGTTGGGAAGCCCGTAGTGTCACACACTCTGCCCCGACCCCTAGCCTGGTGGATCTCTTTGAAAGAACATGTGGATGTTCTGAAAGGTGGCACCCCATATTCCTAACAATGGTTACCCCAGGGGAAGGCTTGGAGGTCAGAGGGGACATCAGCTTTATCTGTAAGGAGACTTTTATTTTTAAAGAGGAGAATGCATCAGCATGTTATTTGTGTACTTAAAAGTTGAATGAGGAGGCTCCTGGGTGGCTCAGTTGGTTAAGCATCCAATTCTTGATTGCAGCTCAGGTCATGATCTCATGGTTTGTGGGATCCAGCCCCACATTGGACTCTGTGCTGACAGTGCAGAGCCTGCTTGGGATTCCGTCTCTCCCTCTCTCTCTGCCCCTCTCCCACTCATGCTCTCTCTCTCAAAAAACAAGTTGAGTGAGTAAAGACTGAATCCCCCACCTGATTTCATGGTAGGGCCGTGGGGACAGTGACGCCATTTCCTTCTCGTTGACTTTGTGTCCCCTAATGAGTCTGTGGGCCCCGAGAGGATGGTCAGAGCCTCACCCTCTCTGATCTGCAGGACTGTGGCCCCGTTCTGCTTAGATGCTGGCATCCTATAGCCTCAGCAGGTGCGGTCAGAGGGCCTCTGTCTGGTGAGGGAAGCCCCAGCCCCCATCAGCCCAGTCTGACCCTGGACGCTGTCCCTGGAGTCTGGGCCGCTCAGCTCTGCTCCCTGACCAGCAGTGGCCCCTTAATCCGGTGCCCGGTGGTCTGCCCGCACACTGTTGGTGCTCACTGAGTGTTCTCTTTCTTCCTCTCCCTGTGTGGAATGGGAGGCCTTGGGTCCTCCCTCAGGGATGCAACAGGGACTGGTCCTCGCTGCAAACAGCCCCCCTTTCTGTGCGCCCTTCCTCAGGGGCCACTGGTTCCCCCTCCCCCTGCCCCAACATTGCCAGCCACACATAAGGGTCTGGAAAGGAATCCGGGCTCCTGGGACAGGTCCCACCCCACCTGAGGGCCTGCGTGACCCAGTTCCCGTCAATCCTGCTGGCACGCGAGCTCTTGATTTCATCGTCAGAGAGACCAAGTCTCTCTGTGGACGTCATTCCCGTCCTTGGGGCGATAAGGGCGCGTCGTGTCTGTCATTCTGCCACTTACCGCGCTCCGATAAGGCACAGCATCTGCTCGTCCTTGGAGGGCAAGATAAATTTAGATGTGGCGGATTTAGAACATCAGGTGACCTGTTTGCAGCTGTAGCCCTCAGGAGGGACAGGGCAGCCTGGCTTATCTGCCCAGTGTTCCGGGTATTAGCTTCACCTCTCCATCAAGACCAGCAGCCTCTTGAAGGCAAAGGGGTTGGGTTCCCGGTGTCCAGAGTGAGCTCGGGCGCATGCGAAATGCTCAGTTTGGAGGTTCTTAGACTAGGGTACCCATAAAGCTTTGACAGGTGATCTGGAATTGTTTTCGAAGGCTGCTCTGCAGGGAGGGGATATGGTCCAGAGCAGGCTTCTAACTGATCAGGGTTTCTTTTTACCTTTTATGTTTGTGCCTCTTTGTAAGATTTTCTTCCCAGGGTTAAAACTAAGTTTAAAACCCGCTGCCGTAGGCCAGGCCTCCCATTTTCCATAGAAGTAAACTGAGTCCCAGGGAAAGAGGTGACGTGCCATGTTCTCCCCGGGACCTGACTCCACGGTAGGCTTCCCTTTGCCATCTTGGTTTACTTTCGCTGCCATAACAAAGCGTCACAGACCGGGTGGTTTAAACAACAGATTTGCCGTCTCACAGTGCCGGAGGCTGGAGCCTCCCACCTAGCTTCCGGTGGTTGCCGGCAATCTTTGGCTTTCACTTTGCTCTCTGCCTTCACCCTCACCCGTCCTTTCCTGTATGCATGTTCGTGTGTCCACGTTTCTCCTTTTTATAAGGGCTCCAGCCATACTGGGTTAGGGTCTATCCTAACGACCTCATTTAACTCCATTGCCTCTGTGAAGACCCTGTTTCCAAAGAAGGTCACGTTCTGAAGCCCTAGAAGTTAGGACTCTAACATGGCTTTTCTAGGGTTTCCTAATACCCACATTCTTACACGGTCTTTGGAGGTCAAGTTCAAGGGGCCAGAGGATCCCAATTCCCGCCAGGTCTGAGCATAGACCCTCCACTCCCTGCTGACCCTGGCTCAGGGTCGACTCTGGCAGGCCCAGGCTGACTGCTTTCCCACAGAATCGAGAGAGGATTAGCAGCTTTCTGAGCCTCGCCGCACGCTACTTTTTGGTTCCCTCTTTATCGCTGTTGCTGTTATTGTTCAAGTCATTGTAATTGATACATTACTTTGCTTAAACATATACAGAAAATTTCAAGGAAAGGTCACCCATCCTTTTACTACTCAGCTAGTCACAGTCGACACTTTTCATGTAATTCCTTCTAGCATTTTCCCCCATGTACATACTTACAGGATTTTTTTTTTCTTAATATAATTTCAAAAGTAGTTCTCACATCATGAACATTCTCCATACACGTGATTTATGCTTTTCCATTTGATGCGTATTTATTGAGTGTCAGGCACGGGGGATGCATCAGTGAGGAAAACATAGACATTTCTCTTCTCCCGGGCTGCCCTTCTCCAGGGGAACGGGCATACCAATGGACAACGGGGAACTGGCCTACTGCCTTTTACCCAGCACTGGCCCAGGGCTGCAGTCTGTCCCCACCTGTAGCTTATTTGTTTTTTGTGGGCGTATTCTTCCTGTAAGCGATCTTGAAAATAAGCCCTTGCCCACAAGCATAGCATAAACTTGATTTTTAAAGTCTTCATATTGAGTATACATATACATATATGTGTGTGTGTGTATATGTGTATGGAGATATATATATACACACACACACAGAGTGAAAACTATTCGTTTCTCTTTTCCACTAGTTTTTACCATTATAGTTAGTATTCAGATTAACATCTTTGTACTTCATTGTGGCGTTTCGATCTCTGGCTCAGAAGGGGGAAAGCCCACACTGTCTTTCAGAAGGCCAGACACATTAGCTAAACTCCAGCAGTGAGTGTGGTGGCCTCTCCGCCTCCTTTGCTTCCTCTGGAATGTTCCATCTCCAGCCTGTGCTCGCGTTTACAGACGCCATTAACCTGAACCGTGTCTCTCTGATGGACAAAGCAAACGAGGTTGGGTGCGCGCCCTGGGCCCCGCTCGCCAGCCCCGAGTCATGGCAGTCACAGGCATGAGAAGGGCTTTTCTGTCCGTGTTTAAGGCTCGTCGCCGAATATGGGAAAAACAAGCTAGTTTATGCGGCATCGGGGACCTCAAGTCGGCACAAGAGGCCAGCTGACCCGCGGCAGCCTGAGCGTGACAGCGTTCGGCCCCATAAAGAGCCGCTAGGACAACACTGTTAATCGTCTCTGCCCAGACTCTATTTACGGAATTTATTTCCCGGGCTCCGTCTGCTCAGCAGCACCGTGGCAACGCCTCTCCCGGCATCTGCCTCGGCGCATCAAACACCCCTTGTTCGAGGGCCTCGGAGCTAGCACCCAAGAGAGTGAGAAGAAAAACTGTGGGTGGAAGGAGACTTGGGGCCAATATAAACGTTTAAATTAAAAAAAAAAAAAAAGAACAGCAAAAAGTTTATCCCCTAAAGTGTGCCTGTGGGTACGCATTCCCGTGCCCTCCTCACGGTGACCCTTTGCAGCCAGTGTTAGAAAGGAAAAACGCAAACTCAAGGAACATTCTGAGCGCTGGTGTTTGGTTTTTTCTGTTCCACAGTTGCGCTGTCCATGTATCATCTTTAAAAATTAATTTTAAAATTATCTTCTAGTTCCTTTTCTCTTCTGAAAAATAAAATCACCCATTGATGAAATTTCCAAAATATAATCTAAAGAGAGGAAAATTAAAATGGCCGGTGGGATAGCCACTGTGAACGTTTTGGTCTGTGGCTCCGTCGTAGTTCTGCTCATGGAGAGAGAATCGTATCCTCTGCCATGTGTTTCCCTGCCCAGAAACCAGACATCATTTTATTTTGTTTTATTTTACTTTATTTTGTTTTGTTTTGCTTTGCTTTATTTCATTTTGTTTTGTTTTATTTTATTTTTTAAATGTTTATTTTTGAGAGAGAGAGGGAGAGAAAGCACAAGCGGGACAGAGCAGAGAGAGGGGAAGACAGAGGATCTGAAGAAGCAGGCTCCGTGCCGCCAGCAGCAAGCCCGATGCAGGGCTTGAACCCATGAACTGCAAGATCAGGACCTGAGCCAAAGTCAGATGCTCAACCAACTGAGCCTCCCAGGTGTCCGCAGATATCGTTTTAAATGGAGACATATGACTGTTGAATCCCTGCTAGACTGGGAGCCGGACGACTGAGATTCTCATGCCTCCCCCTTGATTCCATGGCCTTGGGAAAGTCCCTTCACCTTGATTTGCTCCTCTTTGAAATGGGGACCCAGCAATCCTTACCTTACGATCAGGTGGCCACAGGAGTTCCTGGTAGAACATGCTTTGTAAAGTGCTTGGCACTTTGTTGCTGACTGTTTTCAGTGTGGTTGTGTGCTCCTTCGGTAGGACAAGTGGCTAAAGTAATTTTCCTGTAGCCCTGATGAACTGCGACCCTTTCTTCTAAAGCTGCCCCTATATCCGATCTTGGTCCAGATCACCACCTTAATGCATGCTGCCCGGAGACCTGGGAGCCTCCCTTTCCCTCTGCCCTGCCTGCCCTCCCCTGCCCAGCACACATGGCCGGACAGTCCCTCTCCAATTCCGGGCGATGCTGCATCCCCAGTATCTCTGGAGTCGGGCCTCTCTCCCCGCCCCCACCGTTTCCCTCACCCTGGCCACCTCCCTCTCCTGCCTCAACTCCTTTGTCTCCCCCCACCCTAACTCCATCCAGGTTTACTGTGCTGTGTCCAACCACACTCCATACAGCAGCCAGGAAGCTCTTTCTAAAATGTCCTCGTCGTCATGCTGCCACCTGCTATGATGTCCCCAGGGTCTTATCAGAGCTGACCAGGCCCTGCCTCACCTGTCCTCGCTGACCACTCCAGGTCCGCGCCCCCCACCCTGTCCCCCGACTCAGCCACTCCTTCACTCTCTTCTCCATGCCTTCACCAGGTACACTTCCCTAATTCTGCCTGGTAATCCACTCAA
The DNA here is from genome assembly GCA_030068075.1 of Paguma larvata. Lineage (NCBI taxonomy): Eukaryota > Metazoa > Chordata > Mammalia > Carnivora > Viverridae > Paguma > Paguma larvata. The sequence continues at coordinate 26,153,080 of CM057837.1, read as the reverse complement.
CCTTGGGCCTCTACCTTGCAGGTCACTTCCTCCAGGAAGCCTTCACTAGTGACCTCACCAGGCCTGGGTTTGGTCCTTATCCTTGCCGCAGTCTGATGACTGACCTCCGTCCTCTGCTTGACTGCAGGGCTCCGTGAGGGCAGAGCCTGGGTCTGCCTGGTGCCATTTCCCAGCCCTCAACACAGGTGTCTCCCCTGCACCAGGCTCTTTTGGAATCTTGATGTTCTTTCTTGTTTTTTGTTTTTGTTTTTTTTTTTTTTTAATGTTTATTTACTTTTGAAAGAGAGACAGACAGACAGAGCATGAGCAGGGGAGGGGCAGAGAGAGAGAGAGAGACACACACAGAATCTGAAGCAGGCTGTAGGCTCCAAGCTGTCAGCACAGAGCCCAACGCGGGGCTCGAACTCATGAGCCGTGAGATCACGACCCGAGTTGAAGTCGGACGTTCAACCGAATGAGCCACCCAGGCGCCCTTTGATTTTCTTTCTTCACTCAGGTATTTTTTGTTCTCCCCTGGAGATGGAAAACAAAAAAAAAAAATCTTAGTCTTCCCAAATCCTGGAATGATTGCTGATGGGTCTTCTTTTTCTGAGTCCTTTTAAAAGACCCTGCATTTCTCTCCCCTTCTGCTCCCTGGCTGACCTGAGCGGGGAGGTAGAGGAGAGTTGAGAGAGGGGTGCATGCTTCCAGCTGTCCTGCTGGCCCCCTCTGACTGGCAGAGGTGGACGCTGCTGCAGGACTTTGGCTGAGCCCAGCATGAAGCAGAGCAGGGCACGGAGAATGGCTTTGCCCAAAGACTCCATCTCCAGGCGTGGGCGTCAGCAGCCTGGCAGTGCCCAGCTGCTGTCGGCACTGGGCTCATGTCTCAGGGACAAAGCTCCCGGAGGGCTAACCCGGCTCAGTCCAGTTGCGGTGGAAACAACAGTGAGGAGCACGAGCGCTGGTGTCAGGGGGGACCTGGGTTTGAGCCAGGCTCCATTCCTTATTGACTGGACAAGTGATTTGCCTTCTCTAATCCTCAGTCTCCTTACCTCCGAAATGGGACTAGGAGGGCTGCCAGGAGCAAATGAAGAAACGCGTGGGGAGGGCTCTGCAGAGGGCCTGGCGTGCAGCAGGCACTCGGACACGGAAGCCGCCGTGTCACTGCTGGCTGCCGTCATCATGCCGGCAACAGTCCTGCTCACTTCGAAGCTTTGTTTCCTGGTTCCCCCGTGGGTGGTGGTTGCCAGGTCCTGCTGGGTTTAAGTTTATCTGTTCATTCATTCGTCCATTCATTCTGTTATGCCCTTGCTCTGTGCCAGGGATCTGGGGAGCTGCCAGGTGGTGGAGAGCTGCTTGCGGGAGTGGCTCCTGGCATCATGGGCTGGGCCACCTGTATTGCCTTTATGGAACCCGAATATCACCCCTCAACCCCTCACCCCACTTCCATCCCTTGAAGCTCTATTTACTAACTCACAGCAGACCTTAGGGGTTCAGGATGGTACCCCTCCCCCTGAACAAAGGCCATCTTATCCGTCCCTCTGCGTCTGGCCAGGGGGGGCCTCAACCAACTCAGACGCATGGGGTGATAGCCAGTCCCAGCCCTGAACCCCTGTTCAGCTCTCACTCTGGGCAGGGCCCTGCAGAGGATCCCGAGGGGGGAGGTAAGGAGCAGTCCCTCGTTGGGAAGACGGGACAGAAAGCACACACATGATGCTGGTTAACGGCCGTGTGAAAGTGGGCAGCTGTCGGATGTTCCTCTTGGTACCAAGGGCACGGAGGTGGGGCAGGACGGGAAACAGAGACATCTCTGCGGGACGGAAGGTGGTAGAAAAGGAAGACTTTTGGAGTCAGCAGGTGCAGCATCACACGACCGGCAAGCATTTCCTGGGCACTTGCTGCGGCCGAGAGTTGGGTTGTTTGCTTTATAGACACTCACTCACTGAATCGCCATGAAAGCCCACCGGCCAGGCGCCATTTCCCCCCACCCTTTATTTGATGAATAAAGATGCAGAGACTCGGATTTGTAAGTCGCTCAGAATTACAGACCTCTGGAAGAGGCAGAGCCCAGATTCAAACCCGGGCCTGAGTCAAGCCTACGCTGGCCGTGAATCTCCACCATGTCGGCCGTGCTTTCCCGTGACGACCGTGACGGTAGGACAGCACGGGGCACATTTGGGGAGTGATATGTGTGCACTGCTTCAATGGGCTTTGTGCAGAGAAGTTGTGAGGGGAAAGGTCCAAGGCAGGCCACATCAGGCCCGAGACACCGTCTGTGCCTCTGACCTGAAAGGGTAGGTCTTTGTCTTATGGGTAGTAGGGAGCCACTCAATGTTCCTCTGAGAGCCCCTGCTACAGTCCACAGGGTGCGAACAGAGCAAAGGGAAGCCATGGACAGAGCAGGCAGGGCTTTCAGAGTGATATGAAATTCATTCGCTTCTCCAGATAGTTATTGACTTACTGGGTGCCAGGGAGAAATGAGACAGCGGTTCTCAAGTAGCCAGCCCAGGACCTGGAGTGTGCCATAAATGGCCTCCATTCCTGGTGACGCTACTCCACAGCTTAGGTAACGCCATAGGAGGCAGGAGCCGCGGGGGCTTTGGTCACCTGTGGTGTCAGGCTGGGAGCAGGTTTCTCTTTGTGACGCTGGGTCCTAGGGTGCCTTTCACACCACCCATGAGGTCTCTGCTTTGGCAGCTGTTCCTGCCGCCCACCTGTCTCTTCCTCCCTCTTCTCGGAGGTGGTTTCTCGCTCCCCTGCTGTCGGTTCCCCCCACCCCTGATCCCCCTCCGCAGGGCCTTTCGGAAGGCTGCAGATGGGCATGGATGTCACACTGCCTGTCTCTGAGAGACCACCTCAGGGGCCACCCAGGTGGGGTTTGCAGGGCACGCGCTAACTGGGGGTCAGGATGTGGGCGTGGGGTGCAGAGAGGGCTCTCCCCCCCGACAGCCTCCTGGCTGCATCCTTTGGCCAGCCGGCCATGGGACGTATTCTCTTAGGGCTTTTGCTCCCCTCTGTCTCCATTTGACTCTAACATGTAAGGAATAGTTCTCAGCCACGCTGACCTGCTGCTGGGTTAACGTCCCACCCATTCCCAGCCCGCATGCCTCCTAGATTCCCGTGTCCCACAGCGGCTTTGCCAGCCTCGCCAGGTAGAGACCTCAGAGTTCCTGTGCCCACTTGGTTAGGTCAGCCCCCTCTTGTCCATCGCACTGCCCTGACGCTCCTCACCCTGCTGGGACTGATGCAGTAGGCTCTTCGTTAGTCCGCCGCTAATGACCGGTTTCTTTTTCCTCCTTGCCCATCCAATCTGACCTCTGGTTTGCTGACCTTAGCACTTGGAAGCTTCTTGACTTTTCTGAAGACATTGAAGCTGAGACTTCTAGCAGATATAAATGGCTAATGCACTGCCCATAGGACAGAGTCCAAGCCATGCAGCCCTGAGGCAGGGCCTCTTTCCAAGCCTGGCCTTGGCCCCTCTAAAAGTGCTCACTGACTTGCTGTATGAAGCTACTCAGAGTGGTCCTCTCCCCATAACCCCCCAGCCCCAGAAGGCTTTGGGCTTCTCATGCCTTTGAGTAAACCTCTACCAGCATGGTGGTCATCAGCATGTCAGCACAAAATCCCTGCTTTTTATTTAGGAGCTGTGTAACTTTGAGCAATTTGCTTAACCTCTCTGAGCTGCAAAAATGAAAATGATTATGATAGCTACCACTGACCAGGTTTTTACCCTGTGCCAGATGCCGTGCCCAGCACTTGGCAGTGCCTCTTCGTACCTACCCCACAACCCTAAGAGAGGTGCTGTTTTTAGGCTCATTTGTCAAATAAGGAAATCGGGGTTCGCGCAGTGAAACAAATACCTTGCCCAAGGTCACACGCCACTAAGAAGCAGAGCCAGACTCAGGTCCTGTCCTCGTCTGGTCCTTGCCTGTGAACATGGGGACCACGCCGCTCACTTCTCAGGGTTGCTGGAGAGTTTCAAAGCAGCGGCACGTTTGGAAGCATCTGTCCAGTGCTGAGCACCGGGGGCCTTGGTAAGCAGGTTTTCTTCCTGTTTCTGGGCTTTGGTCAGGCCACACCCTCTGTCCTCCTCCCTAGCTGGCCAGGTCCTACCTCCAAGGTCAATGGAATAACCACCCACCCCCTCCACCCAGGCCACCTCCAGCCCTGGCCACAGGGAACAGAACTGGGCTTCAGGTATCTATTCTCCTAAAAGGTGTGTGACACCTTTGTAAGCCCTGGCCCTCCGCTAGTGCCTGGTCCTCTGTGGGAGCTGGGCGGGTGTCCACAGAATCAGGGAGCCGGTGAAGCGATCCATGACAATGGGAAGGGAGGAGTGGAAGATGAGAGGCCACGGTCGTGCAGGGACCCGAGGAGTGGTCCTCCGGAGCCCATGCAGCTGGGCCTGGTGCAGCCCCATCCCCCACCCGGCAGTCCTGCCCTCACACCTCCACGACCTGTAGTTTGGGGCATTTGCTTCAGTTATTCCCTGACCATGACCTCCTGGGTCAGTGTTCTCACTTCCTGGGATGGGAAGGAAAAAGCCCCATGGGGCTGGGTTTATGGAAGGTGAACACTCTCCTGCTACAGCTGGCCTCCCGCTTGTGGGACCCTGTAGTCGAGCCTTGGCCTGATGGCGCCAGCCGCCCCGCTCTGGGAGTGGCCTCAGGTCTCCGTGGGATGCGTGGCTGGAGCCAGGAGGCCGAGCACCTCTGCCAGCTCGCACGCCACCTGCCTGAGCATGAGATGCCATCAGAGAGGGCTAGCTGGCCGACGCGCAGGCCCTGCTCAGAAGGACTGGGGGGGGTCCTCGCTGCTCACCTGACCGCTGGGCCCTGGCCGGGGCCCTGGTGAAACCAGCTCCCAGGAAGCTCAATAGAACGAGCTGGTCTTTCTTGTTATCTTCTGTGCCCCCTGAGGACAGAGCCGGCTGGGCCCCCTCTCAGGCTCGAATCTTTCACCCACGAATGGAAGGAAATTGGGCTGATGTGCTGTCCCTGGGACTCATTCTCCCCACCTCAGCATCAAGGTGCAGTCATGATTTCCGGAACCATTTCGTTTTGGCTGATATCTCATCCTGAGGGCTGAGGTACAACCGCGACCCAACTTATGTGAGAGGAGCCTCGGGCTTGGGTTATCTTGCTATCCAGCCTTCTGGAAGAGTCTGCAGGGATTCCCTCTTGTCGATGGGACACAGCCTGACATTCGAGGCCCACCCTGTATTATATGAGTGTGTGCGTGTGTGTGTGTGTGTGTGTGAGAGAGATTGTCTCCAGATTAAGTACCCTGAAGGCAGGCTGCTGGCTGTCTTGTAGGCCTCCTGCCTCAACAGATGTCAGGGAAAACGACTCTGCCCCAGAGACAAAACTGGCAAGAGACTGCGGTGGTTATAACAGAGAGTCTCCCAGGCCAGAAGCTCAACCTTCCAAATTCTGCGTGGCCCCTGGTTATCAGTCACACTGCCTCCCTAAGGCTCAAAGAGAAGGGACTTGTCGGGGCCCCTGGCTGGTGAGTAGGAGAGCCCAGGGTCCAAAGAGGCAGTGCGTGTTCAGGGGGAGGGGGGATTCCCTCTGCCTCTGCCTCCTGCCGAGAGGGTCCCAAGGGTTGTAAGGCACGGAGAGTCTCCCTGGAGCAGCTTTGATCTCTGCCGTGTTGGTTTGCAGCAGGAAGTAAGCTCAGCCGCTCCCAGTGGCCACTGAGCTCACACGTGTCTTTCCGTCCCCGTGGCTCCCTCCAGGTGGGGTTGCCAGTGCCTGGAGCTGGGGATCCAAGTTCTGGTCCAGTTTCCCCACTAACAAGTTAGGATTTTTCTATAAGGTTTGAGCTGGAAGACCTCTGTCCTGTGCGAGCCTTACTCTCTCACTTGGCAGGTGGGGAAACTGAGGCCCTGCACAGGGAAGGACAGGGCAGGCTGGAGGCTGAGGATATCAGGAAACAAGGAGGAACCTGGTCCGTTGGCTTCGTGGACCCAGGAGGTGCCAGGCAAGCCCCGGAAGTGGCATCTCGTACGTGGGGCGTGGGGCTCGAGCTGGGGAGAAGCGTTTCCGGGCCTGTGGCAGGAAGGGGCTCCGTGCTGGTTCCCGACCTCTCACTTCCTGCCTCGGAGGTAACCGCAGGGCAAACAGGCAAGACCGAGCACCCAGTCAACAGCAGCCCCCGATTTAGGGAAGGCCTTTCTCCTAGGCTCTGAGCCTTCCCTAGGGGACGAGGACAGCTTGGCAAGTGGAGAGGACTGCCTCACTCGTTCCTGTGGGTGTGGCCAGGGAATGCTAGGTGACACCGTCCTTTGTCCCATTCTGTTCCAGTGTCTCTACCACCCCTGCTCTGTGAGGGAGGGCAGAGTGACCCTCCCCCCCCACCCCCCAACCCCCCCCCCCGTGAGCTCTTCCCTCGCCCACCAAACGTCACCTGCCCGACCTCATGGACAGGTGCTCCATCTCAGTCCCCGGTGCCCCCAACATGTAGCCAATGCACGCACACAGTAGGCGCTTGTGGTCTGTGTGTTGAATGAGGAGTCCTGAATCCCGGCTTTAGTTTATCCTCCCTCAACCAGCACCACTAACCACCCACCTGCCTCTCCCTTTGTTCAAATTGCTGGGAAGCCCACAGCCAAGTTTCATGCTGAAAGCCTAGCTCTCCTGCTTCAGATGTCCTGGGGGGGAGCTCATGTTATTCTCCCCTCCCTCTTCGCCGCTTATTTCCTGCTCTTTGTCTTTCATCGAACAATCGAAATGTGCTTTTATTGGGAAATGCTGTGGATCCTTTTTGGGAAGCAAGCGAGCAATGAATAAAGCAGTGCATTAGACGTGAAAAGGTGAAAAAGCTTCCTGCCACCCCCCGGGAAGCAGGTGTGTCTGCGTTCTGCCCCTCCTCTCTGCGGAGCGGGCAAACTGGCACCTGCGCTTGCCTGCCCCGGGGCCCCGCGAGGTGAGGTTGCTCAGGCCGGAAGAGGCAGTGCGTCTCCATGGGATCGGCCGTGGGACGGCCAGTCCGGAGGGGCTCCGAGCTTGCCTGCCTGGGCACAGCCGGCCAGCGCCCCGTTTCGGAGAAACTGGCTGAGAACTTGGCTGGCCAGGCCGTCGGAAGGCGCCCCGGAGGGGAGTCAGACATCGCCAGTTACGGCACTGGTGGCAGGCCAACTATGCTTGTTGCTTCCCTGTGCTTCCCCCTTCCCGGTAAAGAGACACAATGACCGAGCGTCCACAGTGAGCCAAAACGGCGACATTGTCCAAAAAAGGAGATAACTCGATTGAGAGGTATAAATAGGAGTGTGTGTGCGCTGGGGGTGGGGTGGGGAGCAGACGACAGTGCTGCTCTGCTCACTCCCTCGGCCACCACAGGAGGGTTGCTCTTGAGGTCCTGGCCACCAGAGGAGATAGATTTTTTTGGAGGTGTCGGCAAGAGAGGAGAGGTGAGCCATCCCCCGCCGTCCTCCACTCTCCGCCTTGCCCTCCCCGACCCCTGCCGTTACAAGAGAGAGTCTGCGGGAATGAGCTGTAGGCGGAGAGGTTAAACATAGTCCATTTTACTGAATTCAGAGAAGGGCTCCTGCAGGAAGGACACAGGGAGGGAGCTGACGGGCCATTAGCTGGGGGCCGAGGCTTCAGTTACAAACGTGCCAACAAAAGGAAACAGCAGCTACAGCGGGGGCTTTGGGAGGCGGGCCGAGGGGGTGCTGTGTTAGATCCTATTTCCGATGGTTCTGGAAGGAAAGCGAGGTCTTTAAAACCAGACGAGCCTCCCTCTTTGCCCTTGCACTTGCTCGCTGAGCAGCCTTGGGCAAGTCTGTCACCTTTGGGAAGCAGTCCTTCGCCTGCACTCTGGGGTAAATAAATAACATCTCCTGATGTCTCCATGAACTTCAGCTAAGACCCCCGTGCACGTGCACAGGGCGGGCCGCTGGCCGGGTGGAAGGCATCTCCCCGGAGCCCGAGACGGCCATCCGCAGTGGGCGTGGGCTCTGTCGCTCTGCGGTTCTGCCGATAGCCTTCCCGGGGTCTCTGGCCAGCCGCCAGTTATTGTCCCAGTTAGGACCGAATGGGGAATGCCAGCCCTCCCTGTGGGGACGGATTCGGCTACTAGTACCCCTTATGCCGCTGAATTTCAGGGTTTCCTATGATCCTCAAAATCGCTACCTGCCTGCGGGGCTGCCTCGGGCCACGTGCCGCCGGCCGGTGTTCTGAGTTGTGGCTGCGTCCGTCCCCGTGGAGGCGGTGGGCTGCCGCGCAGCTTGCCAGGCTCTTCCCCCGCCCCCTGCGCGCACGCCACCCCCGGCAGTCCTGCGGGAAGTGGCATTTCCCTTCTCGTTTTACAGATCAGGCTTCCAGAAGTTGCCTAAGTTGCCGACTTACAGGCAAGGCCTGGATGCGACTGCTTCCTCTGCCTCTCGGGGCTTCATGGGTGTGACCACCACCCAGCATCTCACCCAGGATGGGGTGAGGACACAGTGAAGACGGGGCTGGAGGGTCAAGCTCATTCCTGCCGGACGAACTTCCCGCCAAGCGGGGATCCTCCAGCTCCGGCACCTTCTGCATGTGCTCTCTGGCCCTTTGTTCCCGAGCAGCCTCCGTCCTCCACCTGCCCCATTGTTTTCAGTCTGCCACTTGGCCACGGAAGGAGGAGGTGGTAGAAGTGAGTTACCGTCCAGTCTGAATTGGCATGCATTAGCCAAATAAAATATTTTACTTATGCCCCAAAACATTTTGCTTGGTTACTTCTTAACAGGCCAAGTGCACTATTTTCCATGAAAACATTTCCATCGTTAAAGAAGTATCTCTGACCCAGAAGCTGGGTCCCGCTGCATCCTTGTCACAGCTCACATTTTATTTGGGGTCCCGTGTTTTCATAATGTCACCACCTCTTGCTTTGCATAAGGACTACCCTCCCTGATGGAAATATTTTGCAAGAATGTATTCAGCTGTCGAGGTGGTGCAGAACTCCTTCAGAAGGTCGTCTTTGTTCAGCTCAGAGAAGGACCCCTTTTCTCTGAAGTCCCTGCCACGCCTCACTGGCCAGTACGGGTCTCTCCAGGGCGTCATGAAATGGATCAGATCCCATCACAGCAAAAGCCATTTAAGGTTCATGGAAATGTTTGTGGAAACAATTGCAGGCTCCCTTGCTGACAGCCCACTTCTTACGTGTGACTTTTTTTATGGAGCATGTGCCCAGCACAGCAGAAGAATTTGGCCGGCCCTCAGAATGTGCTGGAATGGAATTTGGCTGTGCTCTCTGTCCAGGTTTCCCATAATGGCAGCGAGAGAATGTTCCCCCGCTCATTAGGCAGACGTTCGACGGGCTTTCTCTGTGTCCCAGATGCCGGGTTAATCAGAGACGAGGGCAACCCAGGCCCCATCTTCAAGGAACCTGGTTGATGGGGAACAGAAGATATATGTGCGTTTCATTCCTCAGGACATCACAATGACATTAGGAAGGGTGGCAGACCCTCCTCTCGGTGTGTGTGATGATTGTAGGCAGCACACTGAATTGCGGTTATGTGAATTTAATGTAGGCCATAAAAAAATACATAGTAACCACAGCAGTAATTTCCTATATATAATTGCTTAACAGGTAGGAGGAGACAGGTAGGAGAGAGAGTCCATTAACACCCAAGTTAAAGAGAAATATTAAGTAAATACGATAGTAGTGGGAACCGTCGCAGTTGGTAGATTATGGCAAAGGTCGTGGTAAAAAAAAAAAAAAAAAATCAGGACGGTGGCTCAGAAATGGCCAATGGCTGCAAACGTTAGGCTCGTGTTTAGGGCGTGCTGATGGAATGCCAGGGGCTTGACCTCTATTGTTGTCCAAGCCTCAGGAAACTCCGCAAGATGGTAGTATTACCCTCCCAGCGGATGAAACCGGGTCTGAAAGAGGCCAAATGATTTGCCCGAAGTCACGTGACTGGCATATCGAAGAACTTGGATCTGCACTCTGGTCTGTCTGACTCCTGATAATAAGTTCTTAGCCACTAGGCTGGAGGACAAAGTACGGCAGTTTGCTCAAATAAAGAAGTGATTTTCCCCTCCCTCGGGTAAAATCCAAGAGAACTTCCTAGAGGAGGCGGCCTCGACTGAGGGGTAGGATTTAGCAAGGGAAGTTTTGGTGGTCAGGCTGTGTATCCCATGGATTAGATACCCGGGATTACCCGCCAGATGGTTCCAACGGCACATGTTTTTCTCACATAAATGAGGTCTTGAAGTAGGCTGTGAGTTGCAGTTCTGTGTCATCAAGGGCCCAGGCTGCTTCTATCTCTCCTCCCCCCTATACCTCATGGGCTAGTATGGCTGCAGCTCCAGCCATCACATCCTTGTTCCAGGCAGTAGAAAAAAAGAATAGAAGGAAAAAGGAAAAAACGCCCATGTCTCTCAATGAGTCAACGGCCTTGAAGGAGCTTTTCTGGAAGCTGAACCTAACAGCTTGTCCTCGGCTCACTGGCCAGCTCTGGTTCTGGGGGTGGCTGCCTGTTGCATGTCAGGCAGCGGCAAGTAGAAGACAACAGTCCTGTCCTTGAGGCTCCTGCAGTAAAGTCAGCTGCTCCCAGTTTGAGGCGTTAGAGGGGTCAGCGGTTGAGTGGAGAAGAAAAAGCTTCCTCCGGACTGGGACTTGCTTTTGGAGTGGCCCCCGGAAGCTTGGTCTGTTTTGGATTATTCAGCACGTTCATTCGGTGTTTAATTGGAGTGTAGAGTTGCAGCAATTAGGCTGCCTGAGGGGGCCCCTGCCTGCCATCCCATCAGCCCCTTTGAAAAGACAAGAACCACTCTTGAGTACAAACGAATCCAGCTCCCCACCCTCCCACCCTCCAGTGCAATTAGAGCAGGAGGAGCCAGAGAGCCAGCTTTTCACCGAATCCTGGGCTGTGATTTAGAGCCCAGCGTGGTGGTGCTCGCAAGCCCTGAGGTGGGCATGGGGTGTCTTGTTCTGCTCACGGGCAAGTTTAAAACCTGGAAACCATGGCCTGCCTGGTACCACCCTCCTGTCTCATCCCCTGGCTCCGGGCCCTGAGTTTGCTTTTCACTTCTCAGCTCTCAGGGGCGCGTGCTGGCTGATTGCCAGCAAGATCAAGTTCGGAGCGTTCTTTAAAAATCAGTGATGCTGTCTCTTGTGAGTTGCCCAAGTTGTCCTGCGACTCGTTCGTAGAACGTCAGTCCTTGTTCGTGTGAAGCCCTCTCCACTGGGACTTGGGTTCTTTTGGGTCTGAACTGCTCTGTTAGCACCTATGGGGAATCAGGTTGTGGGACCACGGAAAGGTTAGGGCTAACATGGGTCTGAGTGGTGGGATCAGCCCCCACACCGCCGCGCTCTTGACCGGAACCTTGGCTGCAGGCCGGTGGGAGGCAGAACTGGGGAGAGCGGGCTTCTGCCCTCCAGTGCTCTGTCTCTGTTCTGTAATTACCTCCAAGCAGACAGTATTGTAAAGAGGCTGGAGAGATGCTTTCCTACGGCCTTAGAAATCAAACCGCTATTAATATGCTAATTACGACCATTTGTATTTACCATCAGAGCCGGTCCTGGAGAGCTTCTCCTTGGCAGCATTATTAGATATTCCGTTCTTGAAATAGAAAGTCCATATTATTTTTTTATTGAAAGCTCTAAATCCAGAGCTTCCTTATGTTCCGCCAGCTCTTTTCCTTGAATTTAGTAGGCCCAGCCCTGGGCTCCTGAAATGAAGGCCAGGTGGGAGGAGGGTGAAGGCGGGTTGATCCACCTCACAAAGCAGACAGGAGCTCAAGATGGCGTTTAGATACGGGGCCCTGCGGGTCCCAGGTCAGTTACCTGCTGATGTCACCGGACGTGTAAGCATTATTTTTAGCAGTGGCTTCACTCCTAAAACCAGTCCTACGGGATTTATTTTTAGACCGGGTGATGCAGGTGCTGCTGGGAAAATGTCTGTTTCTCCCCAGATCACTTTTGTCCTGGAACTACCCAGTTTCTGAGGAAAACAAAATGGCACCCACGGCCAAGGACAAGACAGATACGTGTTTGGGAAACAGAGGGATGAGTGCCTTATTTGCCTTGAGGGCAGATCCCAGGGAATCCACACCTCTTGGCTTTCCAAGGAGCTGTTTGGGACAGAGCCCTCTCTGACCTGGGAGCTTTCATTCCCTGGCAAACGAGAGATTGAGTTCTTGTTCTCCTCATGGACAAAGATACCCAATGAAGGTTGTGGGACTTTTCTAAAGAGTAGGGTGTCGATTCCAGAAGAATAATGCGTTAGCTATGGTGTTTTATAAATCTAACAAATATTTAAGCATCTACTATATGCCAGACCTAAATTAGAAATTTAGGAATGTTCCAGTCACCACTAATGAGTGATATAGTAATATAAAACAAACGTCACGCTCATGGATTCTGTAGATCCAGAATTCAAAGACAGTAAAGCAGGGATGGCTTATTTCTGCTTTGCGTTGTTCAAGGCCCCAGTGCCAGACCTGAAGGTTGGAAGACTAACCCACTTACCTGTCTGGCAGTTGGTGCTGGCTGTTAAATTGGCCCCCAACTCATCCCCATGTGGCTTTATCACATGGCCTGGGCTTCCTCACAGCATGGTGGCTCGTCCCAGGGTAAGCATCCCAGAAATGGAGAGCGAAGCAGGAGCTACATCTGTTTTGTGACCTCGCCTCAGAAATCACAAAGCATCACCTTCACCACATTCTACTGGTTGAGGTAGTGACAAGCCCCCTACCCAGATTCAAAGAGAAGGAATACAGACACCAGCCCTTGGCAGGGGGCGGGGCCTCAGTCGCGTTGTATGGAGAGCATATGGGATATAGGTATATTTCAAGAAGCATCAGAGAGACTTGGAAATAGGAACAAGGAAGAAGAGGCTATAAAAATGGCAAAGCATATAAAAAGTGAGGAAGAAAACTTTAAAAAATGAAGGTAGAATAATCAGAATTAAAGCATTCAAAGCTCTGTCTTTCGGAAGGAAAGTATAGCTATTGATTAACCTCAGGGTTGTTAACCTCAAAACTGGGAGAGCGGCAGTTTCTAATGTGGACGGGGACTCTCGGGGGTCCCTGAGACTCAGCAAGATCAAAACTGCATTCATAAATAATCCATAATGATGTTATTCTCTCTTTTCATTCTTATTCTCTCACAATTGCAGAATTTTCTAGAGCCTGTTTGACACAAGATGATATCATCACTTGTCCGGTTAACAAAATATATGCTTGTGTAGTCCTGTGTTTGAAACTTTTCTCAATTTTATTTTATACTGTGGAAAGTATTAATAGATATAACCCATGTAAATAAAAGCAATTGGAGGGGTCGATAATTTCCAGAGGTGTAACGATTTCCTGAGGCCATGAAGTTTGAGAACCGCCATTGTAGGAGAGGGGACAAACGAGGAAGAGAAACAAGGACAATCCTTGTGAAATAGCATCTCCTGGGCTCTGAGAAACAAGTGGTGGTTATTGTTCATTCTAAGTTATTTTTCTATAACTTCATGGTTATTCTTCATTCTAAGATAATTCAAGATAGAAACTTTTAAATCTAAAGGACTGATGAAGAATGGTACTAACCCGTTGTGCAGGCCAGGGAACAGGGAAGAATTTCAGGACTGGGTGGTGTTCGCCCTGTGTTACAGCGACACCTACTGAACACCGGGGATATTACAACCCAGCTGTATGGAACAAACGACCAGCAAGAGTAAAGACTGTATTCATACCAAAAAGGACATAGAAAAGAGCAAACTTTGTCAGGCAGAGTATGACATTAAACAGGCTTAGACAAAACAAATTCTTAGCCAAAACAGAGGGCAACTCAAAAAAGACATAAAATGACAATTCCATTGCCTCTGCACCCTCTTCCTCGGCTAGATGGAAAATTAGTGGTTTTTGTCAGGGAGCCTAGGGCAGAGCTTAACATCAGAGCCACCTTGGAGCACTTAAGAAATAAATAGTTCTAAGACTTTATGGAATCAGAGTCTCTGGGCCCAGAATTTTATAATTTTAAAAAGTTCTGCAGAGACTGTAGTCCTATCTACAATATCCGGTCCAGAATGGCTCTGCTGAGGGTGGTTTCTGTCCCATGGGAGCCACGTCAGGGCTGGACAGCTGAGCTATTCAGTGCCAGCCCCAAACTCTTCCACTGTGTGCTGCCATATTCCTTCCACTGCTGTCAATGTCCGGGTTTGGAGCTCCAAGTCCTTGGACTTTAGACCATGTTCCTGCCTTCTTGATTTCTGGGGTCCTGTCTGATTTCCAAGATTGGGCTAGCTCGAGTCCTGTCTGCCCGATGCCCTATCAGAGCAGCCCCTGTACCATGCCCATGTGTCTACTCCCAGCATGCCCAAGGGCTCTTCCAGCTCCTTCTCTCTCCTTTGATCCCAGGCTTATTTCCATTTGTGCCCCAGAACCATCAACAAGGAAGGGTGTAGAATCGAGAGAACTGTCAAAAAATAAAACAAACAACAAAACCGAACCACGGCCCTCTGTGTGCCAAGGCCTAGCCTAAGTCACCACTAACCCCTTTTGTCCCAAGCTTTTAACACGGTCTATGGGAGAATTTGTCTTCTCATGTGAGAACCCTTCTCAAAACTGACAAAAGGAAAAAGGCTTCACTTTACCGAAATTTGCTCGGCCCTCCCTTTTTGCAACCTACCAGTTCCGGCCTGTCTCATGATACCTCCATGGCTTTGTCAACAGAGACCCAGCCCCAGGATAAGGAGCTTCCACGCCCACGAAGAGCAGCATGTGGGTGAAACCTGGCTAGGGAAGTGAAAATTCTTAATAACCAGTGGGGTGTGAAAGGGGCGGGGCCAACCAGAGCGCAGAGCCCGGGCGGAGTGAAGTGATGCCAAACGCTTCGCCCTATCCAGGGTAATGAAAGTGATTCGTGAGCCGTGTTTCTTTTCCTTTTAAATGACAGAGCAGGGCTGGCTGAGGAATAGGATTTGACCAACTTAACCATAAATGTAGGCGAAGTTTGTTTATACTGTGAAGATAGAGCAGCAAATGGGAGACAGGGTGGGCTGTGGCCTTCGGAAACTGTTCCCTTTCTCTGGGCAAATTCCCTGAAGTCCGAGACCAGCTCAGGGCAACGAGGAAGCGCCTTCAGAAGGACCTGCGCCCTGTGTTCAGATCTGCCCCCCGGGGAGATGGAGGCTGAGACCCCACATGGGAGTGACCTACTGCACAGGCTCAGGGAGATGCGGGAGGGGTTATGGCCTGTAACGGGGAGATGGAGGCTGAGACCCCACATGGGAGTGACCTACTGCACAGGCTCAGGGAGATGCGGGAGGGGTTATGGCCTGTAACGGGGAGGGGGTCCCTCCGGCCCTGGTGGGGAACGTTCCATTCTGGTACCCACCTGGCTGCTCTCCAGAGATCCGTGTCCTGAAAACCGGTCCATGTTAGGAATAGCAGCTCAAAGGCAGCACCCCCGTGCCGGCCGCCACCATTTACCGCTCTGCAGGTGCTTCTTTTCCATGCAAGCAAGGGGCCCTTGGTTCCCTGCCCGCCACCCACCTCGCTGCCTGCTGACGTGGCCGTGCGGTGTATCAGGGCGGCCCATCTCTAGCAACCACGACCATCCGCAGGGTGGCAGGTGGGTGGGGGGGTGCTTCTTCGTTCATACGCTTTGGCCCCTTGGGGACCGGATTTTAGACAGGTGTCGAGGCGTCCTTCTGAGCCAGGCTGGGCAGTGTCTGCTGAGCAGATTCCCATCCCCTGGGGGTGGCTGCGTCAGTGACACCTCAAGGGGAGAGGCCTCAGCGTGGAAAGTATGTGAGCTTTTGGACAGTGCCACAGATGGCCTGGAATGCTCTGGACCCTTCTTTCCAAGGCCCCGGCTGATTTCCCCACTGTGCAGTGGGAAGGAGCAAAGGGCTGGCTCTCCCCAGTTCCGGAAGCACCAGTCAGTGTCCTGGAGTCAGCAGTGGCCAGGGCTGGGAGGCAGCATTCTGGGGCGGCTGCCTGGAGGGCATGGCTGGTCCTGACTTGGATGCTGTGCCCACAGTAGCATGTGGCTGTCACCCCCACGAACAGCGGGATTCTCATTGCCGTTGCTCAGCCGAGGAAGCAGTTTGACTGTGCCTGGTACGTAGCAAATGCTCTGCTTATGCCAGCTGCCCCGATCACGTGATCTGTCTGGGGTCACCCAGATGGTGAGTGGTGGGGCCGGGATTGGCCTCAGGTCCACCTCACACCCCGGCCCAGGCCCTCCTACCCTGCAGTGGGGCCACCTTCTCCCTGGGCCTCCATAGGCGTCTCAGGGAGGCAGGCAGGGCAGAGGGTCAGTCGCTCCATTTCACAGACCAGGAAACTGAGGCCAAGTGATTTGTCACAGGTCACTGAGCGTATAAATGACAGAATGGAGCTTCAAACTTTGCCAATTTTATCACCCTCCCAATATTAGCCCCGGCTCAGGCTGCCACGGGAAAACGGGCTCAGAGGCTTAAACGACAGGATTAATTTTCTCTCAGCTCTGGAGGCTGGAAGTCTCAGGATGGGTTTCTGGTGAGACCACTTTTCCCGGTTTGTAGATGGCTGCCTTCTATAGGAAGGAAACAGGGCCTTTCCTCTGTGCGCACAGAGAGGGAGACAGCAATCTCTGGTGTCTCTTTGCCTTCTTCTGAGGACACCAGCCCTCCAATTAAGGCCCCGTCCTCAGGACCCAGTTTAACCTTTATTATTTCCATAAAGGCCCTATCTCCAAATACAGTTGCTTTGAGGGTTAAGGCTTCAAGATGGTAATTTTGGAGGGGGCACAATTCAGCCCATAATACACCCTGAGCCCCTTTCACGGTTTTGGGCCCCCATATCACAGCAGGAAATAGGTGCTACTACGTATCAAGGAAGTCGTTTTGGAGTGATTGTGCAGGAGCCTAGAAATGGGTTTGGGGCAATCCGAGAAGGCGTCCTGGAGGAGGAAGAGTGTGTGTGTGTGTGTGTGTGTGTGTGTGTGTGTGTGTGTGTGTGTCTGTGTGTCTGTGTGTCTGTGTGTCTATGTGTCTGTGTGTCTATGTGTCTATGCTAGACTCGGGTAGTATGTGTACTCGGGGAATCTGGCCCATTTCAGGGAACCCCATCTACAGTCCACCCCAGTAACTCAGATGAGCTGCGGCTGTTTTCCAAGTGCCACTCTCTCCCTGTGGCCGCGGTAGGTGGGGACCCTCGGGTTCCCGCTTGGCCCAGCAATGGGGTTGTAGCTCCATTCAGCCAATCAGGTGGCGTTTCAGGTCTTCGGGGTGGAAGGAAGTGGAGTTCCAGGTGGGCGGGGCGGGGAGGGGCAAAGGCAGGCAGAAGTGGAGCCGAGAACGCACGGAACCCTCCTGCCGCGGAGAGACATCTGCGGGGCAGGGGGGCTGCGCGTGGCGGCCAGGCCCCTGCCGCTGCGGGTCCGGCTGCTGGGGAGGCAGGTCCTTGCGTCAGGACAGACTGCGTTAGGACAGCATCGTGGGCGCAGGCCCTTGCCGTAAACTCTTCTCACCTCGTGTCTGACCCCCCCCTCTCTTAGACTCACGCCAGATGCGGCTAGGGAAGGGGGTCCTCACTGCCGGGTTTAGAAGATTTTAATGCCTGCAGCATCTTTGTTTCTGGAATGAGGACAGTGTCCTTGGGGCAGAAGCGTGCGTTGATGCACCCAGGGCTGTGTGGGGCCCAGCGCAGATCGGGTTGCAGAAGGCATCAGTGAGGAGGCTGGGGAGGCGGGGGAGGCGGGGGAGGTTGGGGAGGCTGAGGAGGCTGCTCTTTTGGTGGAACTTCCTGTTTCTCACATTTCCTCCGTGAGGGCCCCAGTAACCGGCCCTCCCCCAAAGTCAAGTCTGTGAGCCCATCCCTTTTGGGGGTGCAGAGCCCATTTTTGGCCTCTCTTATCTGTCCCTCAGCTTAGCTCACACGCCCCTGGTGAGCTCCGCGAAGGTGTTGAGTAAGTTGCTTTTTTCAGAGTTTCCACCCGCACCTGTCTATGAAGGAAAAGTCCATACTGAAGTCCCTGACGTGGTTGCAGCCCCCTAGTTAGAGTGTTTATTCTCCCTGCACCTCCCAACCCTTATCTTCTTCCTCTGCACCAGGCCCAAGGCCCTTTGCTCTGGGTCGTGCCCTGTTCCCAGGCTGCGTGTCTCCCTGAGTCTCCCTTCCTCCCCGACCGAGGCTCTGAGTGTCTCTGAGCCTGCGGTCCCCTTGCTTCGCTGGTGGGAAACGGTCACTTCCTCTTAAGGGAAGAGCAAGTTGCTGGCATCCCTCTGATTCCCAAGGGTGAGCCTCTCCACTGCCACGTGATGACTTTGGGCGAGTCCCTGGGACGGGCCGTGCCGGAGGGCAGTGCGCTCCACCCCACAGGGTAGCAGTAAGTGAGAGAATGGAGTCTCAAAGCATTGGGCTCCTAGTAGGTGCCAAATACATGTGTGTGCTCACTACGGAATGAGTGTTCCGGAGCCCGGGTTGGTGACTGTGAGCAGACGGCCACACACACGTGTCGGCGTATGGCCCTTGCTGCTCTCTGACTGCCCAGGTGGGGAGGCCTCATCTTCATCCTGATCGAAATCATTCCCTTCGTCAGTAAGCCCCGGTCACCATCCATCCATTCATTCTCCCATTTCTGCGAACCTGCCTTGCACCAGGCTGTGCTCTGGGGAGCACGGTGACGAATCCGACAGAGTGGGGCTCATGCTGCATTTCCAGGAGGCAGGCGGGGAGGGGAGTAAATCAGGCGCTCTTACCCAGGCCCGTTGCAAAGATCAGCTGCATTGAGTGCCTTGGAGAAGTGGCGACAGGAGCCCGGACCAGGGGCCCGTGCCGGTGCCCAGCAGCTGGTGGGGCTTGAGGGGGGGGGGGGCGGGATTCCGAACTGAAAGTCAGCTTAGCTCTTGGAAGTCTGGGCCCCGGCTGCAGGCTGCCCCCGCTCTGTGCTCTCTGATCAGCAGAGGCAGTGATCCTGCAAGAAGGAAGTCAATATTTTAAAAAAAAAGGAATGTTAGTTCTTAGGAAGCCCTTAGTTGCCCTGTATACAATCTTGTGTTTAGCCACTTACGTAAAGCCTGGGGTCAGAGGCTGCCTGGATGTCTGCCCCTTGAGTACACACACCTCACCCACCTTCCCAGGCAGCATCGGCCCAGGCGCTGGTGTGGCCAGCTTGGGATTGCCCCTTGCCTGTGTCCTTCGGGAACCCTAGAGACACAGGAGTCCGATGTGGCCGGGAACAGGGGCAGTTTGCACAACACATGCATCTTGGGAAAACAAATGTGGTTCCTGGTGTGCTCCCTGGAGTTCCTGGAACCAGAGTGTTTATTTTATGTAATATACAGCAAAACCAGTTCTGTTGACTTCAGGACCTTCCAGCATCCGAAGCATAATTCTTTTGCAAATACTCTTTCGGTGGGGATTACGCAGGATATTGTAGGGAAGGAAGACTCAGTTATGTTCGACGGGGAGGGAAAGCGTGCTGCATTTCAGGCTACCATCTTTTCGAAATGAACACAAGCTTTTTGAGACTCGGGTGCCTTAAATCCCTCAGGGAAACAGACCTGCGTTTGCTCACATGTAGGGCCTGCCGGAGGAGCAGAGGGCCGTTGGAGACTTATTACAGCAACCTGGGTCGTGCCGAGGGAGGTCGGGTGGGCACGTTGTGTTTGAAGCAATGCCACGGCCTCCCACTCCGTGGCAAAGGAGCGTCTGAAACAGTGCTTGATGTAGCTGAGGCTCAGGAGGGTGAACCTCGGTTCTAGTTAAAGAACGAGAGTGTGTGCTCACACTCATTCCCCGCTGAGCAGGGAAGGGGGTGGGTGCAGCGGGGTCGGACAGGAATACCCGGCGACCGCTCCTGATAACGATGGTGGATAGATAGTATTTCCTGAGGGCCTCGTGTGTGCCAGGCACTCTGCTAAGCACCTTGACTGAGCCATACCTAGGGGGTAGGTCATATCCACATTATCTCTGTTTTAGGACCACGAAAACGAGTCTCAGGAAAGGGCGTACAGCTAGTCGGTGGTTGCATCAAGCAAGTGTAGGTTCGGCAGCTGTAGCCAAGACCCAGGCTAACACTGGCTTAAACAAGGTAGAAGCTCATTTCTCTCTCCTGGAACGGTGCTCGAGTAGGCATCTAGGGCTGCTGTGAAAGTTCTGTGTGACCACTCGGACCAGTCTCTACTGTGTGACCAGTCTCTACTGTCCGTAAGGCATTTCCTTCATCTTCATGGACCCAGATGGGACCCCCCTGCGTCTGCCTTCTAGGCGTGTCTGTCTACAGGAAGGGGGACGGCAAAGGAAAAGGCACACTCCCTTCCCCTTTAAGGGCATAACCCGGAACTAACCTGGAGCCATTATTTCTGCACACATTCCTTTGAAACCTTGGTCATATAGCCACACCTAGCTGCAAAGGTGGCTGGGAAATGAGCACCCGCCTCTGCCCCTCACCTCGCCACTGCTCCTCTTCCTGGAGGAGTTCTGGGTTAGCTCCAAGGAAAAGGGCCCAGAGCGGGACCAGCTTCTCGGGTGCTGGGGGTGGTAGGCATTTCTGGTGATCACTTGATCCTCTGGCCTACCACAGCTCAGGGCACCCAAGTAGGTGCTCAGTAAATCGATCTGAAAGGAAGGGTGGGGGAGGGGGTCCCGGCCTGTCAGATCCAACCCCAGCTAAAGAGTTGAACAAAGCTGGATGCAAATAAGAGGGGGCTGGAGACTTCGGGGACTCACTACCAGAAGGCGGCCAGGTCCGGGGGGAGTCCCTTCCACAGAGTGGGGCTCCGTAGCTGTTTAGGTCTGGATCAGAGGCTCGGGGTATCCTGTTGGCTCCCTGGCGTAACCCCAACCGGCAACAATGTCTGTGAACTGTGCTTTGAGCTGGAAATTTGATTCCAAGCCCTCTTTGGGAGGAACCGGATTCCTTCATGGTAGTGGACAGCGTGGGCTGTGCCACGTCCTTTCCTGATTTGGTTCCAAGTGTGCCCAGGTCCAGTCTGTCAGCTGATGGCCCCCATGCGGACCCTGTCTGCAAGGAAGGGTCTCAGCCTCCCTCCTGCGGGGCTCTGGTCGCCTACTTTAACTGGCCCCGACTCAGCTAGAGCAAAATGCAGTTGCAGGCTGGCCCGTCGGAACCTAGGTCCCCTTAAGAAGCCCTCGGAAGCTTTCTCGTACAGCAGGCTGCCTTAGCATTCTGAGCGTTCTCCTATCCTTTCACCACTTACGTTTTCTGAGCAAAGCTTCTTTCCATGCAGGTGCTCAGAAGGAAAAATAAGTAAGCATTGGAGGTTCCAGTGTGGAATTTTTCAATCATCTGAACATTGTTCTTGGCAAGGAAAAATTTAAAACAAACAGCTGTCATGGGTTACATTTTCAGACCAGTTAGAAATAGGGGTGTTCTCTGATCATCCCGGTCACTCCTTTTTTTCTGTTCCCAGTTATCTGTCTTGTGCCGAGTAGCCGAGGAGGATACCTATTGGCTTAGCAGCAGTTAAATATTTGTCAAACCGTCTGTCACGAGCCCGGCAGCCAGAGGAAAGAGAAAAAGCATGAACGGAGAGCCGAGCTCCAGGCTAGGCGGGCTCTTATGTGGTCTAGACGGTTAAGAGATACGTGAGTCCTTAAGAAAGAGAGAAGGGACGAAGGAAGTGCATGTGCTTTTGGGTCCTGCGTGCTTTGATTCTGCACTTGGATGTACAGAAAAAGAAAGCTTTAGTTTCAAATAAGTGGGTTTTGGCAAGAAGCAGTGCTGCATGCTGGCACATTGATTGCACTCTTCTGCTCAGATAAAAATGAAAATGCATGAGGTACTTTGCTTTTTTTCTTCTTGACGATTAAAAGCCTCTACTTGGCTCCATGCAGAGACGGCCCGTGAAGATTTATATGAGGCACCTGTGTGGCATCGATTACAGGTCTTCGGGCTGCCAGAAGCAGCCACACTTGCCTGCGCTCAAAACGCCAGATCCCAAGAGCGAGTTTTGTATTATTTTATTTTATTTCAATATTTATTTTTGAGAGAGATAGACAGACAGAGCATGAGCAGGGGAGGGGGCAGAGAGAGAGGGAGACACAGAACCTGAAACAGGCTCCAGGCTCTGAGCTGTCAGCACAGAGCCCGATGTGGGGCTCGAACTCGGGAACAGTGAGATCATGACCCGAGCCGAAGTCAGACCCTTAACCGACCGAGCCACCCAGGCGCCCCCCCAAGAGGGAGTTTTAAAAGGCTCGACTGGGCGTCTCTGTGCCAGGCCTGGGTGGGACCCTTGGGTGATGGGCTTCGAGTTTTACCACAGGACTTCCACTCCCTGATCACTATTGGACATCCGAGGCGGCCAAGCAAGCCCTGGGGTGATGAATAAGATGAGACCCTTTGCCTACCCAGGCCTCAGTTTCCCCACCTGGGAGGGAAGGGTGTCACACGGGCTTTCCTTCAGGTTTTCTGCAAAGTAGATGGCCGTGCTCTGCAACCCGCCCTTTCTCCAGCTCTGACATTGTCACATTGTGAAGGAGGGCCGTGTCAGTGCTGGAAAGGGGCTCCGTTTCCGGCATGGAAGATCCATGCATTAACTTGACCCAGCACAGGGAGGAATTGGAAACAGGTACTTTAGGATCTAGCCAACAGCTAGCAAACTGATGAGTTAGGTCGTTAATGTATTCTATTCATTCACTCGTCAAACGTCAAACGTTGCTGCGCGCCTGCCGGCTCTAGGCCAGGCTCTGTGCTAGGTGCTGGGCTTTGCAGGGAGCAAGGCGGCTCGGTCCTGCCTGCTCCAAGCTGGGTCTGGCCCTGCTTGGACTTCTGTCCTGTTGGCATAAGGACTTGTCTCCGTGTAGGTCCAAGCCCAGGAATGTGCTATGAAATGAAGTTCCAACACCCTATTAAAAGCCAAGCATTTACTTCTAGACACCAAGGATTTTAAGACTTCAATCTTCAAGGAGCAAGGGATTTGTTTTGACAAAAGAAGTATAAACAGGATCCCAGTGAATAACTTTTCTCATGGCTGCCCCTGCTTTAATCAATCTTATATTTATTGGTGACCTCATAGTGTCCAGACTGTCCCAGACTCTACTGAGGACCCAAAGGGGGTGGCAGCGGAGAGAATTTACAGTTTGCAGCTCAGCCAAGGAGGCAAGGCCAGCGCTGGGGACAAGAGCCTGAGGAATGAGCACATAAGTTACAGGATCACAGGTGTGCCTCAGGCCTCGGAGCTGAAGGAGCTCAGAGCCAGGGAGGGGACAGCACACTTGGATCGGGTGTTCTGGAGGAGGAGGGGGAGAGGGCATTCCAGATCATTCCCCTGTGCTGGCCCAGCCTGCGGCATGTCACTGTCCAGCTGATAGCCGGCCGCTGAGCCGTCATGACTTTTTCAACCCTTCGTATGTGGGGGCTGGAGCCCCCAGGCTCAGTGTGCAGATTAGCCCTGGGCCCGCGAAGGTGGGATGGTCCCTGGCCATGGGGATGTCCAGGTTACAGGGGTGCCTCCTCCCCCGTGGACCCCGAGAAGTTGCCAGATCGTGCCACTGGTGAGATCTCAGCCTCTTCTCAGGGTCTCGGGTCCTTGCCTGCTGCTGCTGTGGACCCCTAGAAGCTAAAAGTTCCAGAAAAGTGTTCCACCATCAGGAGGAGCCGAGTTGAAATCCTGTCTCTGTCATTTGCTGCTTGGTGGCCTTGTGCTAATCCTTCTGTGCCTCATTTGGCATCTAAAACAGGCCCATCATAGCATCCTTGTCATAGGCCTATTACCAGGACTGCAGGAAACAAGCATGTAATATACCTCGCAAGGTGCCTGGTATACAGCAAGCACCCCGTTCATGGTAGCTGTTACCGTTTCTATTATTATTGTTATACATCGGGTGGCAAAGTGGGAAAGCCACTGCCGGGCCCAGAGGTCATCTCTTTCTGAAAACTAGCTCTGCCAGACCCTATAAAAGCCCACATCCTGACCCCCTCCGATTCAGCCAAGCAGTCTGAATCGAGACTCCAGCTTTCTCTATGTTCGTTTCTGCGGAAGCAACATGCCTCTCCCGTTTCTTGTCCGGAACGTGGACCTCGCGTGAACTCTGTGTGCCGTGAACCTGCCTGACTTCCCCACTCTAGCCCCTCTTGAGTCTGGGGCTGACTGAGGCAAAGGCGGCACGATGGGAGCTCTTGACGTGTTTTCACATTTGATTGCCAAAAACCTGGATCAGGTTCCAGCGGGCCAAACCCTTCGGGGAAACAGTTTGGGTGTGTCATGCGGCTGGTATTCTAGGAAGTCATAAGGTAGCGGCTAGAGGAAACCAGTTTACCTGCGAGCAGACTCCGGGGCCAGAGAATAACCGTCACCTATCATTTGTTCTCTTGTGTCCCAAGAAGGAGGACCTGGGAGCCGGTATTACAGAAAGACAGGTTTGGCCTCAAAATAAGAAGGGACTTTTAACACGATGTTGGTAAAGAGCACTGGACGCTCTGCAGGGAAAGCGCTTCCTGTCCCCGGAAGTGTACGAACTCAGGTCGGCTGAGTCCCTGATGGGGTTCGTGGCGAGAGGATGATTGTAGCTGGGGGTCTGCAGACCCCGAGACCCCAGCACTTTCAGGAGATCATCAGCTGCTTCCACCTTCCTGGGCAGTCATTTCTCAAGTGCCTTTGGCCAGCACAGCGGTGAGCCTCACTGGGCCCTGGCCCGTGGCCCAGGAAGAAGCAGGGCTGCCTCTCTGTATAGAGGCCGCTATTTGCCTTGGCCCCGGCTTGCCCAGCCATTTCCTGGCCCCGCCCTCCGTGGCTTTTGCTTCATTAGCTCATAGCTCCAGGTGAAGCCAGTCCCTGGGGCCCTGGATGGCCCAGGCCGCGGAGGCTTCAGAGCCCCCACACTTCCCAGGCCGGGGCAGCTCACAGTAAGGCTGGGTCAGGCATTGCCATTCAAGAGTAAACCGCACAAGCACTCGAGAGAGACTGAGGCACAGAGAGGGGGAAATAACAACCCCGGGGCCTCACAGCAAAATGTAGTGTAGTTGGCTTCGATGAAAAACAGGTCTCCTGGCCCCCAGATGGCACCCTTCCTGGGCCTTCTGGAAATTTTGCCTTTTAAGCTCCTGCTGGCTCTGTTCCTGCTCTGGCCACAGTGCAGATGTGGGTGGGAAGGCAGCTTTGTGGGCTTAAGGACCCCAAAGGTCGTATGCTCTCCTTGGAGCTCTGGTGTTGGAGAGGGCCCCGTGCCCTGTGGTGGCTCCATCCCTACGAGGCTCCCCTCAGGAACTACCAAGTTGGGAGTTCCTTTA
This sequence comes from Paguma larvata, assembly GCA_030068075.1. Lineage (NCBI taxonomy): Eukaryota > Metazoa > Chordata > Mammalia > Carnivora > Viverridae > Paguma > Paguma larvata. The sequence continues at coordinate 26,127,946 of CM057837.1, read as the reverse complement.
AGCTCCTCTCATTCACTAGGCTCATTTTGTAGAAGGGGAAACCGAGGTCCAGGGACAATAATGGGTCTGAGGTCATACAAGGGTCAGAGAAGGTGCTGGAGGCAAAGTCTAGTCCCCTGGCCCCATTCCTATTTCTATGGCTCCGGCTGAGCTTTCTAGAAAGCAGCGAGTCAGGTAGGGCCCCAGATTCAGGCCCACCTCACTTCTGGGGGCTCCGGGCCCACCCCGGTCTCCCCTCCGAGCACAGCAAACAGCATTGGCTCGGCTCGGGCACCCTGAGCCCTTTTGTTCCCCTTGGACCAAAGCCCCGCTAGGAACAACTCTGTCATCTAGTTGCTACACGGGGACCTTTATTTCTGGCAGATTAACCACTGGGGGAGGGGTGTCAGGGGAGGAGGGTGTGGGCCAGAGACTTCTACTCCCCCGTTTGGAAGCCAGTGGCCTCCACGTCACATTGATTGGTTCATTCCCTGGTTCCATCCTTTGTTCGTTGACATGTATACCTGCCTCCCTGCTCCAGCCAGGCACTGCTCCAGGGGCTGGGGATGAAATGTGAGCTCAGACCTTACTGTTAACACCGAGCTGGAATCCCCCCCGGGAGTTTTAAAACCACTGACGCCATCTCCAGAGATTTGATGCAGTTGGCCTGGGCGTGGCCTGGGTATTTCAGTTTCTGAAACTGCCTGTATCTGCATGGAAATATTTTTTTCAAGGAGAAAAGAGCCAGTAGAAACCCTGTGGCCGTAGAGAGTAGCATCCTCAGGCTGGTCGTGGGCAGAGTGGAGCGAGAGGGGCCCTCGGGTTGCAAGGAAGGGACGGCATCCACCACTGCACCCCAGCGGGCCTGGCCCCCAGCTCTCCAGAAGGTTCCATCACGGGCCACTCAGGGTGAACGCAGAGTGCTCGTCAGCACCTGCGCGTGACCCAGGCCCCGCAACTAAAAGGGGGACACGTCTGGTGGTTACAGCTCCTTCGCTTCCAAGAGCCTTCTTGGTCTCGCTGATTTTGCAGCTGTGTTTTTAGAATAGGTGCTTTCCCCTCATTTGTAAGAATACTGACAATCTAGACAAATAGAACCAGAGGGCACACATCGGCGTGTCTCCGTTTTGCCGGGCATTTTCAGGAGCTACCACCGGTGGTGTACCAGGGGCCCTTCTGCTCGCGCCCCTCGGTCGTCATGCTCACCTAGCGCTATGTGGAAGGAAGGCTTCCAGCCACAGAGCAGTGGGCTCTTGGCACAGAAGAGGGCTTGGGGCACAATGGTTCAGGACTCCCATCCGGTGGCGGCCGGTAAAAGAGCCAGGCCCGGAACCTGGGGCCCAGCTCGACCCCCGACTTTCCAGCGTGCCAAGTTCATCCCAGCTACTGGCTGCACCGTGTCCCTGTCTACCTGGCTGTTCTCTGGGTCCGCCTGCACCACCCACTCCTCCGCTCACCCACCCAGTTCTTCGTTTCACTACCACTGCAAGGGAATATCTAAATTGTTTGCTTTTCTTGGCCTTGAGGAGAAGGGAGAGGTCACTGCCTGACTCCGAGGCCCCATTATTGCCCAGAGGGCCCCGCGGCGACAGCGTACGCTCTGTGTCCTGGCCAGCTCAGCCCCCAGCTCTTTCCCCGACTCACAGTAAAACTCGAGAACAGAACGAGGGGGACAAAAGGCACAGGAAAATGGGGCTTGGCTTGGGTGTGTTTGTTTAATGTGCCAAATGTCATTTTCTTTTCCCATAAAAACGTCTCTCTTGAAGCAATAGGAACCCACTCAGCCGCCGCTAACCAAATACCAAACGTTTCCCTTCTCTCTCGCTCCTTCCAAGAGGCGGGCTGTGAGGAACTGCCGTTATCCGTGATGCTATCGTGCCTTTCAAACATCAGAGAACTTTTTCCTTAGAGCGAGCGCTCGATTGTTTTTTCCAGCTTTGGCAGGAATTTTTAAGAGAAAGCTCTCTTCCAATCACTTTTCTGTTTATTGTTTTAGACCTAGAGTAGGCAAAGTGAAGGGCTGTGGCCCGCCTAATCCCCTCTCCTCACATCTGTTCTCCTAAAATGCCTCAGGACCTATCAGCCCCTCCCCACCGCCCGAAAAAACAAAAACCTAAAAAAAAAACCCCAAAAACCAACCCTGGTACTTTGGAAAAACAATGTTAAATAAAACAAAATGAAACAAAACGAAGTAATAGAAACCTCCAGTGGGTAGAAAAATGGCTCCAGAAATCGCTTTTGGACCCCCCTCCCCGCCCCCCATGTACAATAAACATGTGGTTTCATTTCCAAGGGCTCCGGTGTTAGCGTTTCCATTTCCTCAGGAAGCCGCCTTTCTTGCTCTTACTTCTGAAATGGAACGTGCATTTTCATTGGCCCAAGTTCAAGGAGCGCCCGGGGCAACAATGAAAACAGTCCCAAGCAGGTTTCAGTCAGCGACACCCCAGCCCCCCCCGCAAGCCGGGACTTCTCCTTGCTCCCCATCCGTGGGGGACAGAGGCCAACTCTCCCAGCCCGGGGGAGAGGGTGGCCGCCTCGTTCACTTGGGTCTGTGGCCTTCTGAGGGGAGCCACGCCGTCCTCGCTGCCTGTGTGCTGGCCTTCAGTTGGGAAAATCTGGTTGCCCTCCAGGCGTCCGCATACCACAGCTCTTAATTAAGAAAGTATGTTCCCATTTCACGTCACTCGAAAAGAATGAAAACAGTGACAGCATTTATTTATCTGCACTATCAATATCATTCCTTGTTCTGAGTCCACCGGGGGTTATGAGTCTTGAAGGAATTGACTGGGTTGTGAGAGCCTAACCTCGGCCATGTGCTGCAGGGGACGTGTGGCTTCTCTCTGACAGGGAGGCTCCGAGCGAGGCCGAGGAGGGCCGGCAGGGCCCTGGCCCCTGCCCTCTCCCAGCTGGGAGTCCGCGGCTTGGCGACAGGAGAGGCGGCTTTTGCCTTCTTTGGTCTGATGTGGAGCCCAGTCCCCTTTCGCTAGCTACCTCCCACTTTCTTTCTGAACCTTCAGAGAAGTAAAAGCCACCATTTCTTGAATCTTCGAGAAGAGCTGCGATCTGTCTGAGGGGCGACTTCTCACAGTGGGACCCGCTAAGTGCTGAGACTGGGCAGGCACTCTCCTGTGTTGCTCGTCCACGGGGGCGGCCGTGGCCTAACTCAGCGTGCACGCGTGAGACGTGAGGTGGCCGGGCCCCTGGCCGAGAGGCTTGCCCGAGACTATAGAGGAAAGAAGTCCGTTCTGGCGGCTTTAACAGAACACCGCAGACTGGGTATCTGAAAGAACAGACATTTCTTTTTCACAGTTCTGGAGGCTGAGAGTTCAAAGTCAAGGTGCCGGCGGATTCGGTGTCTGCCGAGAGCCTGCTTTCTGGTTCATGAGCACACATCTCGCTGTGTCCTCACAAGGCGGAAAGGGGAAGGGAGCTCCCCGGAATCTCTTTGGTTAGGGCGCTAATCCCGCTCTTGAGTGGGCTCCCTGCTCCCCACCCCATTGCCCACCATTCTGTGGACTCTCCTCGAATCAAACGTGCTCTAACATGATCTGTGGTGGGACACTGAATCCATTGCAGTCTCCGTGGCCTTGGAGCCCAGCCTTTTCCTGGGCCCAGCCTGCCTTTGCAACATATCATCTCCCACCACGCTCTTGTGCTCGGTGCCCTAGAGCTTATAAGGGGCTTCATAGACCCTTCCCCATTTCCAGTCACCTTCCTCTAGATACGCTCCAGTCTGCCATATCCACAGACCTCTACTAACCACGGCCAAGGTCGAACATCACATCACAAAGGCCACACCCCCATTCTTGGTCTCAACTGACTACCAGCTGTTAACGCTAAGCCTGTGACTGGATTATTAACCTGCCAGTAAGCTCAAGATATGTTTCCTCCCATTCATCCACACCCCGCCCCCCCGCCCCTCCCCCCCCCAACTTGTTGAATTCAAGAGAGTCTTAAAGTTGAAGGAACCTTCTTGTATCAAAAATCAGGGGACCTCGGATGACAGTTTGTTAAATGAAGGACCCACAAGAGTAAAGCTAGAATAATTAGATGATTGGTGGATACTTTGGGACAGAGGAGCCTGATAACTCATAACTTATATAATAATAGCTTCTTTCTGGCTTGGACGGAAGGGCCAGTGAGGCATATAGCCCAAAGCAGGATTTTCATGTTCCAGAAGAGCTGGCGTTGTATATGTGTTTGTGTGTGGACAGCGCGTGCATGCCTGTGTGCATAACATCCCAGAGGTCTCTCAGCCTGAGATTCAGAGACAGAGAGAAAAGGCTCTGCCCTTCTTTCCTGGATGGCCCTTGCCACCAAGCCCAACAGATCACACTTCAGAGAAGGGGTGTGGGCAGGGCCCTTGCAAGCTGGATTTCAGGGACAGGGAGGCTTCTGCAGAAACGAAGAAGAAAAAGTCCCCTCCCCGAAGATGTATTACAGACCTCCTTGTCCTTCCGACTTGCATTGTCTGACTTTGCAGAAGTGACCGGCACCTTGGGTTTGCACTTGGCAGTTTGCATCGCCTCCTGTCACTCTCACCAATTTCCAAATTCATAGCCTCCCTTCTGTGACCTCGCTCTTTATTTCTAAAGGAACTGCAAAAATGTTGCGTGTTGATTTCGGTAGTGGTGGTGGTGATGCTTCCTCAGAAGATAAGCCCATTTATCTTTATAGAAGGCTGAGAAAAGAATCCAAATAGATGGTTACCGACTCTTTTCTTTCTCTCCGGGCTTCCAGTGAGTGGCTTTCTTGCCTGGGATCCTCTGTACAGCTGGGAGAGGCCCAGAACTGAGGCGCTGACAGCTTGTGTTGGAATCACATGGTGTTTACTGTGCTGTGAGTTTATAACAGTCTTGTTTCCATACTGACAGCAAACGCCATATGGAGAGACAAAATCCTGTCAGATGAACCCGTAAGGAATCACAATATGGTACATGAAATCTCTTAATTGCTTTTGGAAATGGGGAGGGGCCCATTGCTCAAACCACACGAGCCATGCGGTTCTCTGTGCTGTAAGTGAATAAAACTGGAGTTTGACACCAGGTACTTCCATTCTGTTTGTGCTGAGGAGGTTCAGCTCACTGGGAAAGGACAGGTAGCTTGCTTTCCTCACCTTGGTGGGGGGATCAGGTTCAGTGGGAGGCGAGAATGCAGGCTGTATCTACAGGGCATCGTGCTAACAGGTGCAGGCTCCGGACCTGTCACCCTCTCGGCTCCCTCCTCCCCAGATTCCCTACTGCGGCTGACGATAACACTCCTCTAACTTGACATTTTATTACTGTCACTTGGGATCTTGTCTGCTCACCCACACATTCCACCCTGTGCAACCGAATCCAAGCTCCCTGAGGGCTGGGATTGCATCCCATTCCCTCCCACCCCCCACTCCACCAATGCTGGCACACCTCGCGGCGGGTTAAATGTTTTTCGGAGTGGCCTTTTGTGAACCATCTGTGCGTGGAAAGGTAACGGCGTTAAGGCAACGGCCCAAGGCAAGCTTCATCCCCGAAACCACTTGAGGAGAGATCAAGAGGGGGAACTTGGAAGGTGGCTATCCGTGCGGAGCAAAGCCTCCTTTGGAGAGACAGAGACATTTTCCAGAGCCTTCTGACAGAGCGCACTTAGAACTGCTGAATGCCTACAAAAGCAGTTCTGCCTTCAGCCGGTTTACCCACGAGAGGAGAAGTGTGCTGTAAAACTCTCCAGCCGGTACTCCTAGTCACTTGCTCTTTTGGTTGCAAGAGACACAAACCCAACACCAAACGACTTCAGCACCCTGTTGGGTAAATGAATGTGCAGGCCCCAGGCTGGCCCCCGCGAGGCTGGCTTCACCGGCTCCTGTGATGTTCGCAGCACGGGGTCTCTTCCTCTTGCACTCTGCCCGCTTTTCCCTCCTTCATTCCCTGTGGATTCTCACTGCCTAGTGGGAAAGATGCTTGTGGCAGCTCTTGGTGGACCCATCCTAAGATCCTGGCCTCCGAAGGAGAAGGAAGTGCCCTTCCTGTAACCGCTACTGGACTCCCACCAACTCAGGTCGTAGGCCTTGAACCACCATGGCGGCCCGGAGCGAGGGGGCTCTGATTGGCTAGCACCGAGTCACAGGTCTGTTTCTGAACCTATCACTGTGGCGGGAACAGGGACCTCTTATTGTCTAGGCCTGAGTCACATGCCTGCTCTTCATCCAGTCCTGTGGCTGGGAGACGAGGGCTCTGATTGGTTAGAGCTGGGTCACGTGACCGTCGCGAAGCTCCCTTAGAACCCAGGGCTGGATTTTTGCAGACTCAGCAGAGATTCCTTGAAGGAATGGATAAACCCCACGAACACGATGATAACATGGTGTTTAGTAAGAACTTTCTATGTGTTACGCTCTGTTCTGAGTCTTTCCTGTGCGTCTCAGTTAGTCCTCATGACAGTCGTAGAAGATAGATATGATTACTGTCCCCAGTTTACAGATGAGAAAACCGAAGTATAAAACCGTGAAGTCAGTTGCCTCAGGGCACAGGCAGTGAATGGCCAGGCTGGGGTTGGAGCCCAGGAAGTTTAGCTTCCGAACCCGTGCTCACAGCCACCACCCTCCAAGTCAGAGCTTTCCTTTGTATAAAGTTCTTTGGGTGTGAAAGTGAGTTGACGTGATGGTTCCATGCAGATCTCCTTATTGCGTCCCTGATGTCCAGAGAACACCCACCCCCCCACCCCGGGGGATGACTGTCCTTGCTCCTCCTCTGCACTTGGGAGGATATAGTCATTCCTTCTGGTTTGCCCGTGAGGTCACCTGACCGTTTCTAATGCAGCTGCGCAAAGATCCAGTGTTCAGTGCTTGAGAGGGCAGGAGGGAGCGTGCCTCAGTCAGTCCTTTGAGCATCTTTCTGGCCAAAGAAACCACCTGTGGAGGCTTTGGCATCATTGTAGGAAGAACCAGAAGGTTCCTCCCTCCCCCATCTTACCTCCAACGTGTACCTTTAGTTTTCAGAGGAAAACTGAGGCCTAGAGGGCACGTGCGTTGTTTGAGGTCACACGGCAGGTCGTTGGCTCTCCCCGGGTCTCCAGGCGTCCAGGCTTGGCGTCTTATGCTACATTTCCTCCTTAGAACTCTCTCGGCTGCTGAGTGCCTGAGGACTGGTCACTTCTTGTTTCCATGCCTCTAGCTCCTCAGCTGGAAAATGCAGGGTTTTCGTAATTTGAAATGCTTTGAATGACAAGTAAGTTTTAAATCTTTTCAAACTGCCCTAAACGCGGCTTGTAAATAAACTTCTCGGATGCGGTTTGAGCGGCAGGCGTGGTTTGATCCAGAGGTTCATGACTCCATGAGGACACCGACTCTACTTTTTGTCATTTTCCCAGTTCTGGCCTCCTCTGTGCATGAGCCTCACCATCACAGCAACTTTCCTTGCAGGGTCGAGAACACAGCAGTAGGCCCTGCCCCGCGCCCCCCCCCCCCACGCACACCCCAGTACCCAGAGGGAGAGAGAGCACTTCTGCCCTGCGTGCCCAGGCCCAGTCTGTGGTCCCCTCTGATTGGACCTGGCTTGGGTTACATGCCTGCCACCCTTATCCAGTCACTAACTGGGGAGTGTGACATGGTGATCGGCCCCCCAGGGGGTGGAAGCATCATCACCAGAACCGCTGGCATCTGGCATCAGGAAGGAAGCGTGAGCTAGGAACTAGAGCTTGGGTCGTAACCAGTGCCTTCCTCTAAACCGCCCCTGTTCCCTCGGAGTCTGCACGGCCTGGAGATAAATGAGGGGTCCTGAGAGTTTGCTAATCGTCTTGCTCCTTCCGTCCGGGGCTCTGGATCCAGGTGTGGGTTGACTACACGGCCCGGCCTGGCCGTCTCCTGCATCTCACCACATTCTTTTTTTTCTTTCTTTTCTTTTTTTTTTTTTTTCCCCCTGTTTCCAGACAGAGATTACTGCAGTTTATGTGACAAGCAGCCAATTGGGAGGCTGCTTTTCCGGCAGTTCTGCGAAACCAGGCCTGGGCTGGAGTGTTACATTCAGTTTCTGGACTCAGTGGTAAGTCCGTGCTCCCTGGGAGGCCCTGTGGTCCTCTGTGACCGGTGATTGAGTTTCCCCAAAGGGAAAGATAGACCACATCCTTTAGGAGGGTGAAGAATGAAATCGCTGCTCAAGAGATTTCCAGTGCAGACTTTGAGAACCCTGACTTGTCTGCAAGGCTGCACCCGCTGGGTGACCACGGATGACCCACCTTCCTCTCTGGGCCTTGGTTACTGCTGCTTTAAAGTGAAACCCTATCGGCCCTCCGATCCTGGGAGCCTGGGTTAGTTTGCCAGGTAGTGCCTGAGGACCTTGGATAACACCCCAAGATAAAGCTTGGATTCCGCGACCCCTTCTTTTGGCCGGAAACCCATTTTCTAAAAGTCCAAAGCCCGTGTTTGTGTACTTATTTCCTGTCTACTTCTCTGCTCGAAGGCGAGCTCCCTGAGGCCAGGACCCTGAGATTCCTCCTCACCCTGCCTAGCACAGTGCCTGGCGCCTACAGGCATTAAGTGAACGTTTGTGGAATGAACATGGTTGGTCGTTTCAAGCCGATCTGACAGTGGCTGGCTCCAGAGGCTGCTGGCACATGCAGCCACGTCTGATCCCGTATGGAGAACTTCCTTCAGATTTCCTAGTCGTCGATTTGTTTAACAAACGGTGCTCGATCTGCATGAACTTTTAGGACGGGATGTAGGAACGTGCAGAAATTCCTCAGCGCTTGGGCAGAAAGACCCGGCACCTCAGCCTGGCAGACTGCCCTTTGGGTGTCTATCCAAGGAAGGTGGACAGTGGGTGGAAGGGCAAGGAATGGAGACCAGTCAGGAAAGGAGTGGGGTATTTCCAGGCTCCCAAGATGCTGCTGTTTCCAAGTGGCCCTAAGGCCACCTGTGGCTGCGGCCATCCCGATCTCTGTCTCGGTTTGGTGGACAGCCCTCCCTGTGGGGCCCAAGTTTCTGTATCTGCTTCAGGGTCTCAAAGTGGATCTGTAGATTTACGAGCCAAATTGCTCTCTGAGGGCCTCTGCCAGAAGTCACCTTCCCCCAGATCCCCAAAGCTACCGGGACTGACATGTTCCCTGCTCCAGTGACCAGCACACATAGGCACCCAAGCCTGAAATCTCTGCAGTGTCCTTGGCCCCTCCATCTTCCTCGTCTCTTCCCCCCATATAATCAAAGACCATGTGCTTTGTTCCTCGACCTCTCACAGACCAGTTCCCCTCCATCGCCTCTGTCTTGGTCTTAGTGGAGGCTCTCAGCATGTCTCACATAAGCGACTACAATCGTTTACAACCTTGGCTGAGTAGTCAAAACACCTGGGGAGCCTTAAAAAAATACCAATGCCTGAGCTGAAGCCCAGACTCATCAATATGAATCTCTGCGGGGCGGAGGGTGGGGGCTAATATTTTCATAACTTTTCAGAGTTTCAAAGTGTAAAAAGTTAAGTCGAAGAAGAGTCTGTGCACCCTTTGGCCTGCTTCAGCAATTCCAAACTCATGGCCAGTCTAATTGGACCACGTCCTCCCCGTCTGTAGCATTTCGTAGTAAATATCATATATATCTTGTCCATGAACATCTCAGTAGGTCTTCCTAAACAATAAGGCCTCTCTCTCTCTCTCTCTCTCTCTCTCTCTCACACACACACACACATACACACACACCACCACCACCACCACCACCACAATACCCTAGTGAAGCTCTAAAAAAGTAATTATTATCATCAAATATTAGTGTTTAAATTTCCAACTTTCTCATACTTTTCATAAATGCGTGTTTTGACAGGTTATAAGAGTGACCCACGGTCTGTCACCCCATGTGGCATGTGATAGATTTCTCTGCATTGCTTGTAAATTGCTCATCGAATCTAGAAACCTGACGATATTCGGGTTCCCTTTTTTGTTTGTTTGTTTGTTTTTGGCAGGGGCCGGGGGACTGACTTCATAAGTGGTTTCATGTTCTTCCACCCGCTTGTCTTTCTTTTAGAGATGGCAGCAGATTTAGGTATTCAGTGCCTAAATCTGTTGATAAATTAGGGGTCGCAGCATGCCAACATTCTAATTTTGTCATTCCTTCTTCGTCTGCTAACTGGGAAACAGTTCCTTTCAATTACTGTTCGGTTGCCCACTGATAAAGTTCGTTCATTCTGTCCCTGTATTTATGCTTTCAAAGTACCAAATCGGTTTAGCAGCAGCCTCCTGTGGTAGTAACCAATTTGTTTTAAAGGTGTGGATTTAAACACGGATGCATTTCGGCATGTGGTAGTCATTATCCTTATTGATTCTCCATGATCTCGTTTTTGGCCACCAGGTTGGCTTCTGAGCCCTTGAGAGGAACCCAGTATTCATAGGCAGTCTCCTTGCTAAATGGTAGGATGCGAGGTGACAGGTCATCTTGTATGTTTCCTGCCCTAGACATAGAGCCCATTGTATCTCCAAGGAGCCCTGGTTCCTTCTACTGGGACATGGTGCTTGGAGACCACAGTTTGACACTACGGGTGCCATTACCAGCAGATAGGCCCTTATTTCTAATAGACGTTGGTATTCTCCAAGTCACCCATGCCCGTACTGTGTATCCAGGGTTTGGAAGCATTGACAACCAGGATAAAGTCCAAGTTCGGAGGCTGAGTACCAGACCTTCCATTGACTGGGCCCCCACAACCTGCACTTTCATCCTTGACCTTCACCCGGGTCTTTCTTGAGCCACGCATTCTGGCCCTGCCACCTGACTTGCCACCGCAGAGCTTGAAGTTTCTCGGCCCTGGCTCCCTCACTCTTGATGACTGAAATGCCCCCCACATCCCCTCTGCCTGGCGAATGACCGCTTGTTCTCTCGCGCCTACTCTCAGAAGTGTTCCCCAATCACCCCCTCCCTGCTGCTCCCTCTGCTCCGGGTGCTCCCTCCAGCACGCACCTGAGCCTCAGAACTGGGCTGTACTGGCAGAATGGTGTGTTAGTAGGAGTGCAGGTTCCAGAGACAGACTGAAGGGACTGGCTGGTGGTGAGGCCTTGGGCGGGTGCTGAGCCCTCTGTGAGAGTTAGCCGGGTGAGTGTGTGGTGGAAAAGCATGGCCGGCAGGGGAGCGGCTACTGCAGGGGCCTGCAGGCACGGCATCTGTGGCTGGAGTGGAGGGACCAAGGGCAGAGAGAGTTCTAGGAGAGGTGTGATCATGCAAGACCTTGTGCCATTAAAGAACTTTGACTTTGAGTAAAATGGGCAGCCACTGAAGGGTTTCGAACAGAGCAGTGGCGTGGTCTGACAGATTGCTAAGAGAACCCTGAGGCTCCTGTGTTGGATTGGGCAGAGCTCTGATCGGAGGCTACTGAAGCAGACCAGGCGAGAGTGGATGGTTGCTCGAGCCAGCGCGGAAGCATTCGGCAGTGGGGACAGTGACCCCATTTGGGGCGTGTTTTGGAGGCAGAGTTAACGGTACTCTCAGATGCAGTGTGGGTGAGACAGAAGAGTTGTGGATGGCTTCCCAGTGTTGACCTGAGCGGACTGGAGGGTGGAGGGCGGGAAAGGCTGTGGGAGGCACGTTTAGGGGAAGACCAGGGACCCCACCTTAGGCACACTCGGCGGGAGGGTCTCTCAGACACCCAAGTGGAGATGACTGAGGGGAGATTGATGTTCAGTTCTGGGGTCTACGAGAAAGGTCTGGGCTGGAGATGGAAGATTGGGAGTTGTCAACGTGCGGCTGGTATTTAGGGCCACGGGCGGTGAGCTGACCAAGGAGACGAACGTGGAAGGAAAGATGAGGACCAGAGACTGAGCCCTGGACCAAGGCTGCTCCCCGTTTGGAAACGATGAGGCATCGCCAGCTTTGAGACTCATCTAGAGAGTTGATGAGGCAGAGCAGGGCAAGGCTAAACCCAGGAGCCAGTGGAATTTTCCAGCCACGTGTCTTGTTAGACGCTTATAGTCAGTTTGAGAAGAAGAAGAAAAAAAATATCCAATGGATGCCCATTTTCATTCTGGTCGTGCAGACGCTCCCTTTTGCTGGGCCCGTACCAAGAGCTTTTTTTTTCTGGAAAGGAAATGCGAGTCTGGCTCCCCGTGTTGATGCGACAAATGCTCTTTACATACGTCTTAACGCGGCCGCCGCTCCTGGAACCGCCCCGCCCATCACGCTTTGTCTGCATCTCTGGGAATGAGCGGGGCCTTTTCATCACCCATCTTGACGTCAAATGACCGGGCTTTGGAACACCTCTTTTACGCAGGGAGACTTTATTGAGTTTTCCAGGGCTGGCGCAATTCTCGTCTGAAATATGTTTTTTCCTTCCATCCTGCCTGGAACTCCGAGGAGGCGGCATACGGCCCCGGTGCTCCCTGGCTCAGGCCGCACCATCCGCACCGTTCCCACCTCTGTGTTGAATTCCTACCAAGCGGAGTTTATTAAAAATAACCCGTCCTTGTCGGGCTCTGACGTAGTCCCCAGGAAAGGCTGCTCTCCCGCCTAGTCCTAATGTCTGAGTTTCTCAAGTCAAGCAGGGGACTCACGGCTGTCTTAAATGGGGGCCTGGGTGACGGTGGGGCAGGGGCGGGGGCAGAATGGTGTGTGTATCATTCATCAGCGGTCATTCTGCAGGGGTCACTCTGCCCTTTGTCTCGGTTGTCCAAGGGCTCTCTGGGAGCCTCAGAAGGACTCTCTCATTGCCCTCCCACAGAGAAACGGAGTCAGTGACCAGAGTTGAAGCCATGACTAGATGTGGCTTCGAAGCAGATTTGCCCACCTGGTCCGGGGATCAGAAGGGTTTCCAGCGTCAGCCTCCTCAGGACCACAGGGTCTTTGCCTGGACTTCTTAAAGATTGACGGACTTAGAGGCGCCTGGGTGGCTCAGTCGGTTGAGCGTCCGACTTCGGCTCAGGTCATGATCTCACAGTCCGTGAGTTCGGGCCCCGCGTCGGGCTCTGTGCTGATAGCTCAGAGCCTGGAGCCTCCTTCGGATTCTATCTCCCTCTCTCTCTGTCCCTCCCCTGCTCATGCTCTGTCTCTCTCTGTCTCAAAAATAATAAAAACATTAAAAAAAAAAAAAAAAGATTGACGGACTTCCTCTCTCAACTGTTTTCTGGGAGCCTTGATGGCATCCCAGCTCATCTGAAACCCTCCTGTCCCCCTACTTGGGTGTGACTGAAACTTTTCAGGTCTCTTCTCTTTGGGGTTAGGGGAGATTTGGCAGATACCCGACCAGGTTTTCAGCACTTCTTTAGTGGACGTGTCCAGGATATCATACCCTGTTCTAGCAGCTGGAGGCTACACGCTGAGCGGAAGCAAGTTCCTGCCCTCGTGGCACCGGCTTTTTGATTAAATGAAAGATTGAAAAATAAATACATAAAGGAAAATTTTAACGAAGTAAGTGATGCTACCTATGAGTTTAGACAGCTAAGTATTCATTATCTATTGCTGTGTAAGAAATTACCTCAAAACTTAGCAGCTTGAAACAACAAGGAACATTTATTTTCTCATGGCTTTTGTGGGTCAGAAATTTTGGAATGCTTTGCCGAGATGCTAAGGGCTCACGATTTCCTAAAACGTTCTATTAAGATGTTGGCTGGGGCTGCAGTCATTCAGGGCTCGATCTGTTTCCAAGTTTGTGCACTTGGCCGATGGCTGTTTCCAAGTTTATGCACTTGGTGGTGGCTCTTGGTTGGAGGCGTCTGTGTTTTCCTCGTGAACCTCCCCATGGGACTGCTTGAGTGTCCTTAGAACATGGCTGGCTTTCCCCAGAGCCCATGATCCAAGACAGCATGCTAGAAGCTGCCATGTCTTTTATGACCTAGCCTCAGAGGTTCCAAGCTGTCATAGCCCCATTATCAGAATGTTTACACAGGTTAGCCCTTATCAGTATGGAGAGAGACTTCTCAAGAGCACGAATAGCAGAAGGCAAGGGTTATTAAAGTCTCCATCTTGGAGACTGACAGCTACAAATATGAGGTTACCACAAATGAAATCTTGTATCAGGAAATGCCAAAAGGCACTTCAAGCCATTCATTAGCCCAGAACTATGGGCAATCACTTGAAACCAGTGCGATATCACTTGGCTTTAAGTACGCCTGGCCATTCTGGAATTATTTGTAAAACAATTTGCCGCGCCTCATCAGAGGAGTCAAGCATCCTGCTTCTCTTCTTTATAATTCAGGCACAGTATTTGCCTTGTCTTCCTATCACTTTTGTGCTCTCCTCAAAGAGGAAGCTGGGAGGGAAGTAATCACTCTTCAGATGGACGTAGAGACCCTCAGAACAGTTACGCTGGGAGCAGGGTCATTTGAAGAAGTACCACTTATAAAATGGGTTCATAGAGCAGAACTCTGTGGGATTGTCCAGTCTCCTGGATACCCCACCCATTCTCCTGAACAACTTGGCTGTCCTAGAAGCTGCCATGTTCTTAATGGTGTCACCGGTAGTCCACAGTCAACTGGAGCAGGGATGAACCTATGAGCCAATGTAGGCCAATGAGTTCTTTCTCTGGAATTTATAGGCTGGAGAGGAAGCCCTTCTCTGGTAAAGGAGGCTTCAAATAAAAAGCTTGAGAGCTATTGACTGCCATGTCCTTGGAGCAAGCCAGTCAGCACTGAGAGAGAACGAGGGACATGTACACACACACACACACACAGACACGCGGATGAGAGTGGGTTCCAGAAGCCCTCATGTTGCTGGTTCCTGGTGGTCCGGGCCTGGCTGCATTTTCATTCTCCACACAGTTTGGTGGTTCAATCCATCTTTGAATTCTAGGAGCTAAGAGATAACAGTTTTGCCCAAACTAGGTTAGGTTGGCATTCTTCTTCCTTAGAACTGAAAGTGTAACAGGGAGAGCGAAAGGCCTTTGCGTGGTGGCCTCATGAGACTTGTTGGAGAGTGGGGACAGATAAATAAGTCTGGGGCTAGGGGAGGGGGAGAAGCAGCTAGGCCGTGCAGGGGTGGGGGTCAGGGTGGGGAGAGAGCCACTCAGGACCAAGGCTCTCAGGAGGATGATGGGACAAGTGGAATGGGACCCTGACAGCTGCCCGTGACTACGTCACCTCACCCAAGAGAAAGGTGCAACACCTCTTTCCTCCTTCCTTCTTTTTAGCTTTTGCCCCAGCCAGGGCATGCTGCACCAGCACACAAGGGCCGTGGTGCTGTCCGGGATTGTCTGGGGTCCTCTTGGGGTCACTCCTACCACTCTCGGGTTGTGTTCCAACATGGCCAGGAGGCAGCTTCTCCCTCCCTTCTTTCTCTGGTCACGTCCCATCTGTTGCTCTTGGGGGGGGAGAGGCGGTGACTCCCTTCCCAACCTAGGCCCAAGAGGGCTCCTCAGATGGCAGCGGGAGACCAGAGAACAGGCTGCCCAGGTGGATACAGGCTTTGGGGCTGATGAGGCCCGTCAGACCCTGGGACCCCTGGGGGGATGCCCCTTTGCAGTACTTCTGCATTCCAGCTGGGGAGCAGAGAGGGGGCAAGGTCAGGGCGCGGCTGTCTCAAGGACCGTTCCGGCAGGGTCCCGGCAGGAGCTGGATGGCCCGCCCACGAGCGAGTGAGTGCAGGGCTGCTGACGAAGTGCCAAGCAGGAGGGGGACGTCTGTCCCCGTGGTGCTGAGGCAGTAAGCCAGGGCCTTTGCCACCTCTGGGTCTGCAGGGACAGGGACGGACCGATGCAGGCCAGCGTACACCCACTGGGTCTTCAGAAACGGGGTCCGGGAACCATGGTGCCCAGGCCAGGAGGTGACTTCCCACCCTGACTGCCGCCTGCCCTGCACCAGGTTGGAGCGTGGTTCCACAGAGGCACATGGAGACCTCCGGCGCACCCGGGCAGCACGGGCAAGGCGCCGAGGCCGGTGCGGGTGGAGCCGGGTGTTTCTCCAGAAAGGGCCGTGGTGGGCAGCGCTGCCAGCCAAGCACGTCACTTGTCCCTGCCGCGAGGACTGTGGAAAAGCTGACCACATCGGTAATTACAGCAGCCGGAGGTGGCAAGACCTCATAGCCTCTCTGACTTCATCTCCTTGTCAGGGCCGGAGGAGGTCTCCCGGGAGGAGGAGGTGACATCTGAAGTTAGTCAGAGGCCGAGAGGCGTCCGGCTCAGACTCTGCTCTTTAAACTGGCGCCGGCTTCTTTGAAAATGTGGCAGGTCCCCTTTTACTGGCTTGCGGTCGTCGTGTTTTTAGAAACATCAGAGGAAAGTGTGTTTTAATAGACAGGACATATTTTCACCGGCATTTTCGAAATCGATGATGTAATTAGAGCAGACCAAGAGGATGAAATATTAGGTTTATAAACTAGGATGCACACAGATGTTTATACTCCCCGGCAGGCACGATCTAGAAATAATTCTTTTTGCCTTAAACTCAACGTAGTGTTTTGCTCTTTGCGTTATAGCAGCATCTCCTCCCCAAAGGCCATTTCTGCATAAACCACAGGCGAACGGAGGCTCATGAAATGGTGCCTCCCTCCGTCGGCACCCTGGATGTACGTCAGGAAGAGAAATGCCCTCCGAGTGGGTCGGCGGAGCTGCCCTTTGGCGCTCTGGCTGTTAGGGTTGAGCTCCCAGGTTTCAAACGGGCCTGACAGCAGAGACGACGGCTCGTGTCCCCTCTAGTGAGGGAAGGGGAGAAGACCTAGCACCCTGTCTGGTTGGAGGGAACCCCCTTACAGATGGAGGTCACGGGGGCATTCCTTGCCTATAGTTTTCTCTTTTTTCATTGAGGTCTTTGTCTGCCATTGCCTGAGCCAATGCTGATTGTAAATTTCTAGGCTGTTCTAGCCTCTTATTAGCTGCTTATGTTTCCTGGTTTTAGCTGATTTCGGCAGCTTCTGCCCACGACCTGGGTGAGAGTGTTCCCAGAGCAGTGGATTCCCGGGTGGTCCCCTACCTCTGGTGGTGTGGTCTCCCTGAGCCCGGCCGGCCCAGCCGAGCCGCCAGGGTGCCTTCTCTCCGTCGGAGGCCTCTCGGGGGTCACTGTGGAGACATGGCCTGTCACTCCAGGTGACTTAATCAGTGTGGAAAGCCCAGCTGGAAGCCTTCTGTTGGTTTTCTGCCTCCCAACACAAATGCTCTTCAAGTGGTGCTGACCTGACGTGGACTCTCAAAGAAAGGCCTTTTGATCCTGGGCTGGGGATGCCTGTCCCCGCGTGCTCCCGGCTGCCTCCCTGTGGAACTGTGGCGCCCAGCCGCCCAGCCGGGCCTCTGTCGGGAGGCAGCTGACCTGAAAGTGATGTTATTTTTTTAACGTGGGTTTTAGTACCCAGAGCAATAATATTTTCAGCTGGTTATTGAGGCTGATTAATGAGCTTCAAGCCTCCATTTGGTTAAATAGAGCCGCCTTCACAGATGTATTTTGGGACGGTGCAAATCCAGGGTTCTGCATGGGATTGAGTTACCCCAAAAGGTAGTCGGCCATTTGCCCGGGGCCTGGGTCCTGCAAAGCAGTCTGGGTAAGTTCCCATGGTGCCAGACCACGAGGCGAGTTCTCAGAGCAGCAGGACGCTGGGTGCTTTTCTCTTCATCCTCGAAAAATGGTGGTCAGCCACGCTCTAGAACGCTGAGCCCTTTGGAGACGTAGCTCCCGGCCCTCTCACATGCTCGCTCTTCTGGGTTTCAACTGGTTATTGCTGCTCTCAGAGCCTCAGTTTCTTCATCTGTAAATTGGGAATACTAATACCTGTCTTGAGGGTGAGCCTATAATCTACTCCATATTATGTGTGGGGGGGAGGGACATAGATGTGCACACATGTGTTAGTTTGGGGGGATTGTTGGGGAGCCTGGGTGGGGGCAATAACAGGAAAAACTCCAGGGGAAAGAGCCACTGTCTTTCCTTAAATCGTCTCAGGAAATCATCAATGAAATCAATTCAAGAATTGATCAGTCCCATACGGCTAGTCTTACTAAAGGTGTGGAAGCGCTGGCCTCAGAAGGGACGTGCGCCGAGACGGGTGGCCGAGTGGAAGTCAGGAGGCTCGTGCTCCTGGCCTGGCTCTGCCTTGGCCAGGCCAGTCCTTTCCTTCTCTGGGCCTTGGTGTCCAGCTCTGAAAAGTGAGGGGGTCGGATTCCTTCCAGGACCACAATCCCATTGCTCTGTGATCCAAACGATTGAAGCGTTCGTGTTTCTTCCTTGGAGAAAATCCCGGAGTCTGGATTCTCCGTGAGAAGAGAAGTGGCAGCACAAGGAAACTCAGCCGCGTGGTGGGGCGGCGTGCCAGGCTGCCTCCGGGGGCTTTCCAGACGTGTCTGTGCTTCCCCCTTGTCAGGAGGCTCTTCGGGACTGGCCTGGGGGAGAAATTGGACCCTCGGCACTGGGTCGAGGGGTCGCCCTGGACTGTACCGGGAGGGCGGTGGGGGGGGGGTGGCGCCCTGCTCCACGGTGGTGCAGTCTGTCTGCGCTGACGCCACTTCCTCTGTCTCTTTTGAAATAGCTGTTCTTTGGGACCGAGGTTGACAAATCCTTGGGTGGTGGATTTTGAAATGGTTCTAAACAATGCGCAATTAGTTCTCTTGTCTAAATGAGAAAGGCAGGCTTACCAGGGCTTCTTGTCAACCCGGGGCCTTTCATCCTCCGGCAAATGCATCAGATGTGAGCAGAGGAGCCCCTCCCGAGGTCAAGGAGAAGAAGGTTTGTCCTTTGGAGGTCCACGGACTTGGCCCGAGATCTGGAGTCCTAAATTCCTTGGTGTTGTTGACAGAGAGCTCTGGTGGGGAAGTCTGGGCCACCACCTCCCCTGAATGACCCTGGGCACTTCTGCTGAACCTCCCCTGCCCTTCGTATGCGGAGGAAGGGGGTAGAGTGGTGGACCCTCCCCCTCCCCCACCCCCTCCCCCGCCTCCCACGTCCCTACCTGGCTTTTCTAAGGTTCAGATAAGAACATCTGAAAAATCTCTGTATGTTCATTTTATAAGCTGAAAAGCGGCAAAAGGTAAAGCATCCATATTGATGTTTTCTCTTGGAAGGCACGGTGATGACAGTGGCGATAATTACGGCGACTGTTCACTGAGCAGCGTTATCACGCGCCTGGCTCTGGGCTAAGAGCTTTGCCACGTTCTGTCTGCACAATTGCCTTGTAGTAGGTGCTCTTCCCCTCTGCGTTTTGGAGTTTAAGGAATTTGTCTAAAGTCACGCAGCTGTAAGGTCTGAGTGACCTGATGGCAGGCCAGCCTCTCCGGACCTTCCTGTGTGGTGGCTGGTTATCTTCCAGGGACTTCCTGTGATTTATCTCGGTTGGTGGTTCTGCCAGGGGCCCTGCCCTCACAGCCAGAGGGTCTGTCGGTTGGTGTGGGGTGTTCGCTTCCGTGCAACCCGAGAAGAGAGGGCCCGTTCTAAGCACGTGTCCACGGATGGTGCCAAGGAGGCCGGGCTGGACGTCAAGGCTCCTCGGCCAGGTCTCCTCCCCAGTCCGGGCCTCGGCTCCCTGCCCCTCGGAGGAGGGATTGGTCCCTTGACCTCCTCGGTGTCTTCTCCGCGGGGCGGGGGGCCGGGGGGGGGTGCTGAGCTTGTGTAACGATAAGAAGCTTAGAGCAGATCCGTTACTGCTCTTGTGCTTTTTCTCTTTCAGGCAGAATATGAAGTTACTCCAGACGAAAAACTGGGGGAGAAAGGGAAGGAAATTATGACCAAGTACCTCACCCCGAAGGTAAGAGGCCGCCCAAACCCCACAGCAGGAGGAAAAGGGAGGCCTTATCGAGGAATGTGGGCCCCGGGTCCGTGTCAGGCCGCGTGTGGGGAGCTGTAAAGCACGTGTAAGGCACGTGCAGCCGTTGGTGTGCATCCGGCCTTCTCGTCCTCCCCTAGTCAGCGCCCGAGGCTGGCGGGGCCCGAGGCTGGCGGGGCCCGAGGCTGGCGGGGCCCGAGGCTGGCGGGGCCCGAGGCAGGTGAGGCCCGAGGCTGGCGGGGCCCGAGGCAGGTGAGGCCCGAGGCAGGTGAGGCCCGAGGCTGGCGGGGCCCGAGGCTGGCGGGGCCCGAGGCTGGCGGGGCCCGAGGCAGGTGAGGCCCGAGGCTGGCGGGGCCCGAGGCTGGCGGGGCCCGAGGCAGGTGAGGCCCGAGGCTGGCGGGGCCCGAGGCTGGCGGGGCCCGAGGCTGGCGGGGCCCGAGGCAGGTGAGGCCCGAGGCAGGTGAGGCCCGAGGCAGGTGAGGCCCGAGGCTGGCGGGGCCCGAGGCTGGCGGGGCCCGAGGCTGGCGGGGCCCGAGGCTGGCGGGGCCCGAGGCAGGTGAGGCCCGAGGCTGGTGGGGCCCGAGGCTGGCGGGGCCCGAGGCTGGCGGGGCCCGAGGCAGGTGAGGCCCGAGGCTGGCGGGGCCCGAGGCTGGCGGGGCCCGAGGCCCAGGCTGGCGGGGCCCGAGGGGCTGGCGGGGCCGAGGCTGGCGGGGCCCGAGGCAGGTGAGGCCCGAGGCTGGCGGGGCCCGAGGCTGGCGGGGGCCGAGGCTGGCGGGGCCCGAGGCTGGCGGGGCCCGAGGCAGGTGAGGCCCGAGGCTGGCGCGGCCCGAGGCTGGCGGGGCCCGAGGCTGGCGGGGCCCGAGGCTGGCGGGGCCCGAGGCAGGTGAGGCCCGAGGCTGGCGGGGCCCGAGGCTGGCGGGGCCCGAGGCTGGCGGGGCCCGAGGCAGGTGAGGCCCGAGGCTGGCGGGGCCCGAGGCTGGCGGGGCCCGAGGCTGGCGGGGCCCGAGGCTGGCGGGGCCCGAGGCTGGCGGGGCCCGAGGCTGGCGGGGCCCGAGGCTGGCGGGGCCCGAGGCTGGCGGGGCCCGAGGCTGGCGGGGCCCGAGGCTGGCGGGGCCCGAGGCTGGCGGGGCCCGAGGCTGGCTGAGGCCCGAGGCTGGTGAGGCCCGAGGCTGGTGGGCCCGAGGCTGGCGGGCCCGAGGCTGGCGGGGCCCGAGGCAGGTGAGGCCCGAGGCTGGCGGGCCCGAGGCTGGCGGGGCCCGAGGCTGGCGGGGCCCGAGGCTGGCGGGGCCCGAGGCAGGTGAGGCCCGAGGCTGGTGAGGCCCGAGGCTGGCGGGGCCCGAGGCTGGCGGGGCCCGAGGCTGGCGAGGCCCGAGGCTGGTGAGGCCCGAGGCTGGCGAGGCCCGAGGCTGGCGGGGCCCGAGGCTGGCGGGGCCCGAGGCTGGCGGGGCCCGAGGCTGGAGGTGAGGCCCGAGGCTGGCGGGGCCCGAGGCTGGCGGGGCCCGAGGCAGGTGAGGCCCGAGGCTGGTGGGGCCCGAGGCTGGCGGGGCCCGAGGCTGGCGGGCCACGCCTGGGCTGGGGAGGCCTGCTTGCTGGGACCCAGTCCCCTCCAGGGACCCCGTGCTGCCCATGGCCCATACCCATGGGTTTACAGCTGGACAGGTGGAGGCCCGGCCCAGCCGGGGTCAGGAGTGCCCGGAAGAAAGGGCACACGGGGGTGGTTTGGAGAGGTTGGTGTGGAGGGGAAGGGTCCGGGGCTGCTCAAGAAGGAAATGGGGCAGCAGAGGAGACATCGGGTGAATACATACAGAATGTGGAGTATCCTAAAGTATGTTCTGGGTATACTGAAGGGAGAGGGGCCCCCACGCCCCTACCTCAGGAGCACCCACGCCCCAGTGCTGAAGGAATAGTAGCAGCCCCTGGGGTCCTGGTGGCCTTGGTTCCCTGGAACCTGTTCCTTCTCACCCCCAACTTGGTAGATAAATGTGGTCTCCATCCGGTTCAGAACTTGGCCTGGAAACCTGGGGTTCTAGTGCCATGTCTTCTCCCCACACAGTCCAGTCACGTCCCCTCACTGGGCCTGTTTCTGTTTCTTACACATGGCCCTTCCTGCCAGACCCACTTTCTAGAGGTCTTGAGAGTCTGAGATGAGACCTGCAGCCACACAGTTCTGGGTGTGTTCTGTGCCCTGTGGGCCAGCAGTGGCTTCATCCTCATCTGGGACTGGGCATGCCCTCTGTCCCGGGCAGCTGGTGGACCGGGGCTCCCATAGCCTGTGTGACGGGGTCCCGGCTGTTCACCCGTCCACACAGAGTGTGGCAGGGAGTAGCAACACAGGCATGCAGGTCAGGAAACGGTGTCACCCCTCATTTGCTGTGTGACCTTGGCCCTCCTTTCCTGGGGCCTCAGTGTTCTCTGCTGTAAAATGGCTGAGCTCGGCCAGGTAACGGCAGAGCGTCCCTGCAAACGGGCTCATCGCGGACTCCATTCTCTCGGCCTACACGGAATGGCACGTGATTCCCAAGATAAGAACCGAACAATGAGAAAGACGGGAGCTGCTTCAGTCAGAGAGAGATGCGTTGCCAGTGAGATGTGGAGACTCCCCGGATGTGACCTGGATAGAAGGCCGCCCCTGCCCCTGCCTGCCCCACGGCTGGTGTCCCTTCGCAGCTGCACTAAAGCAGAGTGCAGTTCCCCTCGTTTCCTGCGGCTGCTCAGGGCGACTCCACCCGGACGGGGAGGCCGGTGGGCGGAAGGAATCCGGGTCACTGCAGCTCCTGCAGCACCAGGTGGCCTTCTGACAGCCAGCGACCCCCTCGTAGAGGCATCCAGGGTGACCTCAGGGCTTTCACCCACAGCAGCTCCTTCAGACTTTAAAATCAGCCCACCCCCCTCTCGTACACACCCTCTCTGCGTGTTTGTGTTAAGTTTTAACTCCGTGACGCGGAAGTCCCGTGGATCGTGTAAACCCCATCTTGACGTTCTCAGCAAGGGTCCCTGGGGGTCCTTGGTAGCTCCGGTCCCACCTCACACCCTCACTGCCTCCTCGGGGGGTTATGGAGATCTGGGGGGCCCTGAGCACATGGGGCTCCCCCACCCCCGGGGTCTCTCGGACCACGCGGGGTCCTGCTCTGGGTGTTCATTTCCGGCATCTGTGCAGGTGGCATCTCTGTGCAGCCTCACTCCCAGAGATGTCTCCTGCGTCACTTCCTCCCACTCGTGCCAGGCCGTCACCCCTACTTGTCATTCTCGCGCTGCCTCCCCTCGGGGTCCCTCTGTTTCTGCTTCCTTCTGCCCACGTGACGGGCACGCACTCGCAGGACTTCGGCACGTTGCAGAAATGAGGGGAATCGTGTTCGTAAACCACCCTCAGACGCTGGGCAGGGCCAGCTCCCTCTGCACAAGCCGTGGCCCGGGCACACGCGGCTGCCTGCCCTGTCGGCGGGGCCGTTGGGCAGCTGTGCCTTGCTTTGTTCCAGACTCAGGCCTCATTGGCGTCTGTGAAAGTTCTTAGGTTGAAAGTGGTCAAGGAAGAGACGTGTCTGGACAGGGTCCCTGTCCACGCACACTCGCAGCTGCTGCCGTGTGGCTTTTGATCTCCCGGTCACCTCTCGAAAAGCATGAACACCCTGGGCATAAGCAGGACCCAGAGGTCCGAGCAGGGGGTAAGAGCAACAGCTCACCAGCTCACCCCCCACAGAGCGCCTGACGCCTCCCGGGCGTTGTCTGTGCCGGCCCTGGTGTCCGGGACGTGAGAGGCTCCCCGGTGACAGCCAGGGCCCAGAGAGGCGGGTAACCTGCTAGAATCTTCAGCTGCCCTCAGCAAAGGCCGTTTCCACAGTGCCTGAGCTTTGCCAGTCCAGCCCTGTGTCTGCGCCCAGTTTGGGGCTGTCCGCCCACTTGCATTCCCCCCAGATGCGTATTGAGGACCCACTGTGCGCAGACACTCTCACCACATCCTTGCAGCTACCACGTGATGTGATTTTGTTGGCTCCATCTTACGGTTGAGCACGGGGAGGCACAGGAGGGGCTGCCACTGTCCCAGGTCACGCAGCCAGGACTTAAGCCCTCGGTCTTTACCGCGTGGTTCACTGTTTCCCACACCTGGCCCCTCCCCGCCCTCCTGCCGCTCCACCTGGGCACACCGCCGGCCTGGCTCTGATCTACCGTGAGGACCAAGTGGTTCCTTTGCTCAGCCCTGCCGGCTCCTTCGGCCCGTCCGAGGGCTGCTGCAGGAGGATCCTCCCTACCTGGCCAACCATATCCAGAAACCTTGGCTGGTGGACCCCATCCCACCCTCCAGACCCCCTGCCCCTGCTCAGTGCTGCCTGCATCTCCTGGAGGGCTGGGGCCCAGGCTCCTCATCAGCTCAGATGGTTTTACAAGTGCCTCAGAGCCTGCCAACATGTTTTCCTTAAGTACTCCTCAATTTAAAGAATTTAAACCACACCATATGTTATGGCCCAGGGGCCTGGGGGAGGTGGTCCAACGGTCCCGTGGGGCGACTGTTTCCTACAATAAATTTCACACTGCCTCCCAGTCCTTCCTGTGGACAATCTCTCAGGAGCTGTTTTCGCTTCTCAGTTCTGCAGACGCCCCAGGTGCTGGGGAGCCGGGGGGCTGAGGCTCCAGCACTGGCCCTGAGGTCTTTGAACAACCCCCAGAGCCATTGTCCCCAAACCCAGATTGCCCTTACCTTGCGCCTTTCCCCAAGACATAGCCCCTGTGTCTCAGCTCCAAGCGGCATTTCCGAAGGGTAGGCTGAAGGCCACGGATCATTCGAGAGGCTCTGTGGTCAACTACTTATGGGCAGCACTACCTGCTGCGTGTTCCCCTTGTGAAAGTTCACCTGGCTTGTGAGCATATCAAAGGCCCTGAGAAGTCCTGCAATACAGAAACCTGTTTAACTGCAGACCAAGCATTTCCCAAACTTCTGGGACCATAAAACCTTTCCCCCCAAATTCTGCATCCTGCTGAATACACCGGTGGCTGCAGAACACATCCAAAGGTCTTCACGACCTGGTTTCCTTCTGCTTCAAAATGCTTTCTCCTGATACCCCTCCCACAGGCCCCACACTGGGCTTTGGCCCAGCCTCTTCTTGACGACCACACCTCCTTGTCCCTGTTCAGGCCGCTCCCTGCAAGGCCCTTCACCTAGACCCCTACTCGGGTTTTTTCCCTTCCGTGTCCCTCAGCCTGATACCTCGGCTGCACACAGCCCTTTTGCCACTGGTCAGATGCCGTCACGCCTGCCTGGGCGGTCACCGAGCACGCCGCACTGTTGTCCTTATGCAGGTACCTGAGGTCAGTGCCTCCGTGCCCCGGCGCAGGGGTTCCGAGGAGCCCGCCCTGCGGGGAGGGTGACGCACATCAACGGGGCCATTAGTGGCAGTGTGACAGGAGCAGTGGCAGGACTGTGCGAAGGGAAGAGGGCAGGGGGATCCTGAGAAGCTGCCCCTAGACCACGCTGGACAAGCCAGGGAGGCTTCTGGGAGGTGAGGCAGCCGAATCAAGTTTTAGGGTGATGAGGAGGAAGAGGCCAGGTATGAATGAGAGGGAAGAAGGGCCTTTCGTGGGCAAAGGGATGTTTCGCCCCCCAGGGGACAGTTGGCAGAGACTGGAGATATTTTTGACTGGCACAACTGGGGGGAGGCGCCACCGGCGTCCAACGGGCAGGGGCCGGGGGTGCTGTTGAGCACTCTACGATGCACGGGCAGCCCCGTAACAAAGAATTATCTGGCCCCAAGTGTCAGTGGTGCTGAGGGTGAGAAACTCTGGCATAGACGTGGGCAAAGGTGCAGCAGGAGCAGAAGGTAGGGGGTTGGGGGTCCCCTGGGCGGCAGGACCCGGCAAACCATGCCGAGGAAATCGACACCATCCTGGTGGCGGTGGGGGCCATTTGCCGTTGAGGCTGGTCCCTCTGACCCCATGGAGAACAGGGGAGGAGGAGGACTGGAGGCAGAAGACTAGGGACCTGTGCAGGTGCCAGGGGAGTGACTGGGGCCCATGCCGGGACGTGACAGCACAAGGGTCTTGGGAAATGTAAGGAGGAAGGGGTCCTTGGGGGCGGCCAGGTGTGGGGTGTGGAGGGGAAGGGGCAGGAGACCCAGGTGACTCCTGGTTTTTGTCTTGAGTCACCGAGTGGGTACAGCGCCCCCAGGAAAGACAGAATACGTGGGACAAAGGTCATTGCTGCAGGTGGCAGGGTTATTAGCTCACTGGGCAGAGACGGTGGCATTCGCTCTTCGTGGGTGTCCCCTTGCACCTGCCAGTGCTGGACTCACGGCTCACAATCATTGTGAGCTGCTTTGCATGAGGCAGTGAGGGGGCCTGGGAAGCTTCCTTCTGTGAGCCCCTCACCTTGTGTCCCTCGTGTCTTTTCTTGGGGAGCCGCCCCTTGGCTGGTTTTTGTTCCCCGGCGTCTGACATGGTGTGTTTGCTGGAAGTCTGGCTGGAAACTCCACCCCCCCCCCATCACCCCCAGCGCCTGTTCTAAGTCAGAGCTTATGCCTGGAGCTGAATTCTCACTCGCTGTGCGATGATGCCCTTCGGACCCTGGCTTGAAGGCTTCCTTCCCCAGAGGCAAGCCCGCTCCTTGGACGCTGCCCAGATCTGGCCTCAGTTGTCCAGCCGTGGCCAGCTTTGCCCCGGGGGCTGTTAGAGACACCAGCCCTGGGTCGGCTTTGGGGTGCACTGAAGCAGGGCTCCAGCACAAAGGTGGCCGAGAGCTGAGAGATGTTTTAGATCCAAGTAGACCTGGGTTGGAGGGCAGACTTGACCTCTTTCTGCCGCTTGGCCGTGGGAAAGTTATTAGCTGGCCGGCTGTCAAGTGGGAGGGGGCGGTGGTGAGGGTCACAGATGCCAGCAAGTTCACCGCCCAGGGGCTGGTCCATGGCGGACCCTCGCTCAGTGGGGACTAACATCTGATTTCCCCCTCTCCTCTGTGCTTTCAAAATGGGGCCGTTGAATGAGGAAATTGCTCAGACATGAACTCCAGCTGTGGAGTTGAGAGAGGCCAAGGAGGGGTCTGGAGGGCCCCCAGCCGCAGGGGCTGGCCAGAGAGGCCAGGCTCGTCAGAAGGCGATGCGTTCATCGGGGTGATGAGTACGAGCCGCCACGAGAAACCACCCCCAGATCTCAGGGGCATCGCACAGCAGAGATGCTTGCTTTCTTATGCACAATCCGATCGGGTCTTCAGCTCTCCTGGGTGAAGACCGGGGATCTCGGCTGCTTTTGTGGCCCCACCACGTTGAAGGTGCGGTCTCATGGTCACTGCCAAAGGAGAGGAGAGGAGTGAAGGCAGCGCTCGAGCCTGAACTGCCTGGTTAAGGCCCCGCTGGCCAGCAGGGGAGGCCGAAAGATTAGGGGGAACATACGGAAAACTGCTTCCTTCTTACCTCCTCACCCCCCTGGCCCCCAAACTGAAAACATTGTCTCTATGGCAGGCTAGTCCCTGGTGCTGTTGAGACAGCTGTGAACACGGCGTGTCCTAGAAATAGTCAAAGGTGTGGCAGCTCGGAGAAGCTGCCCAGAGGCCCCCTGGTCAGATCGGATGTGTGCGCTGAGCTCTCTAGAGATCCAGGCGGCTCGCCTGCCGGGTTCCTGCAGACCAGAGGTGGTACGGGTGTTCGGGGTCGGGGTGGGGGACAGGCTGACTCTGAGCCGGCGTGGACCAGGAAGTAGTTTTAATTATAGTAATAAATAATAATAGGTGATCAAGAAAGCATCCATCACTACAGACTTTAAAATATTCGCTTTTTTTATAACTTTTTTTAAAACGTTTTTTATTTATTTTTGAGAGACATAGAGACAGAGCATGAGCAGGGGAAGGGCAGAGAGAGAGGGAGACACAGAATCCGAAGCAGGCTCCAGGCTCTGAGCTGTCAGCACAGAGCCCGACGTGGGGCTCGAACTCACAGACCGTGAGATCATGACCTGAGCTGAAGTCGGACGCTTAACCGACTGAGCCACCCGGGCACCCCTAAAATATTAGCTTTATGGAGATCTAATTCACATACTGTGAAATTTATCCCTTCAAAGTGTACACTTGAGTCGTTTAAAATACTCAGAGTTGTACAACTATCACCACTATTTGCATCCAGGACATTTTGTCTTCCCCAACAGAAACTCTGCACTCATGAGCAGTCACTCCTATTTGCCTCTCCTCCCAGCCCCTGGCAACCAGCAACCTACTTCCTGTCTCTGTGGACTTGCCTCTTCTGGATCTTTCTCGTAGATGGAGTCATATCATGCGCGGCCTTTTGTATCTTCTTCTAGTTGGCATAATGGCATAATGTTTTCGGGGTGAACCCGTGGTGTAACGTACATCAGTACTTCGTTCTTTTTCGCGGCTGGATAGTGTCCCATGTGGAGAGACCTCCTTGTTTTTATCTGGTCATCCGTGGATGGACGCTTGGGTTGTTTACACTTGGGGGCTCTAACGAATCACGTTGTGGTGAACATTTGTGTTCAGATTTCTGCCTGGACGTGTGTCTTCATCCCCCTTGGGGAGATGCTTAGGAGTGGAGTGGCGGGTCACGTGGTAACTCGGTTTAGTCACGTGAGGAACCAAGACTGCTCTTGAAGGGGCTGCACCGCCTTCCGCTTCCCACGGCCGCACGCAAGGGTTCCCGTTTCTCTGCATCCTCACCGGCGCTTGCCGTTTTCCGTCTTGTTATTTTTATTCATCTTAGAGGGTGTGAAATGATGTCTCGCGGTGGTGTTGATTTGCATTTTCCCGATGACCGTTGATGCTGGGCCTCGTTTCATGTGCTCGTTGGCCATTCGTGGGTCTCCTTGGGAGAACTGTCTCTTCGGATCCTTTGTTCATCTTTAAATTAGGTTGATTATCTTCTTAAAGCTGAGTCCTCAGGCTTCTTTGTATGCTCGGCATACGAGTCTTTTATCAGATATGTGACTTGCAAGCATTTTCTCCCCTTCTGTGCGAGGTCCTTTGCCTTTTGTGACGGTGCCCTCTGAAGCACGGCGGTTTTTAATTTTGATACAACTCAGATTCATTTTTGTTACTTGTTTTTAAATGACTTGCTTTCGCTTTGTCTTATCTCCCCTTGTCAGAAGGCCTCAGGGTTTTGGGGAGCAGGGTGCATTTGGGGACAAAGTAAACAAATCGTGTGTCCATGAGTCTGTTTTCCCCTGGAGAACCAAAGCCCCATTGCCAGTTGGGAAGAGCAGGGCCGGGCCCGGTCCCTCACGAATATTCGAAAAGTCCCACTATAGTTTTAGGCTGTCTGTGCCCAACACTGCAATGGCGTCTTACACACCTGCTCTTGGCTCTTCTATAGCCACTCCCCAAGCTGGGTATTAGTGTACCCATTTTACAGGTGAGGCGACCAAGGTCTGGGAAAGGAGGAGGCTCGTGTAGAATCGCGGAGGCAGGCCTTCAGGCGAGCCCCTGGGCGTCCTGCTGCAGCCGTGTTGTTTGTAGGACGTCTGGCAGGGATTCATTTTAACCGGGCTCGTAAGCAGTTACGCCGGGTCTCCGTCTTTGAGCTGTACCAGCCCAGTCACTGAGGCTGGGCAGGCGGCACCCAGTTTTGATGCGGGTTTGCCAGGTAGTATCGGTGGACTCTGGGGGTGGCTCAGACCCGGCGGAGGGTTCTGCTGAAAGCGCCTGGACACCAAGGTGCACTGGTGGGTTGGGTCGGCCCTCCGACACGAACTGGCTCGGCAGCCTCTGTGGGCTGCTGGGAACGCCCAGGGCGGGCGGCTTTGGGAGGGCACTTCTTGCTGGAGGCCTCCTGGCAGGATATTGTTCTCTGGGCCCCACACAGACACATGCCTCTTTGCTTCCATAAACAATGATAAGGTAAAGCAGGGAAGTTTGTTCTTGTTAAGGGGAAGTTACCCATCAGCCTGAGTTTTTGCACAAAAGAAATCTATTCCTAGTGCTGGTGTGGCTCTCCGGAAAACATCCACCTTTTAAAAAGTAAAGAGCTTGAATGAAAGGAAATAATAATTATTCCAAGTTCCTCTTTCTCTGGCCCCTGGTCCCCTGCTCACTTCACTGGCGCCTCCCCCTTCCAGACGGGGGAAGCAGATTAGCAGTCTGAGCTAGCCCAGGCTGGCTCGCTTCTTGGTGGGGACAGCTTCTCCGCCTTGGGGGCAGTCAGTGGCTTCAGTCCCTGCCCTCAGGAGGACACGGAGCCCCAGTTCTGCCCCTTCCAGCTGTACATCCTTGGAGCCTCAGTTTCCCCATCCGAGTATGGGGATGATAAATACAGCATGCAGACGGGCTCATGGCATCCTTCATTCTTTTTTTTTTTTAACTTTTAAAAATGTTTATTATTTATTTTTAATTTTTTTAGCATTGATTTATTTTTGAGAGACAGAGAGAGACAGAGTGCGAGCAGGAGAGGGGCAGAGAGAGAAGGAGACACAGAATCTGAAGCAGGCTCCAGGCTCTGAGCCATCAGCACAGAGCCTGATGCAGGGCTCAAACCCATAAACTGTGAGATCATGACCTGAGTCGAAGTCCGGCACTTAACCCACTGAGCTACCCAGGCACCCCTAGTATTTATTTTTTGAGAGAGATAGAGATAAAGAGTGAGCAGGGGAGGGGCAGAGAGAGAGAGAGGGAGACACAGAATCTGAAGCAGTCTCCAGGCTCCAGGCTGTCAGCACAGAGCCCAACATGGGGCTTGAACTCCCAAACTGCGAGATCATCGCCTGAGCTGAAGTCGGACGCTTAACTGCCTGAGACACCCAGGTGCCCCCCATCCCTCATTGTTACAGTACCTTCACAGTTTTTGCTGAATCTGCATACCAACCTTACAATTGTTTATACAACTTTTTTTTTTTGCTTTTAAATTAACTCCTGTCTTTCTGTTTAATATAAAATAAATGAGTTTCGGGGCACCTGGCTGGGTCGGCCAGTGGAGCATGAGGTTGTGAGTTCGGGCCCCATGTTGGGTGTATAGATTACTTACAAATAAAATCTTTTAAATAAATTAATTAAAGTTTCAAAAGAAAACTTTGAATTCAGGAACATGCCTGGAAAACCATTATTCGTTTGTCATACAGAAAGATGACTGGGACAGTGGCATGAAACCCCAGCTGGAGCCTCTTTTGCCTGCCTAAGGCTCTGAGCCTAAAGCCACCTTTCTCTTTGTTTGGAAGAGAGATTAGTGAGTGTGGGAGAGGTGTTAGCAAGATGGTGGCATCACACTGAGACTTTCTTCTTGATGACAGGAGGCTCGAAGGAGAATTGAAAAGGGAATGCCTTTTTCACCGAGAGTGATTCAGAATATTATGTCCCTACACCTCCTAAGATCATCTCACCGTCCTCAGAAAGTGCCAGGCTGGCTGTCTATTTCCCAGCTGGGATGCATTTTGTAAATGCTGGCTTGTCGTTACAGACAGCATGACCTAGAGCAAGGAGCACTGGCCCAGGAGACAGGCTCATTCCCCATCTCCCTTCCTGGTATCCGTGACCTGGGGGAGAGCTGGCTTGGGGTCTGCCTAACCATCTAACCAAGCCTTGGTCACCGGGGTAACCCAGGGCAGGGGATGTGGGTGGCTCGGGCAAATCCCTCCCTTCCAGGCGCCTGCCCTGTCCTCCATGGGGTTCGAGCTCCCAGACGCTGGCCACGGACCCAGCATCTCATCTCGGCCGGATTGCCTGGCCCTCAGCTGTCTCCCAGCACCTAGAACAGCATCTCTGTCCCGTTGGCGATGAGTCCGGGCAGCTCATTCCTGAGCAGAATGTGGCTGGGCGGCTGGCTGGGCCACGCACCCTGGCTTTTCCCGCCTTGTGCCACGGCACTGCAAAAAGACCCCCCGGAAGAGGACTCAAAAGGAAACGCGAGAGAGGAACCTCCTGGAGTTCTCTCAAGCAGCAGTGGGGAAGGGGAGGCTGGGCCTCTTCCTCTTCCAGTTTTGGGAACAGCAGAGAGCGGAATTCAAAACGAATAAAGGCACATTTGTGCTTGCTAGCTCTCAGGGGCAGGGCAGGAGGGAGCTAGCGTCTGTCGAGCAACTACTGCATGCCTGGAACTCCTTGTCCCTGTTGTACTCAGTCCTCGTAACAGCCAGCTGAAAGGAGGAGAAATGAAAGCCCAGAGGGGCTGAGTCATTGCCTAGGAACACCAAGCTTGGGCAGAGTGGGGAGTTGATCCCAGGCCTGAGCTCCGAAGCCTGCCCTCTTCTCACTCCCCTCGCAGCTCGATGCCTCCTCTCCCCGGGCCTCAGTTTCCATCAGTAGAGTGGGGAGGTTGGCCATCCTACTCCACGTGCCTGCAGATCCTGCGCCCGACAGGAGTCCAAGGGCTCGAAAGAACTCACTTAATCCTCACATCTGCCCCCATGGATTACTGTCTCCACTTTAAAGGTGAAGAGGTGAAGACACTGAGAGGTTAAGTAACTCTCTCAAGGTCACGTAACTGGGATGGGGGAAGCTGAGACTTCAGAGTCTGTGCCCTTGACCCTACCCCATCCCGCTCTCCTATGATGACCTAACCTGGCTCCCTGCCGTGGGCTCTGCCCAAGTCTCTTCTTGATTGAGGGTTTATTAATGACCCAGAAGCACTCACCAGGGAGCTAGGGTGCGGTTTGGAGAACTGCAGAGCCTGTGCGGGCCCCTGGGTCATTTCAAGTTCACCCCAGTGCCCAGCACAGCACCACTCCCGATGAAGGGCCTCTTCTGCTTAAGTCGCCTTCCTGAATGCAGGCCTGAGCCTCAGAAATCCCCGATCCTGGTACATTGGGAGGGGAGCTGAGAGCCCATCCTGTGGGATCGTTCCTCTAGTTTACACTGAGGGGACAGAGGATACTTCCTGGGGTGGGCCTTGGCACCTGGGGGAATCTCAGAGGCCACCTAATCCATGGTCTTGCAAATAGCTTTAGCTAAAGATTTCTAGTATGTAAAGACATAGACCAGCTGCAGTTGAGCGGCCTGGGGGCTGGGTTCCCTCTTGCCCTAGCTTCTGGGGGCACCTGGGTGGCTCAGTGTTTGTGCGGTTGAGCGTCCGACTCTTGACTTCAGCTCAGGTCGTGGTCTCATGGTTCATGGGGTCGAGCCCTGCATTGGGCTCTGCATCAGCAGCACAGAGCCTGCTTGGGATTCTCTCTCTCCCTCTCTCTCTCTGCCACTCCCCCACTCATGGTCACTCACTCTCTCTCAAAATAAATGAACTTAAAAGAAAATAAAGATTACTTCTGGCTTGGTGGAACCGAGCTCTAAGACCAGAACTAAGCCCAACTTCTCATTCCCTAAGCGAGGGGGACTGAGGCCCAAGGAGGGGCTGCACCCCACCCCCCCATGAGGGTCGCAGGGCTTGGAAGAGGAGACTGGAATGTTCCTTGCCAGGCTTTCCCCAGCCCTCTGCTAGAAGCTTGGTGAGAAGGCGCCAGAAGGAACTGACTTCATTTTCCAATTCCTGCTCTCGTTGGCCTGCAGCTGGGCCTGAATTCCCCTGAGGCTCTTATTCTTTGAGCCTTCTGTGTCTAAATACTGAGATGTTTGCAGCATCCAAGCCAAGCAGAGAAGCTGCTGGTGCCGGAAGTGTCACCATTTAATCATCCATGTTTTTAAATGGAGACCCTTGAAGGGGAATCGTTAACTCTTTTCTAAGAGTGGATTCTAAGGGCACAGCAAGTAAGGTTAATTTAGCTCCTACTGCATGCTCTGTGCTCTGTACCTCTCCCTCGCCCCATCTTCACTCCAATTCTGTCTCTGGTTAACTTTTGAGAAGTTAACAGGCTCTGAATCAGACAGACTGGCCTTATATCTCAGCTTCACTTTTTTTGCCGTTCTTTTTCTTGTGGGCACACTTGTCCCTTCTGTGTTGTGGGCACACTTGTCCCTTCTGTGTCGGGCAGAGGTCCCTCGCTGTTGAGAGGGCAGGCTGGGAGAATTGAACACAGGGACTCCAACGGGTGCCTGTATCAGATATCGACAGCAGCACTGTTCAGTGTCCAGAAAGGACCCAGCGACAGCAGCACTGTTCAGTCTCCAGAAAGGACCCAGTGCCCAGCCCATCGACAGGTGAATGGATGAACAGCACGTGGTCCGCCCACCCAAAGGAGTATTATTCAGCCGTAAATAGGATCAAAGACCCGACATAGGCTGCCACATGGGTGAACCTTGAAAACATTATGCCAAGCAAAGGAACAGACATAAAAGGCCACACGTTGTATAATTACACTTCTGTGAAATGTCAGCACAGGCAAATCTGTCGAGACAGGAATAGATGAGAGTTTACCGGGGGCCCATGGGAGGGAGAGATGGGGCGTTACTGTGTAATGGGGTGATGAGAAAATTTTGGAAAAAGATAGCAGGCGATGGTTGTCATCATAAATGTAGTTACCGCCACTGAGCTATACACTTAAAAACGGTGGAAATGACAATTTTTATGTTACATGTATTTTACAATAAAAGAAAAAGAACAGCAAAAAATGTGAAGCTGAGATATAAGGCCAGTCTGTCTGATTCAGAGCCTGGGATCTTTCCCGTCCACTGTGCTATCTGTTCAAAAGTTAACCAGAGACAGAGTTCGCCCCAAATCAGTGTCCCAGGGGCTGCAGGAAGGGGCAGGTCTGGGAGGACAGGGGTGCTGCCATCTGTAGCCTGCACATGGTGCTGGCTGCTCCCTCCTGGCCCTTATCCAGCTGCCGGCCCTCAACCTGGGGCTTGGCTGTCACTTTGCCCCGGGTCATTAGCACCGGCTCAGGTCCCAGCCTCCCCGCACGCAGTTTTAACGACTGTGCATTTGTCCTTCAAAGAGACATACTTATCTTTCTCCCCTAACCTTTCCTGGAAAACAAGTTCTCTTCGCCCGCAGCCTGACTTCTTTTCGGCTCCGTCTGCCATCCTGGAGGCTGATGCGCCAGCCCGCGCTCCTCACAGCATGCCCGTCTGGGTCCCTTTCCTTTCTCGTGACCTTCCAGGTCAGAAAATTGGATTCTCCTTTGATGCGGGTGGAGCCGGCTCCGCCTCCGACCCCCATTCCTGCGTGTGTGTGTGTGTGTGTGTGTGTGTGTGTGTGTGTGTGTGTGTATAGCATTTCCTGCCTAGCATTCCTCTCTTCAGAGTGGAGACAGAGCCATCAGCCTTAGGGTTCCTGAGGACATACCCCTCCCCCACCTCCCCGACCTGCCCCGGGTGGGCAGCGGTGCTGGGCTCTGTGCTGACTGTGCGGCCTGACGGGCCCCTCCCCGTCCCTGGGCCTTGGGCAGAGAATGACATCATGGCAGGGGAGGGGGGGGCGTCAAATTCCCTGGATCTTTGGAAATTCCTGCCCCTCCTTCGCTCCCGAGCCCCATGGAATGAAATCTTCACTGGAGAAAAATCTGCCAAGGCCAAGATATTTCCAACACAATTTCGAACTGAAGCCGGTTTGGAAGCCGGGGAACGGGGAGGGTGTTCTGGAAGATGGAAAGTTGGCTTGCTGTGCCCTCGCCTGTCACGCACGAGGAATGAGGGACACTCCCCGCCGTAAGCCTCCTGCACGCCAGCCCCTGGGGACCAGAGTACCGCGCATGAGTTACCTGCACGCGGCCGCACTGGCCCAGAGCACAGGGGGCTGGATTCAAACAACCGGCCAGGAGGAGTCCCGCTTCTCTGGGTCCGGCAGCCAGTGCCGCGCGGCCTGCGGGTGAACGGCCTGTCGTCCCCCATCCAGTGCTTTGGGCCCGCAGGTCATGGCCGGGGATTATCAAGTTGACAGAGCCCGGCTGGCCCCTCCCTCCACATCCAGGCACGTTTCATTTTGTTAATTTTCGTTTCTTGCTTTTGACGTAAAGAGTCAAGGCCTGGGTCAGGGCCACTCATGTATTTTCCTTTCTTTCTCATTAAAATTGCCCAGCTCTCAGGGCCCCTGGCTAAATTCTGCCGATCTTTAAGAAATGTCCTCTCTCTCCCCGTGACCCCTAAAACTCCTTCCTCCTGATTTCCGCGAAGCCACTTGAACGGCAAAGGAAGTACGGTCAAGCCCCTTTAAGCCCCAGTCTGCTTTTCCGTTCTTGAAGGGTTGTGGCTGTTTCTCAAGGGCTGTGTTTCTCCACTTTGCTGACCCAGGGGACGTGACACCTTGTGACTTGGGGTGGCCAGGTCAGCAGGGGTGGGAAGCCCATTTGGAGGCGGGGCTTGCTCAGAGCACTTCCAGGCTTCAGGGCCCTCTGCTCGGTCGGTAACCTCTGTGAGTTTGCTGTTTGGGGTCCTCAAAGACAATCCTGCCTTCTTAAATTTGTCCGGAAAGTGACAGTTTTGCCACAGGAAAATAATTGATTTGTTTTTAAGTTTATTTATTTTTGAGAAGGACAGAGAGAGAGCGCATGAACTCACCCGAGGGCGGAGGGCAGAGAGAGAGAGAGAGGGAGAGAGAATTCTAAGCATGTTTCATGCTCTCAGTGCAGAGCCTGATGCAGGGTTCGGTGGCACGAACCGTGAGATCATGACCTGAGCCGAAGTCAAGAGTCAGATGCTTCGAGATGATTACTAGGTGTTGTATGGGAACCAATTTGACAATAAATTATTAAAAAAAAAAAAAGGAGGGGTCAGATGCTGAACTGACTGAGCCACCCAGACACCCACAAATTGATTCTTTTAGAGCCCTGGGCTTCTCAGAATACTTCTCGGTATGCAAATGCCAGGACATAAAAGCAGGAAGGGTCCTTCCTGTTGCTCCACCAAACCCCCTTCAGCCTCTGGGCCTTAGTCAGACCTCACTGGCCATCAGCCATGAACCCACTTGTGTCCTGAGGAGACTGCCTCTCTGAGCTCTCCTTCTGGGGGCTGAGAGTCCGCACCACACTCTTAGTCCCTTAACCATCATTAGTCGCCAGCAGTCTTGAACTCCTTCCTGCCATTGGCCGAGTAAGTTGGTCTATGAGGTCCTTGGGGTGCAGCTCGTGACCTGAGCTCGGAACGGACTCTCAGGGAACCTCTGCAGCTGACTTCTGGGCTGAATCAGCTCAGACTCCAGCAGGAGAGGTCGGCGGGGAGGGAGCTTCTTGCCTTCTGACGGCTCACAAGCGCCTCCTCAGCTCTGCTTCCAAAGACACCTCCCACCCTTTGCAACGTCCTCCTGGCCTGGCAGGGTAACCAGCTATCTCCAGGGTCCCCCCCCCCAAAGTGGTACAAGAGACTGTTACTCGGTGAGGGAGATGGCCAGGGTGGCCCCGTGTATCCGCATCATAATGGATCACGGGCCGCTCAGAGGACGCCGGGCTACTTCTCCACACAGCCTTCCGAAACTTCTCCTTCCACGAGAAGCTCCAGGGAGCGCCGTGAGCCCCTCGGACTCCGGGTCTTCGGCTGTTCATCATGGAAGGACAAAGGTGAAGATGGGGCTCCTGAAGGCTTGGTGGCAGCCAGAGGTGGACTCCTGAGGAGGCCCCTTTGAGACAAAGTGCTGTCCGTCAGAGACGAGGGAAGATCCAGGCTTTGTGGGGACTGAAGAAGCTTACGTAACTTGAAGACTGTCCTCGTTACAAAAAGGAAGAGAATATTAGGTGCAGAAGCATTTCCTGAGAAGAGCAATCACAACACAGGACTGGAGCCTCGGAGGTGCCGGCCGCTTTTATCCGAGATCTCAGTTTCCCCGAAGCGCCCGTGCAGGAACGCTTCCCCTCCCGCCTAGAGCTCTCGCTCGCTCCCAGGACCACAAGCAGAGGGCCCACAGCTTAAGCTTTCTCCGCTTCTGTGAATCGCTGCTGACTGGCGACTGTGCCCACCGAGGGGAAGCGGCGAGCTCCCTTAGAACTCAAAAGAGGCACCATGAGACTTGTCATTTTTTTGGCTTCTACCCCTAGGACCTCTGCCCTCCAGCTGCCTGTCCAGCCTGTGGCTCTGCCCATCGGAGCTACATCCGGCACAGTGCTGGGGCCTCGCAGCCGCCAGTCAAGCTGACCCCGTGGACACTCGGGGAGGCGTTGGGGACGTTTCGGCTGTGAGCTGGAGGGTCCGGACATCAGGCCTGGGGTGGAGGGAGCCACGGCCCCACGGCGCTTTCCTCATGATCATCTCTCTGGGCTGATTTATTTTTCCCCGGTGGCCAAGAAAGCAAAACCCTGACTTTGTCCTTCGGTTCTGTTCTTACTTGGGGCTCGTGGGTTGTGTCTGCCGCCCGGCCGTGGCCAGAGGGAGGAAGGAACTGCTCGACGGTGGCGTTTGCACCTGGCACCGAAGGTTTTGATGAAAAAAGGTGGAAGAATGGTGCTTTTTCTTCCCGTCAGCCAGACCTTAAATCCACCCTCGCGTGAGGAAACGCTCCATCCAAGGCTGCCGTTTCCTAAACTTCCTCCTTCGTCTTCTTGGTCGGGATCGTACAACAGGTTTCATTTCAAGCCAGGATTTGGGGTCAAAACGAGTCCCACCTCGCCCACCTCCTGCCAGTCCTCGTCCCCATCCATAGAGTCAGGGGAGCAGGGAGAGCTCACAGAGCTGAGGACAAGCCGACTTGAGGGGTGGCAGGGAGGGAAAAGCAAGGAGAAGTCTCTGGGGGGTCGGGTTGTGTTTGAGGGGTCCTCCCTCCTCATTTTATAGGTCCCGAATTTGTCTGGATTATAGGCAGCAAGTGGCAGATGCTTAACTCCCCAGTTGTTCAAACAAAGGAGGAATTTATGGGAAGGGTGGGGATATGATGACATGAAACTGGAGAGAGACACAGCTGTGCATGGGCTGAGGAACCCGGGCACGGGGACCTTCCCCCGAGGCCAGCTCCAGGTTCTCCCCTAAGCCTCCAGCCCACAGTCGTCGCAAAGGCAGGGTAGACCAGATGACTTCACGAGGGTACTTCCTTTTTTTTTTCTTAATTAAAAAAATTTTTTTAATGTTAATTTACTTTTGAGAGAGAAAGAGACTTGGGGAGGGGCAGAGAGAGAGGGAGACACAGAATCTGAAACGGGCTCCAGGCTCTGAGCCGTCAGCACAGAGCCTGATGCAGGGCTTGAACTCATGAACCATGAGATCATGACCTGAGCTGAAGTCGGACGCTTAACCGACTGAGCCCCCCAGGCGCCCCTCACGAGAGTACTTCTGATGCTCCACTCGCCTCTTCCCTGCTGTGAATGTGAATGTACACACACACATTTATTCAGCAGATACGTTGAGTACCTACTGTGTGCCGTTGTCAGTTCATTTCAGCAAAGCGGAGCAGGGAGATAACAGGTCTTGGAGCTGGCCAGGCCTGGATTTGAGTCTCAGGCCCACCTTTTACTAACTGTTCCGTCTAGGAGCACGGAAGGGGTACTTAGATGGCCATCTAGGGTTCTGCACCTGATTCTGGTGAGACAGGAATGACCAACTTCCCTGCCCTTCAAAGAGCTGTCTGTGGCTCGGTTTCCACATCTATAGCCCCGGGACAACAAGCCCCACCAAATGGCGTTGTTCTGGGGAGCAACAGAAGTATAAATTTGTGGGAAAACTCACATTGAGGAGCCAGTAACTATCAGGCCGGCCCCCCTCGCAAGCGCCCACAACCGCCTCTGGTCCTGGCTCTGCTGGAGTCCCGGTTCCCACCCCTGTCCCTGCCCATGGCCAGGCCCTGGCAGCTCTGAGCCCCGGGCTCCCCCCGGCTGACGCAGATCCCCTCGTGAAGGGTCCCCAGGGTGGCCAGGGCATGGCTGTGGGAGTGCCCCTCCCCTGTTCCCATCCTGGAGAGGAAATGGGAAATGGAGGTGGCCCCCCAAGAAACAGCTGCCTGCACCCTGGTATGGGCCAGACAGGCAGACCTCTAAGCAGCCCTTTCTGGAAGGCAGGGGGCCCTCCGGAACCCCTTTCCCGCTCAGCTTTTCCTGAAAGCGGAGCCTGTCCACGTTGGGAAATTGCAAATAGTTTACATGGGGAATGTCAGCTGCCCACATATGAAAATATACACATCATTAAGCCCTAAGTGCTTGCGTCTGGAGATAGAGCGGACAGTCTCCTGGGCTGACCTTTTGTTCACTGATGCAACCACTGCTAATGAGCACGGAGCCCCTCGGCGGGATGTTTTCATATGTTGAAGCGAAGCATATGTCGGCTGTTAGCCTGTGTGTGTGTGTGTGTGTGTGTGTGCGCGCGCGCGCGCGCGCGCGCATGCTTGTGTGGTCCGTACAACAACACTGTACAAATAGTGTTTAGCCAAACACGCAGAGTCCATTTTGCCTCATTATCTAGCCCCCATGGGCCTCCAAGACCAAAGTCACGTCCTTCTCGCGATGTCTGAGAAGAACTATGGCGTTCTTGGGAGACATGGTGGTGTTTAGGGATACGGCTCTTTGACCAGATTACCAGGCTTTGAATCCTGTCTTTGCTCCCATGCTAGCTGTGTGGCCTTGGGCGACTTATTTAACTTCTCTGAGCCTATTTATGCAGCTGCGAAATGGAGATTGTAATAATTAGAACCTACCTTGAGAGGATTTAAAAAGATAACCCCATGTAAAGCTTCTAGGATTTAACGTATAGTAGGTGCTCAGGAAATGGCAGTGGTGGTGGTGATGGTGACACTTCTTACTGGGAGGTGGGACTGGGTGGAAGATCTCACCTGCTCCAAATCAGCTTGGATGAGGTTGTATCAGCAGTGGGTCCTGAAGACTGGGTGAAATTCGGACTTGTCCTGCTGGGGCAGGAACGGCTTCTTCCAAGGGAATGAGCAGAAGTCCCACAGCTAGAAAGCTAGAGCTTGCCCCGGAAGCAATGCGTGTGGGGTAAGCATCCATGAGCCGAAGGCAGGAATGGGAAGCAGGTCAAGAAGGGCGTTTGGGGTCAGGGCCAAAGAAGGCAGTGGGCTTTGTCCTGTGGAGTGGAGACCCTGTCTCCGGTGTGGTATGGAAAAACTCCCTTGGGGGCCATTGTGTCAGCTCAGGAGCAAGTGGTAGCAGGTGAGAGAAGAGAATTCTCGAACGCAGGTCAGTGAGGTGGGGGGTGGAGGGGAGGGGTGGGTGAGAGGGATACCAGAGCTGGCATTGCTGTATGTGCATGTCCCCTCTGGGAGGTGAGGGTGAGCTGGATTTGAGTGGGTCCAGCGAGACAAAGCTATGTCTTTCCCCTAGAGCTGGCTCAGGACACCTGGTTTAGGGCCAGTGTAGCTCAGATCCACTCAGCCCACTCAGGCCTGCCATGGAGCCCCTCCAGGGGTTAATCCTGGCTGTACCATGGGCCACAGTGTGACCTTGGAGGGGTCCCTTCCCTTCTTGGTCCCTTGTCTTGTTAACCCATCTATGCCATGAGCGGCTTGAGCCAGCTAGGCACTGACGGGTCTTTCCAGGAAAGCCCTCTGTGATCACTTCCTCCTGTCCCACTTTGGGTCCTGAATCCGTGTTTCCAGAAGGCTCTGAGGGTGACCCCAGGGGCACCTACTTCAGGATTATCGACAACTACTGAGGAAGGAGGGGAGGTAGTTCTGAAGGGCCTTTCACAGGCCAACCGTGCCCCCATCCCTGGGTGCCCCCAGAGACACCAGCCACATACCCCTGATCCCTTTTCCAGTGTGACGTCTTTAAACAAGAGACCTTGAACCGAGGGGATACTTCAGGAACAAGGTTTTGAGATATGTGGCGTTCCTCACTCATGCAGGAGATGACATCCCTTCTTATTGCCAGTTGTCACGATGCAGAGGGAGACAGCAGTGCCCAGGGGGAGCAGGCGCAGCTGCCGGGGCAGCCGATGGCAGGGCCCTCGGGATGCCAGCCTCAGGCTAAGGATTCAGCGTCCAAGAGAAACAGCCTCCCAGAGATGGCAGTGTGCCGTCAGCGTCAGCTCTTCCTGCTTGTTTAACATCTTCTCGATGAGTCCTCCTCACCCGGCGCACCCCCTCCCTGCTTTCTCCAGCCTCCTGGCCTTTGTCCCTGCCGTGCCGGCCTCCTCCACCTGCGTAAATCCGACCTCTCCCTCAAGGTCCAGCTCTGGCCTTCCCTCCCCGGGAAGCCACGTCTCATTTCCCCGATGTCTCATTTTCCCCCTCAACTGTTATTGCAAAGGCTGCGCGCCTCAGGTCTGAGATGAATCACTTGGTAATTATTTCAGGTGTGCCATCTGGCCTCCCTACTCGGAGGCCGGGGAGGCTGGGTCCCCCGTGGGGCGTGTGCGCAGCGAAGCGCTCGGCGAGGGGCCCCATAGCGCCACCGTGTGGGCGGACTGCCGGGCGGGCCGAGGCTGAAGGACGTGGGCTGTGGAAGCAGAGCTGGGGTTGGGCGGCCCCGAGGCTTCAGCGCCTCTCTCTGTGAGGTCACTGAAGGGGGGCAGGGGGTTGGCGCACCCTAAGGGGCAGAGCCTTGGGTGTGGTGGGTGATCAGCGTCTGCTTCCTGCGTTGAGTACTGAGTAAAGCACCATGGGGTGGCTTCCTGCTGAGACCAGCCCCTGCCTTCCCCACCCCCATCCGTCCCTCTCTAGCCCTGCCTCAGTCCCTGAAGTGCCCCCATTGTCCTGTCTCGGTTACGTCCAGAAGGCCCTTGTGAAGCTGCAGTTAGGACCTGGGAGGGGTGGACCCCTGAGCAATTGCAGTGCCCCGAGGCCCCGGGCCGTTCTGGCCTTCCCGCAGGTATTTTGTCAGCCGGAAGTCACCCAAACCAGGGGGCGGGGAGCAGTCTACAAATGCAGCTTCAGATCAAGTCCTTAGCTTTTCGAGCCAGTTGGATACACCCCACCCCCACCCCCTCCATCCCCCTGACAACCTTCTCTTTAGAAATCCTGAGGCCTCCAGGGCATCGATTCATTACTGGTCGTCAATATTGTGCCTGAGTATTGCAGAGGTCACTGTTCCGATGGAGCAGAGCGGAAGAGGGGTCTAGCTTAGGCCTCCTGTAACAATTTAGGGTCACGGGCGGCAGTGGAGGCAGCGTGAGGGCACAGAGAACTTAGCCAGGGTGGGGACAAAGGGGAGGAGAGGGGCCTACAGGACAGCGAAGGTGCCAAGCCCGCTGGCCCCGCGCACCCCCTTCAGGGGTCTTCCCCCCGCCCCCCGCCCCTGCCGCATTCAAAGTAGACTGAGGGCCTCTGCTCCCTGAGTGCGGTGCCCAGGAGGACACCCATGCAGCCTCCAGCTCTTGTTGCCCGAAGAGGTGCATTCTGGTAGCATGGACGGCAGGAGCTGCCATATCCCCGGAACCTGTGGGAACCTGTGGGAACCTGTGGCGTGAGCATCGGGAACGGCAGAGAGCGAGGCTGGACCACAGGGCAGGGGGTAAGAAGGAGCAGATATTCTGAGGGATTCGGAGGGGGAACGACCGCCCAACACACACATGCCGAGTGTGTCCCGCCAGCTGCGGTGCTGTCCCCAGCCAGGTGAGGGCCCGAGTTCCTCTGGTACAGGAGATAGATTCCAGGTCAGTTTCTCACTCCGAAGGAGGAGGTGGAGCAGGTTCTTTCCCCTGGGGGCGAGGGAGGCCTTTATCCAGAGGCACAGAGTCAGGGAGGGTGGATAAACACATCCGGGCTTTCACGCCCCCTCTGTTGGCCAGCAGCTTTGGGGGGAAATAGTGGGGAGGAGCCTTAGCCAAAGAGGGGAGCACGGTGCAGATTCTCTTGCTCCAGTTGTGATTTCAGGGGCAGGACAGGTGCTCTGTCCTGCTTACAGTTCCTCAGGGAAGCCGAGTTCTTTCTTGTCATTCTAGCAGGGGGAGGTGGGGGCGGCGGGGACGCGGGGAAGAGCTGCCCCTGGCAAGCGTAGCCATGTCCCCAAGGCATGTCTTGCTGTCTTAACCTGTCCTAGGAATTGGCCACGGAGCCCTCCTTAAGAGCAGCTCGGGGTCATCCTGACTG
The DNA here is from genome assembly GCA_030068075.1 of Paguma larvata. Classification (NCBI taxonomy): domain Eukaryota; kingdom Metazoa; phylum Chordata; class Mammalia; order Carnivora; family Viverridae; genus Paguma; species Paguma larvata. The sequence continues at coordinate 26,084,668 of CM057837.1, read as the reverse complement.
TCGTCAGAGTGGACTTCCTGGCAGGGCCGGGCATACGATCACGCGGCAGTTGGCCGGCTGGTTACCTTCGGTGCCCAAGACCGTCAGGAGGCCAGGCGTTCATGACGGGGCCTCCAGCAGAGAAACCCTGTCCCCAATTCCTTCCTTCTGTCCTTGGAAGGTGTACCACCAAGAGCTAATTCCACACCTTTTGAAGGGAACTCGGTGCCTCGATTCACACTGCTGTGTTAAAAATCAATGCTTGCTGGCCGGAGCTACTCGAGGACACCATCTGGTGACCAAAGAAATAAAGCGTCACTTCAAAGTACCACTGGCCCCGGGGGACCTTTCCGCAGAGACCTCCTGGCCGCTTTCAGTCCCGCAAACATCTAAGGACCATCGGGCCTTTTCTGTTTGATTAGAAATTAGAGGGACACCTTTGCCATGGAGGAGGGTGGCCCCCACCCTTCTTCCCACCCCTGACCCTCCGCTTCACCCCAGAGGGGACAGTTCCTGCTAGAAAGAGCCACAGTGCTGGCCGTAGTTCCCCTGGCATTCCTGAGCCTTCTCGAGGTGAGGGTGACGTTCCTGTCCAGAGCCCAGCTGGCCTGGAGGATTCACCCCTCCCTTCCTCGGCCCACCTCGAAGGCCTCCTGGGACCAGAAGGGATTAGCTTCCTGGAATGGGATCTGAAACTGTGGAATTCTGTCTTCAAGCCACAGGGGGCAGCTCGCAGTGGGCTGTGGTTGCTCTGAGCGCCTGGGGGCGCTTTATCTCGTGTGTGTGTGTGTGTGTGTGTGTGTGTGTGTGTGTGTGTGTGTGTGTGATAGACCTTGCATGCGGCTGGGGAGAGCCTTCCTAATGTGTGTCCCTTGGAAACCGATGTCTCAGAACTGGAGGGGCAGGACCGATACCCTCCAATTTCACTGATGCAGATTGCAAATGTCCCACTGAAGTGTCTCCTGGGTGTCACCCTCCTGGCGGGTTTGGGTTTCAGCTCCCAGCTTAACCCGGCCAACACCTTCTGATTCCCTTACTCGCAGAGGCGTTACTCCCTGGAGTCGCTTGGAAGGGGGTTTGGTTGGAATCACTTAATCTCTTCATGTTGAGCCAGAGACTGTGTTTAAACCCACGGTCGTTAAACCTACTCATTAACTCCAATTAGGACTTCGGCCGTGGGCAGCGTCCCCAGAGAGAGAGAGTGGTGTGACTTCATGCACACAGCTGGGTCACCCCTAGACCCTGCACGGCCCCTCCCATCTGCCTAGGAAGTAAGCCAAGTGTGGTCATTCAGGCAGGTGGAAAAGCCCACGGAATGGGAGGTCTGAGCCCAAACTCTGCTTCGCCGCTGACCCTGTCTTCCGTGAAGCCTTTCCCGCCCCTTACTGATCTTCTCTGAGCCCGGGGGCCCGTTGCCCTGAGCTGTGTCATCCTGCATTTCAGTTCTCCCTGCCTCTGCTGGAGGGCTGCACAGTGAGCGCCCTGCTCATCCTGAGGCCTGAGGGGCTCCTGGGACTCGGGGAGTGAGTGGGAGGAGCACCGGGGGCCCAGACATCCCACCACCTTCAACCAGACCCACTCTAGATCCATGCACCCAACCCGTGTTCAGATTCCCCACTTATTGACTGGGTGACCTCGGGCAGATGACTTAACCTTTCTGAACCTCAGTTTGCTCATCTGTGAGATGAGCCTCACAATAGTGTTTCCCTCACAGAGTCGTAACGGCGAGGAGATGAAATCATGCACGTAAGGCGTTTCTCACAGTGCCCGACCAGAGTTGGCCGTCAGTAGAGGCAAACCAGTGCTACCCATTAAGTTATTTCCACTGGTTTTAAATACTGAGTCTGTTTCAATACTGAGATAAATTTCATGCAGAAGAGGAAAAAAGACGTTCGCTAGTAAAAAACAAAACAAAACAAACCTTTGAGAGCCATGGGGTTCCCCCATCACCACAGATGCCCAGAGAAGCGAGAGAACTTCCCTGTTAGGATATTGCCTGATTTCTGCACTTTCTGTCTTTACTGGAGAAAAAGAGCTTTAAAGTCAAGGGCTACCCTGGCTTCACCTTTTAACACCCTCACAATGTGCCCAGCACCAGCTTCGGCCACTGCGGGCAGGGGCGGGTCCTCTCTGGGCGGAGTCGGATGACAAGACAAGGGCAGAGCTGAGTGCATACAGGTGGGCGGCTCGAGTGCCTCTTCCGAGGTCCAGGAAGTGGTGGTTCCCCCCCATGACCATGCCGCCCAGCATCCCTGACTCCTCCCAGATTCAAGTCACATCCTGGCACAACCCGTTGTTTCGTGTCACCCCTTCACATACGTAGTGTGGGCACCAGTCCTGCACCAAGGCTCCCCAACCATCAGCTCTCTGGAAGCAGATTTGCCCGTGGCCTCTGGGTTTGTTTTAGGATCCGATTGCTCTGACATAGCCCAGAGTTACTGATCCCCAAGAGATTCAGCTGCCAGAATTCCCAAGAAAGCTCCCCGAGTCTTAGAAGCAAGCCCCCCACAACCATCAATTCCCGAATCTTGAAGGACCCGCAGAGTGTCTGTGCAGCAGCCCTTTCCTGTAACAGAGGAGGAGACAGAGGCACAAAACGGCCAACGGCAGAGGGCGGACCAGTGCTCGGGGCTCCCATTTCTCCCTCTCGGGCTCCTTCTGCAACAGCGAGCATCTTTTCTGCAGAACGAGCGTCAGAAGCCAGTGTTCTACGGGTTGCTTTTCTGCAGTTCCGCTTATCAAGGTTTTTAGCTGGGGAGGGAGGGATGGCCGGGGCAGAGCAGGAGGGAAGGCGGGAGGGAGCCGCAACCACCCAGGACTGGCGCTGGCCTGCCGCGTGGCGTAATTGGGTGAGCCCACGGCATTTGCCGTCACCGAGGCTGCCCCCCAACATCTAAGGCTCCCCCACCCAGGGACCCTGCTCCAGAGGGGACAGAACCTAGGAGGGAAGGAACTCAGGAATGTGGGCTTTCAGAGCCTTGATGAATAGAAAATGAGCCACTGATTTCATTCATCGGGACCCACTGCTGTGGGGCCCCCCCAGAAGGACCCTCCCTCCTCCCCCCCCCAGACACTGCCCAGTGGGCTTAGCAGGGAAATCAGCTCCCTAGTCACAATCAGTAGCTGAAAGAAGGAAGCAAGCCTTTCCAATTTCAGCATCTTTGGAGGAGAAAGATGTGTTTACGTCCCCTCTGTCCAAGCCCACGCCTGGCAGTTTTCTCAAATATCCCTGTCATTTATTAAAAACCCATCTTGTGGCCCAGCTGGTGCATGAACAGCTGCCGGAGGGTGAGTGGCTGGGGGAAGAGGGAAGGCGAAACTGCCTTCTGGTGGTCCCGGCACCTTCCCAGAGCTGGCTACCACTCCTGGGCAGGACGCAGAGACTCTCAGAACCGTCCTTTCGAGCTCAAAACACGCAGGCCACAGCTTCGCCTGGAAGGAGGGGGAAATGACAGTGATGATGTGTATTGCACGTTGTCCACCAGGTGCCACGTCCGGGCCAAATGCCCGACCCAAAGGTTTCATCGATTTGCTTGGGGAGACACTGTTAGGCCTGATCCCCTTCCCGAGGACAGGGGACTGAGTGCAGATCGAGGTTGCACAGCCACAAGCAGCAGATCTGGGGTCCGAACCCCTGTCTGTTAGCTGTGCCCGCTAAGCACCCTTCCCCTGCCGCAGGCCTTTTGCTGGCCCTTCTGCCCATTCCAGACCCTGTTGGGCGGGCCCTGGAGGCTGGGCAGGTGTTCACCGTGGCCGCTGAGTGGACAGGCCCAGCATGGGCAGGGGGCTCGCTGACCGGCCGGGCCTCGGTGCACAGCCCCGTAACCATGAGCCCTCACACATCTCGTTAGGGTCTGACCACAAGCCCGGGACACAGGGACATCGTTATCCGTGTTCTGCAGACGAGGGCAGCCAGGCTCCAAGGAGCTAAGTGACCACGCTGCACGTGGCCAAGAGCCAGGAGGGGGCGGGAGGGGGAGGTGGCACTCCTCTCCTGCCCCTCACTGTTGCCCCCTCTTCTCTTCCTCCAGTCCCCAGTCTTCATAGCCCAAGTCGGCCAGGACCTGGTCTCCCAGACGGAGGAGAGGCTCCTACAGAGGCCCTGCAAGGAAGTCTTTTCTGCTTGTGCACAGTAAGTGCTCGCTCCCTCCCCGGACCCGGCATCGGGGCCCTTCAGCCTTGTCTGAGCAGCCACACGGCACCCCCCCCCCCGCCCCGCCCCAGCCTCCCAACAGAAGCTGCCTCTCCCCTCCACCTGGAGCGCTGGGCGCCAGAGCAGGTCTTCAGTGCCCAGGGGCCCCAGCCAAGCCACCTGACTGTTTGTATACTTCTTATGAAGGGAAAAGATACTAAAGTTCCAAGTCCAAAAAAAACATCTGCCTCAAAGGGTGTTGAAAGCAAGAGGCTCTCCAGGCTGTTGAGACAGAGGAATGTGCAAAAACTTGACCCCGTCTGGGTGGTTTGGAAGTCCTTCCCCGGCCCCCAGCCCCCCACTGCTGCCACCAACCAGAGCCGGGTGGTGCTGTGGCAGGAAGGGGGACCTCGGGCTGCCTTCTTGGTCACCCCATCACCTTGTCTGCAGGCCATACGGCGGTCCTGATGCAATAGCAGACGAGTCGGTGCAGGTGCTGCTGACCGGTCCCTCACACTTGTACTATGAAGGCGTGAGCCACTAGACACACACGTTCGTGTGTCCACACGTGTACCCTTCCCCATAAGCCAGTGGGTGCACCAAAACCTTCTGGAGCCTCTGTCCCCTCTGGAGACTTGCTCTGCACCCTTGCTCAGCCTTTGCACCACAGACGACTGGGCACCTGCTGTGTGCCTGGCGCTGTGCCAGGTGCCGGGGGATACCATGGCGAGCAAGAACCCGGTTCCGGCTTTCAGGGAACTTCCAGCCAGGCGGGAAACCCAGAGCCGCTGTGCACTGCAGGAAAAGCCGGGAGCACCTTGATGAGAACGGACATTTCTGGAGGGCTGGCTTGGGGCCCAGCCCTGTTAGGTGCCAAGGAGGGAACCCCCGCTAAGCAGAAACAAACTTGGTTCCTGCCCTCTCGGAGCTGACTGAGGGTCAGATCTGACAGCGGGTGAGGTCCCCGGGCTGTCACTGTGACCCCGAGGGAGTGGACAACCTGGTCCCCTACCCTGGCCCCTGCTCTCATGTTTGGCAGGACAGTGTCCAACATGCCTCTACTGTATATGCCCCCCCCCACCATCCACCAGTCCCAAGTGCCTGGGCTACACTGGTCAGCACTGCCACATTTTTTTTTAATTTGAGTGAGAGAGGGAGAGAGAAAGAGAGCCCAGCCCACGCACGCCAGGAGAGGAGAGGAGGAGGGTGAATCTCAATGCGGAGCGTGAAGCCCAATGCAGGTCTCGATCCCATGACCCTGGGCTCATGACCAGAGCTGAAATCTAGAGTCAGATGCTCAACTGGCTGGGCTGCCCAGGCGCCCTGGCATTGGCACTTTTTAGAAGGAAGAAGCCTGTCCCTGCCTGCAGCCAGTTTCAGAACCTTCTGGGCCTGGCCCACGGCAGGTGGCCAGGAAGTTCTGCTGCAGAGATGAAAACCTCCCGGTGGCTTCGCTGGTCCTGGACCAGACCCAGAACCTGAGCTCTCAGGGGCTGTGTCCCTGCTCTGCCCCTCCCCTCCCCCACACCCCTGCACCCCTTTAAGTATTCCTCTGTCCTCATGGCAGCTCAAGAGTCTCTTCTTGGGGCGCCTGGGTGGCTCGGCCAGTTGGTTGAGCATCCAACTCTTGATGTCAGCTCAGGTCATGACCTCACGGTTCGTGGGTTTCGAACCCTGCATTGGGCTCCACGCTGAGTGCAGAGTCTGCTTGGGATTCTCTCTCTCCCTCTCTCTCTGCCTCTCCCCTACTCTCTCTCTCTCTCTCAAAATAAATAAGCTTAAAAAAAAAGAGTCCCTTCTTGAGAGAGAGAGAGAGAACGAGAGCGTGTGTGTGCTACCCGAGCCCTCAGGGACCTCATTTAATCCACTCGTGAGCACATGCCTCAGCAGTAGCTTATTAGATGTTCGTTCCTGACGGGTCGTGTCCCACGTCGCCATGCCAACTTCGTGCTCACGGCTGTACCCCTGACCCAGAGCAGTGCCGTGGCAGGTACCCGGTAAGCATTTGCAGGATCAGCCCATCACTTTGGCGGGATGATGGGCCTCTGAGGCTGGTGGTTAACCTGCCGGATATACGGCTCTGCCCACCTGCCTGCGGTCAGGATTATAAAATGTTTGCTGGTTCCCTCTGAGCTAGGTCTGTCCACGACTACCTGAAGGGCGAACCATTCCATGAGTATCTGGACAGCATGTATTTTGATCGCTTTCTCCAGTGGAAGTGGCTGGAAAGGTGAGTGCCCCTCGGATACACCCCACCTACAAGTGTGTGCCAGTGTGTGTGTGGCAGGGGGCGGGAGTACAGGCTTGTCACCTGAAAACCCACATAAAACTCGGTCACCTCCACGGGTCCGTGGCTCAAATAAAATTAGCCATCCCCGTCCCGTTGCTGAAGTTCTTGGCTACCTTCCAGAAGTGCTCTGTGCTCATTAAAGTGTCCACACGCACACCCGCCCTTGCACATGCCTACGTGCTTGTCCCGATTTTTCTGGTTCACTGTCTTTGGGAATTCTTCCTCCGCCAGCGAATAAAGAGCTGCCATGTTTTTGAACGAATGTCCCATCCCTTATTTAGCTCCACCCCCTGTTGATGGGCTCTCAGTTTTGTGTACAATCTTCCCTAAATAACGAATAGCTTTGTACATACATCTTCATGCGCTGTAGCAATTACATCCATAGTAATCCCTAGCAGAGGAATGTCTGGGTCAAAAAGCACTGCTTTTAACCCATGAGGGACTTCTAGATTGCCCTCCCAGCAGCTGCCCCCATTTCCCGTCCTGCCCCCCTCAGTGCCTGCTCCCCTCAGCTTCATCAGCACCTGGGGCTTTCCTGTCCGGGGTGTGGGCCTCGGGCTTTCCTTCTTGTTTACCCTTTCATCCCTGCTAATGGGTAAGACCAAGCATCTTTTCTTGTTTTACTCGCTGCCTTTTCGCCGCAAAGTGCGCTCACAGACATGGCGGTGACTTCGGCCTGACAGCTGTGGCCTCCATGTGACGATGAGGAGGGAGAGTCACAGAGAAGGCGTAGCCCCAAGGGGGGGAGGACCCGGCCCCGACAGTGGGCGGGGCCAGCACCAGGTTCCGCCCCCCAGCACCAGGCTCCGCCCACACGCTCTTCCAGGATTTGCAGAACCGGGCGATGCCTGAGTTCTGTCCATGTGGGGCTCAGCTGGGGGACGAGGCTGGGAGAATCCCCTTCCACAACCCAGGGGTCCCTATGCCAGAGGCCTGACACTCGCGGGCACCTGGGCACCTTTTGGTTAGAAAGCAAGGAGCCATCTTGCTCTTGCGTGTCACCACCTTTGCCGGCTGAGTGCCCTGCAGACGCTGAGGAAGTCGCAGGGCAGGAACGCCCTGGAAGCCCCATTCCTGACCCTTCCCTGCCCACTTCAGGAAGCCCAGAGGAAAACACCCTCTTCTGGACCACTGGGGGGACATTTCTTTCTGCCCCTACTGGGGGGAATGGCAGTGGAGCAGGGGACGGCCCTCTCTGGTGGCCGCTGACTGCCCCTGGCCACCTGGCACATGCACGTCATGGCTCCCTGAGAGCCGGAGAAGTGAGGGGTCCATGCAGACATCCCGCCGAGGGCCTGAGTCCTGGCTCGACCTTCTCCAGAGGGATGTCAGGAAGCATCGCTCACCTCTCCCCTCCTCCGTCTCATCATGGGGGTAATAATAGTGCCTGCGTTTGTAGGCTTGGGCGGGGACGAGATGAGATAAGCAGAGTCCACGCCTAGAATGAGGCAAGTACTCCAGAAAGGCCAGCCATCTGGCCCCAGGAAGTCAGACTGCTGGCTACAGTTCTTGTGGTTGCCATTGAGGTCATCAGTGGCGCGGTGGCTGTCGTCCTCAAGCGTCCGACACGGGAAGGAACAGCTGGTCCTTGCGTTTCTGAGGATCGAAGGACAGCCTCGGGGGGGACAGTCATGCCCCCTCACCCCATCCCAGAGCCCTGGGCTGTGTGCCACACGACCCGATCCGTGCCCACCTTCCCAGGGTGGCAGTGCGGGGCTGAGACTCGGGGTGTGGGCTCTGCAGCAGCCTGCCTGGAATCCCAGCTTTGACACCGCCACCACCCTCGTGACCTGGGGCAACTCGCTTCCCCTCTCAGAGCCTCCACATCCTCACCTGCAGAAGGGGGACAGTCCCACCTCCCCAGGCAGGCGTGAGGGTCACGTTAGTGCTCGTGCAAGGTGCTTCAAGCAGTGGGGACTGTTGCCATGAGGACCCCCGGAGGGGACGTCTTTTATTCCTGGAGTTCTCAGAATGACGTCTGACGCTGAGCTTACAGCACCTACGAAGATGCCTTTTCAATATCTCCATTTTACTGAAGATACAAGTCTCAGAGAGGCTGATCGACTGACCCTGGGGCACACAGCAGGGGCCTGGCAAGGCTGGAACCTGAACCCAGGTTGGTCCAGTCCTTTGCCCAGTCCTTATTCTGCCCAGCACTCTGTTCCAGTAGAATCCTGTAGCCGCGGCCGCTGGATTTCATCTTCCTTGTCTGTACCGAACACTTGAAATGGGGAAACAGACTTTTTGAATCCGTGTGTCGGCTGCAGAGAAGTTAGGCCCTTTTGTGGGCACTAAGTCATTGAAGCTGGTGGGGCAGGACTGGCCTAGAAATGCCCCAAACGAGTGACGGCAGCCCGCTTCCTCCCTTCCCTTTTTTTTTTTTTTTTTTTATTCCTTGCTAACAAGATCATGGCCTGTTCTGCTGCACTGTTGAAATATTAAAGGGATTTTTTTCCCCTCCCAAGGTTAACCAAGGAATTCCTCGGAAATTGTATTACACTCATTTCCCCTAGCGGAGGACCTCTGCGGTAACGTCGACCGACTGTTTGTTCTCCGTGTATCGTAAACTGTTAGGCCCGGGCGCCTTCATGTGGTTTCGAGGGCGGCTGTGGAAACGCTTCCCAGGGCCGCATGGCAGATGCAGCCCTCTCGCTCGCGTGCAGAAGGAGACGGGGCAACGGAGAGCCCTGCGGAGGGGCGGCCCTGTGCCCCCGGCGGGGTCGGGCCCCACTTCCTAAAGAAACAGAAGAGGCAGTGGGGCAGGGCACGCGGACTTAGGGCAGAGCCCTGGCTTTTCAGGACCGTCCTGAGAGAAGTGTGGTGTGAGGACCTGACATCCAAACGCTCCTCGGGACCCAGCTGCCGGAAAGGTTTCCACAGAAGGTTCCTTCAGAAGCTGCCTTTTGCGAGCTGACCCAATTATTTGGGCCAATGCCATCACACCCTGGTCTCTGCCCTGCTCGGGCCTCCGGGGCGGTGGGAGGGGGGGGGGCGGTCAGATGCTCAGAAGTAGTCCTGGAGATTCAAGAGCTAAGTTCAGCATCCGGAAAGCGGGTTGTTCTCTCTCTGTTCATGGTTCATGGTCCAAGGACACTCACGGTGTTTCCGTATCGTCGCTATCATGAATAGCACCGCCAGGGGCGCCGGAGGGAAAATGCGGCCAATATATCCAACGGAGTATTATTCAGCCTTAAAAGAGAAGGAAATGGTGCCATTTATGGTAACCTGGGAGAACCCGGAGGACGTTCTGCCAAGCGAAACAAGGCAGACACAGACAAATACCGCATGATCTCACTTACATGTGGCATCTAAAATAACGTCGGAGTCCTAGAGGCAGATAGAGCGGTGGTTGCCAGGGGCTGGGGGTGGAGGAAATGGGGAGACATGGAGGCCGAGGGGTGTGAAGTTTCAGTTCGTTATGCAAGACGAATAAGCTCTGGAGATCCGCTGCGCCGTGGTGTGACGCGAGTTCACAGCCCCGTACCGGATGCTGAAACTTGCTGAGACGCTCACTCTTAAGTGTTCTCACCAGCGAGAGCGAGTGAGCGAGGAAGAGCGAAAATGGTAACTACGGGGGGCGACAGAATGTTGGTTAGCTTGATCGTGGTGATCGTTTGACAGCGTGTACATGCGTCAAAACATCGAGTCGGATGCCCTTTGTCAGTTACACCTCAAAAAAAGCTGGGGTGGCCGGGCGAAAGGAAGCTGGTTATTTTTAACCAAACAGGCCAGCGATGAAAAAGCCCAAGCTGTCTGCACCATGGGGTTCTTCGAGGCAATTTTAGGTGACTGTTTATTTACTCCGTGAAGTCCCACGCTGGCCCCGTGATCTGAGGATCTGCCTGATTAGACATTATAAATGGCCTCAGCTAATTAAAATGGGGGGTCAGGAGACGCAAAGCGATGATTACTTCGTAAACCCTGCTTCGGGCAGACAGGACCGTCTAGTGTTCTGGAGCTCAGGGGGAAAAGTGATAAAAGGGCCCTCGGGGGCGGGAAGGCTGGGGACCCATGGTAAAGGATGACCAGCAGCTTTTCTCCCTGGGGACAGGAGGTGGGCAGGCGAGCGGCGAGATGTGCAGGTGTGGGGAGGGCTGCTGTGTCCTCCCCAGGACACCGACCCTCCGTGGCTCCTGGGCCCCTCCCTTCTCCCTGCAGAGGACACAGCTTCTTTCTGAGCTTAGCCACCGGTTTTTTCGCCGGAGAGGGGGAGGGGAACCACACGGAAAGGGTGGCGAAGCAGCTTTAGCGCACGTCTTCAGGCACCTGCTCTTCCCTCCAAGCGAGCGAGGACTGGCAGGTGTCCCAAGCTGCAGGAGGCGGAGGGCGGGCGGCCCGGGATGTGAACACGGCGCCTCGGAGCAGGTCCTGGGGGGGGGGGGTCCCACCACAGCGATGATTCCTGGCTTGCTCCGGAAGGTGTGCGATGCTGGTGCCGTCGCTTTCTTGTGGATCCTGCATCTCGACGCCATGAGAACAGTGATGGATTCTTGCTTTTTTCCAGGCAACCGGTCACCAAAAACACTTTCAGGCAGTACCGAGTACTAGGAAAAGGGGGCTTTGGGGAGGTGAGTGAACATTGAAATCTTTGGCAGTTCTCATACTCTGTCACTGTTTCTGTCCCTTCCAGAGGCGCCTACAGCATCCTGCGCCCCCTGGTGGAGGGGGGCGTGGAGCATAGGGCCTGGGACCAGCGGTGCCGCCAAGGTGGGAAACGAGGCTGTGCCCCAGGGCCGGTGGGACAGAGGTGCTCTTGGAACCAGCCTCAGTCAGGGTTTGAGTCCGAAGAGGAGAAACGGGTGTTCTTAGCTGTCTTTGGAGAGAGGAGTGACGGCCTCAGGGGCCCCAGCATCTTGGCCAGATGCTGCTGTTAACAGGTGCTGTTGTAGTTTGTCTGATCTTCCCGTCTGGGAGGCAAGTCGTGTCATTCCCATTTTAGGGATGAGAAAGCTGAGGGTCAGAGTGGTTGATAACCCGGCCGAGGTCACACAACCAAAGAGGCGTGGAATCAAGAAGACTAGACCCCAAGTGCCCGGGCTCCCATTCTGCTGAGTTACAAAGTCGGGCTTGTCAGGGGTCTGACACCAAAACAAGCCTCCCTTACCAGCAGCTGGTGCTTGGAAGTCCCCAGCTAGCAACGGCCGCATCCGGTTGGAAGGGTGGGAAGGAGAAAATCTAGTTGCCTCTGAGAAAGGGACAGGACTGTAGTCCTTGTCCAGTCCTCTAAACATCTGCGTAAATGGTCGATTCTGCACCTTCAAGGGCCAGGATTCACGTGAAGGACAAAGGAGGGAGGGTAAGGGGACACTGAAGCCAGGTCTCGAGGGCAGGGCCCGGGGCAGGAGTGGGTCCGAGGCCAGGCATCATTGGGCCCCGCGACTGGGGACACTCTCGGGCACATCAGTTCCCAGCCCGCAGACCCAGCGTCCTGGCCTTGGAAGAGCTTCGGGCAGGCCTTCGCCTGTTCCATGCCCATGTGGCATCTTTCTCGCCCCTCAGGTCTGTGCCTGCCAGGTTCGGGCCACAGGTAAAATGTATGCCTGCAAGCGCTTGGAGAAGAAGAGGATCAAAAAGAGGAAGGGGGAGTCCATGGCGCTCAACGAGAAGCAGATCCTAGAGAAGGTCAACAGCCAGTTTGTGGTGAGTGTCCGGGGCCCAGCGACGGGCCACCCTTCTGGTGACCAGGGCTTCGTCCCTAGGGAAGGGAGTGGCCATCCAGCGTGGCAGCAATCAGCCTCGGAAAGGTAGAGGGGGGTTCCCTCCATCACAGGGCTCCTCCTGGTCAATCCTGTCACTAGAACTGGCCTGGCTCCCCTCTGTGTGGGCCCAAGGCCTCTGGTCTCCAGGACCACCCCGTAAGCTCCTCAGTGGACAAAAGCAGCCCACCTTGCGCCCAGCCAAGGAGCTTTGTTTCCACAGCCCCCTGTAGGCTGCTGTCATCACAGGGGAGACCTGAGTGCCAGTGTCCTAGAGAGGTGCCATCTTGCTTCTGTGCCTTGTGTTACCACGTCTAGGCCAGGCTCTGCCGCAGTAACTAACCCCTAACTCGAAGTAGCTGGAAACAACACAGGCCATCGTCACACGTGTAGGGTCCCCCCACACCCGGCCCCCCTCCCCCACCTGACAGCTGCCCCACCTGGAGTCCTGAAAGCATGTGCCGGGGAGTTTGCCGGGGACCCTCACCACCTCAGCTGCGGGAACATTCCTCACTCCGCCCCCCAGGCCGTTGGCCAGTACCGGTCACTGCAGGGGACGAGCCAGCTGCAGGGAAGGGTGGACGAGTACGTGGGTGTTTGGTCAGCTCGAAATGCCTCTGCCACACGTCACTGTAAAAAACAATCTATGTACGAGGTAGAAACTCAGACAGCACAGACAGGTTCCAGATAAAATTAAAAGCCTCTCCCTTTGGGTAACCATTCCAACATGTCTTATTATTTTTACTGTATTTTTTATTCTATTATATATATTATATTTATTATTTTTATTATATTTTTTTGCTTTATTATTATTATTTTTAGTCAGGGGAGTCCTACCAGACATCTTAGGCTGCAGTGTTTCCCCTGTAAATTGTAGGTCTTTTCCTGTGGCCAGACAGCCACGGTACCTCTTTTTCCCATGCCGCGCCCCACCACCTGCTGTACAGCAAAGGGCAAACCGTAGCCCAGTGCGGCCAGTCCCCACAGATACGGATCGTTTCTGGTCTCCAAGCCACTGCGAACAAGGCTGCCGTGTCGCCCCTCGAACATGCCTTTGGCACACTTCCGTGTGTCCATAGGCTGTATTCCCGGTGGAGGAACGGCCGAGTCGGAGGGTGTGTGCGTTTTCCATTTGGAAGCGGTTCCCAGATGGCTCTCCGTGAAGGTCATGCCAGTTAAACGCCCACCAGCTGTGTGAGAGCCAGAGAGAGGCCATCAACCCAGTGCTTCTCCCATTCCCCGGAGGGCGTGGTTCTGTAAGGCGACGCTCAGAGGGGGCGGGAGTGTGCATCTCCGGGTCTGATCTCACGCTGCCCTCGACTGCCAGGCGATGTCACGGTGCTGTGCTAGAAGGCTCCCACCAGCCAGCATGTCAGCCCTAGGCCTCTTTGAGTCCAGAACCTTCCTCTGTGTGCCACCCCCTTCAATTGGGACCATAGGTCACTGCCTCGATGCTGCTGTGGAACCCCCATCATTAAAGGGGGGGGCAGCGCTGGCTCTCGCCAGGGTTGGTGATGGTGGGTCCTCCTCAGGGAGAAGGGCGGCGTGCCTGGTCAACGGGGTGGCGCATCGTCGAGGGCCCGGGCCACCTTCCGCTGTGCCCGGGCCTCTGCCCCTGGCGGGGAGTCCCCGCAGCGCCCTCCAGGAGCCCCTCCTTGGTAGGTGCAGGAGGAAGGGCAGCTCAGCGGCCGGCACCCAGCACAGTCCCCAGAGCCCTCCCGCTCCACCCCCGTGCTCTTTCCTTCCCTCAGAAATAACTCCCATTGTTCCTGACCTTTACATTCAAGTTTTATGGCTCAGCCTGTCCCCAGCCGGGTCCGTGGTGGCCACATTTCATCTGAATTGGCTCCCTAAGTGGAGAGGGACAAGAACCACCCAGCGTACTTTGCCTCGGACCCAGCCCCGTCGCCTCTCCCACAACCTCACCGCCTCCATCCGTCCTCGGGCAGCTGGTCTCCACCAGCGAGGAATTGGGTCTTACTTGTTGATGGTCCCTTTGGCCAGACGTGTCCTGCATGCTAGAGGAGACGGTCTTCGCCAAACTGCATTCCACTTCACAGAGCCCCACTCACCACCTCCCCAGCTTAACTCCCAGTGTCCCCGCGACCATGAGACCCCAGCCTGAAAGGCATCTGGGCCTGGCTCTTCTTGACTGGCCAGCAAGGCAACCTGCAGTTTTAAGCAAATGAAGCAGGCACATGCTTTTGTCTGTGTAAACACGCAGGCGCGCCATCCGTCAGGCTTCCTGAAACGGCCGAGCACCGACCTGCCCTCCCCCTGCTTTGCCTCCTCACCTAGAACCGCCATATTGGGAGGTGTGAGTCCTTCGTCGGCCGAGAGGGCCAGGGGGCGGGGGTGCCGTGAGGCTGCCCGGGTGCAAGGCGGTGGCACGAAGCCGCTGAGCCCCCCACGCCAGCCCTCCCCACCAGCGTCAAGGACCCCGAGGAGGAAGAGTGGAAGCGGATGGCAGTCGCGGGAACCTCACCACGGTGCTGTCTTGTCCTCCCAGGTCAACCTGGCCTATGCCTACGAGACCAAGGACGCGCTGTGCTTGGTCCTGACCATCATGAACGGGGGTGACCTGAAGTTCCACATCTACAACATGGGTAACCCCGGCTTCGAGGAGGAGCGAGCCTTGTTTTATGCGGCAGAGATCCTCTGTGGCTTGGAGGACCTCCACCGGGAGAACACTGTGTACAGGTGAGCAGGCTCGCTGGCTGGTCCCGCCCCCGGAGTCTGAGTGGGGGGCTGACTTTCCACACCCTGGGTCAGGCAGGGACCCCCCACCCCCACCCCCGCCCTGGGATGCAGGGCCTGGCCATCGCCAGAGAGACTCACGCCCTGGACCACGTAAGTGAGGTGGGCCGCTTGGGGGGAGGGGGCAAGTGTATGAGGTGACACTCCCTCAGAGCTGATGAGGATGGGCCCGGGCCGCCGGTCCCTTCTGGCCCAGCCTGCTGGAAGCTCCATGAGCCGGTCCCAGAAGGACATCGGTAGGGTCACCACCACAGCACCAGGGACCTCGGTCCTGCCCATATTGTTCGACTTTATGGATTCCACGCATAGTGGGTTTCAAACTTTTCTCACTGCCCGTCTCCAGGAAATTTGGAAATCCGTGTGCCTTCATACGTTAAGGAGGTGTCCCAAATAGTCTATCATATGTTAAAACAGTGGCTAATGTTTTGAAATTCAGCAGTTAACATCACAGTTTTAAAGGTATCCAGTGGAATCTAATTGTGGTAGCAAATTGATTTCCACCAAAAATGCATGAAGGGGGCGCCTGGGTGGCTCAGTCGGTTCAGCATCCAACCTGAGCTGGTTTCGGCTCAGGGCATGATCTCATAATTTGTGAGTTTGAGCCCTGCGTTGGGCTCCACGCTAACAGCAAGGAGCCTGCTTGGAATTCTCTCTCACCCTCTCTCTCTGCCCTTCCCCTGCGTATGTGCGCTCTCTCAAAATAAATAAATAAACTTTAAAAAAAAAAAGTATTTTAAAGTGAAAATGCATAAAGGGGGCGCCTAGGTGGCTCAGCCGGTTAAGCATCCGACTTCGGCTCAGGTCATGATCTCACAGTTGGTGAGTTCGAGCCCCACATCGGGCTCTGGGTTGACAGCTCAGAGCCTGGAGCCTGCTTGGGATTCTGCATCTCCCTCTCTCTCTGCCCTTCCCCCACTCACTCTCTCTCTCAAAAATAAACAAACATTAATAAATAAAAAGACATGAAAACTCTAAAGGTGAGGGATTTTCTAGCACTCTCTTCCCCACCTCCCTCCTCCCCCACAGAACGTTGTGATAATGTCGTCTCTTTTTTGGCCTAAAAGCCTATTGAGCAGAATGCAGGTCTGAAATAGATGAATATACATGAGATTTTGTTTAAACTTCCTTTGACCATAGGCTCTCAGTATTAAAATACCTGGAGTTGCCATTGTAATGATTTTAGTAGAACCCATTCCTTTTTTTTCTTTTTTTTTTTTTAACGTGTATTTATTGAGGGGGGGGGGGAAGGGCAGAGAGAGAAAGACACAGAGTCTGAAGCGGGCTCCAGGCTCTGAGCTGTTAGCACAGAGCCTGATGCGGGGCTTGAACTCACAGACCGCGAGATCATGACCCGAACCGAAGTCAGATGCTTAACCAGCTGAGCCATCTGGGCGCCCCCGGTAGAACCCATTTCTGATCGGGGTCCCGGAGCAGGACACCAAGTCATCGGAGCGAGAAGGAGCCTGCTTTTCTCCTGTCAGCTGGAATCTGCCCATTGAGAAGGGGCGAGTGGTGGGGAGATCCAGGAATGCCAGGACAGGGCCTCCTCATGTGAAGGATCTAGAAATGCATGTTCTTGAGCCCCTCCGCCCGCAGAGAACCCCCCGGCCTGTGCCCGCAGACGCAGCAGGCACGCACCCCCCAGTTTGAAGACCGTTACCGCAGAGCTCCTGGCAGGGGTGATCTTGGGAGTCCGAGGAGGTTTGGGAAACCAGAAGGAATGGTCTTGATGCCTTGCTCCTCCCCACCCCCCCCACATTCTCCCCATTTAGGCTTTTGTTTTGTTTTCATTCAAGTGAAAAGAGAAAAAACTTCCCTATGGGTTGAAAAAAGAACTCTCCACTTGATTGCTTTTCACTTAAAACAGAAGGAAAGGCGGCCCTCCAAGCCCGAGCCCTTGTTCTCGGGAGGGAGAGAACCACAGCGCCTCCCTGGCTTCCACCGCTTGGACCACTTGCCGAGGCCTCTCGTGGGTTTGGGCTCTGGCCCTCCCTCGCCCGCCAGCTATCTTTCCAACCCTGTGGCTGCTGGCTTGTTGAGAGGGTGGCTCTTGCCCTTATTTGGAACGGTTAACACATCAAAAGAATGCAAATTAAATAAGAGCAGCAAAGTATTTGTGTTTATTTGTGATGAATAACCCCATACAAACCCATTAGCACCTTGTGAGGCTACCCCACTGGATGTGAACACATTAACCAGTCCCCGTGAGGACAGCTGCCAGCAGTTAAATAAACAAAGCCAGTTGGTTAAGAGTCAGATCCTCACTCCAGATGCTAATGATTTAACTGAGTTGCACATGCTATCCTATTGGCTGTTCTTTTCCCCACGGGGAGGACCTTCTACTAGTAAAACCAGACCCTGCTGCTGCCTCCCTCCCCCAATAGAGGGGGGGGCTTGCTCTTACGCACAGTGATTGTGTCATCAGAGAGAAGAGAAGAGGGACAGATGGAGCCGGGCACAAATACAGCTGTGCTTTCTGGGGCTTATGACTCTGCTGGAGCTGGGGGACGTGCCAGGCTCCGGGGGTCTCCTTCCCAAAGGGGGTCTGCCCTCGACAACTCTCTGCCCCAGTTCTACAGCTGGTGCTGTGTTCTCCGTAACTCCTCCTCCCTAATTCCCAGGCCCCGCTCTGCCTTCAGGGCGTCCCAAAGCATCCTGAGTGAGACCTCCGGGTGTTCCCAGCCCTGGAGGGGTCTGTCGCCACACCAGCCAGAAGTATTCTCCGCCCCTGGTGCGGTCAGCGTGTGGATAGGAGCCAGGGCTGGCCCTTGCCTGACCCCTTCCCAGTCATCTCCAGGTCTGGAAGATGCCTATGGCAACGGCGGCATTTGTTTTAAATACCGGGAGGCAGGAAATTAGTCCGAGATTGTCTGGATCCAGAGAGAGACCCTGACGGCCTGAGCCAAGAGATGGGAAGGAAACACGCACGAGACCAACCCAGACGCCGTGCCGTGACCCCGAGAGTGCCCGCGCTCACGTGCTTGTCCTCTTCCTCTTTCAGGGATCTGAAACCCGAAAATATCCTGCTAGACGATTACGGTAAGTCAGGGAGCCGCTCGCGAGACCCCTTTCCTGCTCTGTAGCCGAGGGGAGCGTCGGAATCCAAAGGGAACAGGGGGCCTTCCTGCAGAGACTCTCAGAGGCACGGCCCTGGGACTGTGGGGGAGCAGTGGGCAAAGAGGGGGAGCCCCCACTCCCTCTCCCCAGTCCTGGGGCCCCGGGACAGGCAGTGGGCACAGATAAAGCTCGTATTTGGAGAAGAAGCCGTGTGGCTTGGCCCAAAGAGAGACCGAGAGCACTGACTGAGGAGTCCAGAATTTCAGAGCCCCTGGGCAAGTACTTCACTCTTAACACAACTTCCTGGCACCCCATCTCCCCTGCTGGTGAAATGGAAACATGGGCTCTGCTCTGCCTACTTCGGGGGGTGGAGGGTGAGGTTCCAATAAGATAGCTTAAAGGGCGACTGTCTCACCAGCGATAGCTATAGATAATGTGTTAGGTGTTATCTGTGCATTACCTTTGTTTTCCTGTGGGTGCGTGTGCATGCGTGCATGTACCATGCACAGGTACCATGTTTAGCCTCTCACCTGGGGAATGGTGTTCACCTGTTATCAGACCAGATGTTCCCATTTCCACAGAGGGGGCGGGGCCAGCATCCCTGTTCCCATTTTACAGATGACAAGGTTGAGGCTCAGAAGAGCCAACCTGCCACGGTCACCCAGCAATATCACTGGGAGCTGAGACCAGCATGCCTCAGATGCCAGGCAGCCCCTGGCAGAGGGGAGGGAGAAAAGGAGGTGACCTGGAGAGAGGTTTGAGTGGGGAAGTGAGCAGAGGGCCCGGGGCCTGCCATCCCTCTTAGATGAGCCCGGGGCCCACTGGGGTTCTTGTGCCCACCACTCATCTGCTGCCTGACGGCTGGAACCTCCATGCTCTCTTCCCCGCCCTCCCAACCCCCACCTTTGTCAGGGCTGCTGAGCTGGGGAGTACACCCCGCTCTGGCCTGGCATGCCAGACCTCACTGGGGTCCAGGCTGTGGGGCCCTGGCATGCACAGACAAGGAAGGGGGCCAGGGGTGGCCATGACCCTGCCTCAGTGGGCCGCCAAGCAAGACAACAGCAAGACAGAACTCTCGGTGCTGTGTCCTCTTGGCCTTTGGGGGGAAGTCCTGGACTCCAGTCCACCTCTCAGCCTTCGTAGGGCCTAGATGAGTTCACTCTGTTTCTCCGAAGGCAGAATGCAAAGAACCTCCGAAAAGCAGCAAGGCAGGACAGGGGGTTGCTTCCCGAATCGCTTTATAATTTTTCCCCTTAAGCGAACTGTAAAAGTTTGCTCACATTTTTTTGCTCAAGTTTTTCTCACACGTGAGAAAAATCTCACATTTTTCCCATGAAGCACTCGCAGAGTGAGGCCAAGGCCTTTTAAACTTGGTGATCTCAGCCTTCCAAGAAGCCCATTAGGGCATTTAATGGGGTAGGTTGGCCATCGTCCAGCCGAACCCAGACATCCTTTTCAGTCTTTGGGTTTTCCTCCTGAAAAGTAACGGCTTACTCACGTCCTCTGACACCTGGACGCCCCCAAAGGTCTGCAGTCACCCCGAGGTGGCTGATTGGGATGCCCCTCTTGGGGCTGAGAGTCTGCGTAACTTGACCAGGGGCACACGGCAAGTCCACGGCCCTGCCCAGGGTGGGCCACGTGTCCACACGACCATCCCAGGGACCCACTGACTCTGCTCTCCCCACTTCAGGCCACATTCGGATCTCAGACCTGGGGCTGGCGGTGAAGATCCCCGACGGAGACCTGATCCGCGGCCGGGTGGGCACCGTGGGCTACATGGGTGAGTGTGGGCCCGGCCCCTCCCCGAGCCCGCCTCTTGGGCCTCCGGCTTCTGTGCAGCTCTGATCGGAAGTGGAGCCACAGCAGCCAGTGGGAGGTCTTAGCCAGGGCGGGTGGAGCGTTGAGGCCCAGGGTTCAGCTTGCCTCCACTGAGCGCTCTGAGCCCCCACCGCAGCTCCACCTGTGCCTCAGAGCCGGGCCACTCTCCCTGGTCAGTGCGGGCACACGGCGCTGCTCGGGGGAGGCTGAACCCAAGTAGAGGTCAGATGAGTGGCAGGCAGCCTTTCAGGGGGCCCTTGAGAGGAGGGAGGTCACTAGGAAAGGCCCAGAAAGGCGAGGAGTGTGCCACCTGCTGTGTCACCAGGCACGATGCTGAGTGGAGACCAGCCTTAGCCTCCCTGCCCTGCCCCCCAGCTTCCTACCTCGAGCCTACTCCAGGACCACCTTCTAGGGGGGGGCTGCAGGGAAGAGACCGGAGCTACATCTGGTCCTCTGGAATCCCCCTCTGGTGATGGGTATCCCCTGGGCTTCCTCCTGCATGCACCTCACACACGTGCCCACTTGTCCCAGCGGGTAGGGGGCTCCAGAAAGCGCTGGGAGCTGGGGATGCTGCTGCCCTCCGCCAGGCTCGCGCCAGGAGCACCTGTACAGGATTCTGTGTATTGTCTCTGCTGCTCGAAGGTCCTTTTCAGGTTGCATGTCATTGGGGAAGCTGTGTGTATCCATACGCACGCGGCTGTGTGTACCCGTGCGAATGCAGATGGATGGATGGACGGATCCGCACACCTTCGTGTACCTGTGTGTCTGTCTCGCACAGAGTGCCCCCTGCGTTCATCTGCAGGGCCCCTGGTATATGTAGGCCAGCACATGTGTGCATGCATTTGCCTCTGGACGTTTGTCACCTGCCTCAAGACATGAAACTTACCTATTTTGCACTTCTGTGGTTAATCTATAATTCATTTTATCAAAGTAGTAGGGAAGCCATAGTGAGAGGCTGTTTGAATTCCGGCTAAACTTAATTTCATCTTTTCTGTGGGTGGACACACCTTCCTTCCTTCCTTCCTGGAAATAAATATGTGTGCAGCGCGCCGTGCCGGGTGTCATACCTGGTACTGGGACACGGCAGTGGATAAGGCAGCTCAGACTCTAGCCGGGGAGACATCAAGGGAACAGGCCGTTTCCATCCACTGTGATCAGGCTTCTGAAGCCAGGAGCACAGAGGAGAGCGGTCAGGGCAGGCTCCCTGGAAGAGGTGGTATTTATGGCAGTGGGTGAGTAGGAGTCAGCAGGGGGAAGCATGTCCTTGCCATGAAGCTCCGGGCCTTCTGTGAGCACCACCATCACTCATGGGCATAGGGCGCCCTGAGGCCCAGTTGGCGTGAGTCGTGAGTCACAACCCTGGCCCCATGTGCCCTGACTCTGCCCTGCCACTGCTGGCTGTCTCTTACCGTCCGCTCGCTCCCCCCTCTGCCCCCAGCTCCGGAGGTCCTGAACAACCAGAGGTACGGCCTGAGCCCTGACTACTGGGGTCTGGGCTGCCTCATCTATGAGATGATCGAGGGCCAGTCGCCATTCCGGGGCCGCAAAGAGAAGGTGAAGCGGGAGGAAGTGGACCGCCGGGTTCTGGAGACGGAGGAGGTGTACTCCCCGAAGTTCTCTGAGGAGGCCAAGTCCATCTGCAAAATGGTGAGCTCCTGGTGAGCCAGACGCTGTCCATGGGCTGGGTGTCCAGTGGCGTCTCCCCTCCCGCGCAGACAGGCTGACGGGGACAGCGTGAGGCACACTGGGGTAGGAGTAGTGACGGCGCCGAGCCAGAGGCGCGAGCAGTCCTGGTCGTGGACTGGGGTGGTCGGCCACGGCCGCCAGGAGAAGGCGTGGGGTGCGGGCAGAGAGGCCCCATGACAGAGGAGGGGCTGGGGCGAACTGCGGGAGACACGCTCCCATCCGGCTTTGTGAGGGCAAATCAGCATCTGGGAGAAAGGAGATGATGCCAACTGGTGCCCCAAGACGCAAAGGGATCCTGGGGCATCCCCTAACCTCGACCTTGGCGCACTGCAGCCTCAAACTCTGGACCTCCGGGCTCTGGCCAAGGCCAGCAGGTGCAATGCAGGTGCTGGGGTGGTGATATTCTCAGTCTCTGAACATCTTACAACAGGGTTTCCTTCCACTCCTCGAAATGCTGGCCACACTAGCTTAGGTCCTGCCTGACAGCAGTCTACGGACCGTGGGACTTCAGCGTCCACAGGGAGGGCGCAGGTGGGGAGCGCCGTTTAGACAAGCTGGGTGGGCAGGGCCAGACTGGGGCTGGGAAGCCTGAGAGAGGAAGTAGTGACAGGAGCCATCAAAAATGGAACTGGGTAGGGGTGGGGTGCCTGGGTGGCTCAGTTGGTTAAGGGACCAACTTTGGCTCAGGTCATGATCTCCTGGTCTGTGGGTTCAAACCCCATGTCGGGCTCTGTGCTGATGGCTCAGAGCCTAGAGCCTGCTTCAGATTCTCTCTCTCTCTCTCTCTCTCTCTCTCTCTCTCTCTCTCTCTCAAAATCAAACATTAAAAAAAAGTTTTTTTAAGTGGGGCTGGGAGAGAGTCCACCCCTGGCCGCTGCCCCTCCCTCCAGCCCAAGTGGGCCCACCCCTGGCCGGAGGCTTTGTGGGGGGAGTGGCCACATCCCACTCCCACCTGGCTCTCGTGCTCCCAAGTTCTGCCTGTGTCCCCTTGGGGCCTCTCGCA
The DNA here is from genome assembly GCA_030068075.1 of Paguma larvata. Taxonomy (NCBI): domain Eukaryota; kingdom Metazoa; phylum Chordata; class Mammalia; order Carnivora; family Viverridae; genus Paguma; species Paguma larvata. Next base: position 26,062,250 of record CM057837.1, on the reverse strand, counting down.
AGGCCCCGCCTCAGGCAGCTGCCCTCCAGTGCCGGCCACACAGGGGCGGGAGGGCCTGAGCACCCGGCTCTGGGTACCCATGAGCCCGAGGACTTCCTCTCCCCGGAGCGCTGCTGCACCTGGAACAGCAGAGAAGCGGGGGTGAGGCTGCCCTCCCTGCCACCTCTCCGACTCATGTGCATAAACCACTAGGCTGGAGTGTATGGAACAGCAGGCCCGACGTGCCGATTAAAGTAGTGAAGCTTCTGCTTCCAGAAAAGCCAAGCCTGCGCTGTTCGTGGCCCAGGAACCACGTGTGGTAGCTACTCACCCTGAGGAGGCCCCTCTCTGGAGCCATCCACTCGCTGCCTGGCCACCTTCTCTCACTGGCTTGTCTGATGTCACAGAGCCATGGGAAGAAGGATTTGGGGCAAGATCTGCCATTTGACCACTTCCAAAACAGAGGAACCATAGGTCTGCCATTGACACGTGTGGGGGACCCCGAAGCAGGGGGGTGTGCGCACATGCAGACACACACCGAAGCCACACGGCCTGTGGGCTGGCCTGTAGCCCGGCACTCACCTGCATGCCCGGGCCTCCCGCAGACCCAAGGAGTCATGGCAGCCAGAGTTGGGGTGGGGGACAGAAGTCAGGTAGGTGGAAATGGGGGACCCTGAGGACGTTCGAAAACTGGGGTGGGGGGGGCGCCAATAATATTTGGCTCCGGAGGCAAGGTGCCTATCCAGTGGGACCAAACTGGGCAAGGAATGGAGGAGGGAGGTCGTCAGCCATGGTCAGAGTGTCACCAAATATCCCAGGTCAGAGTCAGGGACTCAGAGAATCAGAGGGACCCCAGCAGGACACGGGACATGCTGAGAGGACAGAGAGGCGGAGAGGCCCGCGCCCACTCGTCTTGAGTGCCTGGCTTTGGGGGCGCCAGCACTAGGGGCACTGCTGGCCCTCTGCTGTCCCCTGGTGGCCACTGAGGGAAAGGCGGCGGCTGAACCTGGGGCTCTGGGTGGACCTTGGCCCATGGGTATCAAGTGTCGAGTCAGCGTCCGCTCATATTTCTCCACTGGGAGAACCGACGAAGGCCTCTGGCCTTGCTTCATCTTCTTGAAAATGACCTTGGGGGAAGGGGATCCTGGCCTCGGGCTTCCTGGCCACCCCTCCCCACAGCCTGTCCGGTCTGGCAGCCAGGCTTGCCCTGTCGCCTCTAAGAGGTGCCAGCTCAGGACACAGCAGGGCCTGTCTCTGAGGAAACCATGAAGACTTGGGGCACACTGGGCTGTTCCTAGACTCTGGCAGCTCCAGCCCTGCCTGCCTAAGAAGGCCACTCCCCAGACTGCAGGGAAGCTGGTCCCTGGCTGCCCGTTCCTTCCCTGATTCCACCTTGGTGCCTTGAGACCCTCTCCACCGCCCCCGGGGTCCAGAGATTCACACGTGTCACTGCCCCATCCCCCGGTCCAGTCCCTAGGCCCAGACCTCAGCCCCGCCTTCTGTGGGTCCCTGCTGAGTGCCAGAACTACCCTACCCCCCTGCCACAGGACCCTCCCTCTGGCCCTTCAACCACCTCAGCCTTACCAGCCTTGCGGCCCATCTCTTTTCCTCCTCCAGGAAGCCCACTCTGCCTGCCCCACTTGCCCAGGTCACACCATCTCTCCCTCTCACTTCTGGTGTACACCTGATATCTGGGCTGCAATCAGGTAGCACATAGACAGGTGTTCAGCCTTCACAGTGTTTTAGAAAGAGGTGAATGGTGGGTTCATTGCCAAGGTTTAAAGTTGGAGAGATTTCACATCAAAACCTGAACCTTCAGCCCTGGGCACTAGCCAACACTCCAGGCAGGAGCTGATGGGCAGCCTGCCCACCCAGCCCACCTCACTTTTATTGTCCTCGTTTGTGTTTCTGGCTGGCCGGCACGCAGGCTCCGGGGTCTATAGCTAGGAGGGCCAGCCTCTACGCAGGGAGCCTTGCCTCTTTGGGATTTCTCAGAACAGGGAGGAGCCGTGGCCCAGCAGAGCCCGATTCCTCCAGGAATCCAGCCTTTGTGGAACTGCAAAGCCTCTGGAGAAGGGAAGCTGAAGTCCCGAGGCACCGGCTCCCTGGGCAAAACGTGCCAGGGTGATCGGTGGACCAAGGGGCGACATAGCGGTTCTCACGGCTTAGCCTTGTCTAGGGTGTGAGCCGGTGCTCACCCAGGTGCCACCTTTGATTCCTCCGTCTGAAGGGAAATGGGACGGTTCCTGCAAGCCTCCGCCTCTAGACCATGAACCTCAGGAGGCCCACTGGCCCACCACCGCAACCCCAGCCCCCATGGCCGGCCACAAATGTGTATGGTGGGAAACAGATGCCCGGTGGTCAGCTGGCGGTCCTCCAGCATCACGGCCTGCCCTTCCCAGCCCCCTCCCACCCTCCTGCCGGCCTCCCGGCCTCATTCACACCTTTACCCGTCTGGCCCCGCTGCCCGCTTCTGCAGCCTCTTCCCCCCCATGAACCCCCCACTTCTTGGTTCTGAGGAGGCTGCTCGTCTACCCCGACCAGCACTCTCCCCAGCAAGTCCCCTTCACCCTGGCCCAGGCCCCGCACCTTCATCCTTCTCCCAGACTCAGAGACAGGTGTCCCCCAAGGCTGCCCTGCAGGTGTCTACCGCCCGCTTTTGCTGGTCGATGCCTTCCCCACCTCCCCACTCCTGGAAAGCCTGTTGCAAAAACCCTTTCCCTGAAGCTCTGGGAAGCTTTCCTGTCCCCTCGGCTGGCAGCCAGGTCATACTCCTCTGCCACCATGGTGTCATACTCGTATTGCCTCGATGGGTCCTTTGAACGTGGTCTTGCTGAGGCCAGATACTCCAGGCCCCTTCTCTGCTCTCCGCACAGAGGTTTGTGCCAACACGTCTACAGGGTACTTGGGAGTTGAGTAGAGGAATAAGCAAGACCTGCAGAGATGGTCCCTGCCCTTTGTAGCTTACCTGTAGCAGACGAAGTGACACAATGCCACAGACATGAATGGCGCCCAGGGTGCCGCAGGCTCGGTGTACTGCCATGGGGAAGGCAGGCAGGACCCCCGGCCTCCTGCAAGCTCCCGGTGTCTAAGCCCTAAGCAGGGCCCGGGCAGGCCAAGGCAGTGTCCACTGGGTACCTGGGGGCGGCTTGGGCCCCGCAGAGGCTGGAGGAGGGACGTGGGGGAGGCTCGGGGACACACCTGGGAAAGGAGATGACCACGGGCCCGAAGCCCTGACCCCTGAGGCCTGCAGCAGGAGGAGAGGCCCGCCCAGCCATGACCTCTCACGGCTCTCTCGTCACAGCTGCTCACCAAAGATGCAAAGCAGAGACTGGGCTGTCAGGAGGAGGGGGCCGCGGAGGTCAAGAGACACCCCTTCTTCAGGAACATGAACTTCAAGCGCTTAGAAGCCGGGATGTTGGACCCTCCCTTCATCCCAGATGTGAGTAGCCTCCCCTGGCCCAGGCTGCACCTGTGCACAGACTCACGACTTCAGCTTAGTGAATGTCCACACTGGGCCCTGGGAGGCCACCCCCACTGACCTTGAACTCCTAGAGGGCGGGGCCGGTGGGCAAGTGAGGACAGCGGATGCTAGTGCTCTAACAGCCATAGCTCGTGGTTCTGGTGCCCGGCTCCATGGTGGCTACTTACATCAGCCCCACGGCGTAGGTTTTTCTACTGTCCCCACTTTGTGGGTAAGAAAACTGAGGCCAACAGGGGATATGTGACCAGAGTTCCTAAGTATCATGGCTGGGAGCCCAGGCCCGGCCTGTCCAGCTGCAGAGCCTGGGTGCCCGGTAGTGAGAGAAGGGCCGGGAGGTCATCCCTGGGCCACATGTCTCTCTGGCCCTGGGTCCCCAGAGTCCGTTCTCTCTGTGGGGGATGGACCGGAGGCCCCAGCTGGAGGAACCCTCATTCAGATGGAGATTCCTGGAAATGCTTCCACCATCCTGAGCCTGTGGGCTGTGGGGAAACAGAAAATCTGCTGGGTGGGTGGGGGTCCCCAGAGGAACTTGAGGTCAGAGAGGGCATGCTGGGCCTCCCCACCGCGGCCCCAGCCTGGAGAGCGTGGGGGGGAGTGGGGGGGGGCCTGGAGCCAGCATAAGGCTGATGGCGGGAAGGGGCCCCCTTGGCAGATCTGAGAGAGAGCAGCACCAGTCCCCGAAAGGCGCCCCCCACCCCCCATCAGAACCCGAGGCTGGGGGCACCGGGCCCGGGATGGGAGCCCGTGTGACCGAGCGCTCTGCCCGCAGCCCCGAGCCGTGTACTGCAAGGACGTGCTGGACATCGAGCAGTTCTCCACCGTGAAAGGGGTCAACCTGGACCACACGGATGACGATTTCTACTCCAAGTTCTCCACGGGCTCCGTGCCCATCCCGTGGCAGAGCGAGGTGAGCAGGGCGGTGGCCATGTGCACCTTGAAGGGGGCCGCCGGGTCGGGGGCCCCAAGCCTGGACGAGGGCGCCGTTGGCGTGGGGTCAGGAGAGGACTAGGAGGCGAGATGGACACGCCTCCATCTGGTCCGCTGTCTCAGGAAGTCTGGCTGGGAGGGAGGAGGAAAACGGAGTCGCGGCTGGTTGCGCAGGTGGGAATGAGCTGCGGGGGGGTCAGCCCAATGATGGGGCAGGGGAGGGGGCGCTGGTGGGGGGAAGGCCCGGAGCACGTGGGTGACCTGGGCTTGCAGAGGCGAAGGGGGAGATGGGGTGTGGCTTTGGTAGCTGGACGGTGAGCACACCCCTGCAGGCCAGCCGGCAGGGGAGAGGCAGTGGCAGGCGAGGGGTGGCCTGGGCCCGGGCCCCCGAAGGACGCAGGGCAGGCCGAGGACCTCCTGGAAGCCGGCTCCGGGCCGGGTGGCGGCTCCTGTCCACCTGACACGAGGTGCACAGCCCCTGACGCGGCCTGCGGTTTGCACCGCTTCCCCAGATGATAGAAACCGAGTGCTTCAAGGAGCTGAACGTGTTTGGCCCTCACGGTACCCTCTCACCGGACCTGAACAGGAGCCACCCTCCGGAGCCGCCGAAGAAAGGGCTGCTGCAGAGAATCTTCAAGCGCCAGGTGAGAGACGCCCCCTCCACGACCAGCTGTCCTGGCCCCGGCCCTGGGGATGCCCGGGGCCCAGGTACTTCCTGAGACCGGAGCTGTGGCCTTCTCCCTGCGTGTGGGGCGTGGGAGAGCAGGGGCACAGCAGCCGCCGGAGCCCCTGAAGCCCCCTGGCTGCGGGGGTCCGCAGGGTGGAAGGGGCAGGGCCAGCCCGGAGCTCACCCTTCGTCCGGGCTTCTCGACCTCGGCACTGTCGACGCTCTGGGCGAGTTCTCTGCCGTGGGGGCTGTCGTGTGCGGTGGGGGGTGCCCAGCAGCCCCTTGGCATCTCCCCACCAGGAGTGCCCCACTCCCGCTGTGCCAGTCAAAAATGTCTCCAGACCTCGCCAGTGTCTCTGGGGACGAAACCTGCCTGACAGAGAACTAACGCCCCCTGTGGCCAATGTAAGGACTCGGGCGCTGTAGGTAAGGGCTGAACGTGACGGAGAGCGGGGAGAACAGGTGTGGAGAGGTGGCCCCGCAGAGCCGCAGGGCTTCTGGGCTGGGGCCCCCATACACGGAGGTGGTGCCCTCCAGCTGGCAGCCAGAGGACACTTTGCCCCTTGGGAAGACACACTTTTCCTCAGAGCCTGTTCCTGGATTAAGGGCTGGTGTGGGCCGAACGGAACACGTGTCCCCGCAGGCCTGCGAGTGAGAGGCCACCGAGGCCCCACCTCAGCCCTTCGTCCACTGAGGTGGCCAAAACAGCACCTCCTCCTGGCCTGGCCCCTGAAGAAGGCGTGGCCCCCTCATTGTGCCCATCCCACAGCCTGGGGGGCTCCTCCCCGCCCCCCACCCCAAGGGAGCTGCGCCTCTCCCAGGAGGATGAAGAAGGAGAGGCTGTGGAGTCTGGTCCCCAGGTCCTAGGAATCCCAGCTCCCCCAAACCCCCAACCCCTGCTACCTGGGGGACAGTGTATCGCCTGCGTCCCAGCCTCTGTGTGCCCGTCTGAAAGACCAGTGCCCAGAGCAGGGAGGGTGGAGGTGGAGGTCGGTGGCCCTCTGCACAGCACCCAGCACTGCCCCCGAGGAAGCAGCCACCCCGGGTCGCTCTCCTCCTCCCCGCAGGCGTGAGGGACTCGCACCCATGGGGACGCCAAGAGGGTGCCCGGAGCGCCAAGAACAAGCAGCCTGTGGTTCTCGGGCCAGGTGCTGGCTCGGGCTCCCTCTGCACGCAGCCCGCTTTCCTTCTCCACCAGCCCGGTGCAGAAGCAGCTCTGACACTACAGCGGGGCAGCCGAGACATCCGAAAACTCGCCCCAGGTCACTCAGCTAAGTGGCAGCTGTCAGACTCAAATCCATGGCAGTTTAACCCTGGGCCTGCGGTGCTTAGCCGTGTAGATGTTCTAGAAGAGGCCACCTCCTCCCTCCCTGCCCAGGATCTTCTTAACTCCATACCTCTCCCCCTGCCTCGAGGCGTGGCCTCTGACCCTGGATCTGCTGGGGAGATGCACAAAGCAGCAGCAAACAGGAGGGGCTGGTCAGCAGCGCCTGATCGCGGCCGCGTTGTCACATTCGGAGGCCCCTGCCTGTCCACCGGCACTAACTCTCTCTCTCTCTCTCTCTCTCTCTCTCTCTCAACTCCAGCATCAAAACAATTCCAAGAGTTCACCCAATCCCAAGACCAGTTTTAACCACCACATAAATTCAAACCATGTCAGTTCAAACTCCACCGGAAGCAGCTAGTTAGCGCTCTGGCCTTGAAGTCCACGGTGGGACCAACCTAGACCCTTGTCCTTAGAAGCTGAACTTGTGGACCTGGGAGCCCTCCAGGAGCCGGGGACGGAGGCCGCTCACCCCCTCAACACAGAGCCTCCAGGTTTCTCAAAGAGCTTTCCACTCAGGTCTGTCTGCGGAGGTGGCCCTCAAGCCGAGGTGGAACATTGCAATAGAAATCCAATCGGATACGACAACTTGCACGTATTTTAATAGCGTCATACCTAGAACTGAATTTTGTCTTTATTATTTTTAAAGAAAAGTTTTGTAAATTTCTCTATGGTCTCAGTTTACATTTTGTATATTTGTATTTAAATGAAAGTCAGACTTTGAGGGTGTATATTTTCTGTGCAGCCACTGCTAAGCCATGTGTTTTAAGACATTTTAGAGTGGGCAGGGTGGGGGTGGGGGTGGGGATTTACAAAAAACAAAAAATGTGACCCAAGACTTCCAGAGCCTCAAATGAGAAACCGTTTTTATTAAATGTAGAAAAGGACTCCCACGTCCCCTTTAGAATTGGTTGTATTCATCTCTGTAAGCTTTTCCTTACATCGATGTCACCGCGCTATTGGCTTGTAACAATCCGAATTAAGTGCTCGAGACACACTTGGAACTCCCCCCCCCCCCAGTCAGAACGTCCTCTGCGGGGTCTCTGGGGTCACCTGGGGCCGACGTGCACTTTTCCTTCAGAGGCACACAATGCCAGTGTTGCTTCCACCTTGGCCTCCTCTTCCTTCCGGAAGGTGGCCCAGGCAAAACTGGGGCCTCTTTCTTTCTAAGCAGGTTCTGACTGCCAAAGCCAGTATGTTTTAAGAGGCTTGCCTTTGGGGATTTTTTATCTTCCTCTGTTGTTGAGAGAAGCGTAGCGATGGTGAGGTGTAGTCATGGAACCCCAACTATCTCCAATCCTCATGGCCCAAGGAAGCATTGGGGAGTGAGGGTCAATGGAACCGTCCATAGTCCCTGGAGGGGGAGGGAGGCCTGTCCGGGGACTCCAGGCACGTTCCTTGAGCGCTTATGGGATCACAGGGTCTGGAGAGCTTCCCAAGGCCCCACTGATTCACTAGCCCAGGTGGCATCTATGGGGTTGGCTCTCCAAGCAAATGGGATGCTCTAGCGAGGGCCGGGACCCAAAGAAGCTCAAGACAAACTCCCTGTCACTTCCTGGGAGGGGTGGGGAAAAGGCAAGCTATAACAGGGCATCTCAAAACTCCAGGCACAAGGAGCCTCAGGAGGACTTGTGGCTTTGCCAGACCAGGGTCTTCTGAAGGCAGTGCCCAGGCCCTCTGAGCATGGCCATCCAGGACCAAGGAGCCACCGGCCCCCTCCTGTTGCCTCCACAAGGTGACAAGAAGCAAATCCACCCTCGCCTCCTCCCCACCACCCCACTCCAGAACAGGGTGAGTGGTTGACAGCCCTGCTCCCCTGCCTGGCTGAGTCAGCCTCCTCCTTCCGGTGGCAGCCACCTGGCAGTTGCCAGGATTTCTCCCAGGGTGGGGCCTGTACCACCGGCATTGGCATCTCCCGTCGACATGCAGATTCCTGGGCTCCACCCCAAACCTACGGGATGGGATTCTTTATGAGTAGGGCCCCAGGATCTGCATTTAAGAGTTCTCCAGAACATTCTGGCACGCCCTCAAGTAAGGGCACTACTGCCTTGGCTTCGGTGGGGTTTCAGATATGTGACCAAAACGATGTCTTTAGGTGACGCGGGCAGCTCCGAGCATGAGCTTTTAGGGAGGAGACAGTGGCGGGCACGGCAGCCTCATGTCCCATCCCCGTGCCCTTTCCTCCAAACTGGAGCACGCCGCTGGCAAGGGCCTCCCTTCGGGACAGGTTGTTTTAGGTCATGTGACCAATAAGGGGGAGAGAAGCCACAGTGGGGCTTCCTCTGACGTGCAGTATCATTTTCTTCAACCAGCTCTTGCCTCCGCTGCTTTCCTGGGCTGCATACACTAAGGACAAACAGCCATGCCCCGTTTCTGCCGGGGACGTGGAAAGCTCCCTGGCCAGTATTTTAAGATCCCTCAAGGTCTTGCTGTCCCTCCTTTCGTAATGGAAAGGACAGTCATCTTCTGGGACCGTCACTAGCCCGAGCCCCCACTCTCCTTCATCCCTTTGGCCCCGTTCACAGCAACTCAGTGCTTCCCAGTGACCGGCGTAGAGAAGCCATCTCTGGTTCCTCAAAGCCCCACCCTGGCCGTTTGCAGGACCAGAATCATCAAGGGACAAGAGGGAGGACACCCCTCTGCTCTGTGTGTCCCTGTGTCACGCAAGCTCCAACAATGCTCACGCACAGGCCTTTATGGGACCCTTAAAACGACTGCAGTCTTCCTTCTCCTTCACCGCCTGTCCCCACCCAGTGCCCACAGGCCGTGGGGCCAGAGTCACCGGCCTGCCCGTCGTTCCCTACGAGAGAAGGGAAGTCCGTTTCCAGCAAATCAGCTGGAATTTGCCTGCAAATCAGCCCTCCTTTCCACCAAGTCCAGCGAGTGGCTCCTGCCCCCCACCCCTTCCCTAGCTTTACTCCGACTTGTTTTCTATAGCTGCTTTTTTCAAAGAGATTTTTAAATTGGGAGGGGGGGACCCACTTTCCTAACCCATCCACTTGTCTGGGATGAGGCATATTGGGGCAGTGAATGGATTTAAATCTTTTTTTTTTTTTTTTAACTGCATTTGAGCTCTTCCCTGAAGGGCCTCCCTTTCTCCAAGCACGACAGTTTTTCTCACCGGACGCTCGCCGACCTCGTGCCTTTGAGGTGAGACGCAGGGCCTCGCAGAAGCGTCTCTGCTTCCGCTTTTCCGGAGACAGGCTGCTGTCCTCAGTGGGCCCCGGGTGGTGTCTGCCGTGAGCACCACCACCGACAAGTGTCTGTCGAGCCCCCAGGGGGGCTCCCGTCATATCGCCCATAACAGCACCCACGCCCGACCCCGACTCACCAATGCACCACTCACTCTCCACTCTTTCTAGGCCAGGAACATCACTTTTTAAACCATGAGGTTTCGAGGGCTGCTCACTTGCACAGTTGCTAAGTGTTGCTACTGTCTGGAGCAGCCCCGGGAGGGCTTAGGTCCTGAAATACACTGCTCTTAGCAGATACCGGGGCTCAGAGGGGCGAGCGTCAGGGAGGCCAGCTGTGTGGAGGAGAGCAGGGTACCTCGGCTTGACGTACACTTGGCACGCGCCACTGCAAAGAATGGTGGTGAGTTCTGGGCACTCGGGTGGACGCCGCCTTGGCCTCGAGGGCGCAGCAGCGTGCGGCCGCTTGCCCTTGAGCCTGGCGAGCCCCGACACTGCTGAGGGCACGCCCTCTGAGAAGCCAGGGTCTCCACGCCTCTCCAAGGAGCCCCGCCCACCGCGGAAGCTCCCCATTCTTCTTCCACACGCCTGTCCTTTCCCCGAAAGGTTTGGGGCATCGGTTTCCCACGGACTCGACTGAGCTACGGCCCCAGACCTCGATTCGGAGAGAACACCACAGACCCCTTGCACCTGGTGTCCCAGGCCTTGCCAGAGGGAACAGGAGCCTCATGGACGACCAGAAGCGCGCCGAGATGAAGGGCCCCTCGGGTGACATCACCTCTCTCTTGGGCTGCTGTGGGCTCCCCTGTCCGTGTCAACACCTGCATCCTTCCAAGGGCAACCGGGTCCAATGTCTCCGGGCCTCGTAACCCCACCCTCTGACACAGGACCCCCAAGACTTGACAGCCTTTGTTCGGAAAGAGAAAGAGCGTGAAATCTCTGCACATTTTGAAGCAACAAAGCTGAGACACGACCAGCAGGGAGCTCACTTCCTTCTGTCGCAACAGACCAGACAGTGACGCCTCGTCCCCTCCCACTGAGGCACCTTCCCCTTCCCTCCCCCCACCCACGGGCTTTTGCAACCGACCCGTCCAGCTGTCGGAGCCCAGAGGGTGGGGGTCAGAGCCTGCTCTGGTGCAGGTCGGGGGTTCTCGGCTGGCCTTAGGCTGGGGACGGTGGTGAAAACATCTGAAAGGCTAGCTCTCCCCGGGATGGAAAGATGCTTCCTCAAAGGAGAACCTAGATATCGTTCCCCAGTCCATCAAGAAGTCATTTTTGTAATAGATCAAAAGCAAATGTTCTCGATTAGAAGAGCTTCGTGGCTGTCGGTAGTGTTAAAATAAATAATAATCCTTCTAGTATCCAAAGGTTTCTATTTTTTTTTTTCAGGGAAATTTTAACATTGATGGTGAATGAAAATAGTTCCCTTTTGGAGGTCATTCCTGAAGATAACGGCTTTTGTTCTGCTGCTCTGAATCTTTGTACGTTCCGTCTAATATGTCACTGTGCTGCTGTATCTAGATCGAACCACTGTTGTTTTTTTAAGAGAAATAAATTCCGTAATGAAAAGAGCATTTCCTTCTTTCTGCACGTGACTGTCACCCCCAAGGTGCCAGCCTCGGCTGCCACAGCGTCTCGATTAAGCCTTTCCTCAGGCGGACAGCTCCGGGCCACCCCCCACCCCAAGCTGTGGCCCACACAGACCACCCCCTGACCACAGGAGAGAGTCCACCTCGGAGCCTCTGAACTGGGGGCCCCATCATAGGGGGGTGTTCCCTCCGGGTCCCCAGGGCTTTCTCTGGGACCTTCTCCAGAAGTCTCCGCGGCCTGAGCCGGCCTCCCCAGCAGACAGAAGCCAGCATCCTCCTGGGACACACAGTCTGAGGGAGAAACTCCAGGCCCACAGCACCCACCCACCCCACCACTTACACCGCCTCTGCCTGGCGACTCTGGTCCCTCCCCAAGCAGACGGGCAGGCTAGGGGCAGGTGATGCCCTTTCCTCACCTCCTCCACCCACTCAGGCCCCTTCCTCCTCCTTCCCTTCCTCCAGCCCCAGACAGACACAGATTCAGTCACCGAGGGCATCGGAATGGTCTGACTCATTCATTTCCAGGAAAGGTTCAAAGTGGGCGTCCCCAGGGCACCAAGGAGTTTCAGGCCACTCTGGGAGGGGTGTCCACAGGGCATCGGGATCTAACTGCCCTCCCTGGAGACCGTGAAGAGGAGGAATGTCGGGGCCTCAGGGACAGGCCCTTGAGGTGCAGAGGGCCAGGACTCCAGGCACCACTTCGCTGCTGGCCCAGGTCGGCCATTGGGGGTCTCGCTCCACTGCTGTGGAGGGAGCGGCAGGCACGAGGCTCCTGCAATGGGTACAGGGTGAGTTCTCCTCCCTACTCATTCAGCAGATGTTTGTCGAACTGCTACTGTATCCTCGACACGGTCTCAGAACCAAATCAGATAAGGCCCCTGCCCTCCTGGACCTTGCCTCCCAGGAGGATGTCGGCCACCGCTGGGAGATAAACCAGAGGGCACGGGAGACAGGGCAGTGCCTCTCACACTCCGAGGAGCAGAGACTTGCCTGGGCGTGTTGATAACATACAGGTTCTGGTTCAGTAGTTCTGAGTCTGAGTCTGCATTTCTAACAAGCTCCCAGAACCCACTGGTCCAAGGGCCACCCTTTGTGAAGGCAGGTCTGAACCCCAACATCAGGACAAGGTCTGCCATCAAACCAGGACCTACATTCCCATTGCTGTCCCCTCCTGAGACCGCATTCAGAAGTGTAGATGTCAGGGGGTACCCGGGTGGCTCAGTCTGGTTAAGCGACCAACTCTTGATTTCAGCTCAGGTCATGATCTCACAGTCATGAGATCAAGTCCTATGTCCGGCTCCACGCTAGGCATGGAGCCTGCTTGAAAGTCTCTCTCTCCCCCCTTTTATGCCCCTCGCCCACTCACACGTGAATCTCACTCTTTCTAAAAAAAAAGAAGTATAGATTTCTTATTAATACTCACATAGGCGCTGCCCTTGAGGGGAGTTCATACTGTCTTCTCAAAGTCTGGACCCTGGCCCAGCAGCGGCCACCACCCTGGGAACTTGGGAGAGAGGTCATTTTCCACCTCCCCCCCCAGATCTAACCAGAATCTCCAGGGGCAGGGGGAGACAGGAACCGGTAACAGGCCCGCCAGGTGATTCAGGCGCACACTCAAGTTGGAGGAAGACTGATTTGCGGAGTGCCTTCACCTGCTTGAAATCTCGTTGAAACTCCCTGCTGACAGATTTCTATGCAGACAGCAGAGGGTGGTTGAGGCTCTTACCTGTAGACGGGAAATCGTGTATGGGGTTGGCTGCCTTTGTTCTTTAAAAATAGGAGCGAAGAGGGGCACCTGGGAGGCTCAGTCAGGTTAGGTGTCTGACTTTAGCTTAGATCATGATCTTGTGGTTTGTGACTTCAAGCTCCATGTCCGGCTCTCTGCTTTCAGCATAGAGCCTGCTTCATTACAGTTTTGGGTTTTTTTTAAAATGTTTTCTTATTTGAGAGAGAGAGAATTCAAAGCAGGCTCCAGGCTGACAGCCCAGAGCCTGATGCGGAGCTTGAACTCATGAACCTGGAGATCATGACCTGAGCCAAAGTCGGATGCTCAACTGACTGAGCCACCTGGGCCCCCCAAAGAGCCTGCTTCTGATCCTCTATCACCCTCTTGTGAGCTCTCTCTCTCAAAAATAAACATTTTTTTTAATGGGAGCTAAGATACAACAACATATGACCATATTGCCATACACTTTTAAAAATGAAAGGACAAGGCAAAACTCAAAAAAATAAAATGACCCGTAGGGAGAGGTGGCCAACGTGGCGGAGGGGGGAGCGGGGGGAGACAGGTGGAGGAGGTCGATATAAAAACCAGACTTCGCTGAATGTGCCTTGTCTCGTAGATTTGGCTTTGGGAGCAAGTATCAAATGGAAAATAAATCTGGATTAGTCGGGAGAGACCTTTATTCAAAAGGAGCTATTGCGACAGTGGGTAGAGATAGCGCAGAGGAGTGGACGCTTTGACCCCAAGATCTTCAGGGTCCCAAGACTCAGGCAAAAAGGGGTTTGCTTTATGGACAGGGGTAAGCAAGGGGCCTCACATCCCACTTACCCACACCCAGATCTTTCTAGAAGAGAATGCCTTACCCAGAGGCCAACCTATTGTCAGCAGGGGCTGTATGCCGGCTCAGGCTGAGGCTGGCCTGAAGTTCAGGGTCCTGGAGCAGGGGGAGAAACTGAACCAAAGTTTGATTAACCAGCAGTTTGTTCCGAAGGATCAGTGGGGACCGACGGTCCAGCTAGCCATTTATGAGGCAAAGGATGGGGATTTGGAGGGCCCGTGTCACAGACACACAGGTAGAGGGTATCCCTATGTCTTACCTAAGTCATAAGAAGAAGGGTGGTTTGGGGTAGTTCTCCCAGAGCACAAAATGGTGAGAGGGACTCCTTTAACGTCCTTGAGCATAGGGCTCAGGTAAAGTTCAACATTGTCACATATAAATGTTTTAGATGATTATAAAACAAAACTAAATATTTTTTCTAATGAAGTAGGCTTCACGCCCAATGTGGAGCCCAAAGCGGAGCTTGAACTCACGACCTTGAGATTGAGATCTGAGCTGAGATCAAGAGTTGGACGCTTGACCGACTGAGCCACCCAGTTGCCCCCAAAACTTAATATATTTAAAGCAATCCCTAAAAATCAAAAGATGAGTAAAACGAATCTATCCAGGCATGCAGTTGGTGTCATAATCACACAGAGGACATTTTCAAGTGACTTTAAAACACAGAAATGTGGGGCGCCTGGGTGGCTCAGTCGGTTGAGCGTCCGACTTCGGCTCAGGTCATGATCTCGCGGTCTGTGAGTTCGAGCCCCGCGTTGGGCTCTGTGCTGACAGCTCAGAGCCTGGAGCCTGCTTCGGATTCTGTGTCTCCCTCTCTCTCTGCCCCTCCCCCACTCATGCTCTGTCTCTCTGTGTCTCAAAAATAAATAAACATTAAAAAAAAAAACACAGAAATGTGACTGTACCTTTGTATACTGGGCCATATCCTAAGGACAGAAAGAAATGGCAAAAACTGTTAAACTATGTTCACTAAGCATATTGTTAGTAACAACATGGGTATGATTGTTCTGCAATTATTATATATTATAGGGCAAAACAAGTAATTCTGTCAATGACATTAAGAACAAAAATTTTCAATGTAAGGAAAAATAATAAAAACATAAAGTCAAAGAAGTCAAGTAAAAGCAACTTAATACAAAAAAAAATAACCTTCTCTTTAAAAAAAAAAATGTACCCATTAGAGGAAATGAACAATTTGGTGGCAGGGAGGACTATGGGGCCCAGATTGTGGCCTCAAATACCATTTCCCACGTAAAAGCCACCAGAGCTCCTGCAGAAATGGCTGACTCCAAGTCTGGAGTAGGAAATGCCCGGGAGGCAGCTGGAGAATTTCGTCATCCCAGAAAACAAGGGAGTTATCAAAGATCATTAGGACTGTGTCCAAAATACTAAGGAGCCACTTGAAGGAGCTCCCAGAGGCCCAACGGGGGACAAATGGAGCATCAGTAAGAATAATAAGTGATGGAGATTAAAACACATTAAGCATGTTTAAATGCAGAAGCTCAAAATAATATTTTCTGAAAGGAAGGAAAGAAGGAAGGAGGGAAGGAAGGGAGGAAGGAAGGAAGGAAGGAAGGAAGGAAGGAAGGAAGGAAGGAAGGACCACCAGAGATGCCTGGCTGGCTCAGTCAGTTGAGTGTCAACTCTTGGTTTGGGCTCAGGATGTGATCCCAGGGTCATGGGATCGACTGAGCATAGAGCATGCTCAGGAGTCTCTCTCACTCTCCCTCTGCCCCCTCCCCCACTCACACTCTCTCTGTCTCGCTCTTAAAAAAGTAAATATATAAAATAAAAAATAAAATAAAAGTCTCATTAGTCACCTTTAGGAAAGTCTAGGTGAGGGGCCTGAGTGGCTCAGTTGGTTGAGCATCTGCCTCTTGGTTTCAGATCAGGTCAGGATCTCACAGTTTGTGTGTTCAAGCCCTGAGTGGGGCTCTTCACTGACAGTGCAGAGCCTGCTTAGGATTCCCTCTCTCTCTCTCTCTCTCTTTGTCCCTTCTCTGCTCACACACTCGCATGACTGTGCTCCCTGTCGCTCTCTCTCTCTCAAAATAAATAACTTTAAAAAAAAAGTCTAGAGAACTAACACATTGTTTTGAAAACTAGTAAATAATGAGAAAGAATCAAGTCCCACTTGTCACCCAAATAGCTGATGGAGTCGATACCGGCCACGATTGTAAGTTTCGTGTAACATTCAAAAATCCATCAGTGTAACTCAACACATTAACAGAACAAAGAACGATCATATGATCATCTCAAAAGAAACAAACAAAAAAAGCATTTGAGGAAAAAATCCCTGAGCACTCATATATAATAAAAAATCTCAGAAAATTTAAGATAGAAGGGAATTTCCTTAACCTGGCAAAGCATTTAACATCATATTTGGTAGCAAAATTTTGAACACATTCTCCTTAAAAGCAGGAAAAAAGGAAAGACTTCTAATTAACACCATTTTAGAGCTTCTAACCAATGTATTAAGGGAAGAAGAGTTTGAAAGACACAAAATTGGGAGAAAATAAGTTGAACTGTCTCTTTATAAACAGCATAATTGTATACAAAAGAAATCCAAAAACAAAACATAAAAAACAAAACCCAACGCATGCAACACATGAAATCTGATAAATTCAGCAAGGTCCGGGACACAAAGTCAATATATAGAAATCAATGGTTTACCTTTATATTAGCAACAAACAGAAAATGAAATTTTAAAATTTAATAGCATTAAAAAAATAAAACACCTATGGATAAACTTAACAAAAAAATGTAGGTACTTCTACGCCGAAATGAAAAAATTGTTGCCGAAAGAAATTAAAGAAGATGCAAATATGCCTTGCTCATGAATTGGGAGACCCTATCCTGTAAAGATATCCATTTCCCCCCGTTTTAACCATAGATTCCAATCAAAACCCCGGCAGGATTTTTTTGTACAAATTTTGTAGGATTTGTATTCCTTGTTCTTAAAAGGCTAGGGTTGCTAGTGTTTCTAACCAACCACATCGCTGAGCACCACTCATTTCCTCAATACAAACGGATCTCTAGCCTCCTTATGCTAATTCCAGCCTCCTGTGCAGATTGGGCATCTACACTGGGAGTGTGGATTCCCGATGGTGGTCCGATTAAGCTCAGTACGCACTTCGAGGGTGTGGACCGAAGTTCGTTTCCACACATGTATTATTCCACTGTTTATACCGAAGTATTTCAAAGTAAATTACACACAAGATCACACTGGGGGGAGGCAAAAGCTCAGACCCCCGAAATCATGGAGCTCATCTAAGCCTGGAAAAAACTGAACTTGGCTTTTACCCAAATTTGGAAGTAGAGGTTTTCGGAGAGAATAAGTGTTCAGCTACGGAGAGAAAATACACTCAGCAAGCCTGGGGAAACCATTTCATATTTAAAGTTGGTTTCTTGTGCGCCACCTAGGGTTGGGTCTTGCTTTTTTTATCCATTCAGACAATCTCTCTCTTTTAACTGGTATGTTTGGATTAATCACATTTAAAATAATTATAGGGCAATTGCACTACTAGGTATTTACCCAAAGAATACAAACATACTTATTCAAAGGAATACACGCACCCTGATATTTATAGCAGCATTATTTATAATAGCCAAATTACAGAAGCAGCCCAAGTATCCACTGACCGATGAATGGATAAAGAAGATAACGAAGGTGTGGTACACACACACACACACACGCGCACACACACACACTGGAATATTACTCAGCCATCAAACAAGAACGAAACCTTGCATTTGCAAGGACATGGATAGAGCTGGAGTATATTATGCTAAGCAAAAGAAGTCAGAAAAAGACAATTGCAATGTGATTTCACTCATATGTGGAATTTAAAAAACAAAACCAATGAGCAAAGGGGAAAAAGAGAGAGAGAGAGAGAGGCAAACCAGGAAATAGACTCTCAACTGTAGAGAATAAACAGATGGTTGGGGGTGCGGGTGGGTTAAACAGGAGATGCCGATTAAGGGGCTCACTTGTGATGAGCACTGGGTGATGCACAGAAGTGTCGAATCACTATATTGTACCTGAAACTAATGTTACACTGTATGGTAACTAACTGGAATTCAAAAACATAAAAAATAATTATTAATATGGGTGGATTAAAATCTACCATCTTATTGTTGTTTGCTATGTCACTGTTTTTAAGTTTATTTATTTATTTTTGAGAAAGAGAGAATGAGTGGAGGGAGGAGAAGAGAGAGGGGGGCAGAGGATCTGAGGCGGGCTCCATGCTGTCAGCACAGAGCCTGATGTTGGGCTCGAACTCACGAACTTCGAGGTCATGACCTGAGCTGACACGTAACTGACTGAGCCACCTAGGTGCCCCACTATGTGTTCCATTTGTTCTCGTTTCTCTCTTCCTCCTTTTCTGCCTTCTGTGAGTTTGAGCATTTTTTTTATGATTTCATTGAACTCCTCTATTGGATTACTTATGCCTCTTGTTAAAGACAGATGGAGACAGGGTGTGTCTGACTGAGGGGGAGAGGAGCCCCCTCCACTAATGACGGGCCAGGAGGACGGGGAATGATCTTCCTCTCCCCTAACCTGCCTCCTTCTAATTCATTCTCAAAAAGGCAGCCAAAATAGGGGCACCTGGGTAGCTCAGTTGGTTAAGGTCACGATCAGCTCAGGACATGATCTCATGGGTTTGTGGGACTGAGCCCCATGTCAGGCTCTGTGCTGACAGCATGGAACCTGCTTGGGATTCTCTCTTGCTCTCTCTGTGCCCCTCCCCCATGCTCACTTTCTCTCTCTAAAAATATATACACATAATTTATTTATTTATTATATATATATATATATATATTTTTTTTTTTTTAATCGATGTACTCTAGGCCAGTAGAGGTCACAGAGCACCGCAAGTACAGGCAGTTTCCAGCGGACATTTTCCCACCTGCCAGTCCCACCCGACAGCCTTACCAACCCAGTTTGGACTTCTGGCCTCCAGCATGACAGATTAAATAAGCACGTGAGGCTTTAAGCTACTAAGTTCACGGCAATTTGTTCCAGCAGAAATAGTAACCAAATGCAGTGACTGATATGAATATATTAATTATATTCATAGTGTCTCACACTCATCTTGTGGTTCACTAATACATCCTTGTCTCCCCACTTAGACGATAAATTCCTCAAGGGTGTGAGTTGCCTTTTCCCGTTGCTCCCCGATAGCACCTAACGCTGCGCTAGGAACTTAGGAAGCGAGGAGGAAAGGAAGGAAAAGAGTAGTGTTTATCCAGTATACATTATGTCCCAGGCACTATCCTAAACGTTTCATATGCTTTATCTCATTAAATCTTCATGCTCCCTAAAAAAAAAAAAAAAAAAGAAAGAAAGAAAAAAGAATCTATTTTACAAGTTCAACATTTTATAAGTCCTCATGTTTCCCTTGTTTATTTCCCTTTGGCTTTGTGGGTTGTCAGTAAAGTTCCATTTTGAAAACCCCTGCCGGTGTCCTTGAAGCCAAGGAAAACACAGAACCGGGAACCACTTTGCCCATGCCTGGCCAGAGAGAAGGAGCTGGGGGCCAGGCACGGGGCTGAGCCTGGGGTTTTGGGCACAGAGAGCTGGTGTAAGACCGAGCTCTGCAACCTACTGGGTCCAGGACGCTGGGCAGGTCACCTGCGGTCCCTATATCTAAATCTCTTCCTCTGTAAAACCCATTTGACAGTCCCTCTACGGTTGTTTATTGAAAGCCTACTGCAGGGCAGGCGCTGTTGCTGGCCCTAGAGATACAGCAATGAACAAAAGAAAACAGAGTCCCAGCATTAGGGGAGCCAACCCTCCAGAGGGGTATGGAAAATAAATAAGACACATAAACACAAAGGCTGTCAAAAATGCTAAGGAGAAAACAATAAAGCAGGGAAACAATGCCTTCTGATAAGCGAACGGATAAATAAACTGTGATACATCCAATATTGTGGCATACTACTCAACAATAAAACTCACAACCTGGATGGATCTCAAGGGGATTATGTATCATTCTCAAATTCTAGGGATGGGGGACAGGTTAGAGGTTTCCAGAGCTTGGGCGGGGCGGGGAGGGGGGAGGGGTGGCTCTAAAGGGTAACATGAGAGAGATTTCTGTGATGATGGAACAGTTCTGTTCCTTGGTCGTAGTGGTGGTTACACAAATCTCCACATGGATAAAAATGGCATAAAACTACACACACGCATTGGACCAAAGTCAGTTTCCTGGCTCTGGTCTTGTATTATCATGACGTGAGATGCAGCCAATGGGGGAAACTGGGTAAAGGGTACCAGAGACCCCTCTGTATTGTCTTTGCCACTTGCTGTGAATCTATAATCATTTTAAAATTAAAACGTTTTTATTTAATTTGTTTAGTTTTTATTTAATATGTGAGAAAAGGTAAACTAAAGTAAAGAGAATATATGGGCACTGTCTCTGTGGGCAGCCAGTGTTGAAATTTTGATTAGGGCGTAACAAACATCACTACCACAGAGGGCAGGTGAGTGGTTTAAATGAGATATGACATGAAACCAGAAGGCTACAAATGGTGAATGCTAGTTTATTATTATTTTTGTTACAGAACGTAGTGTTCGTTGTGTTTTAAAATCTCCATTCGTATGGATTCGTTTCTTTTAAAAGTCCCTAACTTTTGGAGATGCATACTGAAATAGTTACAAACGACCCGATACACGGTCTGGGATTTCAAAACAAAAAAGAAGACAGAGAAGTGGATGGAGAATGGATGCACAGGGCTGGCGAGGGGCCGGGGCCGGGCCGGGCTGGGTTGTGAAGAGAGCGGTGACCGCTTCCTCGAATTCTGTCACGAGGACACAGGTCTACTCCCTTCCCAATCAGCATCCAAGCCCAGCAGAGGCCGTACCTTCTGCACGTCCACGAGGTCAAGATCACGTTGATACCATCGGCTCCCGATGCTACGGCTCCCGATGCTACGAGAGATGTTGTGCCTCGCTAACCCGGTGGACCTACATCTTTGTGGGGGGGTCTGTCGGGGGAGCTCTTAGAGGGCCCCTCTTTCTCTTTTCCAGCTCAGGTCATTTCCTGGTTTGTTGTTTGGAACTGGTTGTCGGTTTCGCCGCTGTTTTCCTTTTTAACGATCTGTTCACTAGAAAGCCAGGGCTTGAGACGAGGCAGGGCCGCGGAACGGTGTGGTTTCCCCAAACTCGTTCTAGCAAACAGAAGCTTTCTACCCGCCCACCCCTACAAATCCTTATGAGTCACCCAAACTCCGAGGCCGGAAACAGACAGCCTTTCAATATTTTTGCTGCGTGATCTTGGGGAAAGTGCGACTTCTGGGCTTTGGTGTCTTTCGCAAAGCACTTTACAGTTTGGCCCCAGCTGCCGAGAACTGCTCAGCTCCAGGTGGCGGGCAGGCGGGGAGGGCAGCCCTGTCTTGGGAGCCCGGAAACCGGGCACAGAGGGTGCCGTTGTTTGCTCCGAGCTGCACGGCGGGTGATGGCGAAGCCACACAGGTCTTCCTCGGGCCCCTGCGGAGGGCGGGTGGGCGGTCCCGCCCCCTGCAGCCCCAGGCGCCGAGTCCGGTGATGCGTGCAGGCCTTCCTCCACTGCGCCCTCGAGGCCGTCAGAGCCCGACAGCCCCCACACGGAGAGAACCACCTAGTTTCAGACTTGTCTGCCCGCTGGCCACCCGGGGGACCTTCCCAGCACCCCAGTCAGGTTTTTCACGGAAAAGGGGATTTCCATTTCCTCCAGGCCTCTAAGGAACAGTGGCCTGCATGAGAGGTCTTTATTTTTTATAGGTTTTTTTTAATGTTTATTCATTTTTGAAAGAGGGAGAGAGACCAGGGGAGGGCAGAGAGAGAGGGAGACACAGAATATGAAGCAGGTTCCAGGCTCCCAGCTCTCAGCACAGAGCCCGATGCGGGGCTTGAACTCGTGAACAATGAGATCCTGACCTGAGCCAAAGTCTGACACTTTACCGACTGAGCCCCCCAGGCGCCCCGAGGGGTCTTTATGAATAACGACAATGTTAACAATACGAAGGTCCATAGATGTAAAAGAATCCGTACAAAATCATCGAGCAGGGAAGGAATACGAGGACACAACCCAGGTCGTCTGATTCCACAGGCGTTACTTTTTTTTTCTTCTCTTTTTCTTTCTTCCTTCCTTCCTTCCTTCCTTCCTTCCTTCCTTCCTTCCTTCCTTCCTTCCTTCCTTCCTCCTTCCTTCCTTTCTTCCTTTCTTCCTTTCTTCCTTTCTTTTTAATTATCTCTTTATCAGCAGAAGATAGTTTATATTTCTTGTGAGGCTCCCTGGAGATACTCTCTGCAGACACATTCCTATCTTCCTCAAAACGGGGGCTCTGTAGACTACTCTCCGCCTGCCTTTCCCCCTTAACCACCCGTCGTGAGGACGGTTCCTCGCCAGCACACACAGGTTTGCCTCATCACGTCCCATCTGCGTGGTGTTCTGTGCGTGTGGCCATGCAGGGTCTCTCGATCCATCTCCTATAAACACTCACTCAGGCAGGCTCCAGAGATTTCTTACCCCAAACACTGCATGCCGCCGCTTACCCCCTGCCCACCCTGCGGATGCCTCTTGTCAAACAACGTGGCCATGTCCCCTCCGTGGGCTCAGTGTCTATAAGTCCTTCCGGTCCCCACCACAGCCTGGGATCCTTCCGTCGGAGAAGGGTCGAGTGCCTGTTCTCAGTCCCTCCTGGTGTGGGGGAAAGGCCCTCCAGGGGGGCGGGAGGGCAGGGAAGAGTCTTCTGGTCGCTTGGCCCTCCTCGTCCAGACAGGCTCTGTGCAGACCACCCCCTCCCCCGCACCCCCGGGGAAGACCCGCCTCCTCCCTTGGAAGAAGAAATCCAGGTGGCACACACAGATGGACTCGGTCCCTCCTCGTCCTCTCCTGCCCTCCCTACCTGGGCCTGAGCCTCTCGCATCCACTTCTTCCTGTTTTGTAACCTCAGGCCACCTCTCCTTCCTCACGTGCCCTCTGCCAAGGGCCGATGCTGTCACAGGATGGGGCAGATGGGGACCAACGGTTCTCCGGGTCAGCACCGCCTCCCCTGGGAGGTGGCCCTCGGATGGCGTGGGACTCTGCGTTGGCAGGCTGCAAGCCCGGGGCCTGCGACAGGAGCCGGCAGGACAGCAAGGCCGCAGTCAGGCTGGCAAGTCACCCCAAGCCCAGAAGTGCCTCCCTCGTCCTAACCAAACCAAGTTGCTCACTGAATGGACCACGCCAGAGCCTCCGCTCTCACAAGGCTTAAGAGACAAGCAGGAAGGGGAGGAAGAAAGGAGCATCTTCCTCAGAGCGGCACTAGGGAGCAGGGGCCTTCGAGGCACAGAGAACCGGCTTCGAATCCTGGCTCTGGAACGCACCAGCGACATGACCTGGAATTGGTCACCCACTCTAGGCCTCGGTGTTACCAGCTGTGAAGCAGGGGCAAGAATACCGACCTCATGGGGCGTCTGGGTGGCTCAGTCGGTTAAGCATCTGACTCTTGATCTCGGCTCAGGCCGTGGTCTCACCGTTTGTGAGTTCGAGCCTCATATCAGGCTCCACGCTGATGGCATGGAGTTTGCTTGGAATTCTCTCTCCCTCTCTCTGCCCCTTCCCTGCTCATGCTCGCTCTCTCTCTCTCTCAAAAACTAAATATTTTTTAAAAGTGCCAGATCCCACACGAGCGAGCCCACGGTTCTGTCACTGACAGCCATTCGGTAAGGTCTGTCAGGAAGGGCTGTGTTTCCAGCAATGCAAAACCAGTCTCAAATCTCAACCTAAACAATTAAGTCCTTGGGTTTTGTTCATTTCCTCTTAATATATGTTCAATTCTTTGGGCCCCTTCCATTGTTCTCCAGGCGGCGTACGGCTCCTTTATCACGAGACCCACAGAGAGAGGGGATGGTGGCGTTGCCATATACTAGCTGTGTGACCTGGGGCAAGTGGCTTAATCTCTCTGAGCCTGTTCCTTGTCTGTTAAACTGATCCAACAGCAGCTGTCCCTTATGGCCGACGTGACATTTGCCGAGGTAGGAAGCGTCAAGCCCTGAGTACCATGCTTGGCAGGGAGGCTTGTCCCAAGAGGAAGAAACACTTCTGCAGAAGCAGGGAGCTTCCAGCTCACCGAGGACAGTGTGGGAGGAAGAGAGGCGGGCGCGACGGCCCCCCAGGGGCTGGGAAGGGTAGGGGCCACCCCGGCTAACTTCTCTCCAGCTCGCTGGCAGTCAGGTGTCTACGACTGACTAACAGCCCGGCCCCCCGCAGGCCATGGTGTTATTCACTCAGCAGTCAGGCGAGTCTCTGCGCCTGTTTCCTCAGTGCTGACAGGGGCTCCTGAACCCCGAGGGAGGCTCTCGATGCAATCCCAGACCCGTGGGGGCTTGGCTAGCTGGGCAGGGCCCAACCTGGAGGGTTGCTGACCCCCTGCTGTCCCAGTGAGAGGGACCAGGGAGGCAGCCGGATGTGCTTCCGTCTGGGAGGTGCCCGGGAGTGGGGGAGAGGTGGTGATGGGGGGGTGCAGCTGGGCTGGAGGCCCCCTGAGCCTCTAAGCGCCCTCCACCCCTCCCAGTGGCCTCTCAGGAGGAGAACAGGTGGCTGCGTTCATTCTCCAAAATGCTTCCCGCCCCCAGGGGACATGCCGGGGTCAGTGACTGCAGAGAGCCCACCTGCGTCCCCGCCAGCTGCTGGGAGGACCACCGTTCAGAGGGGCAGGACCAGTCCGAGAAAAGCCTCAGAGCCTCCCTCCTTCTCCGTCCCACAGTCTGTCCTGTTCTCTTCATCTCTGTGTGTCCGTCTCTGTCTGCTCTTTTCTCTCACCGCCAACTGATTCTTCCGACTGTGTCACTGGTTCTGGTTCTCATCCGTCGCCGTCCCTTCCTGTCTCCCGTCCCATCTCCCAAGGTCCTGTGTGTCTGTTCTGTCTTTCTCTCCCATGCTCTCCTCCGGCCCCACCTCCCCTTGGCCCTGCCCTCGCGCCTAGGTTTTTCTCTCCTTGAAATGAACCCCATTCCCTGTGTGCCAAAACCCCAACCCTCTGAGGTTTCGGAACCCAGGCCAGGCCCCCAGAAGCCGCCCAGGGAAGTAATCAGCAGCTCCCCGAGAGCAGCGGCTTTGGCCACCCTTTCATCTGATCTCTTGAACTCATTTCTTTCTAACACATCCCACATGGAGTGACAGACGGCCAGCGCGTCCTCTCCCCCAGGGCCCCTTCCTTCCAAGGCCCTTTGTCATCCGAATGTCTTGTCTCCAGAGCAGGGAGGGATGAAGCGGCCTGACCCCAGCCAGCGGGGTCTGAGGGCAGCTAGCCGGGCCTTCTGGGTGTTTCCCACAGCTCCTCCAGCCCGCCTCGGTTTGGAATCCCCTGAGTTTGCCGCACGCTGGGCTAGAATGGCGTAATTCGTGCGGAAAGGCCCAGGGGCCAGGAGGATGGGTTATTAGGAGACCCTCTTCATCGGCAGGAATGCATCTGACATCCTGGCTTTCACCGGGACTGGGGACAGAGGGTGGTCCCTGGAAGGACATGTTGCTGGGCCCTCGGGCCCCGGCTGATGGCACAGCCAACCTCAGATTCGGTTGGTGGCATTGGGTCATGTTCGCTACCTCCGCACCGCCCTGTGGCATCTGGTGCCACCCAGCATGGCCGGCCGGTGCCTCAGGCACCTCTCAGCAGCTGGCCAGGATCTTCCAAGTTCACCCCTTTGCAATTGACAAGCCTCCAGCTGTCCAGCCCTATTTTAACTGGAAGTAGGTTGGCACAGATCTGACTGAGTGCCCACTGCCAACTTCCTCACCACCTAGCTTTTGATTCTACAGCCCTCTTTACGCCGGTGCCACCAAAGGAAGCCCAAACCAGCAACAACAAAGAGGAAAGGACAGCAATCACATGCGATGGACTCGGTGGGTTTTTACGCCAGGCTTTTTGGGGTGGAGGTGGGGGTTCAAAGAGGTCCTTTTGTGCAGCCCGGCCTGGGCCTGAGACAAGGACTGAGCATCTGGGCCGAGTTACTGGCCTAGCTACAAAGGCCACCCTTCCAGTGGCCCAGGCCCCACCGAGGACGCCAAAAACAACAAGAGCGTTTGAGGTTGGAAAGTGGAATTCAGGGATTTCGCTCATGTTTTTGTAAATGATACACAAGTATTCGCCCAAGTGAACGGGAAAAGCTTAGGTGATTTCAACATGATGTAGCCAGGAAGGCGGGACAGTGGTGACGCCCTTGGGCTCTGTCCCTCTGGAAGAGGGGACACGGGCAGGCCGTGGGCGATGTTTTCAGAAAATGCTTTGTCCTCTCTGGTCTCAAAGTTGGGTGTCGGGGCCATTTCCAGAGCACCGGGAGGGGTCAGTGATCTCACGCCTCCTTGCAACCTACTTGTGGAAATTCTGAAAAGTTGAATTCTGAAGAAGGAATGAGTTTTAGGAATAATCTTTTTAGGGGGTCCCTGGGTGGCTCAGTCAGTTAAGTGTCCCACTTCGGCTCAGGTCATGATCTCGTGGTCTCTGAGATTGAGCCCCGTGTCGGGCTCTGTGCTGACGGCTCAGAGCATGGAACCTGCTTCAGATTCTGTGTCTCCCACTCTCTCTGCCCCTCCACCACTTGTGCTTTCTCTCTCTCTCTCTCTCTCTCCCAAAAATAAATAAACACTAAAAAAATTTTTTAAGAATAATATTTTTATTTTCTAAAGATTTGATCTGAACCTCATCTCTGTCCTAGAGTTTCTCTGTTCCTCTCCCCTGTTCTTCACATACCCCCTCCCCCGGTTTGAGTTTGTCAGTTGCCCATTTTATCCTATTTGCCCACTCCCCAACGGAGGATGCGTTTCTGGTCCTACGAATGGACCCCGCCCCCCGCCCCCGGCCCTATGAATTAGACGGGCACGTAGATAGATGATAGATGACAGACAGGCAGGAGTGCCTATGAGAGAGACGACCCGTGCCTGGGATGCTCAGGGATGTGCCGATGCATGGTTAACACCAGGTTCTTCGGGGCGGGTGGTGACTGTAACACCGGCCTGGGGTTAAGTAGTCCCGCCACGGCCAACTGCACCACCGACCGTGTTACTGAGCGCGACGTCCAGAGACGTGCACGTGACTGGCTCTCACGGGCTGTGTTAGCTGCACCCAGACACCACAGAGGAGATCCTTAGGGGGTGGATACACCCCATACTCTCGGGCCAGAAGTCCCCCTGCTTCCTTCTTCTGTCCACTACAGCCCCCGGGGGTTTGGAAGCACTTTCCTCTCAGCCAGTTTTACCCTTTCCCCTCAATTCCTGCTGCACGCTATCCCCTTCCCCCTTGCCCCAGCAAGTACGGGCCAGAAGGTCAACGGTCCTTATCAGTCTGTGGACCGAAGCCAGCCAGAGTAACACGGCCTTTATTTGTTTGAAAACAGAACTATAAACCAAACCAAGTAAACTTATTTTTTTCCAGATATGTGAAAAGGAAATGTATGCTTGTTACTGAAAGTGAAGAGTGAGGAAGGGGAAATGGGTGGCGGCCACTGAAGGAACAGACTCCCACTGAAGCGGCCGGGCCGGCGTTGGCGCGAGGGGCCCCGGCCCCAGAAGGTCACGGCCTCTCGCTGTGCAGTTTGTGGTTCGTGAGGGCTCAGGAAAGGAGGAAGGAGGCATATCTGGGCTGAAACAAGTCAACCCAGAGCCTTAGGAAGTGGCAGAAGGAAAGGGAATGTATGTATGTAGGGTCAGGGCTCAGGGGCGGGACCCCAGGCACCACCTGAGGGCCTCCGAGTACAAGAAGGTCACATCGTTGTTGTTTTTTTTATTATTTTTTAGAGAGAGAGAGAGTGCACACAGGCATGAGTGGGGGAGGGACAGAAAGAGAGAGAATCTCGAGCAGGCTCCATGCTCAACACAGAGCCCGATGAGGGGCTCAAATTCACAACCTTGGGATCATGACCTGAGCTGAAATCAAGAGTCGGTCGTTCAACTGACTGAGCCACCCAGGCGCCCCAAGGTCACGTAATTTCATGTAGAGATTCAACTCTACCCACCTGAGAGGAAGAAATGACTATTTAAATAGTTGAGGCAATCCCACACCCCACCCCACGCAGGGAGGCTAGCTCCCCCGAGTCGAATCGGCTGGTCCCACTGCCTGGCTTGAGGAGGCCATCTTGCCCTCGCGTGTGATCCTGGTGTTTAAAGATGCATATTTTTCACCAGGCCTGGGCCCTCCATCAAGGCCGACCACCAGGCTGGACACTCGTCCTCAGACTCGGCAATCCGTCCCACCCTGGAGGCAAGCAAGACATGTTGGTCTCCAACCTAGCGACTTCCCAGGGGGCTTCCAAGGGAAATTCTGATGAAGCATGATTTTCACCTGACACAAAGGAGCAGCGAGAGGGGGACAATGAGGCTGCTGGGGCCGAAGGAGGGCAGACTTAGGAGTCTATCGGGCCTCAGGAACTTGAGATAATAAGGCTCCTTCCTTCTGACCTAAAGTCTCTTCAGGCTGAGCTTACCTTGTCCCTAGGAGGAGCAGGCCCTCTTGGTGATTCTGGGGTGAATCCCGGGCATTTCCAGGGGCGGCCACCCCCCAACCTCACCCTCATGGAGGCCCGCGCCCCTCCTCACTTTATTGTGAAATGGGGTACAAAGTTCTCCCCTGGGAAATTTGAGGACCCCTGAACTAGATGTCCAACCACTTCCCCAACATAGGAGATGCTTGTGGGTGGTGTTCAGACCCAGACTTAAATAATATAAATTGACGTCCTAGAAAAATCATTTCCTTTCCATCGATTTTTAAGTTTTTCCCGGTTACCTTACATACAGGGTCTGCTAGAGATGCCACCGAGTCCTACAGAGCAGGGACTTAAACAATGGAGATCTATTTCCTTGAGTTCTCCAGAACCGTGGAGGCCAGAAGCGCAACAGGAAGTGTCAGCAGGCTTGGTGTCCTGAGGCCTCTCTTCCGGACTTGCAGTCGGCCATCTTACCCCTAGGTCCTCACGTGGTCTTCCCTCTCTGCGCCTCTGCGTCCCCATCTCCTCTTTCCACAGGGACACCAGTCAGACCGGATTAATCACTTGCCTCTTTAAAGGCCCTGCCTCCAAATAGAGTCCCATTCAAGGCCCCGGGGCTGGAACTCCAACCTATGGATTTGCAGGGAGGGGGAGACATAAACATTCAGACCATAGCGTTTCGAGAACATGGAGTCTTGACCCCACCACTTCCAGGCTGTGACACACCAGGCACGTCTCTTAAATTCTGTGGGCCTCCGTCAGTACCTCACAGCGGGTGGTGAGGATTGAGTGAGCTCATATACGTGGAGTGCTTAGCCTAGTTCCGGCCCGCGGATTAATATTAGCTATTGGTCATGACCAGAAACAGAACCGTGACACAGCTGAATCTAAGTGTGTGTGTTTATTTTTTTATTTACTTATTTAGTGTGTGTGTGCATGTGTGTGTGTGTGTGTGTGTGTGTTTTTAAAGGAAAAAAATCTAGAAACTGACAACGCATACGACCCCAGCACAGGTAAGCAGTCACTCTGCGAAATGAAGGGAACATGTGAACGGAGCTCCGTGGGTTCCTCCCGGGGCCATGTTGAAATGCAGGTCCCCGGGCCCATCCCACTACGGGGACTCCCCACGCCGGTGGGGGGCGGGGGGGCGGGGATTGGGAATCTATATTAACAAGGGCTCTGGAAATTCTGATGGGCTCCACATGTTAGAATCACTGACACACGGCCAAGCTTGTCTCCCTGTAGGGCCCGTGGGCCAGTCAGCCTTTAGACGGGCCCATTGTCCCCCCTGCTAGCTTCTAGATGAAACAACCTCTCTCAAGAATATACGTTGTCAGAAGTATTTCCCCATCTGGACTGTCATATGGAGACACAGGGAGTTTTGTGGTTGTTTTGTTCTGTTTGTTTTTTAAGTCAACTTTTTTTACTTGGGGATCACTGCAGATTCATAGGCAGTGTGAAGAGATAATAGAGAGAGATTCCATGTATGCCTCACCCTGTTTCCCCCAACGGTGACGCCTTAGGAAACTCTCATATGACACACAGCTGGGACATTGACAGGGGTCCAGCGTACAGAGCCCATCCATCGCCATGAGGGGCCCTAATGATGCCATTTTATAACCACTCCCTTCCTCCTGCCCCACTGCCTCCTTACCGCCCGGCAGACACAAAAGAAGTGGCAGAACGGGAGGCCACTACCGAGCGTCCGTGCTTGAAACAGGGCCACCGGTCCAGAGGCAGGAGACTGGTGAGGGCTCGGCAGCCTGAGCCAAAGGGGCTCATTGTTTTAGGAAAATATTCCAGAAACAAATCTGTTAAACAAATCGGCTCTGATTGGGGGATCGAGGGAAGCTGTAAGTGGAGTGTGCATGAACTTGACCTCTACAAAGACTCAAAGGGGCAGCGGAAGAGATACAGGGCTGGGCATCGGGGCCCCGGGCTCTCTGCCAGCTTCTGTTGGGAGGCTGGGGGCACAGTCCACGGAGGGGCGGGGAGGGTCATGGGGTTTCTGCCTTTCGGCATCTGGACTGACACCGTCAGCCCCTTCCCGCCCTAGACCTCTCTGCTACTTCTAGTGAGTTTCGGAGAGTTAATAGCATCTTGGAACCTGTTTTTTTCTACAACACAATAAAAAAATAGGCCAGCGACCTGGTTCCACCTCTGAAGAAACTGTGTGGTTTCTACAGCCGGAGCTTGAGCAACGCTGGAATATCGGGAAATTCTTTCCTTCTGTTGCCTCTCTTAAACGCTTCTGCTGTGGCTCCTTGCTCTTTCTTAGCCCCTCGTCTATTTCGTGCAGAAAGCTGGGCAGATGAGTTGTCTCGAAAAACACACTTTATGGTCCCTTTTTATCCTCCTCCCCGTGCGCCCTTCAGTGCCCCGGCCTCCTCGGGGACCCACAGAAGGAGGTTCTCGCGGGAGGGGCGGCGTGCGTCCCCTCCGAAATGAGCTGCCAAGTGGTTTGCTTGCTTTTCTCTTTCATCTAAACTCCAAGGACTCAGATCCAGCACCTGCGATCTTCCCTGACATTTGAACCCGCTGCAATTAAGCCACAGAAGGTTTCGTTTCTCAGTGGCCTTGCCCCACCCCACTGGTGCGAGAGAAACACCCTGTTCCTCTTTTCCTCCCCCCTGCCCCCCCCCCCCAGTAACAACAAAATGGAAACAAGAGCTTCAACGACGTGCTTGGCTCTCTGTAAACGCTCGGGAGAAACTCTGCC
Source organism: Paguma larvata (assembly GCA_030068075.1). Lineage (NCBI taxonomy): Eukaryota > Metazoa > Chordata > Mammalia > Carnivora > Viverridae > Paguma > Paguma larvata. The sequence continues at coordinate 26,031,366 of CM057837.1, read as the reverse complement.
GTTCGCGTCTGAGCTGAGAACGCCGTGAACAGTGACCGCGCTGAGGGGCCCGTGCGCGCATCCAGACGGGACAGATGTAACTAGCAGCGTCGTTCCTTTGTGTGCGCAGAATAGACAGCAGAGTGCCTCCACCCACACGATGCTTTGGCAAAAGTACTGTCACTCATTTTCACAAACAATTCGACGGGCTTTTAAAACGTGCCTACCACAAGCAAAGAAAGGCTCGGGAAAAAAAAAAAAAAAAAAAACAGAAGGACAATGCAGCCTGCCGTTCCAAAGTTACTTGGGAGTTGCTCTGGGGACAGAGAAGCCGAACCAACTTGGTGACTCTTCAGGCTGAAGTCTGGATGGAGAGAGAGGCGGGTGTTCGCAGGGCAGGCAGTGACAGAAGAGCCAGATTCGCAGTTGGAAAAATGAAGTTAAATCCCTGGGTGATCCTCGCAGCTGTGATTCATGCCTCTGAGTCTTACTTTTGCCGTCTGCTTAATGGGCACAGCGACGCCTATATGTTATCTCCGGACTCGCAGTGGGGCTCGAAGGAGATCATTTGGAAGAAGAGTGAATGCTCTGTGGGGTGCGTGTTGTTGATGGGGGAGCCCCTAAGACAGTCCCGTTACTAAGGCAAAGCAAGGGACCAGAGCCTCCCTAACCACGCCCTACAACAGTGGGCACTGACCCTAGCACAGTGGCGGTGCCGCCAGCCTCTCCTCGGGAACTCCAGGGTTAATGAAGTAGCCCTTAGAAAACCCAGAACCTGCACGGTGTAGACTCAGCGCAGAGAAGAAACACCAATCAACGTGTTTTCCTTTGTTCCCCCCCAAACCCTGAAGGAGATCCTTTTTCCTTTCCCACCTCCTTCCCTCCTCCCCTCAATCTCCCCCCCACCCCTTACCCCCCCTTCACAGTCATCTGGCACCTCCCCCTGCTTCTCCCTCCCTCCCTCTCCACCTTTCTGGGTTTGTGGCTCGGTCTAACCTCTTTGGGCCAGAAAGAACCCTTCCTCTTTGTGTGTGGGACGGTGACCCAGCGGCAAGGACAGGCTTCTTGTGGGCCGCTGGTAACAGCGGAAGGCTCCCGGGTTAGTATTTATTATTCTATTGAAATTGTTTCATTCGATGGGACCCTCAAAGCTCTCCAGGGCCCAAACTTAAGAGCCCGTACAAATGTCGAAACAAATTTTGCCGTTTGGGATATTTTTTCTGTCCTAAATCTTTTAAGCTCACTTCGTGCTTTCCCTCAGGGTGAAAATGAAGATGTGAGTTCCTGTCTTTCTTAAGAAGCATCTTCCAGAACATAAATCCATGGCCTCGCAGCGTTGAAAGAGGCTTCGGGGGTCAGCTAGCCCGACATGTCACGTCACATAGGTGACTGCCAGGCCCCTGCGTGAATGTCTCCAGAGACAGGGGAGGCCGAGCAGGTGAGGCTTGGCTTCCTCCCAAGCAAACCCTCCTGAAGGGCATTCTGGGCTTTGCTTCCCGGACTCTGCACCTTCCCTACCCCCATCCCCGGCTCCCAGTGGGGATTGGAGGAAGTGGATAGAGATGATCCGGAAGCATCTACTCAGTGCTTGGTGGATAAGAGGTGCCCCAAAAGTATGAGCAGATGAAAATTGTTAAGGCACACGGTTTCACCTTGATCGATCGGAATTCCGATGGCTTCTTTTCAGACTTGCTGAGAAGGGGACAGGAAAGTCACTGTAGTCAAGGAGACACAGCCGGGGCTGCTGCAGAGGGCAGGCTCCGGGAGCGGCCGGCCAGCCACTTACCAACTGGGGCCACGTCGCTTTTCATCCGCAAGGTGGGGCTAAGGCTCCCTGCTCCGCCGGCCTCGCGGGCTGTTTTACCTTCAGTGGAGATAACGTAGGTGTGTATGGGATACAAATTTATGAAGGAATGAAGAAAGAAAGCCTAGAAAGATCCCCCAATATTTCTATTTATAATGTTAAATTATTCACTCTGGAAATGTTAATAATTGCATAGAAAAAGAGCTCCCAGGGGCACCCGGGTGGCTCAGTTGGCTAAGCACCCGACTTTGGCTCAGGTCGTGATCTCATAGTTCATGAGTTCGAGCCCCGCGTCGGGCTCTGTGCTGACAGCTCAGAGCCTGGAGCCTGCTTTGGATTCTGTGTCTTCTTCTCTCTCTGCCCCTCCCTCACTTGTGCCCTCTCTCTTTCTCTTTCTCTCTCTCTTTCTCTCTCTCAAAAATAAATAAACATTTAAAAAAAAAAGAAAAAAGAAAAGAGCTCCCAATCCCCCCACACCACCCCATGTACTGAGATTTGGGGGAAATGGCCTTATTTGGTATGGAACGGGAAGGAGAAAACACGAGGTGACATCAGTCAATGGCCGTGGAAAACTGTAACAACACTGTCTAAATCTGCTCTGACACTAAGTTGTGCCTTGAAGATACATTATCTCCATCCCTCCTGTCTTACTCTGCGGGGGGAACTCAAGAGCTGGGCTGGGCTTGTCCAGTGGGTCCCCCACTGCCCAGAGCTCAGACACTGTCACCCGAGATGCGCTTAACCAGCGTTGAGTTCAAGAGAACAAGTGAGCGAGAGGCATTCACAAGGCCACGGAAATCACTCTGTTGACGGGAGCAAGACCCGGCCTTTGTTGGTTGAGACTTTACTTTCCTGTCTTTTCCCATTTTCTTCTCTGAGAGTGAACTGTGTGTCAGAGACAAACAGGAAGGCTTGTCTTAACATAAGGGTCTCTAGATTACATAGACTGCCGGGGGTGCTCCCTTTTTTAACAGATACCTGAAATCTGGATCGGCTCCTCTGGGGTGGGGCTCAGAAGTGTCAGGGGGGCTCAGGAGTTTCCCAGATGTTTCTGAAGCAAAGCCGACTTGAGGCGAACAGCTCCAGGTTAGAAGGCGGTGTTCTCTGTTCACTTAGTTGAGACAAACCTGTGCCATTCACTTGGCCTTCAAACAGCTTAAAATCCTTGCAGAGGAAGTTACCAGGGGCTGTGGACACAACATAGTCCCCAGCTGTCCACTGAGGCACCAGATGCCACAGCAAACCAACGGGAGTACCCTAGGATATTTTAAATTTTCCAAGGAAATACAGCGACAGTTGATACTGTGAATTCGCCCAGTCGGTTCACAATTTCAGCATTACATCATGCTATGTTCCTTTTGATGGAGTCCTGTCTGCAGAGATGGGGTTTTGGGGGTTGCTGTGACAAAAAAAATAAGTACCCCACAAAAATCATCATAGGACAGGGCCCCTGGGTGGCTCAGTGGGTTAAGCGCCTGACTCTTGGCTTGGGCTCAGGTCATGACCTTGTGTTTCGTGAGTTCGAGCCCTGCGTCGGGCTCTGCATTGGCAGTGTGGAGTCGGCTTGGGATTCTCTTTCTCTTCCTCTCTGTCTGCCCCTCCCCTGCTCACACGGTCTCTGTCTCTCTCAAAATAAATAAATTTAAAGATTGTTGTTAAAAACCATTGTGGGACCAGACATAAGACTGGTGGTGTTGATTTGATTCTAAGGTCTGAGAGGCTGTGTGGTGCTTACATTCCATTAGTAAGTATTCTTGGTTATTTTTCAAAATTTTTTTAATGTTTATTTATCTATTTATCTATCTATCTATCTATTTATTTATTTATTTATTTATTTATTTTTAGAGAGACAGAGCATGAGTGGGGGAGGGGCAGAGAGAGAGAGGGAGACATAGAATCTGAACCAGGCTCCAGGCTCTGAGCTGTCAGCACAGAGCACGACGCGGGGCTCAAACTCACAAACCTGAGCCGAAGCCGGACACTTAATTGATTGAGCCACCCAGGCGTCCCTAGTATTCTTGGTTATTTTTGAATGAAAAAAAATTCTTATAAATTTTCAATTTATGTTAGGTTTCCTTTTCTGTTTTTTTTTTTTTTTTTCAATCAGCTGCTCAGGGTTAGACTGTGGACCTATTGAATAAATGGAACAGTTACATTTTTGTTTGTTTAACCTAGGGACACTGTGAAAAATTTCCTGAGAGGCCAGTGGCATTATGAACTGAGAAAGTTCAAGAGCCCCTGGACTAACAGGAAAGGTCAGCGGAGGTAATACAATTTCCTTTTCAGAAAGAAGGGAAGGGCACCTGGGTGGCTCAGTCAGTTAAGCGTCCGATCTTGATTTTACTTCAGGGCATGATCTCACAGTTTGTGAGCTCAAGTCCCACGTCAGGCTCTGTGCCAACAGTGGGGAGCCTGCTCGGGATTCTCTCTCTCTCCACCCCGTCTATCCCCTCTCAAAGTAAATAAAGAAGCTTTAAAAAAAGAGTAAAGGAATATAAGTTAAAGGACACAATGAAGAAACAAGAAACAAAACGAAAACGTAAAGCATTTCACACTGTATTTAACCTGGTTGTTCATTATATAAAAATTAAAAGAGACTGGGAGAGTGGTCTAAATTGAGAGACATTACAGTGCCAGCTCCGTGATTGTCCGAGTTCGAAGAAAGGACAATTTCCAAGTGTGCTCTAACTTGAGAAGTTCGAATATAGGGGAGGTATTAGGTGATACTGGGAAGAATTAGTCATTCTCTTAGGTGTGATCAGTGCTCTTCTCTTAGGTGAACCATCGTGGCCAACTTTCTTAATGTTTTTATTTTTTATTTTTGAGAGACAGTGAGAGAGACAGAGAATGAGCAGGGGAGGGGCAGAGAGATGGAGACACAGAATCTTAAGCAGGCTCCGGGCTCTGAGCTGTCAGCACAGAGCCTGATGCGGGGCTCGAACTCACGAACCATGAGATCATGACCTGAGCTGAAGTCGGACGCTTAACCACCTGAGCCACCCAGGTGCCCATCATATCTAATTTTTTAAAAAACAGTTTGGCAAAAGATATGCACAGATATAGGAAATATGGCACAGTGCCAATAATTATTAAATAGAGACAATAGTTTCATTCTAATCATAATTTAACTTTTATAAATATTTTGAAATTGTTCCTATAAAATGTTTTTTTTTTTTAAGTAATGGTCTAGTGATGAGCTGAGCAATACAACCTGTCAGCACTTAAGAAGCAGGGATCTCAGTGTTCATAGCAGCACTTTCAACAATAGCCAAGTCATGGAAAGAGACTAAGTGTCCATCAACTGACAAATGGATAAAGAAGATATGGTATATATACACAATGGAATACTATGCAGCAATGAGAAAGAATGAAATCTGGCCATGTGTAGCAACATGGATGGAACTGGAGGGTGTTATGCTCAGTGAAATAAGTCAGGCAGAGAAAGATACCATATGTTTCCATGCATAGGTGGACTTTGAGCGACTTAGCAGAAAACCATGGGAGAGGGGGAGAGGGAAAAGGAAAAAAGACACAGAGAGGGACAGAGACAAAAACATAAGAGACTCTTAAAGACTAAGAACAAACTGAGGGGTGAGAGGGGTGAGGGAGGGGGGAGAGGGGGTGATGGGCACAGAGGAGGGCACTTGTTGAGATGAGCACTGGGTGTTGTATGGAAACCAATTTGACAATAAATTATAAATAAATAAATAAATAAATAAATAAATAAATAAATAAATAAATAAAATAAAAAAGAAGCAGGGCTCTAAAGATACGGACAAGTTCCCTGAAAATCCCTCCCAAATTTGCCCCAAGATTCTACACAGGCAAAATGGCACCTTGGCTGCTAAAGATTTTGCCAAGTGCCTAACTTCCCTCCTGGAAGAAAATCAGATGAGAGTCTCAAAGAGCTCGGTGCGTGAGGGAGATGCCACTTTGCTCTCGCTCCGCACAGCCGGACAAGGAGCTGGAGACAAGGCTTGGACATTCTCCATCTGCTGAGATGCTGGGAGTGGAGACATAAGATTGGAAGGTAGGAAGGACGACCAGCAGAGTGGGAACCCCGGCTTCCTCAACACCCGCTTGGTCCCGGGGTTCAGGTTACTGTCCCCCTGGGATGTACTTCTTAAGACGACGCACCTAAAAAACTGGATACCCTGGATGCCGGTGGAGTTCTGTAGCCTGACCTGGTGGCGGTTCCGTGTGCGTAAACATGGACAAACAAACACCTAAGACTTGTCTACTTGACCGAACATTGGTTTTATCTCATTTAAACCCTCCCTCTCCAAATACTAGCGTGTCCCAGAGAACAGAAGAGGAAAGAGTAAAATTTTAGCCTCTTATCTTAGAAGCTTCGGAAATAATAACTACATTTCAGAACAAACACCAGTGATGAAAGATGGGGATTTAGAGATACATTTTTAAATCCAGCAATGGGAGAGGGAGAGACTTAATATCTCTACTGTTTTAAACCTTTAAGCCTCCGTGCACACACCCAGTCATTTTTTATCTCATTGTTAATACAACTTTTAGTGCCAGGCAGTTTATTGCACAAAGTCCTGGCATTCTTTAAGTAATAAACTCACATCGAAACATTGTTACCAAGTGTTTTAAACAAAAATAGCAGTGGGGCACCTGGGTGGCGTGGTCGGTCGGTCGGTTAAGCGTCAGACTCTTCTTGATCTCGGCTCAGGTCATGAACTCAAAGATTGTGAGTTCAAGCCCTGCATCTGGCTCTGTGCTGACAGTGCAGAGCTGGCTTGGAATTCTGTCTCTCCTTCTCTCTGCCTCTCCTCTGCTTGTCGTCTCTCTCTCTCTCTCTCATATAAATAAATAAATAAATAAATAAATAAATAAATAAATAAATAAATAAACAAACAAACAAACTTTTAAGCAATTTAAAAATCATTAGCAGTGACTTTAGAAACAAACGAAATGAAGACCACAGTCTCTCACTGATGGTCCGGTGGGGTATCTGGGGTCTCTGGAGCCAGCAGAGGTCAAGCGCAGAGGTCGAGGTGGTGGGCGTGGGGGACAAGTAGGGGCCAAGAACCAGTGAAAGGAGAAAGAAAACCTCAGGAAAAGCCCGGAAGTGCCTCGGCCTCCTGCCCGAACGGGACCATGGGGGGCTGGGAAGGGTACAGCAACTGTCCCACTATCCTGCCCAGTCCCAGCCTCCGTGTCACTCGCACCTTGGTCAGGTGGCACGGACCTCGCAGTTCCAGGACTGCCCCATCCCTGGGCCTGCGCTCTCTGAAGCTGATTGTCACAAATACACCTTCACACTGAGATCTGGGGAGGAGGCACCCCGGTGCCCCTAGAGGTCAAGCCGGGCCTCAGAGCCGCTCACTCCCTCCACAGCTCACCAGCTCCCCCGTGAGCCCGAGCCAGGAACTTCAGGAAGGCTGTCCTGCTTGGTTGCTCCTCTTGCAGGAATCTGGGGCGCCCAGGCCACCCTGCAAATCATGGAGGGCAGGTCCTCCCTGGCGTGCCTGCCAAGGGAAAGTCACTGAGGATACGAGCGGCTTCCCAAAGGACGTCTGGTCCCAAAGGACCTTCCCTGTCTTTCCGATGCAAAAAATGCCTCCGGGGACAACTACTGGTTCCTTATTTTCACTACTTTTTCCTTGTGGGATGCCCCCCGCCCCCCCCGCGCTGTCAGTGACCTCCCTCTCAAACTTCCTTCCCTTTAGCTTGGCCACTTGGCTGATCTAGGAACCTGGCTCCAGGTTAGCAGTGGAGCTATGTCCTGGCCTTGTAACCAAATCCCAGGCCCACTCAGGTCTCCCCTCGCCTTCCTGGCAGCCCTCTGCTGGGCCCTTCTCCTGGGTCCTCACCCTCTCCTGCTTGGAGACCCACCTACTTTCAACTTCGGTTCTTTTAGGGACATTCGGACCCTGCTCCCTGGCCCTGGGCCTCCTCCCTCCTGCTGCCAAACAGCAGGGGAAAGGGCCCCAGTCAAGGAGTCAGAAGTCAGGTCCAGGAATCCAGTATGCCTTTCCTGTGTGACCTTGTACAGACCACACAACCTCTCTGGATCACTAATATCTATCACCCTGCAAGGCACCAGGCACTGTGTTATGCACATTATGTTGGGACCAATGTTAACCCCATCAAACAGGTGCAGACACAGGCTTGGAAAGATAACACAACTTCCCAAGATCCCGTGGCTAACAAGTGAGGGACCTCGGTTAGAATTTTGGCAGCCAAATTCCATGACATGACCTTTTTTAACTTTTCTTTTTTTTTTTAGGCAGGCTCCATGCCCAACGTGGGGCGTGAACTCGTGACCCTGAGATTGAGAATCCCGTGCTCTACCGACGGAGCCAGCCAGGTGCCCCTCCACTATATGATCTAAACCAAAATTCTCAGGCTAACCAATAGTAAAAATAATAATAATAATAATAACAGAGATAAACGACAGAGTTTCTTCCACTGCTAAGATTCCAGGGAAGGCTACACATTTTGTAAAAATGGGCCTCCATTTCGCGTCTCCAGATCGTGGACAGTGACCTCACCCACCTAGAAAAATGCAGAGAAATACTCCCTCCAGGGGCAGCAGGGTCAAACTTCCTGGGGGACCAGGGTCTCCCCTCTGCCAGTACCAGGATCTATGAATACAGATCTTTACCACGCAGCCTGCACCACTGTCTGTCTTCCCCCTTCTTAGCAGGGCTGGGGGTGGGGGCGGGGCATGTGGACCAAAAGCCACATACTTGCAGAGGCATCCTTCCTCTGGAGACCGAGAGGCAGCAGACTCTTTTCCTGGGAACATCTCTATCAAGCAGACATCTGTTACTCTTAGGCGATCTGTATGCCATAACAGTTTAAAAAAACAGAGTTTAAATGCTTAAATAAGAAGAAAACAGTTTGCCCGTGTTGCCAAACAGCGTATAAACTGTGCTGGAATTAGCACAAGGGAAACATTTATCTTCCCTAGATAATCTTGAAACTGGACTTTTTTGGAGGATGGTGTATAATTATGTTTACTGGCAGAGAAAGATGGTCATGATACATTGCTAAAGGAAAAAAAAATAGTTGTAAATACAAACCCAGTTTGTTTAAAGGAGCATTTGACTCTACCTCCCTAGCTGGGGCGAAGGCCCCTCTGCATGTCCTAGAGAAGAAAAGGAAGAGTAAGTCGAGAGGGGCTGGATGGTGGCCTTTTCCCTGGCAGAACAGAGAAGAAAATCTATTTTCTAGTTGGAATGGCCCAAGATTTCCCCAAGTTGAAATCTGACCCCACTCGGTATAGCCAAAAGTGGTGCCCTGTGGGGTCTGAAAGACCTGCGTTCTAATCCTGCCACTGGAGCCGTGAACGGTGGCCACCTGGTACAGAAGCGGTCCTTCTGCTGATCGCTTCCGGAGGGACCCCGCGGAAGGGTGGTACCATCTGCGGTGGGCCTCACACAAGCCCAGCATGTGGGAGACGCTCGGGAAACGGTAGGTCTCTCCTGCCCCTCCTGACTCTGCGTTTTTATGACAATCACGAGAGTTGGCCGTTGGCCAGGGGCCACAGCAAGGTGCCGGACTATGAATGAATTCAACCAAAATTCAAGATCCTGACCCATTCGGCATCCATGCTCACACTAGAGACATTTACAGAGGGCCTGCTATGAGGCCGCCCCGAGCCAGGCGCTGGGTTCGCCTCGGGGAACACGGTGAGATGTGCCGGGTCCCCGTCCTTGGAGGGAGGGGGCCACTCATGTGGATGAACAGTCGTGTGCCCCCAGGGCTCCCGAGAGGCCGGGAATGGGCCTGGGGGTGGGGGGCTGCTGAGCGGGGTCCTCGGGAAAGACCTCTCCTGGGAGCTAACACGTGGCCCGAGACCTGGCCAGGGAAGGCGCCAGCCGCACCAAGGTCAGCGCGTGAGAGGCTGCTCCCGAATCTGAAACAGGTCCCTGAACCGGAGGGGCGGAAGGTGAGGTGGGTGTTTATTCCGAGAGCAAGGAGAGGCGCACAGGGGCTGATGCGGGTGAGCCCCCCGGAGGTCTGTGCTTCTACGAGAGAGATGGGATGGATGGTGCCGGGCGGGGGAGTGCAGGGAGGAGGTCGGACCATCGGGGAGGCTGGCGTCGGGACTGGAGATGAGGGGGGCGTCTTGGCTGGGCCCGGGGCCGTAGGGATGAGGAAGCGTGGGCACCTTCGTGCCAGCTTTTGGAGAAAATCCAGAGAACCGACCGATGAGTCATAGAAGTGCAGGAAACGGGAGGTGCTCAGACCACTGCCAGGTGCCCCTACTCGGTGGCTTTGTGGGGACTGACAAAGCCCCCCCGCCCCCCGCATCCCCAGATGTTTGGGGCACTGTGAACACCCTCCACCCAAGCACCCAGGGAGGGCACCACCCGCAAGCCCCTCACTCACAGGCCCCCAGAGGGTGGCCCCCCAGGTTTCCGCTTGAGCAACTTTGGACTCGCAAAGCCCGCCGCAGAGCCTGTGGGAGTCGGAGCAGAGCCCCGCTCGCCTGCCCGGGGTTGGGGGACCACTTCGGCCGCCGTCTCTCCCCCTCGTCGCCCAGGTGCCAGCCCCCTTACCGTGCCCGCGGCCTCGTGTGCAACTAACCCTGAGAAGAAACACAAATTTTTATAAACCTGGATGCTCATGGTGCCACAGGCCCATTTAGCACTAGGATAAGTGCGAGTTCTAGAACATGGGCAGCCAGGATGAAGGTAGACGATGAGAGAACGCGGGTCGTGACCGCGTCTGCCCAGCGGTTTACAAAGCCTGTAAACAAAGCACGCTTCCAGACCGAGAGCCGGGGCCTGGCAGCCGGTGCCAATGCGTCAGGCCCCGACTCTGTCACACGGGAAGGGCCGTGTGTCCCCGTGAGCCAAACCACAAGGGGAAACGGCGCCAACTAATTCTTCATTTCCCTGAAGTCACCTGGGACTGGGAGGAGAGCTTACGCGCACAAGGACAGAGCAGCCGTCCTCGCGGTTTTGAAAGAAATCATTTCACCGGTGTGAACTTAACGCTTCGTGTCCTGACGTTTGGGGGAAAGACCAGACAACTGGGCTTGCAAACTTAAAAGATGAACACAGGCGGCCCATCAGGTCCCGGCGGCCCCTCCCACAGCGGGGCCAGTCACTTCCTTGTAGCAGGGTTTTTGGGAAAAGACTCCGCCTCATCTCGTGACCAGCTGCTCCCTGAAGGCAGGGTTTGTGCCTCATTCTTTCCTCCCCTACCTTCCTGGGGTCTAGCAGGTGATCACTAAGTCCCTGTCCAGGCACAGGGCGAGCCTAAAAGGGAGCTGGGGTCAGGGGGCCGCGCGTTTGGTTCCAGACTGTACCACTCACAGGCATGTGCTGAGTCACGTCTTTGGTTCTGGTTTTCCCATCTCTCAAACGGGAGACATAGCTGGTCTCCCACTTTTTAAGCTTCGGTGTACGAAGCCGTGGGAAAGAAGTGACGCATCCCCCCAATTCCCCCCTCCCCCACCCACCCCCCGCAGCCGACCCCAGCCCATGTCTGAGAGGGAGAGCTGTTCAGAAGGCAGGGCAGGCAGGCCCGGGGGGTGGGGAGGACACAGATCACAGTCTACTCTTAGAAAGCCAGGCACGTCAGGGGCATCTGGGTGCCTCAGTCCAACTCCTGATACCGGCTCAGGTCATGATCTCACGGCTCATGAGACCGAACCCCATGTCAGGCTCTGCACTGATGGTGTGGAGCTTGCTTAGGATTCCTTCTCTCTCTCTCTCTCTCTCTCTCTCTCTCTCAATCTCTCTCCCCCTCCCCCTCCCCCTCCCTCTCTCTCTTTCTCTCAAAATAAACTTTAAAAAAAAAGAAAAGAAAGAAGGGAAGGGAAGAGGAAGGAAGGCTGGGAGGGAGGGAGGGAGGGAGGGAGGAAGAAAAAACGGAAGAAAAGAAGAGAGGGAAGAAGGAAGGATGGGAAGAAGGGAGGGAGGGAGGAAGGAAAGGAAGGAAAGAGAGATAAAGGGAAAGAAGGAAGAGAAGGAAGGAAGGAAGGAAGGGAGGGAGGGAGGGAGGGAGGGAGGAAGGAAAGAAGGAAGGAAAGAAGGAAGAAGGAAAGAAAGCCAGCCAGGCAGGTCAGAGCGTGGATCTGGGGGTACCTCATTAAGGACTGAGAAGTCACTGAGACAATGCTCTCTGCACAAGGGAAGTGGAGTTTGGGGCACAAACCATGGAGTGAGCAGAGAACATAAATACGTGAGTGGCTGTCATGGGCAAGAGGGAGCGACGGGGCCTGCAGCCAGCTGGAGGGGACCCTCATGCTCTGTCTCAGGCATTTGCGTTGAAAGACTGAAGACACGTGCCCATCAGACACATCTGTGGCCTGCAGGTTGAGAGTCTGAGACCCCGCAGACTGTTGTGTTAAGCATGGTTTGGTTTGGTTTGGTTCTGATGTCTCAGTATCTGAGGCCCAGCTGGCCCTGGAGGGACGTCCCTCCCAGGGCTCGCCGATTCCTAGAGCTAGCAAGCAGCTGGGGCTAAGTAACCCACCCAGAGCTCACGCTCCAACCACCTGCTTTATCAGGCTGTCACAGGGCTCTGACACTCTGGGCCACCTAGGCCCAGGTACCGGGCAGCTAGGGACAGCCCCTGAGCCCCAGAGCCTGCGGAGGTTATTCAAACCGGCCAATCCCACTCCTGCTTACCCTGTTTGGCCTTTCCCAAGGAAACCATAGTCAATGCCCCGGCCCACAGTTTCCATTTTCTCCCTCTGTGTCCCGGCTGGCCCCGGTGGCTCTCCGGGTCACCCTATGCGGCATGGCCTGCCCCTCCTCTTAGGACCTGTAACAAACTCTCTGCAGCGTTCACCACCTCCCGACCCCCTCCCGTACCTGAATAATAACGAAACCTACATTTTATAACACCCATGAATGCCACGAGACCATGAATCCTCGTGGCTGCTCTAGCCCCCCACCCCCACCGCACCCCCGTCCCCACTGAATCTTGGCACCTAACACAGTCCCTCACACATTGCAGACACGGTTGAAATACTAATCAACAAGGGGACGGATGGTCAGACAGACGGGGTGAGGGGGGAAGCTGGGCAGAAACAGCTACCCGGCTACCTGGCTTCCCTACACTTCCGGCTCACTCGTGCAGGGCCTTCGGGAGGCCGAATGCTGTCTACCCCTCAGTTTTGCAGCTGGCAGAGACGGGGGCAGCCAGGCGGGAGCAAAGCCAGAGGAAGCGGCGTGAGTTCACGCTGGAGGAGCAATCTGCCGTGAAACGCACGTGGCTCCCATCCCGCTGGCACTCGGCTTTCCGGGCAACTCCTACGTGATAGGCTGCTCTTTCGGTAGAGGATCTTCCGGCTAACTCGGGCTGTTTCCTTTAGTCGAGCACTTACAAAGAGACCACCACTCTAAAGGGTCTCTGAGCCCAGCGGTCGAAGGGTAAAGCGCCAGAAAGAGGGCTCCCAGCCCACCTGCAGTGCCCAGGACCTGCCCCATACGGGCTCTCCGGAGGGAGCCCCGGGCCAGCTGCTCGGCTCTCCGGGGCCCCCAAATTACCTTACATCAGCAACTTTTCTGGTTAGGAAACTGCAAATTGAGGATGGCATGTCCCTTGGGTGTCTATCTCAGTGTCACTACCTCGTCCCCGGCAGAGGGAAGGCCTGTCTGGGATGTCCTGGGGAAGGCAGAGAACTTCCTGTAAAGGGATCAGGCGTCCCTGTTTCTCATGAATGCTCGGTTGGGTGACTTGGCTCTCAGCAGTGAATGGCTCCCTGAAGGCATCCCTCCCCCAGGCCTAAGATGGAAGGACAGGAACCATTCTGACTGCAGCGAACAGACAATGATATCGAGGAATCTCGGGAACAGCAGAGAGCTCATGCTAGGGGAGGGTCCTTATTGCAAACTGGTTCAATCCGAAGAGAACCAGTCTGTGTCTATTATCCCAGGCAAATAACTGAGTTCCTTTCTCTCTCCAAAGCTTCCTGGTTTGCTTACTAAACTACACAGTCACCCTCAACATCAGGGAATTTTGCAAATGGAAAAGTCTGAGTCGGAAGGCTCACAAGTAACAGTGTCTGGCCGCTCTGTTTGTACAAACAGGAGTTTAAGGTTTGGCAAACACGCCGGAGAGGCCTGGCAGCAGCAGATGGCGGTGGCGGGAGCAAGCAGCAGAAGGGAACTGCGTCTGACCTTGGGCTCTGTGGGCTCTGCTTGAAAAGGCGGGCGGGAGGGGAACCGGGGCTCACTGGGACAGCCCCGGCCAAGCAAGGTTTCACTCAAGCTTCTCCTCCCAGGAAGAAACTGTCAAAGAGCACTTCTTTCCTCCCGTTGAGTGTCGAGCCCAGAGTTGACAAGTCCAGCAAAAGGGTAGGGACAGAGAAGAAAGGGTTCCAGTGTGTCCTCGGATGGGCTATGGGAGAACGGAACGTCCCACCAAGTCCATCATCGGCACGGGCCATGTGCCACGAGTCCATTCGACACCACCTTGCGGTGTCACGGGGACCCTGAACAATTTCCCATTTGCCTGTCTTTCTTCCTGGTTTGAGATCTTGTTTCTGTCAAGATGAACTATTTATCTGTGTTGCATGAAATGTCACGGATTATAGGCAAAACCAGGACAAATCCCCACATAAGAAATAAGAACCCTCTGATGGTGCTCACACACAGCTCCCCGAAACTGCACAGGCTATCGGTGGTGAATTTCCTTTTCCCAGCACCGAACTTATTCCCGAGAAGTATTTAACCCAAAAGGTACCTGACAGCCAACACCCCCAGGGGCCTGAGTTTGGCAGATCAATTCCTTCTAGAGCTGATTTGCCCAGGTGAATCTGTGGCCATGCGTGACCCCTCCCACAGAGGCCGGGCAATGACTTAAATGTGAGAGGTGGCTGTAAGTTCACCTGGTGGCCTCACAGGATGTTTAATCAAGCTACAAAATGCTCAGTGTCCAGTGTTTAAGGATTCTTCTGCGTTCACGTGTGTGTGTGTGTGTTTATGTGAACTAAAACTTCAAAGCTATTTGTTCTTTTATGTAAGATTAGCCATCATGCAAAACTTACTGGTCAAGCAGTTAATAAAATACACATATCCCGCGGAGGGGTTTTGCAAATTTCAGTCCTTACAGAGAACAAAGCAATTATCAACCCTGCATGGTCCTGAGAGTGAGTTCCTTCGCTTCTGAGAGCCGTCAGTCCCTCCGGCTCTTCGGGGACTCATGTGTTGTAAATTCTCGAAGCCCTTTTAGCTGCAGTTTGGGCATCAGGCGGGTCTTCTTCCTCTTCCTCGGTTCGCTTGTGTTTTAAAAACAAGTCAGACTTCAAGAAGCGGCTATAGCTGTCATACTTCATGAGGTTGAAGATCTATGGGGAAAATGAAAAAGAGGCTAAAGGAGGAGGCTAACGGGGCCGCGAATCATCCTAGCGAATGTTTATTTCGTACCCATCGGGTGCCAGAGAAGGCACATTCACACAAGACACGCAAAGCAAGTAAGCCGTGTGCTAGACCGGGAGGATTTCCTGGGTGGTTTGGGTCATTTTCAAAGACTCTCAATGGAAGCTTAAGTAGCCACACGAACAAACCTACCCTTATTTTCCACGGAAGTGTAAACGCACCCAGCATTGACTCATACCCTTGTATCAGGAGGTCCTTTAAGGACTTCCACTTTATTTGGATAGAGAACACAGGGATGCATTTCTCCAGAAACCTGAGTTGGCAGAGCAGAAACCATTCCTATAGGGACAGTCGTACTGTAAAGGCCACTGTCCTGTCAGAAGTCTGGAATCCAGGATCTCAAACAAACCTATTGTTATGCCGAGAAGCAAAATGGGGCTTGTTTAATGCAAGCAGCCTGGGAACAGGCCCTAATTAAAGAAACCAGCAGCTGGTTGCAGCCTGCGACCACCTGCGCACTCACACAAGCCCAGGAGCTGGTCTCTGGGAGAGAAACCACTCTCAGGACCCCTGATAGGGCCTGAGTCCTCGGATCAGAGTGCCGCCTCCTGCACCGTAGGGCAGAAAGTTGCTCCCCCTCTTCTTAGGTACAGCCCCTACTCCCGGTTTCCCTTCTCCAGCCCTCCCACCCCATCCTTCCCCACCCTCCTCCGTTGCCCTGCAAAAACCGTTGGAGAAGAGAGAAACAAACACAAAAGCGCGTTCCGCCTGTCAAGGAGTACAGTCTTTTGAGAAATCTCCCTCATCATCTCTCAAACCTTTCGACCGAATTTTCAGGACATGCTGCGGATGAAAAATCCACACCACGTACCCTGGTGTCTTTGCTGACTGCACTACCATGGACTCGACAAGTGGAAAGTTCCAGAGGCTTCTAGAATGTTGCTCACTGCCAGGCGGGGTTATCACGTGGGTGGTAAAACCCTGACATCTTTTAAATTCGACCTCCCCCTACACGCGCGCACGCGTGCACACAAACTATTTTGAAAACTGAATGTCTGATGGAGTCTCAGGACTCAGAACATCTGCCTGGGGGATGGGGGAACTGGAACCTTCCACCTTTATACGTTCATTTTCCCAAGATGGCTTCGCCCACAGGAGAAGCACCTAAATCATTCTTGCTATCCTCAGAGTCCACGACTCGGGGCAAGATTTAGGACTTTGCGTTTGCCTTAAACTGTTATACTATTGCCTGCCCTCCCCTGGGCGTCCTCTCCGGTCTTGCCTCAGATCTGCAGCTGTTGAGGAAGAGCACGCCCCCGTAAGTCCCCGCCCGGTGCCACTCCGTAGCCGTCACCTAGTTCAGAGCAATCTCGCAACCCTGGACTGATTTGCCGAGGTTGGGAGAAATTACTCATTTTAAAACAACAACAACCACCAAACAGCTCCCAGCAAACACAAAAAAATCACAGCCAAGGGCAAGGCGGGGGATGAGGAATGCCGTTATCGATTTGTCGTCTCTCACTAACACGCTAAGCAGGTGTTCCCATCCCTCGCCACCTGCCTTATTCAGCTTCTCCCGGCACGGAGCTCCCAGAGGGAACTCTGACAGGCCCACCCAATCGGAATTCTGGAACGAGGCTCAGAGTGACTAATGAGAGCCTGGCGCCCAGCCCCGCACCCCCTCCCACACCAGGTCCGTGGCAGACGGGACCCACCACTGCCAGCAGGATGCGGTTCGACCCAAGTGTCTCGTCTGAAGTCTCTGCGTGTGGGAGTAGAGCATCCTGTTTGCCTGCCGTGGCTCCGAGGCTCACACTTCAAAGAAGAGAAGAAGAAAGGCCAAGGCTGGAGGCACCCAGAGGTGGGGGGGGGGAGCGGAGGGCAGGAGGTCGCTTCGGCTGCAGGGAATGCTCAGGGGCACCGCAGGCACGCCGCCGGTGCCCGCAAGCTCGAGGGGAGGGGGCCGCAAACTATTTAACAGGAGCATCGTGGCCACTCCCTGCCAGGGGCAGGTGTGAAATGCCCACGAAGGCATTCAGGCAAGGGCTCCCTCCTCCAAGAGCCTTCGCCCGCCTCCTGGTGCAGCTCTCGGTGCTGTGAAGTCACCAGGTGGCGGCTGCGGCCATCAGACCCGATGGGTGTGAGCTGCCTAATCGCTCATCGCCGCCACCAGCAAATGGGCCTCCTGGGCACTGGCCTGGGAGCGCATGGCAACAGGGCACTCCCATCACAGGGCCCCCCATGGGAGGCGCTCAGTGAAAATAGCTTGGAGGTTAGAGAAAGCGCCTAAAAATTTCTCCCAGGGGCATCTGGGTGGCTCAGTCAGTTGAGCGTCTCTTGATTTCACCTCAGGCCATGAGCTCAAGATCTTGGAGATAGAGCCCCACGTCGAGCTCCGCGTGGAGCAGGGAGCCTGCTTGGGACACTCTCTCTGTCTCTCGCCAAGTAAACAAATAAACATTAAAAAAAAAAATACTTCCCAAGAAAGTAGCCAAAGACAGTGTACCCGGCTGCCGACCACAGGCCACAGCCTTATTTATCACAAGGCAAATGGCCATGACTGGGGTCCAGCGAATATTCGCCCAGTGGACAGAAACCACCCAACAGGCAACGACAGAGGGCTGGCAAAATCAGCCAGGGCGGTACCCTTCCAACCAGGCGCCAGGGAGCACGCGGGACATTCTCTCGTTTACTCCTTACCGAGCCCCTCAGAGGACCTGAGCATAGCGAGAAGGAACAGGGCCTCAGACGTTCGGGGCTGTGCCCCAGTGGTCGGCGTACCCATCTGCCGGGGCAGACTGCGGAGCCGAAACAACAGAACTTTCTCTCCTCACGGTTCTGGAGGCCAGGAGTTTAGACGGCTCGTTTAGATGGCCCCAACGTAGGATGGTTCAACTTAACGATTTTTTTTGACTTTACGCACTGGTATAAACACGATCCACAATTCAGGAGAAACCGTGCTTCGGATTTTGAATTGTGATCTTTTCCCGGGCCGGTGATGCGCGGTGCAATCTTCCCTCGTGAGGCTCCGCAGCGGCCGCCACAGCCTTCAATGAACGACGTGTGACATCCAACACCGCACTGTACAACAGGCTTTGTGTTCCATGATTTGGCCCAACTGTCGGTGTTCAGAGCACGTTCAAGGGAAGCTAGGCCAGGCTACGAGGTTTGGTATGTCAGATGTACTAAACGCCATCTTCAACTTGCAATATTTTCAACTTACTGTCAGGATGCACCTCCATATTGAGTCGAGGAAGATCTACACATGGCCGTCTTCCCACTGTGTCCCCACACACCCTGCCCTCTATGTGTGTCTGTGTCCTCATCACCTCTTCTTAGAAGGACGCCAGCCATATTGGATCAGGACCCACCCCCCAAAGACCTCATTTAACATTCAGGACCTCCTTAAAAGCTCTATCGTTAAACACGGTCACATTCTGAGGTACTGGGGCTTAGGACTCCAGCATCGGATTCGGGAGGGGCCACAGTCCTTCACAGCCCGAGACAGACACGTGGGATGCAAACACTGGTCACCTCAATCTCGAGCCTGCACTCCTAACCACTAGGCTGTCCCGCCACTCGCCTGGCAGGCCAATAGGCAGTCGCTGAAAATGAAGTCTGCAAAGAGTTAAACACACAAAAAAATGTAATACTATGTGAATGTTAACATGACTGAACACTGAATTTTAAAAATGCAGTAAAACAAAAAACAATGATACCAAATATGTTCTTCAAGAGGGAATTTGTGGGGGGTTCAGAGGCGCATGGGTGGCTCCGTCAGTTAAGCGTCCAACTTCAGCTCAGGTCACGATCTCACAGCACGTGAGTTCAAGCCCCACGTCGGGCTCTCCGCTCTCAGCACAAAGTCCACTTCAGATCCTCTGTCTCCCTCTCTCTCTGCGTATCCCTGGCTCGTACTCTTTCTCTCTCAAAAATAAACATTTTTTTAAAAAAGAGTGTATTTGTGGAGGCACCTGACTGGCTCAGTCAGAAGAACATGGGACTCTTAATCTCAGGGTTGTGAGCAAGCCCTATGTTGCGTGTAGAGATTTCTTTAAAATTTTTTTAAATTAAAAAAAAAAAAAACCACATGTGTTTGCAGGTACAAATGGGAAACAAATATCCCTAAAAGTCAGTGTGGTGGGTTGACTGGCATACCCCCAAAGTGTACATCCACCTGGAACCTCAGAATGTGACCTTATTTGGAATAGGGTTAGTCGAGGGTCTCGAGGTGACATCATCATCCAGGGAGTGGTATCTTCATGAGAAGAAAGGACACCATGGAGGGACACAAAGAGCAGAGGCCATGTGAAGACAGAAGTATAGATGCGAGCGATGCAGCTACAAGCCAGGAACACCAAGGAATGCTAGCCCCCACCAGGAGGAGGCAAGGAAAGAGTCTTCCATAGAACCTTCCAGAGGGACACAGCCTTGCCGACACCTTGATTTCAGACTTCTGCCCTCCTGAACTCAGAAAATAGATTTCTTTTGTTTTAAGTGACTCAGTTTGAGATAATTTGCCCATGGAAACTAATAGTCGGCTCATTGATTTCAGCTCACTCCTACTTGAGCACGGAAAAGGAGATGGCCCTAGGTGTTCCAGAACGTTCTACAAAACAAGGACTCTCTGATGGGGAGAACCGGCCTCACTGGGCCTGAACTGAGAGCATCACTCTTCCAACACACCTAAAGTTGTCTGCAGGGAAGAGAAAGGAAGAAGGTGGAGATAAGCCTGGCAGGGGGAGGGGAGGAGGGCTCCAGGTAGGCGGACGGCCTCAGAGCAGGGCTAGACAGCAGACAGACAGGCCTTCTGAGAGACAGGCGGCCGATGCCGCAGAAAACTCGAGTTGGCAGCTCAGCTGCATTCCGTACTTTTTTTTTTTTTTTGGCCAAGACAGCTGTGGCTCAGCAGGTTTCAGGTTTTGGCCCCACATCTGTAAGTGGCATGCCTGGACCGCAAACTATTTAGCATCGTCTTGGGATCCATCTCTACAGGCGGCTGGAGGTGGGACTCTCGGTGACAAAGGCGAAAGGAGCCTTCCCGCCCATGGGCATCCACGCACAGGTCCCATGACACAGTCGAGGCCCTCCCCCTCCAGATCCCAGGGTGCCAAGTGATTAGGATTTGCCTTTCTGCAGGGGAAAACATCCACGCGGTGCTCCAGCTGGAGGCTGTACCGACTCTTCGGCTCCAGGAAAGGACACCCTCCCTGGGGTACCCTCGTCTGGGCAGAAAATGGGATGCTTAAGTAGGCTTGAAGGTCCCTCAGTGAAGATTACGTCACTGTCTCGATGAGTGGGTTTCAAGCCTAATCTTTTTTTAAACACTTGTTCATTTTTTGAGACACAGAGACAGTGTGAGCAGGGGAAGGAGAGAGGGAGACACAGAATCGGAAGCAGGCTCCAGGCTCTGAGCTGTTGGTACAGAGCCTGATGCAGGGCTCGAACCCACAGACTGTGAGATCATGACCTGAGCCGAAGTCAGACGCTTAACGGACTGAGCCACCCAGGCACCCTTCAAGCCTTATCTTCTAATTCTTCTCAGACGAAAGGAACATTAAAAGACCTAAACGAGCATCCTCCCTCCTTTCCAAGCCCCTCTGCCGTGTTCTTTCAACTGGGTACCAGGAGACAAATAAATCTTTTAATGCAACAGAGAGTTTTAGTAATGAGATTTCATGTTTGCTTCAAGAACTGGGTTCAAGAAGGCGGCCAACGTTACCGTCTCTGAGCCCCATTTCTAGAACCTGTTCTCTCCCCACACACCCAGACCCCAGACGCGTTCTCATACCCACGTGTACAAAGTGTGAAGAAAGCAAGCCCCTCCCTCCGGCCCTCAGGCCATGAAATGATGCGGAATCAGCGGGGCGTTGCAGAGGCTGAAGGGCAGGGCACACACAGGGATGACTCCGCCCCCAAGTTCAAGACCGGCTCCCCGTCCTCTGAGTGGGAATGGGGTGAAATCAAGAGAAGGTCTGGGGCAGCCTGCGAAGAGCAGCTCAGGTCAGCCCTTGTCCCAACGTGCCAGGCTGGGCCGTGGAAGTTTCCTGTCTTCTTGGACAGGCTGCCAGAGATGGGTGCCACGCCGGGTGGGATCTGAACTCCAGGAAGAGGGTGGACGTGGACAGAAAAGAAGGGATGCCTGCTCTCACAGGCCCACGGGGCTGGTGCTATCTCACTGAGTGGGCGACAACGGGTCCCCTTTTTCCCGGAGTCCAAAATACTCAAATCCAAGGCCCAAATGACACGCTTTCTACATGAGGCGAAAGTATTTCACTTTTGCCTTTTGGCATCAGGAGGAGAGTTAAAAACTATTCTAGCACCCACCCACCCACCTTCTTTTCCTAAATATGTTTTCAAAGTTACTAAAAAAAAAAAATATCTCAAAGAATTTTAATACTACCATTCCTGCCCCTGCCCCACCCCTCACAAGGCCAAGGGCTGTGGTGGGCGCAGGGAGCCAACTTTTCTTCCATTTCAATGTAAAGCCACGACCTGCCCTTTCTGGCTTTGCCCGCTGGAAAATGCCAATTTCGAGAGTGGACTTAACCTCTGGGGGCAGAGGTCAGCTGGCACCCACAAGACGGAGGCGCCTGGCATCCCCGGCCCCAGCCGCCACTGCAGACTTGGAGCCGCAGGGGGTTGGGGGAGGGAGCGGACCCCCACACGACCCCGGAAGCATGGCGGCCCCTCCCTCCCTGCTGGGTCCCCACCAGCCGGTCCACCGCTTCTTCTCAATGTCTAAAAAGGAAGTGTTTCTCTCTAGTTGGGTTCTGGGGAAATTCAAAGAAACGACACTGCTACGAAGGGGCCTGACGCATGGTTCCTTTCTCTGTCAAGGATGTGGCTGGGAGCACTGACATCACTGAAGTCTTTTCTACTTTTTTTTTTTTTAAACATCAGAGGTCGAGGGCTTCCTTTTCCGTGGAGAAGGCTGCCTCCGTCCCGCCTTCCCCAGACAGACTTAGCGCCAAGCCTGGGTGAGATTTAAAGAAGGAGAATGAGGAGCCGGGCTCCCCTCCAAACCTCCTTCATGGTCCAAGGAAGCAATGGTCTCAAGTAGCCATGTGCAATGACTGTGGCCCTTCCGTCCTCTCCAGTCATGCTCTTCGGCCGAATCCAAACCAGAGGCTTCCGAGCAAGAAAGGTGTATACATAAAATGGCGCTGAGAAACGTATAGGAGCAGAGTTTTGTTTTAAACCACTGACATGGCACAATCTCAAGTCACTGAGCAGATTTCAAAGCGTTCCATTCTTACGCGGCCAGGGAAGGGTCTGGAAGGACCCAAAACATAGGAGAGCTCCCACCAGGGAGTGAGAGGGAAGGTTGAAGCCTCTTCCTTCAGACCCTCCTGGGTTATGTGAATTTTCTTTTCTTCTTAACAATGAACAGTTGAATGAATAGTTATTTAACGATTAAAAATAATGTTTAAAATTAACCTGCTCAGCATCTCGAGCGACAGAGTAACGGGGTGTGCTCACGGCCAGTGCCGGCTCACTGGGCCCCTGGGCCGGCCTTCCTCCCTGGAGCTCCCGGCCCTGTGGGCGAGCAGGACACGTGGGTCCAGCCCACTGAGCTGCCAAGGCCAGCGCAGACGGACGGTGTCATTTCTTGTACCGAGAAAAGCTTGCTAAGCTGCTGTGACCACTTTGATCCCTTCACGTAGCAGCTGGCTCTCGGTACCTGAGTAACCGACAGGGATGTTCTAGAATCGGCCAGGCTGGGGGGGCAAAAGAGCACAGCTGAGCCAGAGAGACAAAGTGGGAAGGGAAAAGGTGAGAGCCCTGGCAGGTCTTTCGATGCCAAAGGCAGTGCTGCCGTAAAGCAAGCGTGAAAGGAAAATGGCGGCCCAGACCAGCAGGAGAGAAGAACAAATACCGCTACTCCACGCAAGGCAGGTTCCCGTGGGGTGATGGGGCAGTAGGAAGAGTCCGGCTGAGCCAGAAGCCCTGGGCCCAAGCTGTTTCCCCCTCTCCCAACGCTGTGACCTCAGGCTAGTCACATCGCCTTTCCATGGAGCCGACTTCCTCACTGGTAAACTGAGGCACCGGGTGCCACCTTCCCCGGGACTCTTCGAGAGTCAGATGAGACGTACCCATGAAAGCACTGTGTAAACTGTGAGGAGGCTCAGCCTGAATGTTTTCCCAGAATCCACTACGGTGTAGAAAACGGACATAGGCGTTATTTGCTGCTTTTCAGGTGGGGACCTGAGGCACGTGAGGGGAGGGCGCGTGAACTCTGCTATGGTTTTGGAAGTCACATTAAATCAGGGTTTCTCCACCTCAGCACCATTGACATCTTGGGCCAGAGGACTCTGTGTCCTGTGGGGGGCTGTCCTGTGTGTCCTCTGTGGCCTGTGGGGGGCGCCATATTTAGCAGCATCCCGGCCTCTACCCTCTAGGTGCCAATAGCGCCCCCACCCCAGCTGTGACAGCCAGAAAGTCCCTGCTCATTACCCAGTATCCCTAGGGGCCAAAATCATCCCCAGTTAAGAGCTGCTGCATGAAATTGGAGGCGCCTGGTGGCTCAGTCAGCTAAGCATCCGGCTCTTGGTTTCAGGTCAGGTCATGCACAATCTCATGGTTCATGAGATCGAGCCCCATGTCGGGCTCTACGCTGATGGTATGGAGCCCACTCGGGATTCTCTCTTTCTGCCTCTCTTCTTCCCATGCGTGCACTCTCGTTCTCTCTCTCTCTCTCAAAATAAACAAATAAACTTTAAAAAAAAAAAAAAAGAACTACTGCCTGAAATTAACGTTATCTTTCATGTGACCTTCTCAAGGACAGGTACAGTTAACACTTACGGAAGCCCCTACGTAAGCACAGACACGACTGCATTCTGTCCTCACGACGGCCTTATCATGACCTCTATTTCACAAATGGGGAAACTGAGGCATGGAGAGGGATTGCGTCCTGCCCAATGATTCACAGCTACTAAATTCTAAAATCAAAGAAAAGGCGGACCAAGTCAGGTCTGAGGAAATCGGGTCGTGGCTAGCCCGAGCCCGGAGCCACTTTTTCACATTAGGTTAAAAAGGTCTGTAGACATCGAAGGTTTGTAGACGGCTTCACCGTGCGGGTCCGAGAGGGAACAGAGCTTGCCAAAAGCCCCATGTCACAGACAAGGACACAGAGGCCACACTAAGAAAGGGGCTCTCCCGGGGCCACGGAGCGGGGGTTGGGGGCACACTGGTGAGCTCCCCCTTCCCCACCTGGGCTAACCCAGCCTACGGCGACAACAGTAAAGCTGAGCTCAGCGGCCCAGGAAGCAATGGGCAGTGGGGGAGGGGAAGAGGGCAGGCGTCAGGCCATCGGGGTGCAGATGGTGAGCCTCGGTCAGGAGGCTGCAGGTTCTCAGCTAGCACAGAGACGGTGCTGCACCGAGGTAGCTCTTGCACAGCTGAGGGACGGGCATAGCTGGAGGCAGGGATCGCAGCCACGGTGCCCAGCTTTTAAGAGGCCCAAATCTTATGAGCCCAACTGGCACATTCTTAAATAGTTACCATCCGAGAGGCAGCTGGGTGGCTCGGTCGGTTAAGCATTCAGCCTCAGCTCAGGTCATGATCTCATGGTGCGTGGGTTCAAGCCCCACGTCGGGCTCTGACCTGACAGCTCAGAGCCTGGAGCCTGCTTCAGATTCTGTGTCTCCCGCTCCCTCTGCCCCTCCCCAGCTCGTTCTCTCTCTCTCTCTCTCTCTCTCTCTCTCTTTCTCTCTCTCTCTCTCAAATAAACATGAAAAAAAAATTTTTTTTAAAAACAATCCTTGAAAGTAAACTGGTTACCGCAGCCCCGGGACCTCACCCCAGCCAGTCCCTCCTGACTTAGCTTCTATGACCTTCCTCATTCGCTGCACTCCAGCCACACCGGCCTCCTCCCACACACCTAGCAGATCCCACCCCAGGGCCTTTGTGCTTGCCGTCGCCTCTCCTTGGAAGGTTGGAAGGTCCTGCCGCCTTTTCACCCGGCTTCCCCTGACCACTCAGGTCTCAGTCACCTCTTCAGGGAGCCCTCCCTGACCGCTAGCTCCATCGCTAGCTCTCAGCCCATCACCCGCGGTCTTTCCTTCATAGCACCTGTCCTGCTCCGTCTTCATGCTTGGACGGGTGCTGATTTCCTCGGTGCACACACAGTTCCTAACACGGTGCCTGGCACATAGCAGGGCTCACCGCCAATATCGTAGCATAAGGGAGTGAAGGAAAGAACGAATAGCTAGCAAACCAACCAGAACTGAAATAGACCAGCCAGTAGTGGATTTTTCAAAGAAAAGAAAGAAAAGAAAAAAAAAAAAAAAAGACACTGCAGGAAATAGCACTTCATTGAAAAAAACCCAACGCTCTGTAAGGTCGCCTCCTCCTTCCTGCTTCCCACAACTTAAATTTGTCCAACAGCAGCCTTTGATTCTGGGCTAAGTTTCCAAGGAAACAGCCACAGAATTACCCCCATCTCTCCTGGCCTTCCCAGCACGTGCTGGGCACACAACAGGGCTGCATTCACAGAACCGAGTTAAATCAGAGAAGGAGGGGCGCCTGGGCGGCTCAGTCGGTTTAACGTCCGACTCCTGGCTCTGACTCAGGTCATGATCTCACGGTTTGTGAGTTTGAGCCCCACGTCGGGCTCCTGGCTGACAGCTCAGAGCCTGCTTGGGATTTCTCTCTTCCTCGTCCTCTGCCCCTCCCTGGTTTGCTCTCTCTCTCTCTCTCAAAAAATAAATTAACAAACATTAAAAATAAATAAAATAAATCAGAGAAGGATCGCTCCACTTCCTAGGTTTCAAAGTAATACTTTTGTCTGATTGTTTAAAGTTTATTATTTCTTTTGAGAGAGAGAAACAGTGAGAGCAAGTGGGAGAGGGGTAGAGAAAAAGAGAGAGGGAGAGAGAATCCCAAGCAGGCTCCGCATTGCCAACTTGGAGCTTGATGCGGGGTTCGAACCCACGAACCTCGAGATCATGACCTGAGCCGAAGTTGGACACTCAACTGCCTGAGCCACCCTGGCGCCCCTCGGAGTAAGTTTTAAGCCCCCAGACTTCTCTTAACATCTCAAACTTAAGATATTAAAATGTCTAACCCGTTCTTCACAGAATACACCCACCACAATTTAAGTTTTGCCCGAAGTTCTGGGGTATCGGATCACTAATGGTGTCACCATCCCGTCGCACAAGGATGTCCCGGGGCGGGGCGTGGGGCTGCGGGGCCCCCGCGCCCCGTGGCTCCAGAAATCGCTCTGCTGTGGTTTTATGTTTCCTTTCGCTTTTCTGTCTCCTCCCTGCCCGTCGGCTGTCACCTCTCGCTGCACGGCGCCTACCGGTGCTCCGAATCTGCCGGGACCTGAGATCCAGAGCCCGCTGGGACTGTGTGTAAACCAAGAGTAAACAGGACTTGAGTGAAGGCCCGAGAAGATGCACGGATGTCGGGTCCCCTAATTTAATGCTCAGCGAGGACCTGCCCGCCTTTCCAGGTCCCAGCCCTCGCTGCCCGATCGGCACCTCCGGGACAGAGCGCCGTGGCCGCGACCAGGGACTGAGGCTCCCCGAAGTCCTCCTGGTGAATGGGGTGTCGGGGGGCACGAGGCAGGGTGCTCAGACAACACTGAGATGAAGCCAAGGGTGCTGAAGGAAGCCAGAGCCGCTGAGGGGAGAGGGGTTAAGTTAGGTGGAGTCTCGTGGTTCCAAATACGCTCCTCCCAGCGTCCAGCTCCTTCACTCAGAAAAACAGGGCCTTCCTGGGGCCTTTGTGGGCGCGGAGTCCCTGCTGAGCTCACCTGCCGATGGTGACCCACAAGGCCCTGCAGGGGCAGAGTTTTCTGAAGCGAAACGGAACCCAGAAACCCTTCCCAGGGACTCACTGCGGAATCAGCTCAGAGTCCAAACACTTTGCTTCCACCCCCTTGTGCCTTTGGGACATAGTTAGTGCCTCTTTTTCCCTTCTCAAATAAATGAATTTTTTTATGTTTATTTATTTTTGAGAGAGAGAGAGAGAGAGAGAGAGAGAGAGCGAGCATGAGTGGGGAAGGGGCAGAGAGAGAGGGAGACACAGAACCCGAAGCAGGCTCCAGGCTCTGAGCTGTCAGCACAGAGCCCGATGCAGGGCTTGAACCCATGGACTGTGAGATCATGACCTGAGCCGAAGCTGGACACTTAACCGACCGAGCCACTCAGGCGTCCCTCAAATAAATGAATTTTAACAACAGGTACAAAAGTACTTTCTTTACATTAAGAACTGTGGGGGCGCCTAGGTGGCTCAGTCAGTTAAGCATCTGACTTTGGCTCAGGTCATGATCTCGAGGTTTGTGAGTTCAAGCCCCATGTTGGGCTCTGTGTTGACAGCTCAGAGCCTGGAGCCTGCTTCAGATTCTGTGTCTCCTTCTCTTTCTGCCCCTCCCCTGCTCATGCTGTGTCTCTCTCTCGAAAATAAATAAACAATAAAATTTTTTAAAAAAATCTATCCTCGGGGTGCCTGGGTGGCTCCGTCAGTTGAGTGTCTGACTTTAGCTCAAGGTCATGATCTCACAGCCCATGAGTTCGAGCCCCGCATCGGGCTCCATGCTGACAGCTCAGAGCCTGGAGCCTGCTTCAGATTCTGTGTCTCCCTCTCTCTCTGCCCATCCCCCAATTGTGCTCTGTCTGTCTCTCTCAAGAAAAAATAAACGTTAAAAAAATAAAAAAAAAACCAAACGAACTCTGAACTGCATTGTGGCAAACTGTTACAGGCGTGTGCATACTTCTAGGAAAGAAAAGGAGGGAAGAATCTAGAGATCAGATGTTATCTGTGGTTTTTTCCAGGTATGGAATTATGAATTTTTTTCATCTTTATATTTTGATTTCCCAACTTCTTTTATGAGCATGTATGCCTTTTATAGGTAAGTAAATAAAAGTAACCTTAAACATATTTTTCTTTATCACTTAAAAAAAAAAATCCGCCTCTGTTCCTTCTGTTTCCTCCCCATGTACCACCCTGTGAAGCGTGCCCGGTTCGCTGGGGTCCAGCCCCATTTGCAGACGTGCTGCAGACCTAACTGTAGGAGGTCTGGGTCCTTGGGAGCCCGGGGTCCCACCATGTGGAGTGGCGTCTGCCTGCGCATTCCTCGCTGCTCCCTTGGCCCCTGCGGTCCCAGGCAATGGCAGTGTCTATGCACCCGGCCTTCCCGCTCCCTCGGCATTGGCTGGGCTGGCGGGGCTGCGAGGAGCTGGGAGAGACCGCCAGGCTGTGAGCGTGGCCCGGAGATGCGGTCTTTGAAGGCAGGGGGACAGGGATGAACCCGGCCTCCAGCACTTCCTGCTACCTGCACGACTTTGTGCTAACAAACCCCTCGGTCTCCCTGAACCCGGCTTTTCGCATCATCAAAATGGGAAGAATAATAATACTCACTGGAGATCAACGGGAGAATACATGCCAAGCGGGCATCTGGCACCGACAGGCGCCCCGAACAGTAAATACTCTGAGCACCGACAGTACCTAGCACACGGGGGGTTTAGTCCAGGTTCTCAACCCTGGCTGTACTGTGAAGTGTATATATTTTGAAAGAGAGACAGAGAGTGCGGGCAGGATCAGGGCAGAGAGAGAGGGTGAGAGAGAGAATCCCAATAACAGCACGGAGCCTAATTTGAGGCTTGAACTCACCAACCGTGAGATCATGACCTGAGGTGAAAGCAAGAGCCGGATGCTCAGGTGACTGAGCCACCAGGCGTCCCCTTGGGGGTACTTTAAAGTCACCCAGAGAGCTTTTAAAAGACCCTGAGGTCCAGGCAGGGAAGATATCCTCAGACGGTTACAGCCGCTTTTCACTGCACATGCTCCTTCCTTTCCTTCCACAAACCCATGTCCGTAGCATCCTTCCCATTGGCCAAAGCCACCACCTCCAGGAAGCCCTCAGCACATCTCCCACACCCAGTGGAATTCCTTCAACTCCAAAATTTGATTCAGGATTCACGTGGCGTTTGCACCTGCCACTGTGTGGGTGGGAAAACATTGTGAAACCACTCGTCATATTTGTATTTTCTACCTGTATACTTGTCTCCTAATCTGATGCTGAGGAAAGACGGGGCGTCCTGGATGCCGGGACACGCTCCGGGCTTGTGCACCCTGCGGGCCACCAAAAAAAGGGCCAACCAATGCGCTGCATGGTTCTTAGAATGCAGTCCCAGGACCTGGCGCGTCTCAGGTCACCGGGGAGCCACGACAGTTGGAGGTTAACTCTGAGGGTGGGGCCCTCCAGACGGGCCTGCTCACCTTTGAGGGCTGCTGAATTAAGCTAAAAGCTAATTTCCACCTGTGGGCCCAGGAAGGGCTTTGCTCCCTCGGTAAGGACAGGGCCGACAGATGTGCGTCTGTGTTCCATCGCCTCCAAGTGTACGGACAAGATCTCGTAAGAACAGGGCACGCTGAATAGTCACCTCTGCAAATTCCTGGCTAAGACATCTTCGGAGTGCAGCTTCATCCCTTTTCCTATTACCACTGGCGTCTCCCATAAAAGAGCTTGCCAGAAAGCTAATTTACCCCTTAGAGGTCCCTTTTTTAAACTCAATTTTTCCTGCTTTAAATGGAAGAAGGTGCCAAACGTTAACCTTTCGTTACAACTCAGGAGCCTCATTATAAACTAGCCTACAGCGTCGGGCCACCAGACGTAAGTGGCAATGTTTAGGTATTTGCACAAAAACAGTCCCGGGCTCCCTACTGCTTGGAGTCTTGCTTTCGAGATTTTTCTGTCTGTTCCTGCCTTCGGCAGTTACGTGTGGCTTCCTCAGTGCGGGCTCCTCAGATAGTTACAGCCTCCCTCCTAATCTGGGTTGAGAAGACAGATAACCCTCTTGGTTCACACTGTGTATAGACCAAAAGCAAGCGGGCCTGAGGGAGGTTCCTACGGGTCAGCCTCTGAGCCTGGCCTTCCACCCCCTCTCGTTCGCCGACCATGGCCCTTCAGGGTGCCTCAGTTTACCCAGCTGGAAGGGGCAGCTTCCGGGGTGTCTAACGTTTAGTTCTAACTGAATGCTTCCAGCCGGGGAACAAATGTCAAATCAAGATGCGGGTGGGGAAGTCGGGTTACCTGGTCCTGGAGTTTCTGGAACATCAGTGGGTGTGGTTCTTCCAGTATCTTCTCGTTGAGCCGGGACTGCCCCTCGACGTTGACTTGCGACGAGGCCTTACTGGACAGAAAGGTCATGTAGATCTCCTTTGCCTTTTCCTGCATCTGCAGGAGACACAGGGAGCCGGTTATCCGAGAGCCCTGCCGTTCCCGCCGGGCCCAGCTCTCCACGCCCGCCGGGCCCAGAAATCGCCTCGGCTGCTGGAGAAGCAGCTTCTAGCCCCCTGGGGGCTCTGGCGGCTGCCTGGGGGCTCAGCTCTACCTGGAAGGGCCCACCCTCGGCCTAGCCCCCACCCCCACACCCATGCACCTGCAGCCACACCTCCTGTCCCAAAATTGCTCCGCTATCCATTCGGAAATGAAGACAGAAGGAACCCTGGCCGGGACCGAGTGACATTCTGCACCATTCAGGATCACCCTGCGAAGTCTCCCAATTAAGGACTCGGTCATTTGTATATTGTCCAATCACAGAAAGAAACGAAGTCCTGATACAGGCTACGACACGGATGAACCCTGGAAACATGACGCTGAGTGACAGAAGCCAGTCACTAAAGGCCACATACTACGTGGTTCCGCTCCTATGAAGTAACCAGAACAGGCGAATCCACAGGGACGGAAAGATGAGTGCCTGCCCAGGGCTGGGGGAAGGGCGGGACAGGGAGTGACTGCACAGCGGTAAGAGGTTTCTCTTTAGGGTGATAAAAAAGTTCTGGAACTGGATGGTGGTGACGGCTCTACAACACTGAGAACGTCCTTAAGGCCGCTGAACTGTCGACTTCAAAATGAATCAAACAGTAACAACGAGAGCCCCGAAAAGCGATTCCGTGGTAAGATTTATACTCTGTGTATTTTACCACAATTTAAAAAGCAAGTGAAACCACGCACGCAGATCCCAGTCAGCCGTCGAGCACCTGTGCTGCCCCGGACACAGGCTAGGGGTGTCACAGCCCGGAGCATCCAGCAAAGTGTCATTTCCTGTTGGAGCCACTTCTGTGATGAGGACACAGAGGAGAGGTTACGTGGCTGATTCGAGGAGCCCGCGGGGACACCGAGGGTTATTTGGCTCCAAAGCCTTGCATCCTGCCAGTCCCACGCCCCCTCCAGGTGCACAGTCCGTCACGTTCCAGGAGAGGGGTGTTTTAGGATGTGGGCATAAGCAAAGGGGAGAAAGCTCACCACCCACCCCGAGGGCAGGCCTGCTGGAAAGCCTCCATCCTAAGCAGACACAGGCCCTTAAAAGGTTTGTGAGCACAGCCGGACAAGGGGCACCCTCTGCACTCACACTGCAGCGAAAACCTACCGTGGCTGGAGCAAAACCACTTACGGTAAGTGGTCGGTCTTAAAAACAGCATGCCTCCTTGCGGGGGCTGCAGAAGGCCGCCTGGTTCTCCGGGGCATCCCCGGAGGGTTCTGTTTTCTCCTAAGGAAAGGAGGCACCTCGCGGGCAGCAAAGATGCAGGTCGGTTCTCTGAACATCACAGCCTGACCTAGTACCTCACCCCACAGAGCAAGCCAGAAGACAAATGCTTCTGACATGCAGTCACGGAGTCATGATGGGGGGTAGGGTGAGGACCAGGGGGGCTTCGTGGGTCCTGGGAAACTGCCATTCTCTCCAAAGAGCCCACCTGTGGCCCCACATAGGCTGCAGAGCTCGGCTCAGAAAGCCCAGGCTCTGGAAACCTTTGGCCTTATAGAAACCACCAGAAGGCTTCAATGCCTGGTGCTTGAAAGGAGGGGAAAGGCAATTCTTTCTTTCGGTTCCAGGGACTAGTTGAAAAAAGACGCCATGGGGCGAGGCCTGACCATCCTGTCCCCCAGAAAGGAAGTGGGGATGGTGTCTGCAGGCAGACTGCCCAGGTGGGGGCCAACGCCCAAGGCCGTGGTGTCATTTCGTGATCAACTATTACTGTGAACAGTTCACGGATGCCAAACTCAATGACACATCCTAAGACAACCATGGCTATTCTGAGGGACAGGTCTGGGGATCATCACAGAGACCCAGGTAGGGTAGCACTTTGGAGCTGCTTGCCTTTCAAAGACAACCCCCCCCCCCCACTCCACGAAGCCATGAGCCTCACTCCCACCCCCCACTCTGTCAGAGAGGAACATTTTTGGAAAACCACTTCCTGCTTGAACAATACTTCGCGAAAGTACGATTTCAGCTCGTCTGGCGAACTCCGTGCCGAGCTCTGGAAATAGAAATTCTTTGGGTCTCCCTTCCCCCTTGAACATTCACACACATACGCACACACACATTTTCCAGATGAGTCCAGGCTATCCCGGGTGGTTCTGCAAAGGAGAAGTGCAGTGAGTAGCCTGAGGCTTGGAGGTGGGGGCGGGAGGGGTGATGGAAGGGGGAGAGGAAGCGGGTTGGCGGGGGGGGGGGGGGGGGGGTGCCTATAGGTAGACAGGCCTCTAGTGGCTCAGCCCCACCCATAGGTCCCCAGCCACCCCTCCTGAGTCTGTCTGGGAATGGTGTGGGGTCCCCAAGGGACCTGGTCCATGGCTGCCCCCACCGCTGGCTGAACACACCCAGGGGAACGGCTTCGGCAGCAGAGCTTATCTGGGCCGGGATAGGAAGCATGACCGAAAAGGGAAACCCTCAGACTGCAGGCCACAAGCCCGTCACGGGAAGGCCTGGTGTCCATGCTGAGAATCTTCACGAAAAAGAAGAACCGGGTCTCTCGAGTTATTTTGGTAAATGTTCCATAGCTTTGTTAACCCTCTTCTAGCCCCTGTCAGGACAGAAACAGGAGCCGCCCGGGTCCAGGGCCCTGGGTGTGACGGCTAGCTTCTCCCTTCTCCAGCCCTGCTCTGCAGACAGCACCCCTGCCCGGCACCTGGCCCTGCCCCACCCGGGCCCATGTGACGACCTCCGGCGTCGACCTGAGGACTGCCGGTGGGCGCGTCTGCACCCCCAGGAGCTTCTCCCCGCCACCCCACCGGTCAGGGTCCCTCCTTCCTGCCTGGCAACGCGTCCGCCATGACGGTGCTCGGGCAGAAGCCAGCACTCAAACGCTGCTCCCCGCAAATGCATGTTTGGGAGAAGCAAATTCGCTTTAACATCAGCCCCAGAAATCTACTCAGAGGAATGAGGCAGCAGCATTGAGAAGCTCGGAAGACTGTTGCTTTGTATGGTCTGGCTCCTCTTCCTCACCCATTAAGCGAGCTGAAACTCTTTCCATTGGGAAAATGAAACAAAGGATCCTTCTACTGCACGGACCCCTGGAGCTAACGACTTCCCCACCCCTGACTCCTTGTTGAAACATCTAGAAGGAAGAGTGCGCATTTTGTGTCTCCGTTTTCTCTGCACCGCCCCTCCCTCCACAGCCACTCAGCCTGGCTTCCTCCCACCTGCCAGCTGGGCCTCCCAGCAGCTCGCTGATGCGTGCCGGTGCCTCAGTCCCTCAGACCTGCTTCTGGTTCGCTCCCTGGCCCCTGGCCGCCCTCTCGGGATCCTCCAACACCTTCCCGTTTCTATCTGTCTCCTTTCTAGGCTCCTGTCTCTGTTCCCCCGTATATTCTGGGGTTCCCAGACTTCTGCCCTAGGAACACTGTTTTCCTAACCACATGCTCTCCCAAGATCTCAGCCCGCCCTCTCCCCCCAAGAGAAGTCCATACAGAGCCAACTGATTTCTAGAAATGTGGGCTTGGAGGTCCCACAGATGCCTCTGACTTAACACCAGGGAATGAAGTGGCCCATCCCGGCCTGTGGGTCCTGCAGTCTCTGTACCCAGAAGCTGGGAGCCACGGGGCCCAACACCTGCCTCACCCCCCACCGCACCTGTCACCAAGATCTATCCACTCTGCCTCACGCACATACCCACGTGGCCTGCTCTGCACTCCCGCCACTCTGCCAGAGACGGACAACGGGAGGGGACACACAAGAAAAGTAAGGGATCCAGCCACTACCTTCAGCAACATCAGCTTCAGACAAAGAATGAGGCGAAGAAAATATTGAGCAGGTGATTCGAGAATATTTCCGAGAACTGGCTCAGGAAATGGAAAGCAGTCGGAGGGCCAGCAGGCAGCTCTGCAGAGAGCAACAAGAGCAAACCTGCACCTGCAAGCGTGGGGAGGGAGCGCCAACGAGGAACGTGTGGAAACGGCAGGAACTCGGGGGGCGGCAGGGAACCCCAACGGGAGGGATGAGGAAGGGGACAGCCGAAAGAAGCCGTTAGACCTCCAAGTCCCTGACCGCCCCCCGCCCCCAGCCCTGAGCAGTTATCCCTCCCTTCTACATGGGAGACTAGAGTTTTCTCCTCTACAGAAACTGACTCAGGGTGGGTGGGGGTGGGGGAGCGGTGCCTGGGTGGCTCAGTTGAGTGTCTGACTCTTGATATCAGCTCAGGTCTTAATCTCAGGGTTGTGGGTTCAAGCCCTGCACTGGGCTCCACATTCAGCACGGAGCCTATGGAAAGAAGGAAGGAAGGAAGGAAGGAAGGAAGGAAAGGGAGGGAGGGAGGGAGGAAGGAAGGGAGGGAGGGAGGAAGGGAGGAGGAAAGAAAAAAAACTGACTCAGGAAATCTGCAGAACAGAGACATGAAGAGAACAAAGATGGACACCAAATGGTTAAACAGAATTCTACCATAGGCCCGCCAGCAAAATCCTCCCAGCCCAGGACGCTGGAGATATGTGCGGTTTGTAAGCATATCAGGCTTGTGGCCACCGGGAAGAGACTACGGGGCCCCAGTCTAGAGAAAACAAAAGTAGAAAAAAATTCTACAGAAGGATGTGGAAATAAAGTTGAAATCTCCAAAAGAGAAGTAGGAACCAGAAGCCAAAGAGATTTAAAAAAAAAATAGAGGGGGTAAAAAGATAAAATGAAGGGTTTAGTCCTTGAGGGGGAGAACCATCACTGGGAAAGAGTCCAGAGAATGTGGAAGGAAAGGAGTCACAAAAGGTAACGATAAGCATAGTAACCCAGCACTCCCCAGAACTGCACGTTTCCAGATGAAAAGGCTCCGCCAAGTGCCCACACAATGAAGGAATCCCACCCCACCCCCAAACCTCTGACTGTACCCTTTTAGAATATTGGTGATGGGGGCACCTGGTTGGCTCAGTCGGTGGAGCGTGTGACTCTTGATCTCAGAGTTGTGAGTTTGAGCCCCACATTGGGTAGAGAGATTACTTAAAAATAAAATCTTCGAAAAAAAAAAAAAAAGAATATCGGTGATACAAAGAGCCTATACGATTCCAGAGGGGAAAAAAGCAAAAGAAACAAACCAGGTTACATATAAAATAGTAACCCTTAACAAAAATGGAAGACAAGGGGCCGGTGTTTTCGAAATTCTGAGGGACTTTCAGCCTAGGATTCAATGCCATGTTCTATCACATTATGGGTGAAGGGGGAAACGTAGAAAAAAATTAACATTTTCAACCAGATCTTTCAATGTCCACCTGTCACGTCCTCTTTCTCAAGAAGCTACAGCTGGCCGTGCCACACCAGAATGAGGGAGTGACTCAGGATGGAGGAGGGACTGGGTCCCCGAAGCAGGTGAGGGGCCAGGGGGGATGCCAGTGGCGGCTGAGGAAGACCCGGGGATGCCTGGGCAGGAGCCGTGGTCAGAGGAGGACGGCCTCGGGTGAGTCCCAGCTGCAGAAATGAACCAAGAGGCCTGAGTCCGTGCAACACTGTCGAGAAGCATTTCAGAAGGCTACCGGAGATTATAAGACTTTTTAATGTTTATTTTTGAGAGAGAGAGAGAGAGCGTGAACAAGAGAGGGGCAGAGAGGGGGGAGACAGAATCCGAAGCAGGTTCCAGGCTCCAGGCTCTGAGCTGTTAGCACAGAGCCCCACGTGGGGCTCGAACCCACAAACCGTGAGATCATGAC
This sequence comes from Paguma larvata, assembly GCA_030068075.1. NCBI lineage: Eukaryota > Metazoa > Chordata > Mammalia > Carnivora > Viverridae > Paguma > Paguma larvata. Next base: position 25,995,356 of record CM057837.1, on the reverse strand, counting down.
CTGAGCCCTTCAGCTCAGCAGCAGATAAGAAAGAATAGCCTTAACTGTGAAGATACAGTCAGGGATGTAACTAAGTGAAAGCTCAGTTATAGCAAGAGGAAGCTGGCAGATAGCATCTCAAAGTGATGAGTCAGCTCGGAAGGAAGAGGGGCGCAGGGCAGGCCAACACCAGACCTAAACCACACCGGGAGTGGCGGAGCTCCGGTCAGAGCAGCCCGGACCCAGCCAAGGTCATGCTGAAAGGCGCAGCAGGAACCAGAGGGAGAATGAAGTCCGGAGGGTGTCTCGGGTGAAGGGAACTCGCCCATCTTAGTCCTGAAGGAACGTGGGTCACTTTGGATTTTTATTTTGTTTTTTTTTTTTTTAAGTTCGTTTATTTATTTTGAGAGAGACGGCAAGCATGAGAGAGGAGAGGGGAGAGAGAAAGAAGGAGAGGGAGAAAGAGAATCCCAAGCAGGCTCTGTGCTGTCAGCTCAGAGCCTGACTTGGGGCTCAATCCCACAAACCATGAGATCATGACCTGAGCTGAAACCAAGAGTCGGATGCTCACCGCCTGAGCCACCCAGGTGGCCCCACTTTCGGATTTTTAAATAATTTTTTTGAAGATAGCATTTTAGCCTTTTAGGAAAACCTTTACTATACGTTAAATAGGAAGCTCAAACACTCTAAATCCTGGATCAAATTTTAGTGTTAAATAATATACAATAAAAAGTCATAAATACCACAGATCTCTCCCCCCCATAACTCTATTAACTCTAAAACACTGTAAAAACGCAGATATCATTATACTTAAATACCAGTCCAAGTCGCTCTCGGAGCTACGATTATTAGAAACCTGCGCTGCCCTCCCCCTCCCCCACCCCCATTCTCGGTTTGGTTTTTACAAATCTGTACAAGCTGCCACAACCACCTCAATCTCTGTCACACAGTCCACAAGCCCAGTATGCACCTGCTGCTGAATGAATGAATGAATGAATTCAGGGATACCCAAAGAATCCCTGCTTTTCCTGAGGTTTTATAACTCATAAAGGCTGCTGGGTTTTACTTTTTTTTTAATGTTTATTTATTTTGAGAGAGAGAGAGAGAAAGGGCGGGGAGACACAGAGTGCAAGCAGGGGAGGGGCAGAGAGAGAGGGAGACACAGAATCCGAAGCAGGCTCCAGGCTCTGAGCTGTCAGCACACAGCCCGACACGGGGCTCGAACTTGTGAACTGCCAGATCATGACCTGAGCCAAAGTCTGACACTTAACCGACTGAGCCCCCCCCCAGGCGCCCCAGTGCTGCTTGGTTTCAGAAGATAGATCCATTTCTCATGCTAACTCATGGGGGAGAGGCACTTTATAGAAAAATTTCAAGCCATAAAGACATTGGGAAGGGAGAGAAGTGCTTTAAGAGCTGCCTGCTCAGCATGAACACCCCGAAAGGTACACCCACCCCAGGGACCCCAAGGAGGCCAGGGGTGTGGGGCGTCACCCTCCCAACTTCCTAAAGCCCGGCATCCCTGCCACACATGCAGAGTGTCAAGACCGTCCCCATCTAAGGGGCCTGCCAGGAGGTGAAGCACAGGCCAGGGAAGACCGCGGGGACACGGCACTGTTTTGCTGTTGGAGTTCTGAGAGTACACGACTGTCCCTACGGCTGTCACCACAGCGGGAGGGGAGGGGGCTGGGCGCCCGCCCCTGGTGGGCCCTCAGGTGCCAGCTGACCTGACCTAAGTGGGGAGAACCGGAAGTCAGCACTGCACCAGGTTGCTCTGGGTACTTGGATACAGTGGGGAGAAGACAGACAATGATCTCAGGCCCACAGAGCCTGCGTCACAGAGGGAAGAGAAGACAGTATCGAAAGGAAATTAAGAAATTACACACGCAAGATGCTACGTAAGTTGGTAAGTGCTCTGGAGAGGTCTAGCTGGATAATCCTAGCAAAAGCATGAAAAAAACAGGCCAGCACGGGTCCTATTTAAAACAATGGAGGCAGGGGCGCCTAGGTGGCTCAATTGGACTTGACCGTCCAATTCTTCATTTCGGCTCAGGTCATGATCCTAGGGCCATGAGATCAAGCCCCACAGTGGCTGAACGTGGAGCCTGCTTGGGATTCTCCCTCTCCCTCTCTCTCTCTCTCTCCTCCCGCCCCTCTTCCCTACTTGTGCTCTCTCTCTCCCTCAAAATAAATAAACATTTTAAAGAAATAAAATAACAGAGGCAAAGTAAGGTTTGCAGCGATCCTGCCACCGCCTTAGCTCACTGTAGAGACACACCCTCCACAGACTCGCTGCTGAACCAGACGTTACGAGTCTTATTGTGAAACTCGCTTGGGCCCACTTCTCCCCCTCCACTTTTTAAAATTAGTGATTTAGAATTTACTCCTGGTTTTACTTCCCCTGGAACCAGACGCACTAGAGAATCCACAGGCCCTGCAGTCTGGGACCTGGGATGGCACCACGCCGGGCGGCCTCGGGCAAGCTTCTGTGTAACCTCCCAAACCACAGCCCACACATCTGGAAGGAGGGGGCCAGTCATGAGGCTCCGTGCGATAACCCAGACCGACGACTGAGCCACACAGGCCTCACCGGTGCTCGCTCCTTCCTTCCTTCCTTCCTTCCTTCCTTCCTGGCACCATCTACATTCACTGCCCCAGACCAATCGCCAGACACGTTCCAGGCTTAAGGATACTAAACCTCCAGGGAGTTTAGGCTGGGCGTCAGGAGTGGGAGTGCGGCGAGGGGCTTCCAGATTCTGGAAGCTCTATCTGCAGGCTGTGGGCGTGCAACCCAACGCCGGGGTCTTCCAGTGTCCACCTTGGCCCCCAGGCTCCCCAGGCGTAAGCTCACCTCTGTCCCCAGCCTCAAGCCCAGCAGAGCCGGCCTGGCCCCTCAAGCGCCACTCCCCACCGCACAGGCCTTCCTGCGGCTCTTCTCGCCAGGCCTTCCTCCTGGCGCGCTGTCCCCTCTTCCGGGAACACTGCCCCCACCCCCAGACTCCGCTCCCGTGTTACCTTCCCCGCCGACCCCCGCCTGTGCTCCCACGGAACCCGAGCTTCCCGTTTCTCTGCTCAGCACACTTGCCAAGGCTTATTTAACAAGTTGCTTCCCTAACCGATGCCTGTTCCCTAAAGTAGCTCATTTGTCTTGTCCCTGTGTGTCTCTGCGAGAGGCCTGGCCCTGAGCGGGGCATTCCACAAAGATCGGGTAGACTCGGCTGCATCAAAGGACGGACCAGCACGGTGTGCAGGGAGAGGGGCTGGGTGACCTCAGAACGCTGGTCCAAGTCCTGGCTCAGCCGCGGCGGGGACCTCAGCCTCCCGATGAGGACCACGCGGCGGGGGCGCAGGGAAGAGGGCTGGCTGATCTGTAGCCCCCTCTTGCCCTCAATGCACAAAGAATACGGCAGAAGAATGGACATCACCTGTTTGCCTGCTCGAGTGTCAGCTGGGGTTTTAGACTGAGCCTGGGCCAACCAACGCCACGGTCCAGCATGTATGAGCAGTGGTCCCAGGGCCCTGTCCTGGGTGCTGGGGCCGAAGGGAAACGATGACTGCTTCTGCCTCCAGGGCGGCATCCTAGCTTTTCAAGGCAGGCCGGCCCATCTGCTCTCTTTTCCCAGAGGCCGGTCACCGCCCGGGAGGCTCAGACAGAGCCGCCCAGGGAGAAGAAGAAGCTTGAAGGAAGCAAATGTGAAGAGGCCTTCCCGGGAAGGCTTTCTAGGCTAACCTAAGAAATTTGAGTTAAGAGAACCACGCTTAGCATCCATCCTTGCCCCGCAGAGAGGAAAGCAGTAGAAAGAAGGCCCCCTTGCTCCCTCTTCGGGGGAAGCGCGTCTGAGTCAGGAAAAGGCTTTGAATAAACCAGTGATGAACATTTTCCAAGCTGTCGTCCGCAAGCACGTAACGGCCGCCGGCTTCGCGGAGTCCAGCTCTTGGAGACGGAGGCTCAAAGCTGGCAGCCCAGAGGCCGCATCTGCCCGGGGAGGTGTTTCGTTTGGCAGGCAAGGGTTTCCATTTTTTAAAAATGGATTCCAACACTTATAAAATCGGATGGTTTCATAAGAATCCCAATGCCCCATTTCTCTGGAAAACCAGACGGCACCGGGCTGAAGAAGGTAGAAGCGGCCTTAGGAAGACAGACTTGCCCCCTCAGGGTTCTGGAGGCCAGGGTGGGCGAGTGTAGACGTAGGTGGGCAGAACTCAAAGCACGGGGAAGCCCGGACAGCCAGAGACCCCCAAGTGCTCACCGCCAACATCGGCTAAACAGTCAGGCGCAGCCGCTGAAGGCAGTGCTGGCTGCCCGCAGCGGCCCCAGTCCCCACTACTCCCTATAGCCTCACCCCAAAATCTTCACGGATTCATGTTCCTCACCAGCCCCTGCGGGCCTTTAGCTGGCGGCCTCTTAGAAACTCAGGCACAGGCTTCATAAACACTCCCAATCCACAGGCCTCCTTCCCCGCCATCCCCTCCGCCTCCCCACGTGCCCAACCTTCAAGGGCAGAAAGCCCACTGACATCAGAATTCAAGGCCACCTCCTGCGAAGAGCACACAGCTACCCAGGAGAGCAGTCAGAAACTTCCTACGCGGGACGCCTGCCAAGGGCAGGATGTTTTGTAAAAATACGTTGAATAATTGACAATCTATCTGATTCGAGCCGCGCTTTATCGCCGCACATCTGCTGGTCGTTTTACTACATCCGCACAGAATGCCGGCGCGTCCAACTCCCGGGAAGCAGCCGCGTAACTTATTCATGAAGAAAAAAATCGTGCGCGATGGTTAACTTGAAATGACAGAAGTTGTCGTTTTTACTTTAAACAGTTGTCCACCTGAACAGCTCCATTTAAAAATTAACACACTTTTTAAAACTGTTAATATTTGATCGACCCAAGAGACCTAATCTGAAGCTTCAGTCTTTCCCCAAATCCGATATAGATCAGATTTTTTAGGCAATTTCTTTTTTTTTTAATATCTTTTAATGTTTATTATTTTTGAGGTGGGGAAGGGCAGAGAGAGAGGGAGACACAGAATCTGAAGCAGGCTCCAGGCTCCGAGCTCTGAGCTCTGAGCTGTCAGCACAGAGCCTGACGCAGGGCTGGAACCCACGAACCATGAAATCATGACCTGAGCCAAATTAGGATGCTTAACTGACTGAGCCACCCAGGCGCCCCTTTTTAGGCAATTTCAAAGTCTATTGGAAAGGCAGCTGAACTTTTTTTTTTTTAACATTTATTCATTTTTGAGACACAGAGCACAAGCAAGGGAGGGGCAGAGAGAGAGGGAGACAGAGAATCTGGAGCAGGCTCCAGGCTCTGAGCTGTCAGCACAGAGCCTGACACAGTGAGATGGTGACCTGAGGCGAGGTCGAACCCTTAACCGACTGAGCCACCCAGACGCCCCAAGGCAGCTGAACTTTATAAGGAGAGAAAAAAATTATCAAGAATGTGATTACAGACTGGAAGAAATACCTGCTTCTTATCCTGTGTTTTCTTAAAATCTTCACATGCTAGCCAAAATAAAACATTTTCTTCACTGAATTCCTTTTTTAAAAATTCCTGCGGATAAAAAGAAGAAAAAATATCAAGCAGTATTCCACTTTAAAAACAAACAAATAATGCATTTCTCTCCAAGGACTGGTTTGGCAAAATTCAACAAACGACTATGGTTCAACCACCCTGCGAAAAACTCCGCCCTAAAAAACAAAGTGCATGTTTAATGTTAAAGCTAGAATTCATATGCATTTGAACTTAATGACTTTGACATTGTGAAGAAGAGTGAAAACGAAGCAAGAATCTACTCACTAAGGCTAAGCTGGCAATAAATTACCCAGGAGTAAATTAAAGTGGGAGATATATTAGTTCCTTCCAGACAGTGTTTAAACAAAGTACATTCCTCTAAAATCAGCCCCATTTTTTTTAAACAAAAGAAAAGAAAACATATTAAGCATGTCTAAAACTGCCACGATGAAAGCTATTTTAAGTTGGAGGTGAGTTTGCTTTTGAGTCAGCAGCGTGCCCTGCTATTCCACTGTGCCCAGGAAAGTGTCCTCCGTGAGACCTAGACAGGGCTCACGATGGCCTGGCGTCCAGGGATGGTGGTCGCCCAGCCTGTCACCCCTCCCTCGTCACCAAAACAAGGACCGACGGCATCAGGGATCACTCTGACCCGGCCCGAGACTTAAAGACGGGAGTTGGCGGGACTCCCGCAGATACGGGGGATTCTCAGAAGTCACACCTGGTTCTTCCAACTGACACCTGGGGTTTCTGCCAGCCCAAATGGTTCTAGCTAGGCAGCACTGACAATTCCCATCCACCCACCCTCCTCTCTGGGATCAACCTCACTTTTCTAGCGGCTGTCCACCTCTCTCACTGTGTTAATAACGAATCCTGGGCATTTTCGATGCACAAGAGAAAAAAACCTTCGCATCCGAGAGACCCAGACCACCCCCTCCCAGGTGTCACAGAGCTGGAAATTCTTTGTAGATTCTGCCAGTGGGCCCGGCACCTCTTCCCATCATTCCTACCCCCCCCCATCCAGCCAGATGAAAACCAGAAACGGCCTGTGCGTGCCCCCTCAGTTCTGGTCCGTGGCCATCCAGGAAAGCCATCATGGCCATGACAACTGAGGAGTCCTTATTCTCCGCGTTAAACAGCGTTTAACATTTTCAGCGTTCAAAACCGCCCTGGGTTTCCCCCACAGGCATCTAAACTTCTCCACGGGCTGCATCGACCCCGGTCAACAATGAAAAAGGCAAACCCTAAATCTTTTCACGCCTTCTGGGTCTTCCAGCAGATTCTCCAGAGAGGCCGCCCATTTGGCTGTGCTCTTGGGGTTCTGGTGGCTGCTGCTGGGACCCCCGTCACTGCCGTGGATGTCTGCAAAGCAAAGTTCAGAATGCGTTTGTGGCCCAAAGATACTTTCATTTTAAAATATCTGCATATAATGATCATCGCCATCATCACCATCATCGCCATCATCACCATCATCACCATCATCACCATCATCACCAGTGTAGCTAATATATTTTATGGGCCGGGATAATTATACTCTAGGCACTTAACCCAGGGAAAGCATTCTAGTCCTGATAATGACCTTATGAAGTAGGCACTGCCATTTCCTCCATCTTACAGGTTATGGAAACTGAGGCTCAGAGCAATGACAAGAGGGCCTTGCCATTTCCCACCACTCTCCGTCCACCCTTCCTCCATCCACGCGACCCCTGGCCAACCCTCGGGCAGCCCTCAAGTCTCATTCAAGCCATCTTCCCAGGGACCCCCAACTCATTGGCAATTCCTTCCCATTACACTTGGTGCACAGTCTTGTAATTACCGTGCTGTGTTGCGATTACTTGTACGACTGACTCGACAGTCTGCAAGCTTCCGTATATCTTTATCGTGAATCTGCAACACGTGGATCATTGCCCGGCACATAAGTGAAAGTATGTACCAGGGCTGGGATGGGGTGGGAAAAGAGAGACACTGGCTGCAGGTGCAAAATTTCACGGGGGTTCCAAAACACAAAGCAAAACAAAACTAGGACATCAACATGAATGGTATTTTCATGCAAGATTTTCATGCAAGATTTTGAGAAATCAAAATTAATGCGAAGAATCCTGTAATGAGCCAAATACCAAAATTTTAAATAAAGACAGGATGGGTATCACTGATTTTTCTTTGTGCCTCAGGCTCCAAAATGGTTCAGCGTCACACTCTTCCTATGTGTGCAGATTGAAGGAATGAATGACTCTTTGTACCTGTGCATCTGATGCATTCTCTTCCTCAAGACACCTGCAGAGTCCCTTGACTGTAGGAAAGGGGACAGGGACCTCCAGCTAACACACTTCGGCTACTCGCCCAAGAGGAAGAGATAGCAAAGACATGCCTCCAGAATTTGGCCCCTTCCCGGAGTCCAGAGAAAACCATGGAATGTCACCGCAGGTGGGTCCAGGTTCCAAACCCAGTTCGGCCAATTCAAACCGTGTGGTAAGGGGCGACGTTCGGCGTGTGAGATAAAGACGACCCTCCTGACTCTCCGGTTATCCAAGGATGAAAAGAGGAAGCACACCAGCCATCTAGAAGCTCACGCTGGACTCTCAACAAACATCAGTTCCTCTCTCCTCTTCCCTAAAATAATGATCTATCAAGGGAACTATTTTTACAGCTAATACTTTTGTCCCCATTGCCTTTTTGTTTTCAAAGTAGAAACATGTTTTTATAAAGAAAAGTCTGAACGTAGGAGAAAATAAGCTTTTAACTCAAAAATCAGCAAAGCAAACCATTCGAAAAGGATAAGTGAAAAAAAGCCTTAGGAGCATTCACTGCTGCAAACAGTTTACAAATGTTTTTGTTTTAATGTTTATTTATTTATTTTGAGAGAGAGAGGGAGCAAGCACAAGTGGGGGGTGGGCAGAGAGAGAGGGAGACACAGAATCCGAAGCTGGCAGCACAGAGTCTGACGCAGGGCTCGAACTCAGGAACTGTGAAATCATGATCTGAGCCTAAACTGGATGCTTAACCAACTGAGCCACCCAGGCGCCCCTCAGGTGTTTTTGGAAGGAAGTCGTATCACGATACATTGTACTTAATAGTAACTCAGCTTCCATGATCTTTCATGCTCTACTGAGGATCGCCACATGTGTTAATTTCTCAAGCGCTGAGACTGCGTCCCAGCATCTGGGAAAACTACCCGGGGTTCATTTTATTTATTTATTTTTAAAGTTTATTTTTATTTATTTTGAGAGAGAGACAGAGAGCAAATGGGGGAAGGCAGGGCAGGGGGAGGGCAGGGACAGAATCCCAAGCAGGCTCCTCGCTGTCAATGCAGAGCCTGATGCAGGGCTTGAACTCACAAACTGTGAGATCATGACCTGAGCCGAAATCAAGAGTTAGATGCTTAACTGAGCCGCTCAGGCACCCAGCTACCTGGATTTGAGGCATTCACTGGCTGACTGGGGCTGAATGAAACAGAAACCAGAAACCCCAGCTGGAGACAGTGTTTCAGTGTGCATTGGTGATGGAGCGCTTAAGAGAATTATTCGAGACCAATCTATTCCTCTCATCGAGAAGCAAACTCGCTCGAACGCATCACAACTGGACCCGACGCTTCTCTAAAGTGAATCTTCAGTGTGTGGATATTAAATTAGTTCCCTGCTCTCTTTGCAAATGCTAGAACGGCAAGCTTCTAAACGCCAAGTTTCTTCCCCACGAGGTATAAATCAAGTTAAAAGGTCATTATTATAAGTAGGTTCTGCAAGAGGTTCATTCTGCCAAGCATTTCACCCATTTACCATCCTGTCCTTGAATACAGCTTGACGGTTTACTCCCCTTCCTCCGCAGCCCTTCTCTTAAGTAAATAAATGCAGGGACCCAAGTGGGCTATTCCCGGAACAATCTCAGGCAGCCGCAAATTCCTCTCCGTGTCGCAGAGCACCTACTTGGCCCGTAAGTCTTCAACCTGGGTCTGGAAGGATTCCAAAACTCCTGACATTCTTTTCAATAACAAACCAAACCACATCTGGGCTGTCGCTGCCATGCTGCCTTGCAAAGAAATTCACTTGGTGGATTCTCATGTGGCCGAAAGAGTGCCCTGGTTAACCAGACCATCTGGCCCCACCGGGAGATAATTGTCCCTCCCCCACCTTCATGTCGTACTCGAATCATTTTGCATATTAGGCTTCTGTGCCAGCTTTCACTTGAACAAAAAGTCTGAAAATTCAATGCCCACTAGTCTGGTCCACTCCCCTTACTTTACTTCCCGGGAAATAAAGGTTCAGAGGGTAAAATGATCTAGAACTCCTTGATGGAACCAGTATTGGGACTCACATGTGCAGGCGACTGTCCCTACCAGGACCACCTCCACAGAACCCCAGGCTGCTCCAGAACGCGGGGACTTTGCAAATAAATGGCCCTTCCTCTCGGTTCTCTGCGGGGCTACCGCCTCCCTGCCATCAAAAGTAAAGGAACACGTTTCCTGCGACACTGTCACAGAAGGGCACGGAGTTTCCGGAGCTGGCTCGGAAAGGACACCAAAATGCAGCTTGCCACTCTCCTTGGCCATGGTTACTGGTGTCTGGCTTTGCTGCCCTGGATAGAGACAAATTCCAGGGCGCCCGGGCGCCCAGACTCCGGCGCAGGGCATGATCTCGAGGTTTGTGGGTTCGAGCCCCACATCGGGCTCTGTGCTGACAGCTCAGAGCCTGGAGCCTGCTTCAGATTCTGTGTCTCCCTCTCTCTCTCTCTGCCCCTCCCCCACTCATGTGTGCGTGCTCTCTTTCTCTCTCTCTCTCAAAAATAAATATACATTAAAAAAAAAAAAAGACAAATTGCTTCTTGCCTTCTGCCCACCTTTTGCCCCAACCATCCTGACCACAGGAATCTTCTACCCACACTTTGCCTGCTATGTGTTCTTACTTGCCCCAGAAATATTGGTTTGAATTTTTCCAAGACTTCCTGATTGTCTTTCAATCTCGAGGAAGGCTTTTGGCTCTGCCTTTGTTTCTTTATCCCTCTTGACTGGTATCAATACAGACAGACAGCTCTGGAGAGAGCAGCATTCGCAAACTCCATTCATTTAATGGTGCATCTCTTTTCCAAGTCATTATGCTGACCTCCGGGAGGCTGAGCAGAGACCCGCCCCATTTGGCACTGCTCTAGAGATGGCCCCTGAGCTCGGGGCATTTCTGTCACTCGGGGTCCCCTGCTCAGGAGACTTTCACTCCCTCCCAATGCATGTATGTAAAGTTCACCTTTAATGTTATAAGCAGTCCAATAATTGTAAGAAAAAAAAACCTTTCTCTGTAGCAAGCAGGTTTACATCTGAACTTAAGAATAAAAAAAAATCTTGGGGCACCTGGGTGGCTCCTTTGGTTAAGCGTCTGACTTCGGCTCAGGTCTTGATCTCATGTTTCCATGGGTTGGAGGCCCTGCGTCAGGCTCTGTGCTGACAACTCGGAGCCTGGATCCTGGTTCTGACTCTGTGTCCCCCTCTCTCTCGCCCCTCCCTACTTGTTCTCTCTCTCTCTCTCTCTCTCTCTCTCTCTCTCTCTCAAAAATAAATAATAGGGGCGCCTGGGTGGCTCAGTCGGTTAAGCATCCGACTTCGGCTCAGGTCACGATCTCTCAGTCTGTGAGTTCGAGGCCCGCGTCTGGCTCTGTGCTGATGTTTCGGAGCCTGGAGCCTGCTTCAGATTCTGTGTCTCCCTCTCTCTCTGCCCCTTCCCTGCTCATGCTCTGTCTCTATGTCTCTCAAAAATAAATAAATGTTAAAAAAAATTTTTAAATAAATAATAAAAAACAAAATTAAAAAAAGGAATAAAATTCAAGAGTTCCTAGATTCCCAACTACTGGCACTTGGAGCCATAAAGGTGTAATATTCTCCTTTGCTCTTTTGTTGATAAAAGTTGCCAGTTGAGGTGGGTTACACAAGAAAGTAAGCTTGGAATGCACAGATGGAAAAAAAAATCAAACATTTTTCTAGCGGTGTTAAGATCACTCAGCTAGTATGGAATTATTGGTGATAACATTTGTTTGTTTCAATTTTGTCCAGATCCGTTTATCTTTTCTTGTTGTTTTAGTTCACCTATAAACGAAACGTTTTTTGCAATGGAAAAAAAATTTTTTTTAATTTTTTAAGCTTATTTATTTTGAGAGAGGGAGAACAGGGGAGGGGCAGAGAGAGGGAGAGAGAGAGAATCCCAAGCAGGCTCTGGGCTGTCAGTGTACAGCCCAATGTGGAGCTTGAACTCATGAACCGTGAGATCATGACCTAAGCTGAAATCAAGAGTCAGACACTTTACCAACTGGGCCACCGAGGTGCCGCTGGATAAAAAAAAAAAATTTAGGGGCGCCTGGGTGGCTCAGGCGGTTAGGCGGCCGACTTTGGCTCAGGTCATGATCTCGCGGTCTGTGAGTTCGAGCCCCGCATCGGGCTCTGTGCTGATGGCTCAGAGCCTGGAGCCTGCTTCGGATTCTGTGTCTCCCTCTCTTCTCTGCCCCTCCCCTACTCCCTCTCTGTCTCTCAAAAAAAAAAAAAAAAGTTAAAGCATTTTAGATCAGATTTTTGTAGGCACAACACTTATCTTTCAATAAATTTGTCTTCAGATTAATCTGTCATTAGCTAACAACCACAGTGAACATTTATAACTTGTTTATGCTGTGCTGGGTACCGTTCCAAGCGTTTTCCGTGAGTTAAACCATTTGCTTCTCCCAGGGACCCCCTGGTTTGGTTAATATCCCCACTTCGCAGGTGAGGAAATACGGATTAAGTGCAGTAACTTGTAAGGGTCGCCCAGCTCGGAAAGGGGGGTCGGGGTCCAAGCGCAGCTCCAGAGCCCACGGTCTTTACCACGAGACTCTGCTACCATTTTTATTGTTGATATCTGCCGATCTTCACACTCACCAAGGCCAGAACACAACAGCCTTGAAGAGAAAGATAACATCTGGACTGTTGGAAAAGCCTGAGAAAGCTGAGGAGGAATTCCACGTCGATAAAAACCCACACGAGACAGGGCCGGCACCATCTAACACGCAAACACAGGGTACGTACGCTTCCCAGTCACATTTACGTGGGTCTGTGTGGTTTCTGACTTCGGTAAGAGCCATTATTTCGAAGATACAGATGGTGGAGGCTGGTTGCTTGCAGCATATTTTGTAATGCATTATTTATAGATGCTATGATGTCATATCTATCGGAGACTTTCTCCAGACATTAACTCCTTGGAAAGCCATACCCAACAGGCATCCGGAACACTCATCGAGACTGAATGCTTGCAGCACGGACTCCTGCTCTTAGTCCGCAGGAAGGACTGGGTAACGATCCCGCCCAGACAATTCTCCCAAGTCGCATGATGTTCTAACAAAGTCTCAATACCAACTTCCTCAAAGCAGAGTCAACGGACGACATCAAAGAGTCTACCCGAAGTACCCCCAAAACTTACAGCATCGTTAAAGAAAACAAACCAAATATTCAATCTCAGGGAGAGGCAGAAATGTTCACTCCAAAATTCTAAAGTGATTTGGTACACCACACACACACACACACACACACGCACACACACACGCACACACCATACTCCCATAAATATTCAAGGAAAGTGCTCCCCCACGAAACTTATTTAAAACCTCATATCAACTATGCCACATCAAACATATTACATTAAAAAAAAAAAAGCCTTTTTCTTTTTTCCAAACTTAGAAGCCGAGAATCAGTTTGTTACAACTGGTGATCCATGTAAGCCTCCGGAGAAACTGGGCCATGGAAACACTCTATCTAAATATTACTGAAGTGTTTTTCGGCTCCAGTGTCCAACTTCTGAGAATAACTATCCTTGGAGCATGCAATTCCCTTGGTGGGGAGGTCTGCCGGAATGGCAATTAGCAGAATATAATAATAAAAATAAAAAAGCTTGAAAATAACCCTAATAAGAGCAGGCATCGAAGACCAGAGAAGGCGAGGAGGCTGCAGAGGGTCGCCTGGGCTCAGAAAAGGCGTCATGGCATTTTTCACACGAAGCCAGAGACTCCGGAGAAAGCCGGGTGCCTCCGAAGGTCACCAGTGCACCTGTGTCTGCGCTCGGCTCCCCCCCAGCCCCTGCCCTGCCCCTACTGTCCTCCCCACCACCCCCCCCCCAGCAACAGGCAAGCTGAGGACATCGCCGAAGGGGCTGGGAGCCACTCCTTACGTTCCATGCTCTGGGGTCCACCCGAGGAGCTCCACGCAGCCCCAAAACCCGCTGGCTTCTCCGAGACGCTTCGTGCGAGACAGGCCGGGGGGCTGCCGGTCTCCCGAGCACCCTTGGGTCTGGAGGAAAAACAAACCTCCACATCCTCTTTTGAGTGGACTAAACAACAGATGGCCGCTGGTTTCCAGTTTCTACCAGAGGGAAGGAAATAAGAACGCCAGACTGGTATTTGCAGCCTCCCTAGAATCTTCACTTTCTAGGCAAAGACCCAGAAAAAATAAAATTACCCAGGAGCCCTATCCTGGGGTGGGGGGGGTGGTGAAACTGCAGACCCTGTCATTATTTTCTTCACTTCCCAGAAGCCCCCGTGCTTCCCCTGGGGCCTGACAGTCCTGCATAAATGTGTCCTCTCTCTCCCCCCGCCCCCCCCCCGCCCCTACCGCGAGGCAAGTAAGTGACACCGCCCCCCTCCAGCATCAGAGAGACTGCGCATTTCTTGAGGAAGAGCTTCGTCGTCCTCAGGGCCAGGGGTGCTGGGCGCTCATGGTCATGTTGACATTGATGAATGTTTTCTGATAGATCGGGGGCGAGACAGTGAGGATGACAGCTGCGAAAATAGCTGCTTGGCTGAGCACTTGCTATGTCCTGTCTCGGCTTCACAGAGACCCTTGGAGGTCGGGCTCATCTTTGGCCCATTGTACAGAGAAGGAAACAGAGGCACAGTGAGGTTGGATAAACCTGCTCGAAGGAGCGAGCCGAGAAGTAGACGAGGCAGAAGTCCACCCTAAGTCGTCTGGCATCAGAGCCTAGAGAGGGAAGGGCAGTGACAGATGCAAGAAGTAAAAGGCGGGGACTTTTTTCTCACGGAACTTAAAATTAATCGAGAAGAGGAGACCAGGAGTTCCCAGCTGGCCGCCTGCCCACAGCGCCACAGGCTGGCACGAAGTCGATTTCACTGGTTCATGAAGAAATGAGAATAAGGACAAGGAAATATTTACCAAGTGAGCTGGCTTGATGCAGTAAAGACAGCCCTGGGTTGCTCTTAGGAAAGAGATCATTTATTTACCTGGTACGAAATTCAAGAGACAGAAGGGCTTCCCCTCAGCTTGCCTATCCGGTGCCTCTCCCTAGATGCAACAACTTCTAGAAGATTCCTACATATCAGGACATTTCTTTTTCAAGTTTGTTTTGAGAGAGACACAGAGCATGAGTGAGGGAGGGGCAGACGGAGAATCCCCAGCAGGCTCCATGTGGTCAGTGTGCAGAGCCCAAGGCTGGGCTCGAACCCATGAACCGTGAGAACATGACCGGAACCGAGATCAAGAGTCGGATGCTGACGCTCAACGGACTGAGCCACCCAGGCGCCCCCGGGGACATTTCTTTACACAAGATTATATCTTCACTATTCACCGTGTCACACGCCCTTTTGTCCATGGAAGGATAAAGATGGTTGGTGACGGCTTTGTGTATAACGTCCTGACTAGAGAAAAGGGGAAAGGAAAAAAAGGAAGAAGGCAGACAGGAGGCAGCTCCGAATTATATATATATTTCAACTCTAAATATATATATATTTTTAATGTTTGTTTATTTTTGAGAGAGACAGACAGAGTGCAAGCGGGGGAGGGGCAGAGAGAAAGAGAGGGAGACACAGAATCTGAAGCAGGCTCCAGGCTCTGAGCTGTCAGCACAGAGCCCTGAAGCAGGGCTCGAACCCATGAACTGGGAGATCATGACCTGAGGCGAGGTCAGTCATTTAACCGACTGAGCCACCCAGGCATTCCCCCCCCCATATTTTTTTAATGTTTATTTATTTCTGAGAGACAGAGTGTGAGTGGGGGAGGGGCAGAGAGAGAGGGAGACTCAGAATCTGAAGCAGGCTCCAGGCTCTGAGCTGTCAGCACAGAGCCCGACTCGGGGCTCAAACCCACAAACTGGGAGATCATGACCTGAGCCGAAGTCGGAGGGGTAACCGAGTGACCCCTCCCCCCGGGCACCGTAACCCCAAATGTATTTTAACGAGATGACTCAGTGGGTCCCGAGTGAGGCCTTGCAGGTAGCTCTGGACTTGGGCGAGAGAGCTGAGTTCTGGGTCTGTCCCTTCGGAAACGGGCTGCTCCTGACCAGTCCCTGCCCCTTGGCAGCCTCTGCAGCCATCCAGGAAAAGACAAAATGGACAGGCTGCCTTCCGGGGGCAGAGAGGAAGCGAGACACGAAGCTGGGGAGAGTGGCGGGGAGCAGGGAGTCCCAGCTTTGGGAGAAGACTCGGACCGAGGTCACCCTCGGGGAGCAAAGGGGGAGAAGTGGGAACACCCAGCCACCCAAGGGCACAGCGAAAGCGGGGGAAAGGGGCCCGGATGAGGGGTCCCTGAGCACCGCACGGAGGGGGGGCAGCACAGCTGCCCCGCAGGCACTCGGCAAGGCCCTGGAGGGATGCGACCTGACTTAGAAGGGAAACGAGTCCCCGGAAGCCTGCAAGGGGCTGTTTCCTCCCAGTGGCCGCCTCCTGACAGCTCTTATCAAGGAGCTGCTGCTGTCGCCTGCCCAGGCGCCCCGGCCCCCACCGCCGCTCTCGGGGCCTGCCGCAGTGGGGAGATATCTGAGGGAAGCAGGAGACACCAGGGAGAGTAAATTTAGTACAATTTAAACAGCAAGTTTCCGAGCCCAGCGCCTGAGGCCGAGGGGATTACTCAAGCCCAGGGGGGGAAGTGCCTCAGTTCATCCAGGAAGCAGTAGGAAATGGCCCCCCAGACACCTGCTTAGGTTCCCCAAATTCCTACCAGTGACAAAAGGAGACATCAGTCACATACAAAGTCATTCAAGGCGAAAAAAAAAAAAAAAAAGCACCGTTAGCACCTGACACGCACCCACCGTCTACAGGCTGCTTTGGGTGGCATTCAGAGCTGGCACTGACCACGTGGCTGACCACGCTGGTTTAAATCATCGCCCCTCAGCCCAGTCCGGCCTCTCTGTCCCCGCGTTGCTCTCCCTGAACCCACAGGCCTGGGCCAGTTCTGTAGGGAAAGTTTCCCCGGGGGCTGCTGGGTTGTTAAAACAAAGACGTTAAATTGCTATGTTGACCGTCACCTTTAAATAAAAACCTAAGCCCAGCAATAAATCTGAAACTGGTCCCAAGGGTTTAATGGGATAACATACAACAGGCCCCCGGGCAGGGCCATGGCCTGCCTGGCAGGGCGGGGATTCCCTCAACGGGTCACCCCTCAATCCACTCGCAGACGGCCGGCCGGCTGTGGCTTTGGCTTTGCTTTTCAGGTGAGTAGCGTCAGTCACCATCAACGGTGTGAGTGGTGGTGCGGGGCGAAGGGCGGCCAGAGTCCCTCGAGGGGTCCTCGCACTTCAGCGGCATCAGAAACAACTGGGGGGCCCGTGCGGAAAATGCAGCCTCCTCTCCCTCCCGTGGGTCCCCGAGACTGAATCAGTGGGTCCACGGTGCGGCCTGGGAACGTGCATTTTATCGACGCCCTCCTCACCCCCCAGGTGGTTCACGAACACACTTTGAGAAATCTCAGGAACGAGAATAAGGGCACAGCATTCTGAACCTCAGAATGAGGGGGTTAGGAACTCCAAAGCCTCAGCCTGAAGACACTGTCTCCAAAAAGGTTTTGCTGAAAAGCAGGAAAAGTCTACAGTAGAAGGTTCTGGTAGGCGGGACTGTAGCCGGGTCCATGTCTACAGGAGCGGATCCGGCGCTGGCGGGGCTGGAAGCTTGGGCAGTTTGGAGAGCCACTTTAGGAAAAACAATTCAAAATCGCCAAATAAAAACACAGCACAGGGTCCCCTGGGTCACTTGGCTGGCTGCCCGGGACCTCCACCCCAGGCCCTCGCTCCCCCTTTCCCGCTTGACCCCTTCTTTTCTCACTGCCGGATGGTGATGCCCAAATGGCAGGGCCTCGTTTGCCCTTTCCCACCAGCGTGCCCCGCTTTAAACCTAAAAACCCAAAGGAGATTGGGCTCTCGGAGGTCAGGCACCAAATACCAACCCATGATGTTTAGCTACTAACCTTGGCATCTGTGACTGAACCCCACGTCATAAGGCTGAAAAGTTGCTGCCCTAAAAAGAGGTGCACTCCACTGGTGTCCCTAAAACTGTCCCAGTCTTTCTGGAGAGAACCCACACACATATACACATATAACACCCTCCCCCCCGAAACCACGTAGCCCCTAAAATGAGAGCAAAGCAATGAATAACCCTGATAGAGATGTTCAGAGCAGCTCTGTTTATCATAGGAAAGGGGGAGGCCAACCGTTATTATTCATTTATTTGGTGCCAGGGAATGCACCAGGGCCTTCATATGTTTCAGCGTGTTTAATCCCTCAAGTCTGTGAAACCCACTTTACAGACGGGAAAACAGCCCCAGAGGTGTGCTAGTACGCCAGGGAGGAGGGGAAGCTTGATTTTCAGCGATTCCCCTGGTATAAATACCCACCCACAGCCGATTTCAAGCTTTCCATGACTTAGCAACCAGTTCTCAAATTTCCCGATCATTTAGCAATTGGCTCAGAGGTCAAGTATCTTGCCCAAGGTCACTAAATGGTAGAGTCAGGGCGGTAACCAGGAGTCTAACTCCGGAGTCCAGGCTCTGACTACCGCTCCAGAGGCCTGTGAACACTGGACAACAGAGAGGGGCTGAAAGGAGCACCCACAAAGGAATCCTTTGACCCTCGGACAGCACGGCGAGGTTTACGTGACCACTAACACCAATATAAGCTCTTTACAATAACCCTATGAAGTCCTGCCTTATCAGGATTGTCCCCAATATTAAAGGCAATGATTTGCATAACAGATGGGAAACCGGCTCCATTTAAGTGCTCCAAGAGGGATCGCTGTTTTATTCTCACTTTGCAAATCCTTACCTGCACAGACACAAAGTTTCCACAGCCGTGGAGGTGGGACTTGGTCCCAGCCAGTCTGGTCCCTGTTCATCCGCTTAACTGCAATGTCCCTCACAAGATATGATAGTCCGTGAAAACAGGACATGGACCAGCAAGCCCCGGCTCTTAGCACCATGAAGCAGTCACTCGTGGAGTGGAAAACCGAGAAAAGCCTCCGAACTCCAGAGCCAGGCAAAGCTGGGTTTCCAACATTCTCCACCACCTCCTAAGTGTGACTTGGGGCGAGTTACCTAACCGCTCCTGGCTTCCGTTCCCTCCTCGGGGGACGTGGCCAGTAACAGTACCTATGTCAGGGGGTCGTCCTCCGGGCAGAGGGAGAACACAGACCGGGGCGAACCGAGACCCGGGCCCACATAGACAGCTCAAAGGGGCACAGCCACTATTCTGCACAAAAACGGTAGGATGGTTGGAATCAAAGGCATGGTCTCATCTCCACCGTGGATTCTTTGTGCTATCAAATTGCTCCGAATCGTGGCTCCGGCTGGTCCATTGGGACAGCCAAGCCCAGGCCACGGTCATGTCAGCGCTCCCCCGGCGAGAGCTACAGACGCGCCTTCTCCACCCTGGGGCTCGCCCTCCTCCCGCGCCCACATTCAGGCCGCGCAGCGCAGAACTCAAGGCGCCGGGCACCCCAGGCCCCGCTGCCAGTCCGGTGCCCCCGGTCCAGCGGTGCCTCCTCTGGGCGCCGCGCGGGCATCGTTCTCAACAACGCCCGCAGCCGAGAGAGAGGCAGGGAACTCCAGTGACGAAGGGACCCGTGCGACGTTCTGCTTTCGGATCTAGAGCCCGCACTCCCTCCAAAGTTTGGGGGTGTTCGGGATCTCCTTTCTTCTCCCAGACCATCACTAAAAAGAAAACTGCTGTCGCTTCCCCTTTTGTCCGAACTTCCTCCCCGGAGCGCCTCTCGGGGGCTCGTGCGCTCCCGCGGCGGCTGCGACCGCAGGGACGCTGGACGGAGCGAGGACAAGTGGCGCGGTCCGCGGGGACTTTTGTAGGGTGGCATCGCCCAGCCGCGCCCGAACACAGGAGGGAGGGAAGGATGCCGGGGACCCTGCGCGGGCAGCGGCGGCCCAGGCGGCTGCTCCGGGGCCCCGGTCCCCCGCCCGCCGGCCCGGGAGCCGCTTACCTGACGGCGGCCGCTTCCTGCTGAGCCGGCTCACGGCGCGGTTAAACATCGCCGCGGTCGCCCGGGGAGGAAGGAGGAGCAGCCGCGGCGGCCCGGCGGCTGAGCCTGGAGACGGCGAGGAGGTGGAGGCCGAGCAGGAGGAGGAGGAGCCGGCTCGGCACCGCCCCGGCGCGCCCGCGCCCGCCCCGCCGCCCTCCTCCCGGCCAGGCGCCGCGTGGCGCGCTCCGTGCGCCCTGCCCGCCCGCCCCGGCGGGGGCCCCGCGGTCCCCCCTCGGGGTCCCGGGCGGGCCAGGGCGGCCCCCGCCGGATCGGATCCCGGGACCCGACCCCGCGCCCGGGATGGAGCTCACTGTCCCGGAGGGAGCCCGCGCCGCGCGTGCCTTAGGAACTCTGCCCTGGCGCCCGTGCGCCCCGGGGTCCCCCGCCGCCCCGCGGAGCTCTCCAAAGAGGTCGCCCCGGGCCCCGCCCCTCCCGCCTGGAGACTCTGCGTCCAAACCGGTCTCCCGCCCTCTTCCTGCAGCCGCGGGGAACGGGCACGGCGCGGCGGGCGCACAGCGCTCCGCGGCTCCGCGCGCCTTCGCCGGGCGGCAATCGGGGGTCCCCTCCCGCTACACGGACCCGGAAGGCGGGGCCTCGCGGTGCAGCAAACCCCGGGCGCGGCCCGCGGCCTGCGCCTCCTCGCCCCCGGGATCCGGGATCCCCGCGGGCCCGGGCCTGCCCGCCCGGCGACTCCATGGGTGCCGGGCCCTCTCGCGGCCGCGGCAGCCGGTGGCGCGTCGCCAGGGTCCCGGCCGCGCGCGCAGCGAGCCCAGCCGAGCTGCGCGGCGCGGGCGCCAGAACTTGGGCGCCAGGGGCGGGCCTGGGCAGAATTCTGCAGGAACCCTGCGGGTTCCCGCGCGCGGTGATACCTCTGCCCCCACCCCGCGGCCGGCCGGGGACGCGTCTCTAACTTGGGGGACACGTGCTGCAGCTTCCGGCAGGGCGTTTGCCCAACGCTCGGAATCACTCAGGTCCACGCTGCGCCCCGGTTCCGATTTCTCCTCTCCCACCACCAGTCACCTGCTCAGCCCCCCGCCCCGCGCTCTAGCTATTGTCTCATTTCCCTGCAAAACAGCCCCAAAGGGAGCGCCGTTAGCCTCATTTTCTTGAGCGTTCGGTTTGCGAAGAACTGTCTTTCCGGCGAGTCTTATTTTTCTCCTTGTGTATCTGGCTTTGTCTCCAAATTGGTCTTTATTTTTAGCTGTGCTAATTGCTATTTTTCTAAACCGCTCCCCAGTCGCCGGGCCCTGCCACCCAGCCGTTTGCAGTGTTTTCACTAGCTGGCACTTTTCTTTTGTATCTTCTATTCTGAGCCGCCCGGTGCGCCCGTTTTTCCTCCCGCCTTCTGCCCACCCGCTCGGTCCCAGGCCTACCCCATCCCTGGCCTCCTGTGGTGGTGTCTCATTTCTGTCCTCACTCTTGCGACCTCTCCAAGCCACTTTCCTCCGAGTATTTCTGAGCGCCCCCTGTCCCGGGCTGCCAGCAGAGAAGCTTCTGGCTCCTGAGGCTGGAAGATGGGGAAGATGACCTGGGTTTGGGGATGCGCTGGAGGATGGCGGAGATTCCGGGGACCAGGCACAAGCTTAGAACCGGCAGAAGAGCTCAGTATAAAAATCCCCCTCCCTGGAGCCTGCTTTGGATTCTGTGTCTCCGTCTCTCTGTCTGCCCTCCTCCTGCTCATGCTCCGTCTCTATGTCTCAAAAATAAATAAACGTCAAAAAAATTTTAAAAAATCCCCCTCCTGCTGTTGTTGGCCTCCTCTCGGTGCCCTCCCCGCAGGCTTCCAGGCCCTTGTCACAGCACGTCAACCCCAGGCGGCCGCTTCCCTCTTGGTAAGCGCAGGACTTTTGAACTCCGGCAGAGTCCTGGATCCCAACGGAGTGGTTGCATTCTCATAGCAGCGACAAGGGCATTTGTGCAGCAGCCTCCCCCAGAAAACGGCTCTGGGGGCCAAAGTACAGGCAACATACCAGGTAATTCTAACACAGGAAGTAAGGAGACGGGCACAGTGCGTGAGCCTCCGGCGTCGCTAAATATGCCAGTTGCCAGGTCCAGCCCCGCAGTGTCCTGAAGTGCCCTGGTGTGGCCTAGGACATGCTCACCAATGCCTCCCGAGCTACGGGGGCAGCCAGGCCTTTCTGAGATAAGGGGAAGATAGCACAGCTTCAAATGCTTCCACTGTCCTGCTAGCGACTCCAATGGCGAGTACAAAAATAAAGACCATAGGATCATGGGGGCACCTGGGCGGCTCCGTCGGTTAAGCCTCGGTTGGTTTCAGCTCAGGTCATGATCTCACAGTTTGTGAGATCGAGCCTTACGTGGCACTGTGCGTCAGCACAGAGCCCTATTGGAATTCTCTCTTTCTCCCTCTCTCTCTATCCCTCCCCCTCACGTGCTCACTTGTTCTCTCTCTCTCTCTCAAAATAATAAACTTAAAAAAATTAAAAATAATGAGCATGGTGAAGGTATCATGTACACAGTTTAAAACGTCTGTTTGAATGGAAACCAATTTGACAATAAAAAAATTTTTTTTTAATTTTAAAAAAAATTTTAAAAAACCTTCTGTTTGGGGACATGAAAAGACTGTCTTAGTGAAGTTGCTTTAAATGTCTGTTTTAAGTGTCTAAAGATCTAAAAGCCAGTTTTCAAGCTGCACTGTCTCAAAGACCAAGAACACAAGTATAGAGCCTCATGATTCCTGAAGTTTACCAAAAGAAAATACACACACCGATACATACACAGGATTAAGTTCTGCCCGCGGTTTGCATGTGGGCTGAAGGCGCCCACCATCCAGACAGCATTACTTTCTGGAGCTCATCTCAAGGCTTCTCCAATCTCGCCAAGAACGGGACAAGAGGTTTGGTCTCTTCCTACCCCCGTTGGTCTCACCTTTGGCTGAACAACCCTCAGTTGGCCAGGCAAGGAGAAAGAGCCTAGGACGTCAGAGTGATCATTGACTTCAGAGTTCAATATTTCTTGTTCTCCTCAAAAACTTAAAAAAATTAGTAAGCTGCGAGTGTATTATAGCATCTCTTTTATTTCACTCTACAGATTATATTTTGTAGTCTCTCATAAAGAGTGTTCTAGGCCATTTGAGGCAGGTGAGGTACATCGTATGCTGAATAAATAAGTACCCCACTTGGACTCGAGAGACCTGGGTACCAGTCCTGGGCGTGTGGCCAACCAGCCGCGTATCTTCAAACACAGCCTCATGGGATTGGACGAGGAAAGGATGCCACCTACATTCTAGGGGCGTGGCGTTCACTCGCGATAAACAAGAAAGCACCTGGCAAAGTGCCCGGCACGTGTAGGCACAAGAATTTACTGGAATCTGAATTACTCTTGCTCCCCCTTACAGTGCTGCTTTAGTAAACTTTAGCCTATCTACACAGTGAAAAGTGGCATTTTTAAAAGAAATGATGGGGAATCAGCAGGATTAGTAACAGTGTCAAGCAAGTGACACGCACAGAGGACCGAGGAAAGTAAATTGTTACGACCTCCCTGGAAGGCAAGAGAGGCAGATGTGTTAAGATGCATATTTGGCAACATGTATAAAAGCTTTCAAAATGTTTATGCCCACGGGACCAGTGAATAATTCTACAACTGATAATTTATGCCAAAGAAAGACTAAGAGGTGCAAAGATTATGTGTTCGGTGGAACATCCTAACTCTTTTTTTATCAATGCTATTTCCAGTGCTCTAAACGCTCATTAATGGAGTGACTAAGCTACAGTGCATTCCTATGATGGGATATTTAACAGTTGTAAGGACTGCTGTTTTTTTCTTTTTTCATTGAAAAAAATCAGGATACAGATATAGAGAAAATTTTCAGCGAGGAAGAGGAAGAAATACAGTCTAGTTATGGACAGAAAGCTTGCAGAGAACTATTCCAAAATGTTACCAGCATTTCTCTCTCCATAGGCTAAGGGGTGGTTTTAATTTGCATGATTACATTTTCTGATTTTGCAAAATTTTCTGCGGTGTATGTGCTTTCGAATCAGGGAGAAAAAATCAGTAGTTTGGAAAAACTGGTCCAGGTCTCTACGGGGTTGAACCTACCAATATTTAAACCCACATTTTTACATCCGTGTTGCTGTCTTTAAACCCTGCATTTCCCAGGAAGGAGCCAGCAGACGCCAAGGGCCTTTCCCGTCTTTGATCTCCCTCGCATTTCAAGTCACACGTTCATGGCTGATCACGGCCAGAGGGGTCCTTGGAAGTCAGGGTATTACCCTGCAGATCAGGAAACCGAGGCCCAGAGAGAGCTTCAGCGAGGACGTGGTGCTCGGTCTCCTGAGAGATTTGAGCCTGTTCTCCCCTACCCCCTCTTGAGCCACGCTCCTGGTGTTCCTTCTGCCACGTTTGCTGTCCCCATGCCGCCTCCCCTTCTTCTCACAAGTGGGCACCGCCCCCTTCGTCTTCGGAGCGCTTCTTCTGCACACCTACTCGCCTGATCATCTCACTAAGTCTCACGGCTTTCAATGCCATCCTTTTAATTAGGCATTTTTTAGAGTCGTTTTGGGTTGACAGCGAAATTGCCCAGGATGCACAGGAGAGTTCCCAAATACCGTCTTGACCCTCAATGGGCACGGCCCCCCCTTATCCACCTCCCCCACCGGAGTGAGACATCTCATGTAGGTGATGAACCTACGTGACACGTCATACACCCAAGTCCATGGGACTTGCATGGGATGCAAGCCGTATGTCGCCTTCTAGCATACTACATTTTTTTAAAGACAGTTTTATTTTTAATTTTTATGTTCTTTTATTAGGGGTGGAGGGGTTGGGGGGGAGAGAGAGACAGAGAGAGAGATATTTTCTCTCTGTCTCTGTCTCTGTCTCTCTCTCTCTCTCTCTCTCTCTCTCTCTCTATTCCATGACCCCAGGATCATGACCTGAGTTGAAATCAAGAGTTGGATGTTCAACCGACTAAGCCACCCAGGCGCCCCCAGCATACTACATTTTACTTGTTACGTTTGCCGTCTGTTTCTCTGTACAGTCCCTGCCTTCACCCTACCTTCCATTCTCCCTGGAGTCCCGGCACCTAGAAGGTAGGGCCTGTCACGCAATAAGCACTCAACAAAACATGTTAATGAACCAAGAGAATCCTGATCTCCTCTCTCCCAAAATTCCACTAAGGTGACAGAGAAGCCATTAAAAACAGGTATATTTTTATAGTAAGGTATAAACCCACCTGGACAAGGAGGCAACGATGGAAGAGAGATTTCAGCCAGTCTGAAAGCAGATGGAAATGCAGAAACTACTAACTCAGAAATTCCACTTCTTAAGCATCTGCCCGAGGGAAATGAAGACAAATGTCCACACGAAAACTTGTGCGTGAGTGTTCATAGCAACATGAATAATGGCCCCAAAGTGGAAGCAACTCAAATGTGCATTGACTGACAAATGCACAAGCAAGCGTACTTCGGCTCGGGTCATGATCTCACCATCCGTGAGTTCGAGCCCAGCGTCAGGCTCTTTGCTGACAGTTCAGAGCCTGGAGCCTGCTTTGGATTCTGTGTCTCCCTCTCTTTTCACCCTTCCCCGCTCATGCTCTCTCTCTCTCCCTCAAAAATACACATAAAAAAAAATTTTTTTAAAGGGAATGAAGTCCTGATATATGCTACAACAATGGATGAACCTTAAGAATGTTACACTGGGTGAAAGAACCACCACAGAAGAGCACACATTTCATAAATCATAAGTGGATACGATCCCATTTATATAAAGTCCAAAATAGGCAAATTGGTGGAGACAGAAAGCAGATTAGTGGTTACCCAAACCCAAGGCAAGGAAAGAGTAGGCAGGGACTGCTGATAAGTACAAGCTTGCTTTGGGGGATGATGATAAAGTCCTAAAATTAGATTACAGTGATGGTCGCACAACTCTGTAAATATGCCAAAAGTCATTTAAGTATATGTTTAAATAGATGAACTCTGTGGTATACAAATTATACTTCAACAAAATTGTTTAATTTTTTTTTAATGTACAAAGATAAAAAATGGGTCACATACAAAGGTTTAGAACTTAAACTACCAGTGACCTTCTTGGAAAGCTACTGGAAGATGTGCTGCACCAAAAATGGGTAAACGCAGAAATAGAGGAAAACAGGCTCCTGGGATCACGGTGGCAAAGTCCCCGTTGGTGTATCAGGTGTGTGACAGAGCAAGGGCAACCAGTCTAGATGGAAGCATCACAGTGAAGCCTCCAGGTGCCTCATTTGATGAGTTTGAATGTTTAGAAATTGTATTGAGATGCATATGCTAAAGCTGTTGCTGGATTAGGTTAAAATTGGTGACAAGTATATAGAAAACTAAACAAAGAAAAATCAGGCAATTATTAACTCCAGAGGAAAAAAAACCAGAAAGCACAAAAAAGAAAACTATCAATAAACACAGTTCTCTGCAGACTTTGATATATTTGTGGGAGGGAAATGAAGAGAATAAAAAGTAAGATGGTTAAATCTTCATCCATCCAAAGGGGAACTCAGAAGAAAATTCTAAGACTGTTGTATTAAAAAACAGCAGCACTGTATATTGTTCATGACATATGGAGGTAAAGTATCACAAGAAATCATTCAAGAAAAGGGTAGCCTCTGAGGACTAAGCCTGGGAAGGGATGGTGAAGGGGAGTGTTATTTTTCATTGGCTCTTAGTACCATTTGACTTTTTAAACTCATACGTATACACTATTTTAATGAAAATAAAATCAGCTTTAAAAATTCTAGCAGGGGCACCTGAGTGGCTCAGTCGGTTAAGCGTCGACTTCGGCTCAGGTCATGATCTTGCAGTTTGTGAGTTCAAGCCCCGAGTCGGGCTCTGTGCTGACAGCTCAGAGCCTGGAGCCTGCTTTGGATTCTATGTCTCCCTCTCTCTCTGCCCCTCCCCTGCTCATGCCCTGTCTCTCTCTCTCAAAAATAAACATTAAAAAAAAAAAGTTCTAGCAATCACCACCTGCCTCGTACATAAGGAAAGAGGTAAGGCTTGGTGATATTGGAGTGCCAGGGTGGCTCAGTCGGTTAAGCATCCAACTCTTGATTTCAGATCAGGTCATGATCTCATAGTTCATGAGTTCGAGCCACACATTGGGCTCTGCACTGACAGTGCCAACACTGCTTGGGATTCTCTCTCTCGCTGCCTCTCTCACACACACTCTCTCTCTCTCAAAATAAATAAACTTAAAAAATAAAGACTTGGTGATATCACTAATAATGGTAACAGCTAGATTACTATGTGCTTGGCACCGTTCTAAGTGCTGTTTGAAATACTGTTCTCAGAGAGAAGGAGGCAAATCACAAGAGACTCTTAAATACAGAGAACAAACTGAGGGTGCATGGGGGGGTGAGAGGGGAAAATGGGTGATGGGCATCGAGGAGGGCACTTGTTGGGATGAGCACTGGGTGCTGTAATTTGACAATAAATTATATTTTAAAAAATGAAATACTGTTCGCATTCAACGACCCCTTGGAGGGGCCTCAGTTCTAGACTCTTCTAAGGGTGGCCAGATCACCTACTTCAAGTACAAGTGTGGCACTTCGTGGATTAAAAAGCACATTCACACATATTTTCATTCGCTCTTCACTAACGCAGTGATATGGGAGTTTATAGATGAAGAAACCGTCTCTGAGAGGTCTGGAGAACTCCTCAATGTCACGGGTACAAGTGAAAAAGGAGGGCTAGCGTTCCGGTCTTTTGGCTTCTGGTGCTCTCTGCAGGACTGCCCCCCATCCCCCCAAAAAATGATTGAAAAAAAAAATCCGTGTTCCAGGTGTCTACTTTGTAACACTGTACCCTCCTGTTATTTTTAAATGTTTAAGCAGAAAAGAGTCTAGCATTTCCAAGATTCTTAACCTGGACCTTCTTTCAAATCTAGATTCAAAAAACATCCTCTGGGCGGCGCCTGGGTGGTTCAGTCAGTGAAGCCTCCGATTTCTGCTCCGGTCATGATCTCACGGTTTGTGGGTTCGAGCCCGGTGTCGGGCTCTGTGCTGACAGCTCGGAGCCTGGAGCCTGCTTCGGATTCTGTGTCTCCCTCTCTCTCTGCCCGTCCCTTCTCGAATTCTGTCTCTCTCTCAAAAATAAATAAACATTAAAAAACACGGGCACCTGGGTAGCTCAGTCGGTTAAGCATCCGACTTCAGCTCAGGTTATGATCTCACGGTTTGTGAGTTTGAGCCCTGCGTTGGGCTCTGTGCTGTCAGCTCACAGCCTGGAGCCTGCTTTAGATTCTGTGTCTCCCTTGCTCTCTGCCCCTCTCCGGCTCATGCTCTGTCTCCCCCTCTCTCAAAAATAAACAAACATTAAAACAAAAACAAAAACAAAAAAATTCTCTGAAAAGCAAAACAAACACACACCTCCCCCACCCCGCCCAGTTGTGCATGGGAACCCACACACTCACACATACATAGAAGGCATAAACATGCATAATACTATTCTGGGATTTCCTGAACAATCGCACTGCAACACACACCCCCGGCGAAGTGCTGCCCCGTTCAGTGGGATCATGCGGACCCCCTACGGAGGCAGCTGGGGAGCCGCCACTGCTGAGTCCTTTCCAAAAACTCCTCCTTTGCTACGTCACATTCTCCGGGATATAGCGAGCAATAGTTTGTGGACCTAGCCGGTTTTGGGAAACCGCCACACGCTATTTGACGAAAATCAGAAGAACGTGGTGAGTGGTACGGAGGTGCTCAGGCAGGGGTAGAGACACGGCTGCAGAATCGCTGGGCCAACCAACCGCTGTGGCTTGTACCCCAAGCCCAGGAGTGACTTCAAAAGAATCAGCACTTGGGAATTACAGGTGATTCCTTTTAAAGACAAAACCATATATTTCACATCCTGGATCTATAAAACCAGGCATGGTTAAAAGAGAATGACTTTATAAAAGCAAAAAGTTACATTAGTAAAGTTTATGGCCATTATATAATACACCCACAAATGTTCCTTACTAAACTTAATTTTAAAAATGGACACTTTATGAACTAATCAACCCCGTAAGACAGAGTTCAATAAAAAAATATTAAAAATCATTTTTAACCTGAACTAATTAACCCCATAAGACAGAGTTCAATAAAAAAAATATTAAAAATCATTTTTAACCCGAGCCTAATTGATATGACAAATGCAAAAGTTTTAATGATTTTTATTCAGTCTTCTGGTTATTCATTATGCTTGTAAATTAATCTCTAAAACTCTTGAAAATGCTTTTTAAAATCATAAAACCCAACCGAGATACTGTTAGAAAGCAATCTAAAAGATATTAAAATGTTTCCATTTATGATTTCCAAGTACCTTTTGACCAGTCATCAAATTTCACCTAAAAGCTATTTTATACCTGCTTTACCAGTGATTGTAGAAAATGTGTCAAAAAAAGTAGTAAACACTTAAGTTTGTTTTGAGAGAGACAGAGAGAGAGAGAGAGTTTGTGTGAGCAGGGAGGGGCAGTGAGAGGGAGAGAGAGAATTCCAAGCAGGCTCTGTGTTGATAGCGCAGAGCCCAATGCGGGGCTTGATCTCAAGAACCATTAGATCATGACCTGATTCGAAACCAAGAGTCGGACGCTCAACAGGCTGAGCCGCCCAGGTGCCCCATCACTCAGATTATGAATATACTTAGGGTGGAAAAATACATGTGCGTATATGTGTATAGGTGTGTATGCACATGCGAACACACACATATATGTATGTAGCTGCAAATATACATATACATATGTAAATGAGGTTGCAAGCAAGCTGAAACAGGATTGTTGACACAGCAACTAAATGCATTTTTTACAGTTTTTTTTTTTTTTAGTAATTCTTCCCACCCAAAGTGGGAATCAAACTTACAACCCTGAGATCAAGAGTTACATGCTCTTCTGACTCAGCCAGCCCCGCGGCCAAATGCATTTTGGAGACACTCTGTACAGCTTACGTCTTTCAAGCGTAGGCATTAATCCCACACGGAGATCTGGCAATCGTCAGAGCCAAAGTTGAAGCCCAAAGATCTTTCCATAAAAAGGAGTTACCTGTATAAGGAGGCAAATACCACAAATTTCTGGCTATCGGTATCATCAGATGATCTCTATTGATAAAGACAGGAGAATCCATTAATGGTACTTAGTTTGATACGCCTCCAGCCCCAAATACTAAAACGCTTTCTTTAATAGCTGCAAATCCCACGCATTTACATAATAGGCTATAAAGCGCCGCTCTGGACCCAGTCCCTGTTTTGAAGGGATTTATAGGTACAGGTACAATTTGTTGCCGGGCACTACTTACAACCTTCAACAATCTTTTCCAGCTGGGGCCAAGTCTGTTCTCAGCCACCACTATCCTCAACCTTTTTTAGTCATGGTCACCAGAAAGTTTTTTCACCCTTAACATAAACAGCGGTAAATTCTCCAAGTGCAAACATGCCATTCTTGACTTTATAGGCTAAATGGATACCGGGCAGTTGAGGAATAAAGGCTATTATCGGCTACGTGTTGCAGGCATTTAGAACTTTGTAGTATTGGATCCACTTATTTCTTCATGTCTAATATTTTTATGTCATTAGATTAAACATACCAGTAGATTAAAAGTCAAGAGGATATTCACTCGTAGGTTGGTGACCAGCTGAGATCTGAACTCTCCTAATGTCGAGCACCTAAGTTCTGTCATATAAAATGGACACTTAACGAGGCAAAGATGTGGCAGGGGAGCGTTTCTCAAGAGGAAAGGGATCTAACAACACTCCCCTAACTAAATCTGCACGGAGACCCGGATTCGGAGAGCCGGGGACGAACCGGAGAAGTCAACAGTATCTAGACCGAAGCAGAAATGGTTCTTCTACTTTCTTACTACTTTTGTTTTTTAATTTTTTTATGATGTTTATTTTTTTTTGAGAGAGACAGACAGAATGTGAGCCAGGGCAGGGGCAGAGAGAGAGGGAGACACAATCTGAGGCAGGCTCCAGGCTCTGAGCCTGACACGGGGCCCGAACTCACAAGCTGTGAGACCACGACCTGAGCCGAAGTCGGACGCCCCACCGACTGAGCCACCCAGGCGCCCCTACTTTATTGCTACTTTTAAATGTGACCTGTAAGATCTAAAAATCGTGTATTTTACTGCAGTGCAAACACACAACATAAAATTCACCAGCGTGGCTATTTCTAAGGCTACGGTTCAGCAGAGTTACATGCACGCAGACTGTCGTGAAACAGATCTGCGAACACTTCCATCCTGCGAATCGGAAACTATGCCCGTGAAACAATTCCCCCTCTGCTTCAGCCCTTGGCAACCACCGTTCTAGTTTCTGTTTCTAGGAATTTGACTGAGAAACCTCATATAAGTGGAATCGTTCAGGACTTGTCTTTTGGGGACCAGCTTATTTCATTCAGCTCATGTCTTCCAGGCTCATCCGGGTTGTAGCGTGTGTCAGCATTTCCTTCCACGTAAGGCTGAATCATGTTCCACTGTACGTGCGTCCATTTTGTCCCTCCATCCATGTACCGACGGCCATTTAAGTGGCTTCTATCTCTTGGCGGCTGTGGACAGTCCTGCTATGAACATAGGTGTACAAATTTCTCTTTGGGAATCTGCTTCCAGGTTGGGCATGTGTGCACCCCAAAGTAGAATTGCTAGATCTTACGGGAATTCTATTTTTAATTTTTTGATGAAGTTCCATGCTATTTTTCACAGCGGCTGCACCATGTTACATCCCCACCAACAGTGCGCGAGGGTTCTAATTTCTCCTCAGCCTCCCAACACCTGTTAGGTTTCTTTCCCTTTAAATATATACAGACCCTTTTTACATCCGTGGTAAAGTTTTCAACGTAAGTTACTGAATGTTGAACGAAATTGGAAATAACCGTCCAAAACATTTCAAGGATTTCAAAATGCATACAGTTGACGAAATCATCATTCCCAGAACTTTTAAACATGTTAACTTCAAGGTCTTTTTCTCAAGTTAGATTTCTACTTCTTCTTTCATTAGAACACCCTGCCTCATTCTAGTCCATCGGGAAGGGCCACTCAGTGGTTAACACAGTAGTGGCTGACAGTGACA
The DNA here is from genome assembly GCA_030068075.1 of Paguma larvata. Classification (NCBI taxonomy): domain Eukaryota; kingdom Metazoa; phylum Chordata; class Mammalia; order Carnivora; family Viverridae; genus Paguma; species Paguma larvata. The sequence continues at coordinate 25,963,597 of CM057837.1, read as the reverse complement.
GAGAAGGGGAGGGGAGGGCACCGGTGTGACAGAGGCGGAAGGGATGAATTTGTGCCCAGACTGGTCTCTCTCGGAGACTTCCTTTCCAGCCACTGCCACGGCACCTTCGGGAACACCAGTAGGAGCTCTTGGGAAGAAGCAGATTTGCCGGCTCCCCAAACTGGGCCTCCTGTCACTGGTGGTCGCCACCTCGGCTGCCGGAGGAGGGTCTCGGCGGCCCACTGGACTTTGGGAGATACCCGAGAGGGGCAGGAACTAGGTCTTGGAAAACAGAATGGCCTGTACCGCTTCCCTTCTCAACACATTTGCCTGGCTCTAACAGTCAGACTACTGCTCCGCATTTGTGCACGGATCTCCTCCCCTTCCGCTCCGGGTCCTACTTTTATTACCTGCCATTAAGCCCTTTAAATAACAGTTTGCAAATTTATCTCGCGTAAACCCATTTATTCACCCAACAACTGTTTATTAAGCACCTAACGCCACGCCATGAGTGGTAAACAAAAGACGAGATCCCTACCCCTGTGGAATTTATAATCTAGTAGAATATCATTAAGCAAGTAATCACATAAATACATGCCTAGTGTCTCAAGGATCCTAAATACAGGGATAATGAAAGCACAACTGAGGGACCCCTAAATTACACGTAGGGCTGAGGCACAGTCAGCGACTTCAGAGAACAATGACAGACCACATAAATAGCCAGGTAGGCAGAGGCAGAAGAGCCTTCTAGGTCAAGAAGGCATATGCAAGGGCCCTGTGGTGGGAGGGTTCCGCGAACAAAGGAAGTGAAAGATAGCCAAGGTGACTGGGGCTTGCTAACAGAGAGAGCAGGCTGGAGAGAGGCTGGCCGGGTAGGTAGGCGCCTGGTTGTGCAGAGCTGTAAAGAGACTAAAGCACTTGGGATTTTATGCTGAGTGCAATGGGAAGTTATTGAGGCATTTTCAGGCTACATGTTAATAGGTGTTTTTTAAAAAAGTAATGCAACAGCTACAGAATAATCTCTAAGATTTTTTCAGTGAAAAAAAAGGTGCGGTACAGGGTACATAACATGCTATCATTTCCAGGGAAAAGGGAGAATAAACGATATAATAAGTGGTATCTCTGGAAAAATACAACAGTAACACTATGGGTGTCTCTTGAGATAGGAACTGGATGGCTAGGAGAGTGGGAGGAACAGTTTTTACTGTGTATCTTTTTGCATCTTTTGAATTATGTATCACGCTTAAGAATTACCTACATTGCAGTAAATTAAAAATTAAAAAAGTCACTCTGGCTGTTGTGCCGAAAAGACCAGAAGGGTTAAAAGTTAGGAAAGATACCAGAACAGTGAAAAGGAAAAAGACTGATGGTATCTCCTGCTGGCAACGTGAGGAGTAAGTGGAATTTTCACATGCCGCGTGCGAGTGCAAACTGACACAACCATTTTGGGAAACTGTGGGGCGGCACCTCCTGAAACTCGCCAGACACACACGGCAGAAGGCCGAATTCCATCTCCAGGAATCTACTCAACAGAAACGAGTATGTATGTTTCCCCAAGACAGTTATAAAAATTCATTACAGCACTAACCATTAATCCCAAATGGAAAGGCAAGTGTGTTAACGAAGAGTAGAAGGGACAAATCGTGGCGCCCTCACACTATGCTACAGCACGGAGAAACGCGGCTGCGTGCAGCAGCTCACACCATGAAGATCGAAATCGGAGACAAAAGGATACATACCCTTAATTCCGTATTTGAAAATAAGCAGAGTCATGTACGGTCACACAGACCAGGCTACCCCTTATGTTAGGGGGAGAGTGGAGCTGGCCAGAAGGGCAGGCAGGCTTCTTGGCTCTGGCAACGCCGTTGCCCAATTTCGGTGCCACCCGACTGTTCGCTTTGTGAGAGTTCGGAGCTCTCTGGAACGTTCTGATACATACGTATGTCTAGGAGGTAGGAAGCTCCTGCAGACAGCAGAGGGAAGCCGGCAGCTGGACTGGGGGAAGAACAGGGAGTGGGTGGGGGACAAGACCTATAACTGACAGACTTTTGTTGTTTCCGCTTTTGCATTTTGTCCCCAGTCTAATGAAGTCTAACAAAATCCTCAGCAAATTTAATGTCAAAACAAAAGCATTTGCTTGAAAGAGGCAATAAATTGGAGTAAGGTTATGAATACCTGTGAAAAATGCAAGGAACTTCCAGATAGGAGGATTTAAAACCTGTCTTTGACAGCACGGCTAGATTCAGGGCACATTTAAGACCCAGCCAAAAACTAACAATATAGGATATAAGGTCCTCAATAAACATTTACTCTTCAGGATAGAAAGGCAAACCAAATTTTAAACGAGATGCTATTTTCATTGTGCACTCACAGGGCAGACACTGTGCCATCAAAGGCCAACGCTATTCCAATGGCCTGTGTCCCTGCACGAGTCTTTGGTAATTTGTCTTCTCATCCTGTTTTTAAACAACTAAGAAATTGCCTCCTGCTCTAACCAGTTTGATCAGTCAGTCTGCTGCGGCGCACCGGACTTTCGAAGTCTATGTGCTATATATACACTTGCCACTTTCAGAATCTCAACTGTGTCACTTCCTATGGCTATTTCCAGGTTGTCTGTTCTACCCAGATGCTGCCTGTCCAGGAACCCAATTCTGCCTTGCTGGTAGCCTCTCTTCCTAAAAGTAATCCTCCCTCAACTATCTGGCACCATGGCCCAGTTTTTACCACTCATTCTTGGAAGAGTGCTATGCGGGGGCAGCACTGGTTCCTACCTGGTGCACCCGAGCACACTACCGTTAGGAATGCATCCTAACCGCCTTGAAAGATGCTTGGCAAGCTATACTGGGCAGCAATTACAGAGATCCAGAGACTCCCAAAAAACTAGCTTTTCTGGAAAATACGTGACCATGGCCATTAGGGTTTTCTTTCCCAGGCAACAGTTAGAAGAGGAAAAAGGGAACCCACGCCAATTAGCTTTCAGATTACCTTCATCCACCACCGTGGAGCCACAGAATCTGCATTGTGACAAGTTCCCAGTGGATTCTGGTCAAGTTCTGCTCCAGTGGAACACCAGCTGGTGTTCAGAGGGAGACTGAAATATGTTTGCCTCCACTTCCTCAATTGCGCTCACGGCATTCAACGTTGATTTAACATCTGCCATGTGCCAAGCACTGTTACGTGAGCCCCAGGGATTGGGTAGTTACCAAGAGAAAACCCCTGCCCCCGTGGAGCCTACATTCTAACAGAGGGCAAGGGACAGAACCGAAGACACAAAAAAGGCAAAGCAATCTGGAAACGGAAATTACCCATTTTTAAAAATAAAAGATGACCAGTTATAATAAACTAAATGTGGGTTTTTAATGGTATCTTAGCCCCATTTTACTGAAAACGCTCAAAGGCAATATTTCAACATCACAGCATTTGCCCAATGTTCTAATAGACACGTAGATATATTATTAATACACTCGGTAAAAGGAAACTGAAAAATGATCAGGACCAGTAAGTAAGACAAAGATGTTGGTACTATTTTATTTTCAAAAACCTGGTAAGTCTTTTGGTCTTCCCGGTAAAATGTGCATATGGTCTTCAACTAAGTAACATGAAATATCAACACTGAAACCCTGAGCACCCTGGTTTGCTCCACCTGCCCAGGGCTGTCCATTCCCATGTCAATTCTCTTCCGAATCAAGGACCTCTGCCCCCTTTATTATCCTAGTCACCACTCCTGTCCCAGTCCGAATCCTCAGTAAACAGATAACCAAGTATGAGTGCGACCGTATGCTAAAACTAAAGCCTCGCCAAAGGAAACTTACTGTTTTTACAAGTTTAGTCTGTTTCAAAATGAAGCACACTTAGATGGGCGTTCTCGATTTTGTTTGGCTGCGATTTTATGGATTCGCTTTATTTCTAGGAGCAAAAATAATCACATAAAACCACATATGAAACAATTCAACTCACAACCCTTAGCCAGTAAGACGAACTGTGAAATTTAAAATGCGTGCGGTGTTAGTATCAACTTTCAGAACAGGCACAGCTGCAGATGGCCGCTTTACTTCACACCATTTTGTCCAGATGGTTTTGGACTTTGCTTCATTGGTACACCAAAACCCAAGGAAGGAAGATGGGAGAAACAGAGAGGAGTGAAAAACAAAAACTAAAACAACTCACAGTTGGGCAACTTATGACAGCAACTGGCTATTTATAGCAAAGCCTGGGTTACCTCGAAAATGCAATTTCCCAGGGTGCCTGGGTGGCTCACTTCAGCGTCTGACTTCGGCTCAGGTCATGATCTTGAGGTTCAGGAGTTCAAGCCCTGTGTCAGGCTCTGTGCCAACAGCTTAGAGCCTACAGCCTGCTTCGGATTCTGTGTCTCTCTCTCTGTCCCTCCCCTGGTCGCTCTCTCTCTCAAAAATAAACATTAAAAAAAAAAAAAAAAGGCAATTTCCCAGTATCACCTGATGACTAGCCTCTCTGCAAACGCCTGCCAGTTCCCCAGAAGGAAGCAAAGTCCAAACAGGAGATCCGCAGTGCGCTCAGCCCAGCTGCGGGACCAACTGGACAGCTCTAGCACGTGTGAGTGCCTTTCAAGTGGCTTCTTCGAAGAGCCAGCCCAGGGCAGTCACACCTGTCTGGCAGACTTTCCAAGCTGACTTCAAAATATTAGATGGGTATCACTTTCCCAGAGGAACACCTCAGACAAACAATGGTTAGTGAATTACAAAGAATACAATTTGGAAAAGTTCAAACTCAGCATCTGCATTAGAATAGAGAACACTGCGGAAAGCGTTAATTTGATACATATACCTTTTAACCGTAACTCTCACTGACATTTTTATTTAAAAACCGAACTGTGAATGCTATGTGGATTGAGCTCTCTTCCCTTGGATAAAATCCTCACCAGATCAAAAGGCCAATTACCATTAGTGCCTCCCCTCTTTTGCCCTAGATTACCAAAAAAACCCAACTATATACACTGCCCCCCACCCCGCTCTATTTCCTACATATAAATTGAACTTCCTTCAAATTTGGCAATTCTAAAACCAAAAGTCCTTCTTGCCCCCAAATGAGATGCTTACCTTGTGAATTACAGTTTCTAGCCTATCTGCACTAATTGTCAGAGTAGACCCAATTTAAGCAGACGGGAGCCCAGGTTTCATATTAACCTGTACTAATTAACCACGATCTGGAATAACATAATTCTGTGAAGTTGTAATTATTCACATAATTTCCTTGTTTCAAAATAGAATAGATGGCAATCTAATTCACAGTAACCTATTTGGACACGGGAAGTAGGACACTTTATTACTACACATAGAATTCATATTTAACAAAACCTGCTCGTCTGGACCACTTAAGAAGAGGCTTATTTATATACGCTAAAGTCTAAATCATTCTTGCATCTTTCCAATGCATACTAAAAATGCAATTTCAAGGTTTAAAATGCATTGTGGCAGCCCAAATGCTGATTTTTAACTAAGAAGTTAAGATTTAATTTGAGCGTACTTGCTGGCAAAGTGTCTGTAGATATTTTTTTTCCTATTTTTTCTGTTTGTTGAGTGAAATCTTTACTCGTGGTAGAACAATGGTTTCCATTGTCTGGGGATTCTAAATCAATGAAACTTTACTATACTAATATTCAGTAGAGCACACATCTTTAGAAAAATGCAAATTCCTACTGCTCCGTATCGTATCCAGAAATTAAATTTTAATTCAACAAAGCTAATGGACTTTGACATTTCTATGGAACACAGAAACAGATCCTGAAAATGTGTGTATTCCATACACCTCACTAATAACTTAAAACAAAATTGCTTATTTCATGGCAGCCTGGAAGGAATAAGTAAGTAATAAACGACAATAAGAAAAAGCCACTTATCATGGAGTCTAGTCTTTATTGAAAGACTTACTTCAACTGTGGTTTACAGCTTTGGCTTACGTCGGCCAGTCATTCTAGCCTCTCACTGCCAGCAGACATAAACACCAAGGGGGGATGGCATGGGGGAAAGTACTAGTAGAGAGATTATTAGAGCAAAGAAGATGGCAGTCAGAAACACATCACCAAAATAAACCTCAAAATAATTAAGAAATAAACATTTTCTTGCATGCCAAAGAATCTCTGCCTTTTAATGAACATGGAAAAGGCAACGATTCTTAGGCTCAAAGTGATCAAGATAGCACTGACTTCACCTTGTTATAAAATAGACTCGAGTCTGTGTTAGCTTGCTTGACAGTTGTATTTTAAAATGGTGCCTTTCATTTGGATAAGTAGCTCTGTATTTTAAAAATCATTTAATATGAAATAACCTCCATTAAGTGAACTGATCATGAAATCTTTCTCTTTTGGATCGAGACGAAGGACACTTCAGTAATATGTTTACTATGGCCGATATAACTAGTCTGGATAATTTAATAAATCAGAATATACAACCAGGAAAACACTGCAGCTACATGGAGCTGCTATCGCAATAAGCTATTTAACTTACTGGCGGACCAAAATAAGGCCAACTGAGAATATTGACATATAAAAAAAAAACCAACCCTTTAGTCGTTCAAGTTTCAGGTATATTCAAGAAACTTTAAACTAGGAGGCATAATTGATATAATTTGAGTGTTCTCCTTATGAAATATAAAGTAACTTTTCCATAACATCCCCCAAGGACACTAGCCATAAACAAAGAAATAAGGGTAGATTTTATACAGAAGAGTGTCACAGGACGCCTGTGGGTGACACTAAAGTGCCGTAACAAGCAAATCTAGCCCAAAGATGAGCTTCAGACCCTGCAAATATTCATGTTCAATACATCTGACTGTTCTTCTAAATGGGGGAAGAAGAAAATAATACCAAAAGTATTGCGGTCACCAATTTATAAAACCATCGTTATTTTAAAGCTAATTGTAAGACTTTAAAAGTTTAAAAAATAGTCATTTGTGGGTATTAATTGCATCTTACCATGTAACCGGTAAGGGTTTTCTCATCTTGCTTACCCAGGCCTCAAAGCAGCATTTCAAACACACTGCCTAAACATTTGCACCCTCTAGCTGTCAGAATTCAAATGCTTAAGATTTTACCTTTTACATTCTTGTTGGCATAGAACTTTGAGGCAGATTTTAACCACCTAGCCTGAAAAACACCCCAGAAGCAAACTCCAGTCTTCCACATCCACCGAACTGGTTCGCTTACAAGCTCTGCACACCTACAACTCAGCCTCCGCTCAGGCTTGCCATCCCATGCACACGACCCACAAGGAAAATGAGTTAAATAAAAATAAAAGTCACAACTCCGTGTACTATTTGAGCTGAATATCCAATTATAAATTGGTACATCAAACTGTCTAAATAAGATGTTTTAGCAATCTTGTTAAAAAAATTCTTGGGCAAAATATATCTAATTTTAAAAAACACCCCAAGATTTTTTAAAAACACTTGTACTATACAACTTATAGGAACCCTGAAATAGGTTTACAAGGTTTTAATCAAGGTATTTACATACCAAGTGATGTAAAGAAAAAAAAAGAAATTTAATTTCCAACGACATTTTAAAATGTACTAATGCATCAAAGATCAAAGATTTGTATGAAATTAAAATTAAGGCCTTTTTCTGTATAGTAATTTGTATAATTTTAATTTTACATAGTAGCCAACCTTGGAAGTGTCAGTCTTAAACATTCTTATCAATCCGCTGCATTCACTGCATTCGATGCAGCAGAGCGTGTGAAGTGTTACTTCAAATAATTACATTGCTGCTACTTCTATGTTGAAGCATGCTTTTTAAACACTGTAGTTATTCAGTATTTACAATGTATACCATTTTAACTTCATGTAAAAGCACAAGTATGACTGTCTGGCTTTAATACAAACACCATACTTGGAATTTCCCCCCCAAAATGAAATGTAATTTACTACAATTTTAATAATCAACACTTTTTAAAGTTTTAAAAATATGTCTTAAATGTGAACCACCAACATTTGCTCAAGTAACTCAGATAATGCTGTTCCTTATTTATCTTGAAAATTTCTTTATCAGTCTGGCTTCAGTTTCTTTAGGCATAAAGTAAGTATTTCCTCCAAAGCGACTCCAAAATCATGCAATTTCTTCCAATATCACACTTTTTCCTGCTGGCTTCGAATGTGGTCCACCTCAGGGGAGGGGAGGGGCATCAAGGTTCGGGATGCACTTATGTGTGATTCCCAGTTTTTCACGATCCTCCCTTTTTTTGCTCTTTTAAAAACACAGTGAGTTAAAATACTGAACAGCAAGATAAAAATGGAATAGTATCTAAGAATCAAAACGTATTACCCATTTCTCCTATTATATCAAAATTGGTAGTCAGAATTGTCTTTATTGACTTTATTTTAGTTTTTGTACACAAAGAAAAATCATGTTCATATCCATCATGAACAAAAACTTAAAAAGGCAGAACTAGAAGACATGTGTCCTTCACCAAAGCAAAGCTGTGCTAAAGGTTCCAAACATTTCAATTTTTAAAATAAATATTTTCATTTTCCGATGTCTACTTTCATGTCTTCAGAGTGTCACAGGAAACTGAAGCTATCATGAATTACAATTTTGTTTAGAGTCCCAGCTCACTGTGTTTGGTAACTTGCCATTCCATATCCAGCTTGGTTAGGAGGAGGTATTACAGGGGGAGGAGCTTGTCCCTGGGGAGGCTGAGCACCAAATCCACCCATCCAAGCAGCAGAAGGTGATTGACTTGGAGGAAACAAAAACAAACACATTTTGAGCAAACACAAAGAAAAACTTATCTATACATTCACACAAAAATCAAGCAGAGCCTAATCATAGAACAGACAACAAGAAAACATACCTACAACAAAGACCAAAGAAAAAATGATACGTACCCATATAGAGAAATACATATATCCCAGAATTAGTCTTACATTGTTGTTAAGATAATCACAACTTAACACAATACCTTCTCTGAATAATATCTCAAAACTATTTTTATAAAACTGACTATAGATAGTCAGATCATCTATCTATCCTGTATTGCACACATGGTATATCAATTTAAGAACATTAAAAAACACAAGTTCATGTTGGAAAGAGAATGAAGAAGGAACCAGTCACAATAAAGATCGGGGCTGGCCTGAGGAAAAAGATGCAAAGGACCAACCTACTCTACGAACAAACGGGGGTGAGGGGGCACGGGAAAGCAAGCTACTTTGCATCACATAAATCTCTTAAGACTTCTCACACAAGCCAGCAGACATAAATCATTAAATTTCTGAACACATCTAGACAAAGACCTTTTCCACGCAAAAACTAACGAGGAGATAAAATAGAGTAGAAATGTCAGTGAAATTCCACCAACTGCTAACAGAGATAGTAGGACACGTCAAATGTTACCCCAACCTCCCCTTTCAGCTACATAATAAAAAGCAAATTTTTAGCACCATAAATCACTATTCATAAGGTGTCGATAAGGCTTATAATGTCAAATAGTCTGATGAATTTACTTTAAACAGAGTCTCCCTAGAAAAACACACTTTTTATTTCTTTTGTCAAAACCGGATCTGTTTCTACGCTGGAAAGACCCAACAACTCACTCTACTCCGAATCCTTGCTGGTTCCACGGTTGCCCGTATACTCCGTAAGGCGGTACTTGCCACCCATTTGCCATATACTGTCCGTACTGCTGTGGGTTTCCGTAAACCTGGCTCCACTGGCCCCACTGGCTATAGTCAACCTAGGAAAAAGCAGAGTACTGTTTTAGGGGCTAAGTAAGAAACCCAGTATTTGAAGAAAGTGGGAGACAAGGAAGAGAAAAACTAAGTAAGCACCCTTATGTGAATAGGACTCTGTTATTTATCATTGTCTAAGTTTATTGGGGTGGTGACACCTGTGGAAAGAAAGTATTAAGATTCAGTTAATACCGCAAAATAATCACTTTTGAAAAAGCATTAATAAAATCAACTGAAAGCAGCTATAGGTTTTATTTTCTCTTTGTTTATTTTACAGAGTTTCTAAAGCTTTTATGTAGATATGTAAGATGGAAACCTTAAAGAATGCTGTGAAAAATCCAATTACCTGTTGGAAGTTTTTAGTCATATCAGGAGATTCTTTACCCCAATAGCATTTAACAACATGTCCTTCAATAGTAGTGCCATTCACCGAAACAATGGCGTGGGCCGCGCTTTCATGGGTTGAAAATCTAAAAGAGGAGGATATGAGGTTTTTGTCTGTTTTTATTTATTTATTTTTTAAAGAACTTAACACAGTAAATAATAGAAACTCGCTAGTTTGTATCTGTCAACTTGGTGTAGATAGAACTTGAAATAAGTTCTATGCTGCAAAGAAGTACTAAAGTAAACAGACGCTGACGCCTGAGGGGATCAAATCATGTAACTGAAAGGAATGGGTCAAGCAGAAGAGTAACCCGTAGGTAGGATTTTACCTGACAAATGAATAGCCTTTCTCTGGAAAAACTCTTATTTCCATAATTTGTCCAAATGGCGAAAAAGTCTGTCTCATAAGTTGATCTGAGAAACAAAAACACACAAACAAAACACTTAAGGCTCATGACCCGGTACTCCGATGAACCCCGCCAAGAAGGGGAGGAGACAGTCACACGTCATACCTGTTAGCCCAGAGGCGATCCCCCCACAGTACACAGTACAGTTTTTTGGACTTGACTGGTTCACTACATCTTCAAATCTCAACTGCTTAGTGTTATCTATATACAGAAAGAAAACAAAAATGTTGACGATTGTACAGTAGTATAAAACAGATTATGATATACTATTAAGATACACCTCATTGGGCGAGAAAATAGAATCTTTTTTTTTTTTAATGTTTATTTTTGAGAGACAGAGTACAAGTACGGGAGGAGCAGAGAGGGAGAGACAGAATCCGAAGCAGGCTCCAGACTCTGAGCTGTCAGCACAGAGCCCGATGCGGGGCTCAAACTCATGAACCATTAGATCGTGACCTTAGCCAAAGTCGGATGCCTAACTGACGGAGCCACCCAGGTGACCCGAGAATTTTTTTCTTGACACTATGATTTGATCTATAAAATCAGCGGCTCCAAATATACTGATTATCAAAGCCCAGTTACTATCAGAAAATTAAATTCAAGATGAAATGAGCCTTACAGTACTGATAAAATTTAAAGAAATTTAAGGCCACACTAATTTATGATTTTGTGACATGCCCACATTTAACATACATAGTAGACACATCTTACTTTCTTGTGTACTTTTAGGTGCAGGTGGTTTACGCGTGGCCCAGTTGGTTCTGATCTGACGACCACCCAACCACTGCCCTCCCATATGCACTATTGCATTTTCTGCATCCTACAGAGAAAAAAAAAGTAAGAAAGAGTAATTACAAACGCAGAAAACTGTGGTACATAAGATCCAGTAAGATGAAATAAAATGCTGGCACTGCTGGATCCAAAAAATCTTATCAGTAAATGATTCACTAAGCGCCTAAGTATACAAAACTGAACTAATATTACAAAACAATGATCTGAACTCGAGCAAATACATAAAAACTATCTTTATTCATAGATTTCGAATTAACCTAAGCATCATAATTCAAATACGCAAGGAAAAATCATAGTCCCACGGACTACCAAAAGAGGGGAAAGCAGGAATCCCACACACAGAGCTATTCACAAATATCTTCATTTAATGGTTGACCTCAAATGTAACGGTTACTGAAGGATATATAGAATCTCTACTACTATGGTCTAAATTACCTACCCCCCAAAAATCGACATTCTAGTAGCAACAGATGATGGACGTGACACAACACTGAAAACCCGTCTCGAGACAGAAGACTTCTGCACTGTGATTCAGAGTGCCGCCAATAAAGCGGAGTTTAATGATCACGACTAACATGAAAATGAATCCAAGTCAAGAAAGAACACAACTCCTATCCTCTGTCTTGCTGCTTCAGCCGTTTCGATAAAACGCAGGTAATTTAACTTGCTGAAACTGGTCTAAAAGGTTAGTATCAAAGCCTGCTTTATTATTTGATCTTACAGTTAGTGCCAGTGATTAGATATTTTGGTACCTCTTTCTTAAAGAATTTAATTTTCTTTTCCATAATTCGCTGTAGTCATTAATATCCTAGCTACAAAAGCACGGATAATTTAAAAGTTAAAACTGAGATTTTCATGGTTCAGACTAAACATAATTTAACTTCCCTCCAAATTCTGAGAAGAGCTCAGAATCTGTCCTAGTCTTGAGCTTGACTTCCAACACATCTTACCTTTACCAATGGATAAATGCACCTATAATACTCTTCCTTAAAAATCAATCTTTTTCCAGCTATTTACTTCCAACAATTATTCTCTACTATTAAAACCATACAAAATTATACACAAATAATCACTGTAGTCAACATCTAAAACTATTCAAGATTCAGAATTAATGACTACATTTTTATTAAATTTACATTAAGTTGAAAAACATACCAGTTTGTTATAAAAAGATACAAAACCATAGCCTTTGGATTTCCCAGTTGCCATGTCTTTAACTACTCGGGCATCCCTGTGAAAAGAAGCACAGCTAAATGAGGGAAGTAAGAGTCATCCTCAAAATAAAAACTAAAAGGAACCACACACACTGTATTGTGAGCATTTTTTTAAATAAAATTTCAGTTAGCCCTAATTAACTACTGCCATTCCTGAACTCTCCCTAACGCTTCTTTACCTGTTAGAAAAAAGCAGTAAGACAAAAACATGTAATAAACATGCAACCTAATCAAATAGCCTGCACTTTCTAAACTAAATGCTCAAATTTGAAGATTAATAGGAACAATAGTTTCCTTTTCTAATATTCTATTGGCTAGTGTCCTCTAAGGTTTACTGGTTCTATAAATTACTGTAACAATGCTAACTACTTTACCATGCAATCTCTAAATAGTTAAATGTCTTCTGCCTAGTGATACAAAATATATGAAATATTAAAAAATTGAAAAAGAGGTAAAAATAGGAATTAAAAAGGCATACATGGCCTGTTAACAGATTTCTTTATTTTTCTTGGTCAATTCTCTATCATCATTTTGGAGTTTGGGCAGCTGTAAATTTTGAAAAATTGACATTTTCAGAAATTTAAGAAAGGAGAATAAAAAACTAACAACAATGCTAAGCACACCAGTACGAAAACAACAAATTTACACAGAAATTTTAGTGAGTAAGTTAAAATGATTGGAAATATAGAACTCCACTGAATATAGAATGTTAAAATGTAAATACTAAAATATGTATATATAAATAATGTATAATAAGAATAAATAGAAATGAGAAAAAAATCTACAACTGAGTTCCAGTGTGCACAGTTCCTTGCAGTTAGCCTTCAAGATCCTGTCCATTCTTATGAGCAATTCTGCAAAATAACCAGAATGCTATTACTTTTAATTGTGACTTGGACTTTAGAAAAACTGCAGGTCTCAGGTATAAATAAAGATTGAAAAACAGCAACCTGTATTATTTTTTATACTGATTTTTAAAACAATACTACTTACCACATTTAAAGATTAAAAAGCAAAGCAAATATCAAAATAGAAAATTAAGAATTAAATCTTTCTTTCAAATCAATCTATAGAACAACAAATTGTATACAGAAAAATATTGTTGTTCTGAGTTGAAACACATTCCTGTAAAGTAGTACTACGAAGTTTAAGTCTACAGGAAGTACATAAACATTACACGAATTTTAATCAGAAAGATAAATTGTCATAAACATTATAAAACTTATAAAACCACTTTTAATTTTCCAGTATATTTGATCATGTAACATTCAGTAAAATTTGAGCATAAACTTTGCTAAAAATCAAACCACATTTGGGCCCTAACTAGAAGAATCAAATAACACTAACAAAGAAACATCTACTAATTAATCCCACATTTATGGCTCAGACAATGAAACATTTTAATATTATAACAGTACTACTTTTGAGCTAAAATATTTAAAAACACATTTATCATCATAATTAAGCATGTACATTTCCAATTCAACCACAATATACCCAAGGATTTACCTACTTTTCCCAATTTATAACTCCTTCTATAAAAGCTTAATACACAGTATACATCACATTCACTTTGGTTAACCACCAAATTTTAAAAAACATTTGACAGAAAGTTGGACCTTATAATAGGCTTTACCACCCAAACATCTGCTTCAAAGATAACAAACAGAATCACTTAAAATTTTTAACATATTATACACAGGATTAGATGAAAACAAGACCCCAAAACACTGAAATGACATTAACATTTTCAACAACATCTACTAATCAAAAAAACAAAACAAATCAACCAACAAACAAAAAAAAAAAAAATCACACTAACTAGGGAAAGAAAATCTTAATTCCGGTACAAGTTAATCATATACAATTTGCCTATCACTACTGGGTATAGTATTGATTATGATACTTACGATATTTTACCAAAGGGGGCAAATGCTGATTTGATATCTTCTGTCGTAATTTCTGGACTCAAATCCCCAACAAACACGTGGAAGTGATCTGAAATCAAAGCATTTGGTAATCAAATACTTAAAAAGCCAGTTCCTAAGCCTTTTTCAGGTAACACTAAGGGAAGAGAAACCCTACTGAAGTTGGTAGCGCTGCCGGGATAATTCGAGAACTCTTCCACAGTAAAATGCAGCAGAAGTACTTACTGGAAGTATCTTTTTTCTGGCTACTTGGTGTTGTTGCCCAGTTTACTTTGACCTCCTAAAAATAAAGATTATATTTAATACAATTATTAGGCATGTCATTATGAATTATAACACTTACCACTTATTAAATCATTTATCAAACAGGATAATTTTTGTAAAAACACTAGGCTGAATAAAGCAAAACCATCACTCGGCACGGCTGAATATTCGTTTATAAACTTGCTAAAAAAGAATACAAGCTAACTCGACATGCAAGCGTACACACTCGTGAGGTGCCATCATTCTGTTATCTTACCTTTCCCAAAATTTTTCTCCCATTCATAGCAGCTAATGCAGCAGCTGCATCTCTGTGTTCATAAAATTCCACAAAGCAATATGGGTCATTGCTTGTATGCTGCAAAACAGAAAATCCAACAGAAGAGTTGACCCTTCTGCTATCGGGTTGCTGAGAAGAAAATCCAGGAAAAAACATTACTGACAGCTAGGAATGTACAAGGTGAGATTGCATCAGCTTATGAAAGCCTAACACTTATAAAAATAAGATTTATAGCTACCCCTGACTTTGCACCTCAGAATACTGTTGTACACAAACAGAACCAACAGAGCAGTATAGAATCATGACTACCAGTGTTAAATCAAAATATAGAATTCTGGTGAGATACGTTAAATATAAAACAGAAGTTTATATTAGACCAAACGAATCCTTAAGTTTAGATTTGAGATAAAGACCACTCCTTACCACTGCTCTTCTCTCTCCCAACATTATTTCCAAAAGGATGAATTCTATTTATGCATCATAATCCTTCATAAACCTTATCTCATGATGAAAAAAAAATACAGAAATGAACCAATTTTACACACTTTATTCCTGATTGAAACTAGGATTGGTACTACATATGGAGAGATGAGATCATGTATTTCTTTTCTGGATAAGGAATGAGAATAAAAACAAAAAAATTTCACATTTATAACCAGCTAGTGAAATGAATTCCCCATCTTTCAAAATAGCCTAGTGAACAGGAGATTCTATTTAGTCTTCAAAGACCAGAAAAATATACTAGTAATCAAGAAAAGAATCTCTGAAAATATGTCTTGATAAGATATCCCAAGACAAAGCTACAATTTTTAATCACAAAAAAACATAAGAAATCTTTATTAAATATATACTACAATATTAGACAAATAGACATTTATAAAGACAAGGAGACATTTATAAAGACAAGGAGAAAGTATTACCTAAGTTATAGCAACTTTATAATCTAACGACCAAAATGGAAATGAATTTTATAAACTGCAACCTATACTGAAGAACCACACAACTGTACAAATACATTTTTTGTATAAGGCTAAAGCAGTCATCACTGATCAATGTAAAATGCCCTAAAAAAATAATACCATTTAAAATGTGGAATTCTAGTTGCACTTACAAGGGGTACAAAATACCAGATAAAATAAAGATCTTTTCAACAACCACTCTTTTTCATCCCAGGAAAGTTTTAGAAGAAAAATCCAAAATAAGACGTCTAAAACAATAGTGGCGAAGCAACGAGAAGACATTTCCTTGAGGGGAAAAAAAGTGTGATCATTAATACTGACAAGAAAACTATGGGCTCTCATACAAAATCCTACTGCCGCAGACATGTGAATTCTGTTCTTAAGAGGTACAGAAAGGAAATAGGGAAAAGATTCCAAAGGAAAACATGCATTTAAATTCCTCTTGTAAAAGAGCTAACATTTACCAGTAACATTCATCTGTAGAAAGGATTTAAAGGTAAACAGCAAGTTAAAACCATGCTAGTCAATTTTTCATTTTACTCCTATCTCTTCTGCCCTGATGGTCTCTAAGGAAAACACTGGTAATTGTAGCAAAACATATAGGGGTCTGATGGCAGGTCGTGATGACGACAGGCTTTAGTAAACTAGCCCACTTACTTCAAGTTTATCTAACTAGTAGTAGCCAGGCCAACCCCATTCATGTATGAACTATGCATGTACACGTGTACACACACGCACACACACTTACATATTCAGATCACACTGCATTTCACCTAAGACACCACTGATTTGTCACAACCCAATTGTCAGGGATGTTAAAATATTTTAGCCTTAGAATCACTAACATAACATTACAGTATATAGAGAAAGCTAAAATCTAAGATAAACAATATCTAAAGTAAAAAATCATAAAATTAAAGGAAAAAAGGATTTTTCATACACTAAAATGGAATTTATGAAAAGAAAAATAAATGCCTACATAGTCTGCAGTAGAGTTCATGCTCTTTGGAAGCTGCCCACCTATGCCACAAGGGATACTCCAAAAAAAAAAAGATCAACTGTGTCCTTACCTTAATTAGTATTGTCACAAACTTTTGTTGGATGACATAAATGTCAAGACAAAGAAATAAAAAGATTTTACAACTACCTACAAGTCTGAATGTAGTAGAATATGGATGAATTACAAAAATTCATTTCAAATCCCCCTCCTCTCAAATGGCTGTGCACACAGATTTTAAAAAGAATACTATTAAAATAAATCTTTATCAAATGTTTTCTCAAAAATCTGCTGGTGACTCTTTCCCACTTTCTCACATCCCATCCTCTCCTAAAAACCCACTCCAGCTGGCTTCCTCCCCGGCCAGACCCACGAAGCTGTGCTGGGCTCACCAGCGACCCTCTGCCACCTCTATGATCCCTTTTCTGTCCTCATCCTGACTTCGAGCAGAATTCACAACAGCTAACAACTCTTTCTCCCTTAAATATTCTATTTTAGGTTCCACCCAGTCTCTTGGTTTTCTGGTTTTCTCTCTGGAGGATCTTTCAGAAGGTAGTTCTTCCCCCTTCACTCGAACTCTGAACGTTCCCCTAAATGTTGAGACGCTCCAGCACTTGGACCTGAACCACCTACTCTTCTCTATCGGCAAGCACCCTGCAGACCCAGCAACTAGATCTCACTACCCGCAGGTTCAAATACCACTGTAAGCTCGTGCTGGCAGCGCTGGCCTTGCAGTTTATCCAACTAACTACACATAAAGTCCACCTATTCGTCTAACATGCACACCTTCCACTTAGCACTGCCAAAACAGAACTCCCGAGTCCCACCACTCCCTTCACCCATCCTGTGCCTCCCTTGGTCATGCCCATTTGAGCAAATAAATAGCATTACCATCCAACAACCGCAAACTAGAATCTTAGTGTCTCTCTGGATGTCTTTCTTTCCCATATGTCCCTGCCGCCAAACCAGTCCTGTTGATTCCACCTCCAAATTACATTTCAAACTTACCTATTTCTACTTCTACACCTAACCACTTCACAGAACAAGCCCCCATCACATCTCTTACCTAGATGAGTAAAATAAACCCAGCTGGTTTCCCTCCTTCCACTCCCGCCCCCTACAATCCATTCTCCATGATAGTCATTCCCCAAATAATCTTAAAAGTGCAAACCAGGGGTCCCCTCGGTGGCTCACTCGGTTAAGTGTCAGACTTCAGCTCAGGTTATGATCTTGTGGTTCGTGGGTTCAAGCCTCACATCAGGCTCTGTGCTGACAGCTGAGCCTGGAGCCTGCTTTGAATTCTGTGTCTCCGTCTCTCTCTGCCCCTCCTACACCCACACTCTGTCTCTTTCTCTCTCAAAAATAAACATTAAAAAAAAAAATGCAAATCAGAGTAACTCCTTACCCTTCTCAAAACTCCACTACAATCAGAGTAAAATCCAAACTGTGTGTCACAGCCCAGAATGCCCCAGGTGACTCCAAACCCTGCCTGCCTGCCTCTTTACCCTCATCAACCAGCACTCCCCAGGCTCCAGCCATCCGGGTCTTTCGTTCCATGAACTCGCCAAGCTCATTACCAGCTCACAGCCTTCGCATCTGCCATTCCCTCTGCCTCCGGCTCTTAATGTAGACGGCGCCATCTTGTTACTCCGGCCTCAGATCCCCAGCCAGCCTGTGTTGGCACCAACCTCCAAGCCCCATCACAGAACTGGTTTATCCTCCTCACAGCTCTTATCCCTATCTGCGAGCATCTTGGTTACTTGCTTTGTTAACGAGATCCTCCACGTACTAGACTCACGGCTGTCTCCTTCATCTGCCTCTCCACTTGATCTCCGGGGCTATGAGCTGTGCCTGGCACAAACTAATTTTTGATGAATGAAAGGATGAATGAACGAATGAATGAATAATCAAAGACAAGAAGGAAAGAAGAGATACTGGAACAGAGTGATGATGATGATTAGTTAGGAAAGAAGATCAGGAGGCCAATCTGCCTTCAGGTTTTTCACGGCTCCCCTGGCAGGGCACAACGCAAACTCCTCAGCACAACCTCTGGCCCCTGCCGAACACTCTTGCCTCATCTCTTGGCATCTTTTCTGACTAATCTCCTTCGAAGGCCAACCACGCTAAGGTCTGCGCCTTCCCGCTTCCTCTCACAAGTCCTTCTGTTCCCTCGTCCACCAGGCTGGATCAACGCTCTTCCCTCGCCTGGAGTCCCTTCCTCCTCAGATCCCACCGCCACCCTTCGGTTTCAGCCCAGACACCGACTCTCCCAGAAAGCCTCCCCTCACCCCAGACCGGCCGGACCTCTGCGCTCCCACAGCACTTGGCATCCTCTGCCATGAGGGCCCGTTAACTCCTCTGGCTCCCTCATTGGGCAGAAAAATTCTACAGGACTAAGAACTGACTTATTCATCACTGTGTCTCTAGCACTTACCGGAAGAGCTGGTACGTAGTGAACAGTCTAAAAAGTGTGTGGCTGAATAAACAAAAAGGAAGACAAGAACGAACTGAAACACGAATCTGCAGGGCACTGCTATGCAGTCTTAACCAGAAAAGTATGAAAAGTCAGTCTTCTTTGCAAAACGGAAAACAAAAACTCTTACCCTAACGATTTAACTACAGTCTGTGTAAAGCTGCTGTTAGAGCGTGTGTTAAGGATGCTCAGGACGCACGGTGCGCAGCGAGCACAGGAGCGCCTGGCGCTCACGCACACCGCTTCCAAACTCCAAGTGCATCATCGGAGTCCATCACGTTCCTAGCGGAAGCGGATGCAACACCACCTAATAGTTCGACCTTCTAACAACTTCCACGAGCAGAATCACTTGACGGTAACTATATCCTGAAGAGTGACCATGCGAGAGCAGCACACAAACTTTGTCCTCTCAAATAAAACTCCTGTCTACACCTGGTCTGTCAGCCAAACCAAAGTAGTAAGTCAACACTACAAACGTGACTCTCTCCATCAGAACCACCTGAGGCTTAAAACGACATTTTTAAATGATACTAATCAACTCGTGTATCTCAAAATGGCAAACGTCACGCTGTCAGCACACGGAACTGGGAAGATCTTACCTCTGTTATCATTTTACAGCTTTTACAGGGTCCGATCTGACTGAATAACTGAAGTATAAGGACTTCTGTCACATCTCTGGAGAGGTTACCTACGTATCTGTTCAAGAAGAAGAAGAATCCGTTATCAGCAATTTCCCTTCAGCTCTGGCTCTAATGCATTATCATTTAACTCAACACCTTTGATTTCTTTTTAACTTCCTGTCTTCAGTAACATTTTTCCAATTAAGCCTAATCCTACGAAAGTAAGATTAACCCTTATTTTGGAAAGCATCAATTGTTCTCAAGTACTAAGCTAGGCCACTAAAGCACCACTTCATTCATTTTATAAAAAAGAAATCAGTATTAATTTGTATACCCCAGAACCCTATTTTTCTGTAACCTATGTATTATTTTTTCATCTTATCTGTTAGAAGAAAAACAATAAAAATTTAAACCAGTCTCAAAATAACTACAGTTTCTGGATGTAAAATGGAGTTCAAAATAATGTGCGTGTATGTCTGTCTCTTTCACACACACACACACACACAAAATACCAAAAACACTGATTGATTATAACACCTGATCGTAAAGGGTATTAAACATAAGGTGAGTTTATCTTAGAACCCTGACTAAAGCAATTACACGAACAAAGAACAGAATTAAAGCTAGACCAAAACACAGAGATTGGAGAGCTTTGTTTTGTCTTGCTAAATAAGATTTATTGATACATCTTCATTGTTTTATTTTAGGAAAGCAGGGCAACATAATAAAATTTCCTAATCTAAAATACATTAGAAGCAATAAAATTCATCTTTATAGAGATAACAAACCAAATAGAAGACTTCTTCAGAAATTCAGAGAAAATTTAAGACAAATCTAAGTATACCCCTGACTACACCTATTTAAAGACTTGGGATTATTTGTTAAAATTACAAATCAAATATATGTATTTTTTATAAGAAATTCTGAATATATATAAACTCAAAAGAACACCACCACCCAGAAATAAATGACCACTGGGTTTCTCTTGTCCCATTGATTTATACTAATTTAGCTTAATAAATTGCCAAACTTAAGTGTTTCTGGTACTCAGTGTATAATTCCTAAAACTCACATATGTTATGAACAACCTCATAAATCCAACAATATTTATAAAATTTAACATAGTTTCTCCTGGAAATTAAAAAGACCTAAGTTTTATTTTCCTAATGATAATATGTAACATCTGGAAACTCAGTACTGAGACCAAAATTAGCCTTGCATCTATGGTTACCATATTAAATACATAACTGCATTAAGCTGGAACATTCTGAAAAGGAAAAATAAACTGAGAAATGTAAAGTGTAAAAAAAAAAAAATTATCTGATTAAGAATGAATAGCGAGGGTGCCTCAGTCAGTTAAGTGTCCGACTTTTGATTTCAGCTCAGGTCATGATCTCACAGTTCATGGGTTCGAGCCTAGTTCATGAGTTCAAGCCTGTGTTGGGCTCTGTGCTGACAGCAAGGAGCCTGCTTGGGATGCTCTCTCTCTTTCTCTCTCTGCCCCTCCCCTGCTCTCTCTCTCCCTCTCAAAATAAATAACATTAAAAAAAAATGAACAGCGATGTCCCAGGTCAGCTAAGAATTTTCATTGCAGTGGGTACTAACAATTACATGCTCTATAACTAAACACAAGTCGGATGTTACTTAAACAGAAGATTAAACCGGTGACAAACTGCCTTAGGTCTACTATGCCATCGTTTTCTTATAATTAAAGTAGAGCAAACCCATCGGTAGGCCATGGAGTGACATACTTTTTCCAGCAGTAGCAAAAGGTTATAGGATTATAAGCTTGTCAGACAACTGCCTATTCATTTTTAACTCATAGGGGTTTGTGAGCCTGTATAACTATCTATAAAAGAAATGAACAAGTGACCTTGGTCTCCTAAATGTTAT
Organism: Paguma larvata; assembly: GCA_030068075.1. Lineage (NCBI taxonomy): Eukaryota > Metazoa > Chordata > Mammalia > Carnivora > Viverridae > Paguma > Paguma larvata. Next base: position 25,941,708 of record CM057837.1, on the reverse strand, counting down.
ATTCATTTAACCTAAAGTGCTAGTTAGTTCATTTCTAAGAGAATACAAAGGAATGGATAAAACTGATTTTCACAGACTGACACTAATAACGAAGTTAACAGAATCACCATCTTAATATAATAAAATTTAAATAACTGCCTTCTCCTTTACTGAGTTCTACAATTCAATCATTTGCATATGCCTTCATCCTTCATAATACTCAATAGAGAAACTTCCTATAGCTTTTTTTTTTAATGTTTTTATTTATTTTTGAGAGACATAGAGACAGAGTGTTAGCAGGGGAAGGGCACAGAGAGAGGGAGATACAGAACGTGAAGCAGGCTCCAGGCTCTGAGCCATCAGCACAGAGCCCGATGCAGGACTCGAACTCACGGACCGCGAGATCATGACCTGAGCTGAAGTTGGCCGCTCAACCAACTGAGCCACTGAGGCGCCCCTCTTGTAAAAATTTGTTCCCAAAATAAATCTTAACAAAAATACTTAAGACAGATGTTCAACACTTGACCTGGAAAGAAAATCATCTCTTGGCAGTACACTGAAATGGTATCTTTTCTCTTTCTAAATTATAGTTTCTACACTCCACTTTCTTTTTGTTCTGGTTATGAAGTAGTCAGTGTATTTTTCAAAATAACAGAAAAATACAAATGGCTCAAATTCTTATATTGAGAGGTCAATTCAAAGAGTAAACATTTAAAAAATCCCAAAACAATTTTTTACTCAAGGAAAAAAAAAAGGTATATCTTAGACCTATTCTGTCTTCTATGAACAGGAACTGTAGGGACTAAAGCATTAAAAATGGAAAATGATGCTTTTATCCCTAACATAAGGGTTAAAATCCAATTTGAGACCAGAGACTTGGCAGTTTCACTGCAGGCAAAAGTTCACATTGCCAAACTACTTCCTATGTCCAACTGGACAGAATTTTAAGTTAAGAACATCATGCCTTTTCAGAAGACTAATCAAACTTTTCAACGCTGAATGTGTTCTCACTCTGAAACGAGTTACCAAGGTTGCAATTAATTACATGCACTTTTACACAGATACTATAGCTAAATTTCCATCAAACTAGCATTTTTGTTTTTGTTCTTGGCAAGTTCCTATATAAGAAAAGATTTTATAACAGTATCTTTCAATGGGCATCTAATGAACTGATCAATCTGTCAGTATTTCTGAGGAAGAGGCACAGGGGAGGAAAGGTGCAAGGGGGGTCCAAGTGAACGGACCACTACATAAGGGACAGCAACACACACACACACACACACATTTTAAAGAAACAGAGACTATGATTAAGTTGAATGGGGTGCTTATTTACAGTCACAATATAGCCAAATCCACTGCACAGCTAGTCAATTTTACAACGGGATCTAACAGTTTCTTCTGCTATTGCCCTCAGATGTGCAGATTATACTCTAAATCATTGCTTTATTTCCTCCTTTTTTGACAGCCTCTATCAAAAAGAAAGAACAGCCTTAAAGGATGGCATTGCATAACATGGTATAATCCCAGATCCACAATTCCGACTCTTTTTGGTGCATCAGATAAATGAAGGTTAATTAAACTACAATAGAACACCATTATAATTTAATCTTGTATTGTAGATTCAGATAAACCATGGATCAAATCACTGCACTCAAAAGCTACCCACGAGTCTGAAACGTGAGTCCTACAAGGTGGGTGTCAGGCAATTCGTGTCCAACACCAGATTACACAGCATGGTCTCGTTGGTTTTTTTAGATCACAAGTTATCCCATACCTATAATCCCAAAATAAATGTCAAATAAGAACAAAGAACATCAGAAAACAGACCTTTAAAGGATAAATAAACTTTAGGCTGAACATCAAAGCAATTCTATACCACTTTAAATACCATCAAATAAATTAGTAATACTGTAGGTAATGAATATTTAAAGACCTACCTAGGCTATAAACACCATATTGTTTTCTGATGATAGAACCATATGTCTTAGCTTGTGTGTGTCTGCAGGAAAAAAACCTCACTAGTAACACACAGGCATTTTAAGGAAACAGTTTAAGATAAGATTTGTTAAGAGTACATTCTTTTAAAACATACTAGCCACTTGAACACCTAACCCACAGATCACGAGGTAAAATAAAAGAAGGATCTCCATAAATAAACAGAAAGAAATCCTACTAGGTGTCAACCTCTAAAAGTCACGTTCAAAGTTTTGATGTTACATTCGCCTAAATCAACGCTTTGAGGGGAATGATGTAAAATGAACACTTAGGAAAAACTAATATGCATTATTTTTATTAAAATCTGATCCAAAAAAAATCCCAATTCTGAATCCTCTGCTTTTATCTCAAAATTCTACATAAGAAGGTTGGGTTTGTTTTTTTTTCATATGAACGTTTTAAAAATATATAAAAATCAACAGACCACACCATGTATGACAGTCATGTCTGCTCATAATTTTACATCAATCAGGACTTTTAAAAAACAAACAATACTAATTTAATGAAAAGAAGTATAATCATTGTAAAATATTTGAGTACCTCTTGTGTTCCGGGCAGTGAACTAAGGGCTGCAGGGGTAAGACCTAGGAGGATGTAGCAGTCCTCATCTAAAAAAAAAACCCTTCCCATAGAGAAGAGTGGGAGAAGGAAAAAGGAAGACAGAACAGTAAACACGTACTAGCATACAGGCCCGACTAAGCTCGAGATGTTTCTTTACTCACACGTGCACACGTCACATTCTCAGACAACTGTAAACACAGACGACTTAAGTGTGTTTCAGAGAAAGAAGAGGATATTGGACAAAGTAGAGGTAAGAAATAAGTGGCAAAGTTAACTCATTAGTCTACTGGAGAAGGGGTCCAAGGTCTGACGGAGACGATAAGGCAAACGCAGAGATAGTTATACAAATCAACGGTAGGGAAATGGCAAATTATTTAGCCTGACAAAATCAGGAATTCCTCTTCAAAAGGAACAGACAGATACAGTTAATGAGAAACGTGCTATGGGAATTTACCAATTATTCAGTGGCTATTATAATGCAGTGATGACATTTCAGACGTTTAGATATAACGTAACTTTTATCTTTGTTAAATGTATGCTAGCGGGGCACTAAATCCAGCTCTCCCAGATGCTTCCATCAAAGCGCGCACGTGGCTAACTATCCAGACTTGGCTTCGACAGATTTTAAAGGGCAAATTTCAAATGGTCCAATTCTCTCTTTTCTGGGAAAAAAGGTTAGAAATGGGAGACAGCACAAAACATAAATATAAAAATTCTCCTAAGCAGGCTTTTCACTGAAGCATTTGATGGGCTAAAGGCCTCATATTCTCAAAGCAGGAGGGTGAATACTTTAGTGAGACATTAGAAAAATAAGATTACCAAGAGTGCGAGCCCCCCCCCCCGTCCCCCCAAAAAAACGAAACAAAAAAACCTCCCAAACCTGTATCAATATTGTACATAGATACCTATCTTCTTTTCTGAGCGGACTTTTTTTGGTAGAAGAGATGAGAAGCTAGTCAGAGTTCCTAAGTACCCGTCCACTTTCATCTATTCCCCAAAAAGTAATTTCCCCAACAGACAGCAGAGCCAAATGGACTCTGATCATATCAATACTAGGCAGAGGCAAGAGAAAACAAAGCAGCGATCTGACTCCTTGTACTGGAGGCAGGTGTGCTGAGTTTCCAGAGCCTAAGAAAACCGAAGGTGCCCAACCTAAACACTTAATTAGAAATTACTCAGACTTTTTAAAAAATGTAGAAAAAAGAAAGGAGACACTATCCGGAAAGGAATACAAATGCTGAGTCATCATTCTTCATTAGGAAAGAAAGGAAAACTCGAATAAGCGGTTGGAAGATGGAATTCATTCATTAGATCGGGCTTCAGGTAAAAAAGCAACACCAAGATAGAAGAAAGAGCGTTCAGAAGACACACATCGAATAGTGGATAGACATTATTTTATCCAATTCTGAAGGTCTCTCAAAGCACAAAACAGATTTAGGAGGAGGCAACACCAAATGAGCAAAAGCAGTTTAACAACTGGTTGTCAGTTTAGCGTAGGTAGCGCTCAAAGTAAACTTCCAAGAAGGGAAAGATGCTCCGGTGGCAAGAGGCATCCCTTTTGCACTTCAAAAGTAGCGGGCGCTTTTCGAGTGTCTCTGACAGCGTGGGCGGGGGCACGTGGGGCAGAAAAAGAGAAGGGACTTGAGTGGAGGAAGAGTGTCCAACTCCCTCGGAGAGCTTTGCTTGGGAGAAGAGCTGGGAGCGATGTAGCTGGGGACGCGCTGGGAGAGTGCTATTTCCTCGGGGCCCGCCGGGCACGAGGCTGCGGTCCCACCCCCGGTCCCACCCCCACCCAGGCCCTGCCCCCGTGGGGACCGGCAGCTCCCGGCCCCAGTCCAGGGCCCCCACAGCAGAGGGGGAGCAGGAGCTCTCCCTGGCCTGACAGCCCCTGCCGTGCAGAAACCCGGCCTAGGAAGGGCGTGCAAAGGAGGGCGCGAGAGGAAAAGGTCGAAACAAACCCCAGACCCCAGGAAGCGACTGTTTGGGGGAAGGGAGGGCTTCCTTCCCAAGGAAAAGGGGACAGAGGAGGAATGCACTTCGCGTCCGCGCCACCCCGGAATCCACCCCAGGAGCCGCCGTGAATCCCAGCTTCGGCCCGGCTCTCTTGCTCCCTCCCTCAGCGTCTCCCGCGGTGCCCGGGCCTCTCGGCGCCTGGCAACCCCCGTCTCGGGTACTCACAGAGTCCGGGGCTGCCCGTCGTCTTCCATCATGGTGGGTGCGACGGAGCGATCCCGGGACAAGGGGGAGGGCAGGGCTGGGGAGGGGAGGGGGTGGGGAGGAAGGGGAGGGGGGCTCCGGGCACCGGCTGGGGACAGAGGAGAAGGCACCAAACCCTGCTCTCGGGCTCTCTCCCCCCAGCCCGCTCCGGACACTGCGCTCCAACCAGGAGGAGCAGGAGGAGGAGGAGGATGAACAAAATGGCCACCGCCACCAGCCAGGCAGGAAACGGGGCAGAGCGCAGGCGCGGCCCGCCAGGTCACCGCTCAGGCCAGCCGCCACGGCCTGTAAATGGGATAACTAAGTGGGGAGAAAAACGGGCCGCTAAGGAAACCCTGTGCCCAGTCCCGACGAATCACGTCGTCCCTGTGCGCCTGCTGGCCGGCTGAAGCCCAGCCAGCTCAAGAACAGATCGAGCGAAAAGGGAACCGCCGTGAAGCTGAAGGTTCTGGGAATTGTGGTCCCGGAGAAAGAGGGAAGCACTTCTCCAGAGGACTTCTGGGAATTGTAGTCCACAGGAGACGGACGGCGCCCGCGGCGCGCTGAGTCGCGAAGAGGAGACTTCTGGGTAGTGTAGTCGTAAGTGAGGACGTGCGGCGACCAGGAAGTCGGCGTGCTGGAAGGAGAGGGAGAGAATAAAAGCGACGCTGAAAGGCGGGGAAACGGGATGAGAAAAATGCTGACCGGGAGGTAAACTACAGGTCCCAGAGTGCCTCGCTCTGGAGGCTGGCCTAGGACTGCTCTAAGCATTTTAAGGCTCTTCTGTTGGCTCAGCTTGCGCTACCGCTCCGCCTTCGTCCAGCCTGAGAGCGGTTTCTTCAACTGCGTCTGAAGCAGTGCTTCGGCTCCGCGTGGTGTCTGAGCCGGCAGGCCTTTCCAGCCGTGCTCTATTCATCAAAACAGCCGGCCGGTGGTCATCAACCGCCGACCCGCGCGACGGGCCGCAGGGGCCCGGGTGGACCTCGGGTCCGAGCTGAACTGAGAACTGCGCTTGCTGGGGACTCTCGGGCGTCCCGAGGTCCGGCCGTGTTTTTTTTCGGCGTGTTTTCCCGCAAATAGGTATTCCTAGCCTAGGTAGGCTGTTCGTAGATTGCTTTATAAGTGTACAAGGTTTCCCCATCCTTTATCTCACCGGATAAGAGGGTAAGAAGAGCAGACCTCCATTAAAATGACTCATCGAGCCAGTGTAAAGTACAGTGATAATGCCCTCCAACCCCTTATTTAATTCTTGGAGTTGAAAGAAATCTTTGGGCAGAGACGTGCACAGACTTAAGGTTGCAGATATCCGTCATGTAAACGGAAAATGAAGTCTTGCTTGAGCAGGGAGGGAGCCATTTTCAAACTGCCTCTAGACCCGTAGAATTCCCCCCCCCCCCCCCGAAACAGTTCACGGTGCGCTGCCGTCCCCTCCCCGCAGCATCTTTTTTTTTTTTTAATTTTTTTTAATGTTTATTTATTTTTGAGAAACATAGAGGTTTTTGAGAAACATAGAGGCACAGCGTGAACAGGGGAAGGGCAGAGAGAGAGGGAGACACAGAATCGGAAGCAAGCTCCAGGCCTTGAGCTGTCAGCACAGAGCCTGACGCGGGGCTCGAACTCACGGACCGCGAGATCATGCCCCGAGCTGAAGTCGGCGCCCAACCGACTGAGCCACCCAGGCGCCCCCCTCCCCGCAGCATCTTTAGTAGAATGTGCCAGCTATTAATGAAGCCAGCGTTAGGATTTTGTTAGTGAAGGGTGGTGGTAAAGATTTATTTTTCGGCCGGTTGCCCGAGCCTAAGGGTCCCAGTTAAACAGTGCCTTAAGAGTTGGCTCTGCCAACATGTACTGAGGGGGAGGGGGAGTTGAACCTGGAAGGCTTCTAGACCCCATGACAAGGAAGTTGAGCCCTTTAACAGTTAGTGGGAATGGGGCTTCTGGGTGACTCGGTTGAGTGGCCAGCTCTTTGATTTTGGCTTAGGTCATGATCCTGAGCTCCTGGGATCAAGCCCTGTGTCGGTTCCAGGTACGTGCTGAGCGTAGAACTGGAGCCTGGTTGGGATTCTCTCCCTTTGCCCCTGTCCCCCACTTGTGCACTCTTTCTCTCTTAAAAAAAAAGAAAAAGAAAGAAAGAAAGAAAAGGTGGGAATAGCAAAGGGGCACAGAGGCCAGGATCTAAGCTTAAAGTATATATAAAGTATTTGGGGTGGGAGAAGATATGAAAAGCATGGAGTAGGTGTTGAGAGCTTAGAGAGGTGGGCTTTATGGAGCTGTGATGTTAAGGGTTTGTACCCCGCTGAGGAGTTGACCTTTGTCTTTCTTGCAGTAAGGAGTTATTCAAGGGTTTTGTTTGTTTTTATTGGATCTAAGTATAGGACTGGATTTGTCATAATCCGGTTTGTCATTGATCTATGCCTGGCCCACTGTGTTAGTGTCCTATTGCTGCTGTGACAAACTTAGTGCCTTAAAAGAATAGGAATTTATTATCTTACAATTCTGGAGGTCAGAAGTCCAAAATCAATTTCAGTAGGCTAAAATCAAGGTATTGGTAGAGCTGGTTCTTTCTGAAGTCTAGGGGAGAGTGGGTTCCTTACTTTTTCCATCTTCCAGAGGCTGCCTGCTTCCTTGACTTTTGGCCTTATCCAACCATCTTCAAAAACAGCATGGCAACACCCTTCCTTTCTGACTTCTGCTTCTGTCCTTACACCTCTTTCTCTTTTTTTTTTTTAACGTTTTTATTTATCTTTGAGAGACATAGAGGCAGAGTGTGAGCAGGGGAAGGGCAGAGAGAGAGGGAGACACAGAATGTGAAGCAGGCTCCAGGCTCTGAGCCATCAGCACAGAGCCCGACGCGGGGTTCGAACTCACAGACTGTGAGATCATGACCCGAGCTGAAGTCGGCCGCTTAACCAACTGAGCCACCCAGGCGCCCCCTTACACCTCTTTCTGACTGATCTTCCTGCCTCCCTCTTTCCCCGGCAAGGACCCTTTGTAATTACACTGGGCCAGGGTAATCTCCCTATCTCGACACCTTTAATCACATCGGCAAAGCCCCTTTTCCCTTAACACGTGTATTGATTTTGGAGATTAGGACCTAGAAGTCTTTGGTAGGCCATTGTTCACCCTACCACACATAACCCACTTTTATTAATTTAGTTACTTTTGACAATCTAACGATAGCTGAGAACTCTCCACCCTAAAAGGAAGTTATAATGACAGCAGTTTACAACTAAATGTATGGTTTGCCTCCCCCAGACACTAACTCCTCCTCTTTCCCCCTCCTAAACAGGGTTAATGTAATCATGAATCTTTACCATTTCCTGTTTTCCTTTTTTGTAAACTTTTATTCCATATATGTATTTATATGGAATACGTAAAGTGTGTGTATACAATGTGTTTTTAATTGTTTAAAATATAATTGCCCCCCCCCCAAAAAAGAAGAATGTGCCCACTACACACCTGTTAGAATTGCTAAAATCCAAAACACTGACAACACCAAGTGCTGGCAAGGATGTGGAGCAATAGACACATTCGTGGCTCGTGGCAGTGCAAAATGGTACAACCGCCTTGGAAGACATTTTGGCAGCTTTTTACAAAACGAAACCGTAGCTTCTAGGTATTTACCCAATTAAGTGGAAAACGTATGTCCATACAAAAACCTGCACATGAATATTTATAGCAGTTTTATTCATAATTACAAAACATTGGAAGCAACTAAGATGTCTTGTAGTAAGTGAATGGATAAACTGCAGTCTGTCCATACGATGGACTATTACTCAGTGAAAGAAAAAAATGAGCTATCAAGCCAAAAGAAAAAACCATAGGGGAATCTCCAATGCATATTGCTAAGTGAAAGAAGCCATTCTGAAAGGGCTACATACTGGGTGATTCCAACTATGTGCCATTCCGGAAAAGGCATGAGTATGAGACTAAGGAGATGGATGGTTGCCAGGGGCAGGGGAGGGCATTTTTAACGATGGTGACACTGTTCTGTCTGACAGCTGTTTGGCGGATCCCATAGAACTGTACAAGGCAAAGAGTGAATCTTGATGTAAACTGCGGGGACTTTAGTAGACAGGAGGGTTCATCAACTCAACAAATGGACCACGTAAATGCAAGAGGGTGATAATAACGAGAGACTATGCCCTGGTGGGGGGAGGGTGTATTGGAACTTGGTACTTTTCTGCACAATTTTTCTATAAACCTGAAACTCTTAAAAACATGGAGTCTGTTACAAAGGGAAAAAATAGGCCTTTGTAGCCTTTTGAGACTTTTTTTTTTTTTTGCCTAATGTAACATGCACGATTCAGCAATATCTTACATATTTGGCTTATTCATTTTCACTGTTGTACGAATTCCAGTGTGTGACTATACCACACTTCGATTTCTCACGGAAATGGACATTTAATACTTTTAATACAGTTTTATATATTCTAATGTATCAAATACATTTTAATACGAAAAACCAGGAGTTTTAGTATTATGAGCAGTGCTGCTATGAACATACCTGCGTGTGTCTCCTAGTGTAGACGTGCAAGAGCTTTCTTTGGTCTGTTTGGGTTTATGCCTAACGTGGAATCCTTAGGTCACAGGGTAGGTGAATATTCAGTTTTCAAAGACAATGTCGAGTGTTCTTTCTGAAGCAGCCGCACGGATCTGCACTCCCGTTAGCATCGTGCAGGAGGTCTTCTGCCTCCATCCACGTCCTCTTTAACACGTGCTTTTGTCCGACTTTTTACATTTTTTATCAATCTAAGTGTGAGCTCAGTTCGGTCTTGATTTGCATTTACCTAATCAATAGGATCGAACACCGCTGCATATTTTATTAGCCACATGTGTTTCCTCTTCCGAATAATGCCTGTTCCCATCTTCTGCCTGTTTTTTCCGCGAGGTTGTATGTGCCTCTCTCGTTGGCTTTCATGAATTCTCAGGCTCATTTTTTTCTCAGTGACCTAATTCTGCAAATGTCTCCCCCCCCAGTTCGTAAGTTGTTTCTTTCTCTTTATAAATGCCTTTAATGAACAAAAGGTCTTAATTTTAATTTTTTTAATGCTTATTTTATTTTTGAGAGAGAGAGCCCGAGCGAGAAAGAGGCAGAGAGAGAAGGAGACACAGGATCTGAAGCAGGCTCCAGGCTCCGAGCGGTCAGCATAGAGCCCAGCACAGGACTGGAACTCATGGACTGCGAGACCATAACCTGAGCTGAAGTCGATGCTCAACCACCAGAGCCACCCAGGTGCCCCACGAAAGGACTTAATTTCAAAGAGGTCAAATCCATCGTGTGTGTGTGTGTTTGTCTTTTAAGAAATATTTCCCCACTGTAAGCCTAAATTATAGACTCTAAAAAATACTCACCCATGGAGTCTACTAAAACTTTTTAAACTTTGTATTTAACATTTACATTATTAATCCCCCTGGGCATGGAGGGTAGGGCTCCAATTGCATATTTTTCCATATGGATAACCATTATTTTTTTAACTATATTTACCAGACAGCTTCCCAACCATTTTCAGCTGCTCGGACATGCTTCCTCTTAAGATGCCAAAACAGGATTAGATGTGCAAGAGATGCACTGAGGGACCCTTGTGAAGGATGGACGGAGAAGGGAATCCGTTCTCCTTGCGAAGGGAGAGAAGGGAGGGAGGGAGGACTGGCTGGCAATTGCCTCGGACACCGCATGACTCTAAGAAAGTCTTGGCTGGGCAACTGGGGAGCCCCAGAGCAAAGAATTCCGCCGTCGAGCAGAAATGGCCCAGCTCCAGTAATCCCACCATGTCAGTCACTGGCTGAGGGCAGCGCTGGGACACAGCGCGGCTTCCGCGTGCGTGCCGCGGTGGATGTGAAGGTGCCCGTTTGTGTCCTGCAGAAGAGCTGGAGGCCGTCCGCTGACTCCACTCGCGCGCCAGCTGCTCTCGGAGGAAAGTCTGAGTAGGGCACATCCTCGCTGGTTTGTTTCTGGGCTCACTATTCCACCGGCCAACTTCTCTATGTGCCAGTACAAAAATAGATCCGCCTAATAAGTTCTAATCCTTGTGGGGTTAGTCTCCTTCTTCCCGCTCTTCTTTGGAAGTGTCCTTGTTACTCTTGGTCCTGTACTCTTCCAAATGTAAGCAGAGGAGCAATATCAGATCTGTGCTGTAGCAGAATAACGCCAGCAGATGTGTGGATTATTATAGACATGAAAGATTTCAGGGGAGAGAGCTCCCAAGACTTAATTTCAATAATCCGGGTGAGAGATAAGGAGGTATAGATTGAGTGGATTTAGGGAGTAACAATGAGAAAAGACAGAAGGTTATGGATACAAATTAACATGGAGGCAGAGGGGTGGGGGAAAGGGAAAACGGAGATAATGCCATGTTAATGGCTTGGCTCTCTGCCCAGGTTGGGAGCCGTTTACTGAGTCAGGAAATACAGGAGGAAGAACAGGTTTCAGGGAAAGTTAGTTTGGTTTTGTATCTGCAGATGGGGCATGTGTTTAAAGCTGCTCGGTGTACAAATGGATCCTTTAGAAGTCTGGAGTTCATGTGGGGGCCCAGACTGGCTTTGGGAGTAACCGATCTATAAGTGTATTTGCTGGGAGGGTGTAGGGAACAAGACGGCTGAGAGCATGGGAAGGCGCTGACATATAAAGGGAGAAGTCAGAGGAGGGGCGCCTGGGTGGCTGATTCGGTTAAGCATCCAGCTTTGGCTCGGGTCCTGATCTCAGGACTCATGGGTTCAATCCCCACATCGGGCTCCGTGTGGAGCCTGCTTCTGATTCTCTGTCTCCCTCTCTGCCCCTTCCTGGCTCACACTCGCTCTCTCTCTCTCAAAGATAAACAAACATTAAAAAGAAGAGAGAGAGAGAAAGGGAAGTCAGAGGAGGAAGAACTAGCTTAAAAAACATGATGAGAAATAATTAAAAGAAAAAGTTACTATCCGGAACCCCTTAGGATGGCTACTAGCAAAAACCAAACGTAGGAAATAACAAGAGTTGGCAAGAAAGTCGAAAAACTGGAACCCCGGTACACCGTTGGGGGGAACATTAAATGATACAAGTGCTGTGTAAAAAAGTATGGAGGTTCTTCAGAATTAAAAATAGAACTACCACATGATCCAGCAATTCCACTTTTGAATATATATCTGAAGGAATTGCAATTGGGTCTTGAAGAGATACTCGTACACCCACGTTCATAGCAACACTATTCACACCGGGCAAAAGGCGAAAGGAACTCTCCATTGATGGATGAGTGGGTGAACAGAATGTGGTTATACATTCAATGGAATGTTATTTGACCTTAAAAAGGAGCAAACTTTTGACACATGCTACAATGTGGAGGAATCTTGAAGACGTCATGCTAAGCCAGTCACAAAGGACAAATACTGAACGATTCCACTTAGATTCAAAGGGACATAAAGTAAAATGGTGGTTGCTAGGGTGGGCAAGTGGGGCGTTGGGTGATGACCAAGTTCTGGAGACGGATGGAGGTGATGGCTGCACCAGGATGGGAATGCACTCCATGCCACCAAACTATACACTTAAAAGTGGTTAAAATGGTAAATTTTATGTAGTGTGTCTTTGACCACAATCTTTTAAAAGGCTCTGTGAGAGATTTCTTCAAGAAAAATGAATGTAACGAACACCTGATTTGTTTGACCTTCTTGAAAGGAGAGCAAACAACTGAGGGAGTATCAGAGGATGTGCTAATACTAAGAACATGGCAAATTCAGTGAGCAGAAAACAAGGCATTTACCGAGTCCTTAAAAAGACAGCGTGTAGGAAAGGAAGAGCAGTTGTGTTCTGTTACTGGCTTAGTGTGCAGAGCCTTTACATGGTCATAACAACAAAAGCATTGAATGCTGATTTGACTGAAATTATAATATGGTACCCACTAGTTTGTGTGGCGGATGAGGAGTAAAACAGACCAATTCTGTGTTGGGCAGTCAATAGATAATACCTAAAATTAAGAAACCAGGAAGTGGCAATACAAGTCAGGCTATTTATTTATTATCTTTTTTTAATGTTTCATTTATTTTTGAGATGGAGAGAGACAGTGTGAGCTGGGGAGGGGCAGAGAAAGAGGGAGACACAGAATCTGAAGCAGGCTCCAGGCTCTGAGCTGTCAGCACAGAGCCCGATGCGGGGCTCAAACTAGTGAACCACGAGATCATGACCTGGGCCGAAGTTGGACGCTCAACCGACTGAGCCCCCCAGGCACCCACAGTCAAGCTATTTAAAGACAGGGAGATAAACAATAAAAACTCAGTTAAGAGTTGAAAATGGATGATTCCAGGGCATCGAGAGGCTCCAGGAGGGGAATTTCTGGATTTCCTAATCCTTATAGAGCTCTTCGATTCTTTAAACTATACAGATCTAATGAAAAAATAAACATTAGGGGCGCCTGGGGGGCTCAGTCTGTTAACCATCCGACCTCAGCTCAGGGCATGATCATACAGTTCATGGGTTCAAGCCCTGTGTCGGGCTCTGTGCTGCCAGCTCAGAGCCAAGCCTGCTTCAGATTCTGCGTTTCCCTCTCTCTCTGCCCCTTCCCTGCTCCCACTCTGTCTGTCTCTCTCAAAAATAAGCACACATTAAAAATAAATTTTTTTAATAAAGATTAATCTTAAAAAAAAGAAAAGAATTGATATGGAAACCAGTCCCGCCCTTCCTGATTCTGGACTTCAGGCCTGTGATACCCTGTAGAAGACCCCACTTTTCATAGTATCAGACAGCTAACACAAATGGCAAAAGGCCAATCTGAATTCAGATTTGGACAAGTGAGGGGCATAGACACGTGGAAAGTACAGCCCACAGCAGTCTCAGCCCTACTGCCATCCCAGGCTGCGGTGTGTGACGTCATCAGAACCCGTTTAGAAAAATCACAAGCCTGTGATCTACACGAAAAGTAAGAAGTCCTCGAATCTGTGGTCCGTGACTTTGAGGACCAGGAATCCTTTAAGCCTCCCAGAGGTCTGGACGTGCTCATCTACGTAGCCCTGCGCCACCTTGGTCTCACTGTCTGCTACACCGGGGGTCTATACTCTGGACACGGTCATCAGTCAGGAGACTCCGCCTTTATTGCTCACCCCCTCGTCCTTCACCCCAAATCCCTAACCTTAGATTCTTCTATTTGCTCCTTTTCACTGGCCGTCAAGGATTGCCAGAGAAAAAGTGGATAACCTTGCCAAGGACACCATTACAGATTTACAGATTCTGGCCTCCATTGGGCCCTTAAGTCCGCTCAGCATTCCTTTCGTCCCTCCATTTCTTCTCTGTCAAATATGTGTAAAACAGGACCACAGGATTGCCGTAAAAAGTCAATGGAATAACTCATGGAAAACTTTTGGCCCAGGGTCTGAGATAGGATGCTGAATAAAAATCATTTTTACATACAAAATTATTCACAAGTCTCTCTCCATTTCCTGAGCTCCATACTTGAGTTTGAATAACCTCCTGGGCTCTTCACCCCCTCAGAATTCCACTCTGGCATTCCCCGTCTTGATGAATGGCGAATGGCGTCAGTCCCGCAAGCTAGAGCGTCGACCGTGCACTTTCCCATTTCTCTTGCTCCCCATGTTCCTTCGACCCCAGAGTCCCCATTCATCCCATTCCCTCTGACTTGTCACTTAAGCCCCTTCCATCTTTACCACCTTTGGTCTATAACTTCCACTGGTTATTGGAATTCCTTTCCTTCCTAGTTCTTCATGCCATCATTCTCTCTCCCTTCTAGTACTCCACCCATTTTGTCACTAATCTTTCTTTTCCTTTTTTTTTTTTTTTAATTGAACTTTAAGGGTACAGAATTGGATTTATCACAGTCCTTGGCTTTCAACACACCGTCATCACTGGTCCATGTGTAGCCCTTCTTAATTTTATTCATATTTTCATGATCTCATGAACGGCCATGATCTCACCAGCTAACCTGGGAACTAGTACACTGATAATAACATAGGCACTCACAGGCTTCTTTTATTTCTCATTCCCCTACCTTCTCCCCACAGATGTTAGCCTATCCTAAAGTTTGAGTTTACCATTATCTTATTTTCTAAATTAGAATTTTAAAAAAAAATTTTTTTAATGTCAACTTATTTTTGAGAGAGAGAGACAGAGCACGAGTGGGGAAGGGCAGAGTGAGAGGGAGACACAGAATGGGAAGCAGGCTCCAGGCCCTGAGCCGTCAGCACTGAAACCTGGCGCTGGGCTCGAACTCACAAGACTGCGAGTTCGCGACCTGAGCCGTAATTGGACATTCAACCAACTGGGCCACGCAGGCACCCCTAATTAGAATGTTAATGCATGTATGTGTGTCTATATATTGTTTAGTTTTCCTTCTTATACCTGTGGAAGAGCATATAACACCATATGTAGTCTTGCTGTTTTCATTCCTTCACACTTTGGCTAAAATTTTTTAAAAGACCTGACAATACCAAGTGGTAGATACGAATGGAGCAACTAGAACTCTCATATGTTGCCAGTGAAAATGCAAAATGGTATAAGCACTTTGGAAAACAGTTACTTTGGAAAACCATTTTGGCAGTTCTATAATTAAACACACACTTACTTTATGATCTGGCTGTCCTACTCCAAATCTGTAACCCAATTGAAATGAAAACTTATATCTGTGCAAAACCCATACAGGAATATTTACAGCAACTTTATTCATGTTCACCAAAAACTGGAAATACCTCGCGATGATTATGTGTCAACTTGACTAGACTATGGTATCCAGCTGTTTGGTCTAACATTAGCCCAGATGTTGCCGTGGGAGTATTTTATAGAGGTGATTAACATTTACAATCAATTGACTTTAAGTTATGATTACCCTTGATAATGTGTGTGGGCCTCATCAAATCAGCTGAAGACGTTAAGAGCAAAAACTGAGATTTCCTAAAGAAAGGCTTCTGCCTTTGAACTGTAACATAGAAGCCCTGCCGAGTCGCCAGCCTACTGGCCAGTCCTACAGGTACTGGACTCATCAGCCTCCCTCTCCCATCGCAGGAGCTAATTCCTTAAAATACATTCTCTTTCTCTAGGTACAGGTGATCGAGATCTAGATAGATATAGATGTATGTATGCATATATATGTACATATGTGTCTGTATAGCCTGTGGAATTTGTTTCTCTGGGAACCCTGACTGATACACATCCCAAATATCCTTAAACTTCTGAATGGATACACAAACTGGTGTATCATCTGTACAATGGAATAATGCTGAGCAATGAAGAAGAATTAGCTAGGTGGGCAACAACAGGAAGGAATCTCAAATGCATCACGCTAAATGAAATACACCAGGTTCAAAAGGCCAAATGCTGTATGACTCCATTTGTACGAAACTCCGAAAAAGGCAAAAACTGTAGGAATGAAAAGCAGATCATTGGTTGCCAGAGGCTGAGGAGGGCTGTTGGAGGAGTTGAACTTCAAAGGGGTATAGGGAGATTTTTGAGGTGGGATTGAATTATAGCTTGATTTTGTGATAGTTCCATGACTAAATTATACCTTCATAAAAATGTGCTAAAGAAGGAATGTAAAGAAAATTATTCTGTTGAAAAACTATATGGCAACAAGAAATTGCCTACTTAACTACGTTAAAGATACACAGAGATTGAGGATAATTCTGCAATATAGTTATCTTTTTTATTATGTTTTTTATTTTAATTCCAGTATAGTTAACATACAGTGTTATATTAGTGTCAGGTGTACAATAATAGTTATCTTTTTTTTAATGTTTGTTTTTGAGAGAGAGAAAGAGCATGTGCATGCACGGCGGGGGAGGGGCAGAGAGAGAGGGAGACGCAGAATCCGAAGCAGGCTCCAGGCTCTGAGCTGTCGGCACAGAGCCCGACGCAGGGCTCGAACTCACGAACCACAAGATCATGACCTGAGCCGAAGTCAGATGCCCAACTGACTGAGCCACCCAGGTGCTTCCAATATAGTAGTTACCTTAAAAATGATGTCATAAAAAAATGATATGTCCATTAAATTTAATTAAGATATGTATCCTACATAAAGTAAATATGCTTTAACTTTTAATTTAAACACTGTTCTTAAGAAACACCAATAAACTGAGGCTGATAAAAACAACAAAAATCCATGTTGTGTGTTTCACAGTCGAATTTTTACTGCTGTATGATGTTCCCTCGTGTGACCGTTGCAGTTTACTGCTTCCTCTTGTAATGTGCATTTTATGCTATCATGTATAAAGAATTACTTAACAAAATATTTGTCCTTTTCCTGAAAATCTTTTATTTCTGTTGCCTACAAGATGAAACCTAACAGGGACCTTTGTGGCTGCATCAATAGGTCGTTCCGGGCCCTGGCTTCTGTCTGGGTTACCCAAAGCGGGGTGCCGGCCAGGCTTGCCAGATAAAATACAGGACCCCCAGTTAAATCCGAATTTCAGATAAGCAACAATAATTTTTTAGCTAAATATTTCTCATGTAATCTGGCAACCCTCGTACTGGCAGGAAGGGGAAAAGAGAAAGAGAACTGGGTTCATTTCCCCCAAACTTGGTGCCCGCTGGGTCACTGCAATGGGCTGGCTGTATCCCCAAAATCATAACTCTTGTCTGGCAGCCCTCATCACACAGCTCACTAGGTTCTAGTAAGCAGTCCTTTCTCTTGCTACGTCAGGTCTAAGAGCGGTAGGTAATAGCTCCCAGCTATTATTAGTACCAGGATACTGTACCACCGTCTCCTTGCTATTACCAAATGCTGCCCACACTTTTGTAAATAGATCCTGATTCAGTGCTTTTCAATCCTCCACTTCGAGTATGTTGTCTGTGCCCTGCTGGGTATAGACAAGGCTGTTCCTAGCTGTTTGAGACAGAATACACGGGTCTTTCCCTTTTTTGGCACTCCCTCAACAATTCGTGTATAATTCCTGGAAGAAATCCGCGTGTGGGACCTCTCTCTCAGGCCAAACACACCAGGTCCAGTGACACCCCTCCGATTCTTTCTTTCCTGCTAGTTGGTCACTGTTATCTCCTTCGGGGTAGGGTAAAAATAAAACCTCTTTTCCTCTCTGCACTTTATAAATTTTTTATTTATTTATTTTTATTTAAAAGAAGGTATCTTTTTATGTTTATCAATTTTTAAGAGCACAAGCAGGGAAGGGGCAGAGAGACAGGGGAACGGAGGATCTGAGGTGGGGTCCATGCTGACAGCAGACAGCCCTATGTGGGGCTTGAACTCACGAACCGTGAGATCATGACCTGAGCCGAAGTTGGATGCTTAACTGTATGATCCACCAGGGGACCCCTAATTTTATTTTTATTTGAGAGAAAGAGAGCACCCATGAATGGGGGCAGGAGCAGAGAGAGAGAATCTTAAGAAGGCTCCACGCTCAGCACGGAGTCCAACCCCACAACGCTGGGATCGTGACCTGAGCTGAAATCAAGAGCCGGTCGCTTAACCAACTGAGCCACCCAGGCGCCCTCTCTCTGCACCTTTGGTATGAGCTCTGTACTCTGAGCTCTCCAGGGCCCTGGTCCCTAAGATCTCAAGAAACCTTTTCTCTCTGAATAAACCCAGAACTTGCAATGGAAAGGTGTGACTTTCAAGGCCACTGTCTTAGTTAAAAGTTGGAAAAATCCACTCAGAAGCCCCGTGAACTTCTCTGACCTTCTAGGCCTTCGATGCCAGGCCCTGACACATCTCCCCCGGAGACGAGAAACGTTACCACCTTTATGGATGACAGCCACAGGGCAGTAAGATAATACCAGTTACCTCCAAACGTTATGCCAGGGCGAGGTACCTAGTATAGTGATAGTTCAGTCCCACTGTGCTCAAGAAAGATTTTTAAAGAAAAGTTAATACTAGGGACACCTGGCTGACTCGGTCGGTGGAGCCTGTGAGTCTTGATCTCGAGGTTGTGGCTTCCAGCCCCATGCTGGGGGCAGAGGTGACTTAATAAAATCTTCAAAGAGTTAATAATACAAATAGTTCTCCCTTATTGAACACTGCATCCGGGCCGAGCACTGTGCAAGCCCTACCAGTCTTCAACAAGCCTGCAACACGGTGAAGTTGTGTTTCGGCGCGCGGCCTCTGCCCTGCGCTCCTGGATGCCAGGGCTGGGGGGTCTGCAAGCTACATTTCTCCTGTGTCCGCTGTCCGAAAGGGGGCCTTGGAGGGAGTTCGGAAGGAGAAGGAAGAGCGTGTTCCTTTCTATTTGCCTGCCGATCCCCTGAAGCAGCGGTTGTTCCATTTCCAACGTCTGTCCGCATTCCCAGCGTAGCCAGGGGGTGCCTGCTCTTCAGGTGTCTGGGCCCAGCTCCAGGAGACCCTTCCTCCAAGATTCGGAGATAGCGGCCGTGACTGCGAGCCTCCCTCTCCACCCCCCACCACAGTCTCGTGATCCATTTTTACACCAGTGACCCCCGATGGATCCTGTCTCTCGAAATCCGGGCCTTCGAGGGGTCCCCTCCGGTGGGACTCGGGCGAGGTCAGGGAATCTGCTTTGGCGGGTGGGAGCAGACACGAGGCAGAGGCGGGGTGAGCTTGTGTGCCCTGGGATGACTTCTCTCGGACTGTTGCTGCCACTATCCCATGAGGGAGTCCCGGGTAGCTTCCTTGAGGGTGAAGGACACAGAAAGAGAGAGAGAGAGGGGCCAACCCACACAGATGTCCCAGCCTACCTTCCAGGGCAAGACGGCAGCACGAACGAGGCCAGGTGAGGCCAGTGGAAGGACTGTCGACCCCAGGATCCGTAAGTCTCTAAGCTTTGGGGTGATCTGTTGAGCAGCAATAGATGCATTGCTTTGGGGTACATGGGGGGCCCAGTCGACTAAGCGTCTGACTCTTGATTTCGGCTCAGGCGATGGTCTCACGATTTGTGAGTTCGAGCCCCGCGTCGGGCTCTGTGCTGACAGCGCAGAACCTACTTGGGATTCTCTCTCTGCCCCTCTTCTGCTCTCGCACTCTCTCTCAAAATAAATAAGCTTTTTAAAAAAAGTATAAAAAAATAAACATGAAAAACAATTTTTTTAAATAGATAACTAAAGCAGTTCTGGCAATCCAGGCCTCTTCCCTCCACCAAAGGGATGGTAGCTGCCCTTCTGCAGTTATTGTCCGTGACCTCTACACATCTGCCTCGTTCTCTCAGCCTCTCCCACACACGTTGAACAATTTCCCCGTGTTCTCTTCGTGAACTCCACTAGCGTTCTTTTCTGTTTTCCTGACTGGATCCCAACTGATACAGTGCTATCCTATCCATTTTACAGATGAGAAAACTGAGGTTTAGAGAAATTAAGAAATAGGCCAAAGGTCATTGCCGCTCTCGGCCCCAGGCTGACGCCAGAGCCCTTGCTATGCTTCCTATTAACACTATTCCTCTATGGCAATCGATAATTATACTACACAGTAACCAGATTGTTTTAGATTATTACGATGACAGTTACTTGAAGTTGGTGTCGCTGTTCAAAGATCCGGAAGGCTCCAGCTGGTGAGCCAGCAGAGGGAGCTCTGTCCCTAAGGACCCAGCCAGCTGCCCACAAAACCAGCGGGGAAGGAGGACATCCATGTCACAGTCACAAGGTTCAAAGGGACACCTCACCAGAGGAAACTGTAGGCTCCTGGAGGGGAAGGGAGAAGAAGCAACGTGACAGTTTTGAAGCCCCAAGACCCGTGTCAATTTAAATTTTATAATATTAACCCGGGGCTGCCCCGTTTGAGGAGGATGGTCCTCCAGGAGAAGGAGTTCAGGGTCCTTCCTGTTCTCACACCTGTGCCTGACTCCACTCACTGGTTAGGGGGACTTTCTTCGGGGGCAGCCGCATTTGCCAGTGACAGAATAATTGAGTAAAAGGGACTTCGTCCTGGCCCCCATGCGGTTCTTCCTTAAGTCCCTTCCTGCAAAGTAACAAGAGGAACGAAGGACAGGAGTGCTCCCTCCCGGAAGAGCCTCTGGCTGCCCAGCCTCCCCACCCTCCTCCCCCAACCTGCACCAGCTCTGTGCTTGGCTCCAGCGTCTCCTTGCTCTCGCTCTCTGGGAATGTTCTCCTTGACGAAGATGACGGGTCCTTTGAACAGACCCTCTCCTCTCATCATGGCGGCAAAATCCGAGACTCGAGTCTGAGCTCTGGGGCAATAAATACCAGACCCCCAAGCCCTGTAAGCAGGCCTCACAGCCCAACCAACCTGGGAAAAGCGGGCAGCCCTGGGCCAGCCCAGCTTACCTCCTGTCCCGGCACCAAGGTCTGCAGTGAGCGATCGCTGAGCCCTTGGCCACCTGGCCACCTGTCATCGCCTCTTGTTTTGGAACTAGGTCTAGGTAGAATAGGGCATTCTTGGCTTCCCCTAGCCGAAGCACCATTTTAAAACATGATGTCATATGTAACACCTAGCTAGGAAATTTATCTTCTCACAATGCTGAGGCTGGAAGTCTGAGACCAAGGTATCAGCAGGATTGGTTTCTTCTGAGCCTCTCTCCTTGGCTTGCAGATAGCTTCTCCCTGTGTTTTCACTTGGTCTTTCCCTGTGTGTACATGTCTCCTAATCTCCTCTCTCATAAGGGTATCACCGCCCACCCTAACGACCTTGTTTAACTTAATCGCTTCTTTAAAAATCCTATGCCCAAATCCAGTCCCATTCTAAGGCACTGAGGCTGAGGACTTCTTCAACACGTGTGCTTTGGGGGAGGGATGCGATTCAGCTGTTAACAATAGGAATTGCAGGATGTCCTGGGTACCAGGTATGACAAATAAAAAGAAATCAACATCCTAACACAGTTATCGTGAAATTGCTGAATGTCAAAGACAAGGAGAAGGTCCTAAAAGCGACCAGAGAGAGAAGCCACACCTCGCTAAGCTGGAGGATGTCTCCCCAATCAGGCATCCTCAGATCTCGCTTCCAAAAGCTGTTAAACCTCAGCCCCTGGCCTGTCTCTCAAGTGGTCTTGCCCCTCTGAGGTTTGCCTTCTCTGAATTTACGTAGCATTCCGAGCCTGTATGTCTGTTTACCCACAGCAGAGGGGTGCTGACAAGGCCGCCAGGTAGAGCCAGGCCTTAAATCTGTCTCCCACACACAGACCAAAAATTAAAAATCCATTTGGGGGGCACCTGGGTGGCTCAATTGGTGAAGCGTTTGACTTCGGCTCAGGTCATGATTTCACAGCCTGTGAGTTCGAGCCCTGCATCGGGCTCTGTGCTGACAGCTCAGAGCCTGGAGCCTGCTTCGGATTCTGTGTCTCCCTCTCTCTCTGCCCCCTCCCTTACTCATGCTCTGTCTTTGTCTCTCTCAAAATTAAATACATAAAAAATAAAATAACAAAAATCCACTTGGATTATAGGACTGCTTTAAAATCAGCTGTGTGTAGGAGTAGCTAGAGTTGGCAAATGGGGTCTGAATAATTGTCAGTGTGGGACATGGGGTCAGTTGGTATTCCTGGTTAGAAAAACAGAAGGCGGGAGGTGCCTGGGTGGCTCGGGCTGTTAAGTCGACTTTGGCTCAGGTCATGATCTCGGGGTTCGTGGGTTCAAGTCCTGCATCAGGCTCTGTGCTGACAGCTCAGAGCCTGGAGCCTGCTTCGAATTCTGTGTCTCCTTCTCTCTCTGCCCCTTCCCTGCTCTCTCGTGTGCACACACGCACTCTTTCTCTCTCTCAAAAATAAACTTAAAAAAAATTTTTTTAATTAAAAAAAGAAAAGGAAGGCGGCATAGACAGTATATAGTCCACGTTTTTGCCAAAGTTCCCAAAGGCAGGTGTCTGTGGCGTGGGCGAAATGTTCCCTGGTGCCCCTGACTCTAGTGCTCATGGCCACCAGTGTCCAAATTACAACGTAATTTGTCTTGGGGGTTTTTGGCCTTCCCAGTGAGACAGTGTCCCCTATTGCACCAAACATTTTCCTCCAGGCGAGGCAAGTGCTCCAGAGAAGGTTGGTGAGCCGGCCGATGAGACGCCCCACTCTGGAGAATCTTTGTCTTCCAGAGCCTAAAGCGGACTCTGACCTGCTGGAGGGGATGGAGAACCAAGCCATCCACCCACTGCTGTGGCCGCTGCCTCCACCACTATCCCCTCGTGGGTGGCAAAAAGCCTCCGCCTTCTCCCCTGGCCTCCACTCTCCACGTAGCAGGCCAACGATCTTTTTGAAAAGATAGAAATCAGACTCTGTCACTTTTTTTGCTTAAAATCTTCTGTGGCCTCTCATACCATTGAGTATGAAACCGAAGCTCTTCGCTGTGGTCTGTGTGGTCCTGTGAGATAATGGGCCCCATTGGAGTTTCTTCTCGTTCTCCTTCTCACTATGATCCAGTCATCGGACCTTTCTCAGTCCATCACACAGAGCCACCCCAGGGCCTTTGCCCTTGTTCTTCTTTTTGCTTCAAATGGTCTTTTCCAAGTCTTCTTGGTGCCAGACCCTCAAATCCTAGCTCATGTATCCCCTCCCTCACCTCCTATGGGAAATGGATTCCCCTAGTTACTCTCTATTTCATCCCTGTTTCTTTCCTTCTTCATGCCAATCATAAGCTCTATTTGTTTTGCTTTCTTCCTTATTTTTTTTAAGTTTATTATTTTGAGAAAGAGAGCAAGGCATGAGAGAGAAAGAGAGAGAGAGCATGAGCAGGGGAAGGACAGAGAGGGGAAGAGTCAGAGAATCCCGAGCAGGTTCTGAGCCATGAGCACAGAGCCCGACGCGGGGCTCGATCTCACCAACCGTGAGATCATGACCCCAGCTGAAATCAAGAGTTGGATGCTCAATCGACGGAGCCACCCGGACGCACCTGCTTGCTTATTTTATATCCATCTCCCTGTCTGGAATCTGATGGAACGAGGGCCATCTCATCCTGTTATCTGTTGTATCTCCAGCCTCCAGCACAGGGCCGGTGCATTCACTACACTTCACGTGCCGGGTGCTGTCCCGCTGGGGCCCCTGGACCCTCGTAGCAGAATTCTTACACCCTAAGGTAACCCAAAGCCCAGCAGAACCCCCGCAGCTGCACCCCTGGTCCAGTCCAGCTCACTTCCCAACCATCCGGTCTACTCTCAAAATTTAGATCGGCCCCAGGAGCCAAAAGTAGTTGAAATGCAGAGCCAGTAACAGTTTACCTCCATCCATTCGCCTCCCTGTTGCTCGTGGTATTAACTCTTGTTACAGGCACTTCCACTTCAATTAAGACTTGGCACACTTCAAAACACCTCTGCACAGCAGGACACTGATTGAATCGAGGTGCCGGGAAGCCAAATGGAAAAATAATAGCAAAGCCACTGATCCTTTCACCTCGTAGCTTAAAGCTTGAACAAGCAACTATTACACTTCCCTGAATGTTCCGTTCCGTTCCAAATTAATCTGGAATAGGTACAGTAACTTGCCCTGTTTTTCACCTGCCCCATTAGGCTGGACCAGTCTGGTCCAGGCTGCTGTGAATGGGAGGCTCCATTTTGTCGTTGGGCAGTGCCGTTGGCATGCAAGTGGGTCAAGTTCATAGGACGTGTAAATGTTGAAAAGAGTGTTTACTTATTCCAGTGACTTCTTGCATTTATGTTCAAGTAAAACTACTAAACAGATATGTAATGATATAACTTCAATGTTTCTCCTTTGGTCATTTAAATAACGGTACACCCATTCAATGAAACACCGCCCGGTTATTTGAAAAGAATGTGAGAAAGCAAGAGACATTAAAATGGAAGCTTGCCCGAGATTATTAAGTGAAAACAGCAAGTCGCAGAGCAATAAATGCAACATCTCTCTGGGTGCATGAATATGTAAATATATTTTCTGGTAAGCAGAGGATATTTCCAGAAAGAGACCCTAAGTCATCTCCGGAAGTAGAATGGGGATAGCAAGAGTCGTTAGCATATGTCAGGTGCTTGCTCTACGCCAAACATTCCACCAAGCGTTTTCCAAATGCCTACATTCATCTCTTCCACGGTGACCCTCAGGAGAAGAAATTACTATTATCTCTCATTTACAGATGAGGAAACTGGGCCAGAAGAAGCAAAGTATAACTTCAGCGTCCTATATTATTTGAGGTTGTTGTTTGGTTTTTTAACCTTCAATCTGCATTATGACTTTTCCATCATAAAAGACAAACTCATTAATAATTTAATACCTTTTCCTTTCGGATTTGGAAACTGCGAGGGACAGTGAAAAAGGCCCAGTTCTCCACGAGTTGTATAAGGAGAGCAAATGAAAACCCAGATCGCGTCGCTTCTGGGGGGTGCCCTTTGTCTGACAGCCTGGCAGGGAGAAGGTGGTGAGAAGCCGCCAGGGTCAGAAGCAGGGCTCCGCAGACGCAGGAGCACAGGAATGAGGAAAGACGAGTGGAGACCCTTTGGAAACAACCCACTCTGGTTTCCTAAGTGTGTGATTATGGAGGAGCTGACCCCACCGCTCACCACGGTGACATGAAGCGAGGCCTCCAGACCGAAGGGTACCGCTGTCCCCCAAGTAGCCTAAACAATTCAAGATTAGTTCCTAGCTGCAACCTTTTAGCCAGTGGCACCTGGATAAAACCCATTGTCGTTAAATACCCGTTGTGATGCCAGACCTCACACGAACACTTCATTCGACACCCACAGTAATCCGCAGCTCCGTTATCCCCACTCTCACCGCGAAGAATCTGGCACTTTGTGAAACTCGAAAGTTAAGTCTCACATCAAACTGCAAGGTCAAGACTTGAACGCGGGTCTGTCTGGCTCCCCGTTGACTCAACCGCACTGGGTTCCCACGGCATGGGAACCCAGTATGTCCCGCCCTCCCCCGCCCAGCATCTTCACCCCAACTATGTAGGAGAGGAAGCACTGAAGGAGCGCGATGCTCCTGCCTCGTGAGCCAGTCTGTGTGCTCCCAGGTCTCCCCCACCGCAGGCACGTGGATGAAATGCCATCTGCTATCGGATCGCTCTCTTGCCACCCGCCTGACGACCTCTGAAACCGCCATGCTCGCCACCCGCCAAACCCTAATTCCAACACGCAGCCCCACCGCAACCTGCAGGCGGTGCTGGAAAACTCCAGGGCTTGGTCTCTGCGGAGAGGAGAGGACCCATGATGCTCTGACTCTCACGCTCTAGAAATCTGATGTCTCGAAGACAAGATCGTGGGGCGAGTCTGCAAGGGCTTTCTAATGCGAACAATAATGGCGATGGGCGAAGGTGTCCCCGGCTGTCTCCTGCCACTGCCTTGCTTACACTTGAATACTGGGCTGCCCGAAGTCTCATACACACACACACACACACGCACACACGCGCCCTCGCGTACACGCCCTGTTGCAGCCTCGTGGCCTTGGCTTGCTCTTCTATCCGCCTGGAATGCCCTTACCACCTCTCTTCCCATGACCGACGGGAGACTCAGGTTGGAGATCATATCCTCAACCCCAAGCCGGGCTAATGCTTACACACCCCTAGGGTTTGCTGCCTATCACAGGTTCCTAGCCTACTACGTTGAAACGTGGCTCCCACTTTGGGCTGCAAGTCTAACGATGGGGCCCAGATCGCTCAGGGCCTGGCGGCAGACGGGCGCGCACAGCAGGTATGTCGCCCTGTCCACTGGTTGCGCTCTCAGCCTCCAGGCAGCCTCTTCCTTTTGTCATGGCAAGGTTCCCATGGTGCAGACTCCTTACATAACGCCAGCGCTGGTACGTTTGCTGCTTCTCCGAGGTTCATCTGCAAGAAGCTGTAATTGAAATAGCTTCCAGGATGGAAAAATCACTTCTCGAATTTAATTTCCAAGCTTGTGGCCTGGATCGTTCAAGCTGATTACAGGAAACGGTTGGAGCAGTAATGCTCCCTGTGCCGAATCCAGATGGGTGTGTTTACTCGGCTGAGAAATGTTAATCCTGTCTTTGGCCCCAGAAACGTCTGGCATTCCCTTTAGAGGAGAAGAGAAAAATAGGGGAGGACAGCCAGCTAGCCTCCATTAGGTTTCCCTGAAAGAATGTTTATTCGAAACAATGTCGGAGGTTGGGGATGGATGGTCTGTCGATTCGAACCCAGAGCTGAGGGGGGCCTTTGCCGTTCTGGAGATAGTGTGTAACTGTCATTGATTTTAAAAGTTTGGGGGGAAAAAAAAAGAGTTCTGAATAGTTGTTCTTTAGCACCGTGGAAAGCCCGGCCAATGTCAAGAGGGCTGAATGTTGACAGGTGGAGCACGCCGGGAGGAAGGGGCAGAGATATGAACCTGCTGCCCACCGAGGGGTGTAAGTAACACTGTGCACGTGGTCCGATGCCAAGCCGAATAATGGCTCCGCAGTTACGGAGCCCTTGGCTTTTTGCCAAGCATTATGCTAAAAACTTCATTCTTTTTTTTTTTAATTTTTTTAAAGTTTACTTATTTATTTTAAGAGAGAGAGAGAGAGATCCCAAGTGGGGAAAGGTCAGAGAGAAGGAGAGAGAGAATCCCAAGCAGACTGTGCACCATCGGCACAGAACCGGATGTAGGACTTGAACTCATGAACCTCGAGATCATGACCTGAGCCCAGATCTAGCATCAGACACTTAGCAGACTGTGCCACCCAGGCCCGCCTAAAATCTTCACATTATTTTATGTCAGTTGGTCCAATCACTTTTTGAGACCAGTGTTATCCCCATCGACAGGAGAGGAAACTAAGTTTCAGAAGGTGACCTGTCCAAACGGTGCTTTGCAAACACTTTCACAACAACTGCTAAAACCCCAGTATGGCCACGGCGCAACTAGCCATGCCTCTGGGCAGCCACGCCTGTCTCTTCCCACAGCTGGAGGCTCAGCAGGTGCTCCCCAGGCGGTGGAAGGGCAGGTGCCCTGTCGCCCCTAGCGAACATTCTTCCACACAGCGCTCAAGACAATGAAGAGGACAGATTCATTAACCAAATGAGTTGCCGGCCACCTGCCAGCCGGGTCCAAGCCCTCTGAGAGTCTGTGTGGGGTTACAAGTGCAGAGAGCAACCAGGGAGAGGAGTAGAGCTTTGTGAAGCCCCGTGGATCACCCTGGCGCGGGGGCATTTCCGGGCCCCCCAAGCACCTTCCCACAAATGCTCAGGGAGACCGTCAATCACGAATGCCTCCTGATGCTGGCGCCAGAGAGAGCGCTGAACCCCCCCTCTGGCCCCCGAGCTCAGCCCTGTGACTCATCCCCATGGCCCTGCCTTGCATATGCTGTTTGTGGAGTGCTGTAATTAGTTAATGAACTAACTGAATGATATTCCTCTAGTCATTCAACCAGCCCCATCCTCAGGGTGGTAATTGTATTTGAGGTTATTTAAAAACATTATTGTATCCAAATAGAGTTTACATCAGCAGACAGCGTGATTAGTAAGCCTGCTATCCCTGGTGTATTTAAATTGTGCTATAAACTGCCTGGTGAGTCGTGCAAAAATGGCTGCCCCAAGGAGTTCCTCTCTCCCATCCCAGTGGGGCTCCTGTGCCAGAAACAACCAGCCAACCGACCCCGACCGAGAGAGGGAAGTGTGGCCCCCTGTGGCCAGAATCCAATCGCCCTTGGTGTAGAACAGACTGCCTTCAGAGGAGGTTCTCCACTAATATGATCCTCGTCTTTAGACGTGAACCAACTCTTCCTTATCTTTACGAGAAAATATACTGACGCTAATCTTGGTCTGCCTTCCTTTACCACCTTTTTTGGAAATATTTGAGGGGTACCGTTAAAAGCATGGGCAGCGGCTTGCTAAACATCTCCAAGCCTCCATTTCTCTGTCTGCAAAATGGGAATCACCACAGTAATGACAGTTGACGTTTTAGTGCTAATCATGTGTCATGCCCTGTCCCAAGTGTTTTGCCTGAATTATTTCATACGATCCTCAGGATAACTCTGTGAGATATTATTAGGCACTGTAACTAGGTACTGTTATTATCCTCAGTCTTCATGGCAGGAAACTGAGGCACGGAGAGGGTCACTAACTTCTCCAAGACCACTTCAGCTAATGGCGCCAGGATCCAAATGCAGAAGATTATTCTAGAATTTATGGATTAACCACTCTGCACCTCTGCTTTTTTTTTTTTTTTAGTGAGATTGCGAGGATTCAGTGAAATGCAGGAAATAAATATTTACTGTGTGCCAAGCTCTAGGTGTGAGAGTTGAGGACAAAGCCCTGCCCTCAGGGATGTCACATCCTAGTAGGGAGAGATGACCTATGGAAAGGTTTCATCGCGACACTCAAGACAAAGCCAGTGCTCAGTTCCAGCTGTTAGGGCTTTACGAGTTTCTGCATATTGTAGTTATTTATGGCCATGTTTTAATGCTCCTACTAGATGATAAATTCCCCGAAGGCGAATTAATTTCTGCTTCTTTTTTTGTCTTCCAACTCCTACCCCTCACACACAGTAGGAAGTCGGCGAACGTTTGTTGAATAGGCAAACCTGTCGATCCTATACACACATGAGAGAATGGCAAAAAATGCTTTTTCCGTGGGTTACTGTGAAAGTTCCCGACGTAAAGTCAATCTGGAGCCGGAAGTGTATCTGAGGTGTAGAATTACCTAACCGCGCCGATTGCTAAGATGAGCACAGGAGATGTGCATGAAAAGCTCTTTGAAAACTGTTATCGGGATATATAATACAGAGAGGGAGAAAAGGAGGAGGAGAGAAACAGAGACAGAGAGGGAAGAGAGTCTTCTATACTTCCCGTGGAGCAGGTGGTAACCCGAGCACGTAAACTGCCCCTGCCCCCGTGTGTGGATGGGAACCCGCCAACCACACAAGGCAGCAGCGAGTACACAGCCAGCGTTTACCCACAAGCCAACACGAGGGATTTTTTTTGTAAAGAAACAAAAAGGCTCTAAGTTGTCTCTTGTTGCGTCACTTCTGACCCCCAAATTTAATAGCTCAGACCAACAGCAAACATTGATTATTTCACACGGTCTCCGTGGGGTTACATTTTGGGAACAATTTAGCTGGATGGTTTTGATTCAATGTTTCATGCAGTCATTGGAAGGCTTGGCTGGGGTGGGAGGAGCCACTTCCCAGGTGACTCACGAGTCAGTCTAGTTGTTGACGGGAGGCCTCAGCTGCTCCCCATCTGGGCCTCTTTACAAGTCTGCTTGAATGTCTTCGAACTTGGCAACTGGTTTCCTCCAGAGGGAGCGATTCAAGAGACCAAGGCAGAATGTACAATGTCTTTTTTTTTCTTAATGTTTATTTATTTATTTTTGAGAGAGAGAGAGGGAGACAGAGAATCCCAAGCAGGCTTTGCACTGTCAGCACAGAGCCCAATGCAGGGCTCGAAGTCACAAACTGTGAGATCATGACCTGAGCTGAAATCAAGAGTTGGATGCTCAACTGACTGAGCCACCCCCCAGGCGCCCCCTACAATGTCTTTTTTATTCTATGTTGGGAGTCACACACCCAGTATCCTACTGGTCTCACAAGTCGGCCTCATGCCATGTGGGAGGGGAATGTATATGGGAAGTACCAGGAGGCACTGACCAGGGGGGCCATCTTGGAGGCTAGCTACCAAAAGGGGAACTGAGGCTCAGGAATCAAGAATAGTGACCACAGTTGGACGTCTTAGAGGTAGGAGCTGAAGAGTATCCTGGAGCCAAGGCAGTTCTGGGCACCTTGGTGGCAGACATCTCTGGCCTCTCGTTCTCTCCCCTTCATGTCACACCCCTCCTGTCAGTTATTCCCATGTTTCTGCTCCCATTCCTAAAAGCAGAGCCTAATGGCTCAGTTTATCTTTTTCCCGGGTCATCACAGGTTACGTGGCAGCCTATGGGTTAGTGTCTGGGGATCGGCTCCTAGCCGAGGCATTTTGGTGAGGGGGTCAGGGTTCACATGGCCCAAAACATGGACACTTCAGCAC
Organism: Paguma larvata; assembly: GCA_030068075.1. Taxonomy (NCBI): domain Eukaryota; kingdom Metazoa; phylum Chordata; class Mammalia; order Carnivora; family Viverridae; genus Paguma; species Paguma larvata. The sequence continues at coordinate 25,911,273 of CM057837.1, read as the reverse complement.
AGTGGCCAGGACAGTCTCTCTAAGATAACATACTGAGGTGGGGGCTGGGGACAGAGGAAGCCTAGTCTGCCCAGCATGGTTATTGCTCTGCCGGCACGGTGCCAGACAAAGGCACCACAGGTGGAGAGAAGAAGAAAAATGAGGACAAATACATTGATCCCTGGCCTCTCTGTTTAAAGAGGAAGATGCCCATAACCAGATAATTATAATTTGTTTATAATAAGGCTATACTGGAAGCACCTGGGGCAGGTGGGGAAGACTTTTAAAAAATTTTTTTAATGTTTATTTATTTTGAGAGAGAGAGAGCATGCGTGAGTGAGGGGAAGAGAGAGAGGGAGACACAGAATCTGAGGTATGCTCCAGGCTCTGAGCTATCAGCATAGAGCCTGACACGGGGCTCAAACTCACGAACTGTGAAATCATGACCTGAGCCAAGGTTGGATGCTTAGCCGACTGAGCCACCCAGGCACCACAGGTGGGGAAGACTTCTTAAGAAGATTCCTGCCAGGGTCACGAAGGATGAGATGGAGAGGACCCGACGAAGAGAAGGGAGGAGGGCGTTTCTGGCAGGAAGGAACCGCAGAGGAGATGTGGAGGGAAGGTGGGACTCTAGGGTGAAATTGGAAGCCAGGGTGGGTGGGAGAAAAGCAGGCAAGGTAGGTGACACCGAGACGAGTGAGGACTGCAGGTGGCCCAGGGCCCACTCGACGACGACCCTAGAAGGGAAGCCAGGTCTAAGGCTCCCTTTGAAGATTTGTTGAAACATGCAAGCATCCTCCCCTTCAAGTTCTAGTTCACCAGGGGCTGTGTAGGATTTGAGAAAGGTTATAGTCTCCATTAAAAAGACCTCCATTGTGGGCCTGGGTGACTCAGTCCGTTGAGGATGTGACTTTGGCTCAGGTCACGATCTCGTGGTCTGTGGGTTCAAGCCCCGTGTCGGGCTCTGTGCTGACAGCTCAGAGACTGGAGCCTGCTTCAGATTCTGTGTCTCCTTCTCTCTCCACCCCTCCCCTACTCATGCTCGCTCTCTCTCTCTCTCTCTCTCTCTCTCTCAAAAATAAATAAACGTTAAAAAAAAAAAAAGACCTCCATGCTTATGAAGAGCTAATGACTTCTTCCCCAAGTGTTTATTTTGAGAGAGAGAAAGAGAGGGGCAGAGAGAGAATCCTAAGCAGGTTCTATGCTGTCAGCACAAAACCCGACACAGGGTTCGAACCCACGAACTATGGGATCGTGACCTGAACCCAAACCAAGAGTCAGAGACTTAACCAACTGAGCCCCCCAGGCGCCCCTGACTGGTTCCTTTTAACAGCAACCCCTCCAAATAGAATTCTGTAGGCATCCAAATTAAGTAAGGCTTTATTCAGCACCAGAAGGCTACCTCTGCATTATCAAAAAGATTTCATCAGAAGTCCTAGAAAAGTCTCCCCCTTGGCTCCTCGTCAAACAACTTCTCATCTTCCTACCAACAACCTCCCAACCAATCAGAAAATAACGTCTGGACAAGAAGCCCGTTTTAGTGGCTCAGGCCCTGCCAATAAGCAGCTTACAGGGGCCTCAGGACTCCTACACAGGTGAGCAAGCTCGAGGCATGCTTGTTGCAGGCTTTATTATTTAAATGGCCTAGGGTCAATTTTATGTCTCACAGACCACGTCTATAGTGTGACTTGAGAGGCAAAAGCAAGCCCCTGGGCTTTCACTCTGAGAAATGTGTTTGTTGCTTTGGTGAAGCCTGGCCTTGGGTGGGGGGACCGTTAAGATGCTGCAGTTCTGGAGGCTGCGTGGCCTGTAGCTAAGAACCAGTCAGCCTGGGCTTGCCTCCCAGCTCTGACACTTGCTACCATGTGACCTTGGCCACGTTGCTTGAGCTCTCTGCACCTCTGTTTCTCATTTGCGAGACAGGGATTGTCTTAGTCTGTTCAAGCTGAGGTAACAAAATAGCCACCCTGGGTGGCTTATAATCAACGGAATTTTATTTCTGTTCTGGAGTCCCGAAGTCCAAGATCAAGGTGCCAACACGGTCTCATTCTGGTAGAAAGCCCTCTTTCTGGTTCACAGCCAGCGCCCTCTAGCTGTGTCCTCACGTGGTGGAGGAGGGTTAGGAGCTCTCTGGAGCCTCGGCACATCCCACAAGGTCCCATCCACTTTTACCGTCATCTTTGGGGGTCAGAGTTCAATATACGAATTTTAGGGGGACACAAACTTTCAGCAGACCCTAGCAGGGATGGTAACACTAACACCTCCTTTTCAGGGCTCTTGTGGACGATTAAGTGAATTAATCTTCATAGAAGATTGTGAGCGCCTGGCACGCAGAAAGCTCCGCGTGTTTCGCTGTTAATAGTATTCTTTTAGGGCAAATCAATTGATCTACAGCTTCGCTCCCAGGAAGCTGCACCTGTAACAGATTGTCATTTGCAGTCTGCTGTTCCAGTCCTAACAAATGGCACCGATCACCTAGCCGCAGTCACGGAAGAAAGCCTCCAGTCCCCAAACTCTGCTGCTTCCTACTCCTCGGTACGCTCTGACTCTATCTACTTTTCTCCAGGAGAGATGGTATAATTAGCCGCAGGCTCTGGACCAGAGTGCGCAGACTCAAGTCCTGGCTTTCCGCTCACCAACTGGGCGACCTCGGGCAAGCTTCTCAACCTCTTTGAGCCTTTGTGTTATCCATAAAATAATAATAATGATTCTTCACAGGCGTTTGTGGGAATGGAATGAAATCATACAGGTGCCTGGTGCTTAGTTCCAAATTGCAGCAAATCTAACTTTCATTCCCAGGATCCTGTTCTAGTCCCAGCTACAACATCTCACACTGAAATGTCTGTTCGCCCCTCGACCAGTCCCCCGGCCTCTAATCTGCCTTCCTGCAAGGCGTTCTCCTCACGGCGACCAAACGATTTCTTAAAAACACAACTCTGATCATCTCATGCCTTTCCTTAAAAATTCTGCAAGCGTGGGGCGCCTGGGTGGCTCAGTCGGTTAAGCGTCCAACCTCAGCTCAGGTCGTGATCTCAGAGTTCAGGAGCTCAAGCCCCACATCAGGCCCTCTGCTATGAGGGCAGAGTCCTTTTCTGATCCTCTGTCCTACTCTCTCTCTGCCCTTCCCCTACCCACACCCTCTCTCTCTCTCCCTCAAAAATGAACACACATTTTTTAAAAAATTCTGGGGGTGGCTGGGTGGCTCAGTTGGTTAGGCGTCCGACTCTTGATTTTGGCTTCGTGGTTCAAGAGTTCGAGCCCTGAGTCGGGCTCCATGCTGCCAGTGCAGAGGCTGCCTGGGATTCTCTCTCTCTCCCTCTCTCTCTGACCCTCCACCTCTCTCTCTCTCACCCTCTCTCTCTCAAAAAATAAAGGGACAGGGGCGCCTGGGTGGCTCAGTCGGTTAAGCATCTGACTTCAGCTCAGGTCATGAGCTCACAGTTCATGGGTTTGAGCGCCACCATCAGACTCTGTGCCGACAGCTCAGAGCCTAGGGCTTTCTTCGGATTCTGTGTCTCCCTCTCTCTCTGACCCAGCCCTGACTCACTCTATCTGTCTCTCTCTCTCTCTCTCAAAAATAAATAAACATTAAAAAAAATTTTTTTAAATAAAGGGACAAACTTAAAAAAATTTTTTTTTAAGAAAAAATTCTGCCAACAATTCCCGCTGCCTTGGAGTCAGAGCCCGCAGCCCTAGCCAGGCCCCCCTGGCCCTTCATAATCTGGCCTCCTCCACCAGCCAGAGGTCTGCTTCACCGTGCTGTCGCCACACTGACCTTGTTTCATTTCCTCAAGTTTCCCCAACACAGGCCTCCTTCTCACGCTCTTTCAAGCTCAGCCAACTCCTACTCACCCACCCAGGGTCAGCCGGCCGAGACTTCCTCAGAGCCGCCTTGCCCAACTTCTGGACCAGGAGGGCTCTTCCTTCTCGGTGTTAACCACTGTGACTACAACCTTATTTGTATGTTTTTAATGCCCATGTCGGAACCTGGTCTGGAGTTTGTATTGTCCATGAAACCTCCCCAGAGCCTGATGTGGAGCCCGGCCTACAGCAGCCGCTCAATCCATATTTGAAGAATTGTGAACGAAAGACCGAACGAGCGAACAAATGGGAGTGGTGTTCCCTCCTCAGGACCCCCCCCCCTTCTGCAAATGGCACCCCGCGGAGTCCTTTGCCCTCCCTGGCTCTGTGGGGGCGGGGAGGGGGTGATGGGGCATGTCACTGAGAGCCTGGCAGGCTGAGGACAGGCAAGGCCCTTTTAGAGGCCGGTCATCTAGTCTCCCACTCTGTTAATACTGCCGGTGCCCGGGAGCGTGCTCCTAACCGTTAGCAAGCTCTTCTCCGTTTCAACCTCAATTCCGTCTCGTTCAAAGTTCCCACCCATTCATGAGATTCTTGTTTTCTTCTAGGACGCCTGTGTCTCCCGACTTTTATAGAGTGTATATAAAGGGCTTTTGTAATTAGAGAGAAAACAGTGAATTTTTAAAATTCTGACCACAAAATCTGGTTCTGCCCTTTATATTAATGAGAAAACCAGGAGCACCTGGGTGGCTCAGTCGGTTAAGCGTCTGACTTCGGCTCAGGTCATGATCTTGTGGCTGGTGAGTTCGAGGCCCACGTCAGGCTCTCTGCCGTCAGCAAAGAGCCTACTTCGGATCCTCTGTCCCCCTCTCTCTCTTTGCCCCTCCTATTTGTGCACATTCTCTCTATCTCTCTCAAAATAAATAAACAAACTGAAAGAAAGAAAGAAAGGAAGGAAGAAAGAAAGAAAGAAAGAAAGAAAACCTACTCACTGGCCTCCTCTCTCACATTAGGTCAGTGACTGAACCCGGCACCAAAGCTTGGCTCCTGTTGTCTCAGGACCCGTTTGCTGTTTGCACCACAGGCCATTAATTAGCAAATGTTTTTCCCAACTTTCAAAGACACCTTTACAGCCAAGAGTGGTGGGCCTGCAATACTGTCCGGACTCCCGGGGCCACCCCTGTCCTAGAGGGCACAGTCTTCCAAACCAGTTCACGGGTCCATCCTACCTTCTCGTGGCCCATGGACAGTATGGCATAGCTTCATGGGCAATCTGTAGGAGCTGAATAAAATTAATCTGAGACACAGAGGGATGATGGCAGACCAAAACAGGTTTTCCCCAGGCGCAAATGGGTTAACCTGTAGCCTATGTCTTATTAGAACTACCCTAAAGAATGCAAAGAAGGGCCATGGGCTTCAGGGGTGCAATGCTTCATTTATTCATGAGTTTAAAATTTAAAACATGGGGGCGCCTGGGTGGCTCAGTCGGTTGAGCGTCCGACTTCGGCTCAGGTCATGATCTTACGGTCTGTGAGTTCGAGCTCCGCGTCAGGCTCTGTGCTGACAGCTCAGAGCCTGGAGCCTGCTTCAGATTCTGTGTCTCCCTCTCTCTTTGCCCCTCCCCCACTCATGCTCTGTCTCTCTCTGTCTCAAAAATAAATAAACATTTAAAAAAATTTTTTTAATTTAAAACATTTTTGGGGTACCTGGGTGGCTCAGTCGGTTAAGCGTCCGACTTCGGCTCAGGTCATGATCTCACGGTTCCTGAGTTTGAGCCCTGTGTCAGCCTCTGTGCCGACAGCTCAGAACCTGGAGGCTTCTTCGGATTCTGTGTCTCCCTCTCTGTCTGCCCCTCCCCTACTTGAACTCTTTCTTTCTCTCTCTCTCAAAAATAACTGTAAAAAAAATCTTTTTTAATGGTGAAAAAGATAAAATAAAGTAAAATTTAAAACATGTTTCAAACAAGGATATATAAACACACATACGTAAAGATTACTAACGTTGGAAAAAATTCAAACGTACAGGGAACGAACTCAATTATTCCTCTCTATTTACCAAGAATAATGCTTCTTTTTATTAGTGAAAAGTGATAAAACGTAAACCAGTTTGGCCTGCCAGAGTGAATAGCTACTTCCCAGCAGAAGGAGGGAAACTTTAAATGCAAATAACAACCAAAGGAAAAAAAAAAAAAGGAAAAATTCATTGAACTAAGGAAGCTGAGCTTCCAGAGGGATCTAAGGAAGGAAGTAAAAAGGGCGCTTCCAATCTAACAACTCATTTTTTAGAAAATGGAAATGGTTTCAGAGAAATGCTCTCAGAGGTTTGTTCACCGCAGCCTTGGAAAGAAAAACATGTATTCAAGCACAGCAACAACAAAAGAGCTTGTGTCCAGTAGCCAAGAGGTGGCACAGAAACACCAAAGCCGGGAAAAGCTAGAGAACTTTCTCTAATCAGCTAGACACTCTGAGAAGGCGGGGATACCTGTGTCTGATTACTTTACCTTTGTACTTGAGTCCCCAATACATAATAGTAGGTGGTCAATTAATATGAGAGTTCTGGTTCAAGAGCAAGGAAAGATCTGATAAGTTGGCAATAAAAATAAGGTGTCACATTTTACAGTGAACAGGGATTTAATGTTATTTGCCTCACATCTTATCTCTGGGCAACGGAACTACGGATGTTCTATTTTCAGTTTTTTCTGCATTGTCTGAATTGTTTATGAGTATGTACTTTGTTTTGGTAGTGATTTCATGTTATTTATTTACTTAGAGAGTGCGCACACACACAAATGGGAGAGGCAGAGAGGGAGGGAGAGAGAGAATCTCTGTGCTCTGACAGCACAGAGCCCGACGTGGGGCTCGATCTCACGAGCTGGGAGATCGTGACCTGAGCGGAAATCAGAAGTCAGGCTCTCAACCCACTGAGCCACCCAGTGGCTTTGCGGCCTGAGAGGGAGACAGGCATTAAATACATACTCCCGCTAACAAGTGTGACACCTGACAGCCCTCACGGGGAAGGCACCCCGTGCTAGGAGAGCCTGTGTCTCCAAGGCTGGTCTCCTGCTTGGGCCTAGTTCCACACATTTTCCCTCCCACAGGCCCTTCCTCCTTTTTCTACCTATTCAAACTTGACCTTGCTTTAGAATCCTGCTCAATCCTCAGTTCCTATTCAAGGCCTCCCCCTCACTTCCTCCCTCCTTTCAGCATCTCTCCCCACCTGTTTTGAGTCACTACCACCTTGAGGCTAATGCCACTCACTAGTCATTGGGTTAGTCACAGTCCTCCTGAGAAACAGCACCGACAGTGTGTGTATGTGAGTGTGTGCGTGTGTGTGTGTTGAGAGAGAGATTTATTCTAAAGAATTCATTCGCGTGATTATGGAGGGGCAAGTTCAAAATCTGCAGGGCAGGCCAGCAGTCCGGGGGTGCAGGGGAGAGTTGCGGTCCCGGTCCGAAGGCAATCTGCGGGCAGAACTCCTTCTTGCTCAGGAGACATCAGTCTTTGTTTTCTAAAGGCCTTCAGCTGATTGGATGAGGCCCACCCACCTTGTAGAGGGGAACCTGCTTTACTCCAAGTCCACTGATTAAACCTTAATCTCATCCAGAACACACCTTTACAGAAACATCTTAGAATAATGTTTGACCAAATGTCTGGGCACTGTGGCCAAGTTGACGCATAAAATTAGCCATCACGGTAGTGTTATTTCCCTAACTAGAGTCTACCATCTTGGAAGGCACAGGTGAGCTCTTGTATGTCTGAATCCTCCCACGGGAACTGCTTCAAAGATTATTGTCAGGGAGCGTTCAATAAATCCCCCCAAAGATTGGAAGATAGAACAGCGAGACTCACTGGAACAAGCGAGACTTGACGTGAGACCTCATGCATCTTCTGAGAACCACAGAGGACATGTGACCAACATCTGCTTAATCCCCAGAGTGCAAATCACAGGGTGGGAGACATCCCAAAGCACAGCAATGACCTACTCTCTATTCTGAAAATGACTCTTCGGCCACACTCAGTCACACTTTCCAAGACAATAATAGATGTAGATAGAAATGTCTGTTCAGGGGCGCCTGGGTGGCTCAGTCAGTTGGGCGTCTGACTTCGGCTCAGGTCGTGATCTTGCAGTTTGTGAGTTCTTGTTCTGCGTCAGGCTCTCTGCTGACAGCTCGGAGCCTGGAACCTGCTTCAGATTCTGTGCCTCCCTCTCTCTCTGCCTGCCCCGCTCCAACTCGCATTCTGTCTCCCTCCCTCTCTCTCTCTCTCAAAAATAAACATTAAAAAAAAAGTAAAAAGAAATGTCTGTTTGTTTGGATTTGAAGTCAGCACAGCTAAAGCAAGTGAAGGAAAGACAAAAGAATAACACAAAAGCTTATTGTGGTCTAGGAGAAATTTCTTTTTTTTTTTTTTTAATGTTTTTATTTATTATTGAGAGACCAAGAGAGACAGAGCATGAGCATGGTAGGGGCAGAGAGACGGGGAGACACAGAATCCGAAGGAGGCTTCAGGCTCTGAGCTGTTGTGTAGAGCCCAATGCAGGGCTTGAACTCATAAACCACGAGATCGTGACCTGAGCCAAAGTCGGACGCTTAACCGACTGAGGCACCCAGGTGCCCCATGACCTACATCTTTGATCATCTTTTTATGACCTATGCACCTGCTTCAAGCTTCATCTTTCTCTTGACCCTATTACTAATCCTACGCAACAAGTTCCATCTCTTACTCTTCCTCTAACCCCAAAGGTTAGATCAGCCCCCTTGAGATTAACCAGGTTCAGTAGAAGGCTACTGTTTCCTGGCCAGTTCATACTTCAAGCTCCAACGTTCAATTCTAAATTCAGAAACCAACTCCTGGGCTTCCCCTTGGTTCCGGAGCGGGCTGCTGCTTAGGCTGGAAGAAGGAGGGAGGCCTGGGCCAGAAACCTCAAGCAACTGGGGAGGGGGGTAGGTCCTCAACCCATTTTTTAATGCCAGCCCCCATCTGTGTATACTTGCAATTCTCTGGTTCCCCTTTAAAATTCCTTCTGCATCTGTAAAAATCCTTCTCATTCCTCCTCGGTCCCAGTAGAAAAATGGGCAAAAGATGGGTACAGACTGTTCAAAGACAAGAAATTCCAAATGTCTCTTAAACACATGAGAAGATGCTCAATTACACTCACAATAATAGAAATGCAAATTAAAAGTACAAGGAGAATATATCCGACCAGTGAAGAGCAGAACATTAGATAATGCAGTCTGGTAAGATTGTGGGCAGACAGGCCCTGCGGACTCTGCTGATACAAGGCTCACCTTCTCTGACCTCCTTGGAGAGCAATTTGGCAAAACATCTCAAATTTTAAAATGCACTGGTCCGATGACCAAGCACTTCCGCTTCCAGGTATTAATAGATGTACTCGTACATTCACGCAAAAATGACGTGTGCCCTGAGAATATACGTTGCGGCGTGGTTCGTAAGAGCAGAAGACCGGGAACTATCTAAATGTCTACTAAGAGAAGACCAGTCAAATAAATTAACTACCATACAGCCACTTAAATGATTAGGAAGGCCTGTATGGACCGACGTGGAACATTTTGAGTAAGCAGAATGTCAGCACACGTGGTGTGCTAACATTTGTGAGTGGGAAAGCACATGCACCTGTGTGTTGGTAAATGCACGGAGGACCCCTGGAAGAATGTCCAGGAGCCTGGGAACACCGGTTGGTTCTGGAGCAGGAACCTGGGAGGCATCGGAAGGAAGGAGGTTTGTTTTTCACTCTGTATCTGCCATGGGTTGAATTGTGACCATAAACTTGGTATGTTGAGTCCAAACCCCCAGTATTCCAAAATGTGACCCTCTTTGGAAATAGGGGCACTGCTGATGAAGTTAGTTAAATTGAGGTCATACAGAAGTAGGGAGGGTCTATAATCGAATAAGACATGTATCCTTACACAAATGGGAAATTTGGACACAGACAGGCACACAGGGAGAACGCCGTGTGAAGACAAAGGATGAAGGCAGAGGTAGAAGTGATCCTCAGCAAACCATGAGAAGCCAGGAGAGAAGCATGGAACAAGCTTTCCCCTCCTCAGAAGGTACAAACCCTGCAGACACCTTGGTCTTGGACTTCTAGTTTCCAGGACAGTGAGACGACAAATCTCCATTGTTCTAAACCACCCTGTTTGTGGTATTTTGCTACAGCAGCCTTTACCAAACTAGTACCATAGCCTTTGGTGCCTTGTGTGTTCTATGTCTTGTACGTGTGTTACCAACTTAAAAAACTTTTTTTTTTTTCAACATAAATGTTTGTTCTTCCCGGAAACCTTGCCAGATTCACTGGACTGGGTCAATTTCTCCGTCTTTTGGTCTCTAAGAACGTTTTATCTCTGCAATATCATTTACCACATTGTAATGTAATTTAATGTTTACAGCGTTATCGCTTCCACAAAAAGAGCCAAGTCTATATTTTATTCATCATTATACTCCTAGAGATTGGTCCTAAATGTTTGCTGGAGTGAATAACTCAATGGATGACTAGACATTTTTCCCTGCCTTCCTACATTTCCATCATGATTTATTGATCTTTGCCTTGATAAGCTATCAATTCATTTATACTTTGTCAGGGGGAACGTGACTGAAACTTGACTCTGAAATTTGGAGAGTTTTGATTGGTGGAAGGAAAACACATCATTTAAAAACACAGATAAGCCTCGGGGCACCTGGGTGGCTCAGTCGGTTGAGCGTCTGACTTTGGCTCAGGTCATGATCTCGCGATTCGTGAATTCAAACCCCACATCGGGCTCACTGCTGTCAACCTGTCAGCACGGAGCCCGCTTCAGATCCTCTGTCCCCCTCTCTCTGCCCCCCCACCACTTGCACTCTCCCAAAAAATAAATATTAAAAAAATAAAAAAATAAAAATACATAAGCCTCTGCACAGCAAAGGAAACAATCAACAAAACTAAAAGACAACCTACAGAATGGGAGAAGGTAGTTGAACATTACATACCCGATAAAAGGTCAGTATCCAAAATACATAAAGAATGTATACAACTCAACACCGAAAAAAATAATAATCTAATTTCAAAACATGTAGAAGACATGAACAGATTTTTTTTCTATAGAAGACATACAGACGGCCAACAGATACGTAAAGAGACACTCAACATCACTCATGATCAGGGAATGCAAACCCAAACCACAATGAGATATCACCTCACACCTGTCAGAATGGCTAATCGAAAACACAAGAACAATAAGCATTGGTGAGGATGTGGAGAAAAAAGAATCCTCGTGTGCTGTTGGTGGGAATGCAAACTGGTGCAGCCACTGTGGAAAACAGTATGGAGGGTCCTCAAAAACGTAAATAGGACGACCATATGATCCAGTAATTCCACTACTGGGTATTGACTCAGAGAATGTGAAAACAGAAACTTGAAAAGATATACGCACCCCTGTGTTTATTGCAGCATTACTTATAATATCCAAATTATAGAAGCAGACCAAGTGTTCATCAAGAGATGAAGGGATAAAGAAAATGGGGTATATACACACAATGGAATATTACTCAGCCATAAAAAAGAATGAAATCTTGCCATTGCAACAACATGGATGGATCTAGGGTATACTGTGCTATGTGAAATTAGTCAATCAGAGAAAGACAAATACCATATGATTCACTTCTATGTGGAATTTAAGAAACAAAACAAACGAACAAGGCAAAAACAGACTCTTAACTCTAGAGAATAAACAGATGGTTGCCAGAGTGGTGGTGGGGAGGGATGGGTAAAACAGATATATGTACAAGTGTATACGAGTACACTCATCGTGGGGCACCTGGGTGGCGCAGTTGGTTACGTGTCCAACTCTTGAGCTTGGCTCAGGTCATGATCTCACAATTTGTGAGTCGCGGCCCCACATCGGGTTCTGTGCTGATGGCGAAGAAACTGCTTGGGATTCTATCTCTCCCTCTCTTTGCCCCTCCCCAGCTTGTGCTCTCTCTCTCTCAAAATAAATAAACAAACTTAAAAAAAAAAAAAAAAGAGGGGCGCCTGGATGGCTCAGTTGGTTAAGCATCTGACTTCAGCTCCGATCACGATCTCGTGATTCATGGATTCAAGCCTCGCATTGGGCTCTGTGCTGACCGTTCAGAGCCTGGAGCCTGTTTCGGATCCTGTGTCTCCCTGTCTCTCTGACCCTCTCCCTCTAACACTCTGTCTCTCTCTCTCTCTCAAAAATAAATAAACATTAAAAGAATTTTAAAAAATTAAAAAAAAGAGTATACTTCATGATGAACACTGAGTGATGTAGGCAATTGTTGAATCACTATATTGCACACCTGAAACACAGACAACACTGCGTGCTAACCACACTGGAATTAAAATTTAAAAATAAATACATAAGTAAGTAAAAATAAAAACACATATATAAAGTTCACTTCCAATAGGTTAAGAGTTTAATACCCTTCTGGGGAGATAACAGTTCCTCAAACAGGAGGAGGGTTGATTTTTGCCTGGTGGGGAGATGAACAATCGAGAAAGGCTTCCCCCCTGCACCGCTGTGCTCGATGAGGGGCAAATGAAACAATTTGTTGGTCATGCTCCAGAGGGTGCTTCTGCTTAGGGATCACTGAAGCCACCTTTGAGTTGGGGGACAAAGACTGGTGGGGTGGCTGCCTTAACAAAGTACCACTGGGGTGCCTGGTGGCTCAGTGGGTTAAGCGTCCGACTTTCGATTTTGGCTGAGGTCATGATCTCACAGTCGTGGGACTGAGCCCCAGGTCCAGCTCCACGCTGAGTGGGCCTGCTTAGGATTCTCTCTCTCTCTCCACCCCTCTCCCTGACCCGTGTTCTCTCTCTCTCTCTAAAATAAAATAAAATAAATTAAAAAATTTTTATCTATGTTTTTAATTTTATTTATTTATTTTGAGAAAGAGAGAGAGAGAGAACAAATGAGAGGGGGCAGAGAGAGAAGGGAACAAAGGATCTGAAGCGGGCTCTATGCTGACAGCCGAGCCCGGTGTGGGGCTAGAACTCACGAGCTGTGAGATCATGACCTGAGCTGAAGGAGGACACTTAACCGATGGAGCCACCCAGCCTCCTTTTTTAAAAAACGAAATCTTTTTTTTTTTAAGTTTATTGATTTATTTTGAGAGAGAGTGTGTGTGTGTGTGTGTGTGTGTGTGTGTGCACGCACAAGTGGGGGAGGGCAGAGAAAGAGAGGGAGTGAGTTAATCCCAATGTGGGACTCGATCACACGACCCTGGGATCATGACCTGAGCCAAAACCAAGAGGCAGATGCTTAACTGACTGAGCCACCCAGGCGCCCCAAAAAGAACATCTTTTTTTAAAAAAATAGCTTTTGATGCTAGAATCCCCATTTCCATGGCTCCTGCACCCCTTTCGGGGAGCACGCAGGTAAAGAGCACAACAGCATAGTTTACAATGACAGGCCCAGACGCCTGGTGCGGAATGTACCTGCCACGGGGGTCAGAGAGCACAGGGCCGCTGGATTTGAGCAGGCGGACTTTAACTTTTAATAACAAACAGATGCAGGGTTAGTGCTGAGATTTGAAATTCTACACCTAAGTCATCCAGTTGACCCTTGAACAACACGGGAGTTCGGGGGACCGCCCCCATGCGCAGTTGAAAACCTGTGTGTAACTTTCGACTCCCCCAGAACGTAACTACGAATAGCCTACGGTTGAGCGGAAGCCTTCCTGATAACATAAACGGCCGATTAACACATATTTTGTATGTCGTGTGTATTCTACACTGTATTCTTGCAATACAGTGAGCTAGAGAAAAGAGAATGTTAAGAAAATCATAAGGAAGAGAAAATACATATACAACCCTGTACTGTGTCTACTGAAAAAAATCCACGTACAACTAGACCGGTGCAGTTCCAAACCCGTGTTGTTCAAGAGGCAACTGTATTCGTTTTTTCCCCTCCCCCTCCACCGGGGTATATTTTTAGAGCTTGCCATCAAGGCCTTTATAGCATCATCTATCCGCTCTCTGCTCTAACATTTACTGCCTGTGGCTTCCCTCCCCTGATGCACTCAGCCTATTGGGACACTGGAGAGAGGTCATAGCTTCCCATGCAGGGAGCCCTGGCTTTCCTTGTCTAGGCTGCCCGCAGCGGAAGGGTCACGTCGGAGGGGCTGGCTGGTGAAGCTGTGCGTGGCTGCACGGGTTGATTTCAGATAACATCCCAACAGCAAACAAAAATGACACGGGATGATCGACTTTTTCACGGACCGGGGAGAACTGGCTGCTCTCTCATGCTGGCCCACGAGTTCCATTAGAAATGGATTAAATCGTTCAGACGCTGAAATCTTCTGGGTGACATTTGCATTGGGAACTCACCCTTCCAGCCGGGCGTGAGGCCACCCTCTGTGACCTGTGCCGCAAGTCGGCCGGCCGGGCCGTCCCCATCATCCAGGGGCCCGACCCTTGCTCTGCCACGGCAGCCCGGCGCGGCTCTGGCTTCCTCGGCGCTGAGAAAAGCTTTCTTTCGGAATCGGCGCCTTTTGAATGTTTTCCTTGGCGACTACTAGGTCTAGGCCACGATTCCCTTAGATTTACTGAGTGCCTGGTTACTGAGCATGGGCTCTAGAATCAGGTGCCGAAATTCAAATCCCTCCTTTACAAATCATGAGCTTCGTGACGCTGAGCCACTCATCCAAGCATCTCTAAACCTTAACTGCTTCATCCGTAAAGGGAGAATCATAATCATACCCTCCCGCAGGGCTGTGGAGAGGAGGGTTCCAGGATTCGTTCCTCTGAAGCGGACTGTGAGACACGAGTTAGCAGGGTTTCTTCAGGGACTCCCTTTAAGAGCAACACCAGTAAAGGGGAGAGCAGGAAGCAGGAATGGGCAGAGAGAGAAGCTGAGCTCTGATGCAGTCCCGAGGAAAGCAGCAGCCAACCCAGAGAGCACTCTGGAAACGGGAGAGCTCGTTAGCCCTACCCTGAGTTGAACCAAAAAGGGCAGCGCCGTGAGGTCCCTCAGTAGATCAGTCCCTGGGCCCGGTTTTCTTCAGCTAAGCCGATCCCCAAAGGACAAATGAGATTCGTCTTCCTGTCGTGTTCCCAGCATCTGGGGGAATAAGTTCTTCATTCCCGAAGGGGGATCGCAGCCTCCCCAACAAACGTTAGGTGAGATAATCCGCATAGAGCTCATACCGGCCTTCAGTGGTACTTCGTAAGTGGGAGCCATTACATTTACCATTGTTTTTGTAACTGCTGTCCCAGGCGCTGTGCCAGAGGCTGGGACACCGTGGCTCGCAGGATTCTGCTCCTGCCCTCAAGACACTCGGTCCATAAGCAGACCAGACTGGCACACAAGCATTTGCAGTGCCGTGCGCGTGGCCGGGCAGCCCAGGACTTGTCCAAGAGCGTGTGGAAGGGACAGGTGACCCAGACTGGGAGAGCGAAGGAAGAGCGATGCCAGCGGTGATACCCAGAGACGAAGAGGAGGCAGCCGGGCGAGGGAGTTGCGGGTGCTGGGGGGTGGGAAAGAAGGCGGAACAAGCAGTGTGTGCAGACGAGAGAAGCGTGTGCGTGGCGCGGTTCAGCTCGGCCAGCGTGGAGTGTGCGCCACGGAGCAGGGAGAGAGAGGTTTGTGTTACGCCAGGCCGAGGAGTGTGGACTTGGATACAGAGATGGCCAGGGGAGCCACGAGATCATTCTAGTCAGAGAAAGGACATGGTCCATTCGTGCTTGAACACGGCACTCTGGCTGCCATGTGGGCAAGAGTCTGGACCTGGACAAAATTCGAGGCAGTTGCCTGGGTCCAGATGAGAGATTAGGGTGACTTGGGCCATGCTGGTGGTACTGAAGAAACATTGCACAGAGTCAAGGAATATTGAGGAGGTGGAATCACGGGCTTGGTGATGACTGGGTGGCAAGAGACCAGGAGGACCATGCCTAAGCTTCTGATCTGGGCAATCCACAGAAGGCCTGGTGTCTTCGCCCATTCGGGCTGCTGCAACAGACGACCAGGGACTGGGTGGCTTACAAACAACAGAAATTTCTTTCTCCCTGTTCTGGAGGATAAGTCCAAGATCAAGGCAGCAGCAGAGTTGGTGTCTGGTATAGACGGCCACCTTCTCACTGTCCTGACAGAGGAATAGGGAGCTCTCTGGGGTCTCTCTCTCTCTCCCTCTCTTTAAGGTTTATTTCTTTATTTGGAGAGAGAGAGAGAGTAAAAGTGTGAGTGGGGGAGGGACAGAGAGAGGGAGAGAGGAGAATTCCAAGCAGGCTCCATACTGTCAGCACAGAGCCCGATGCAGGGCTCGAACCCATGGACCGTGAGATCATAACCTAAGTCAAAGTCGGATTGAGCCACCCAGGCACCCTCTGGGGTCTCTTTTATAAGTGTACTAACCTACTAACCCCATCTATGAGGGTCCCCCATTCATGACCTAATCACTCCCCAAAGGCCCACCTCCACATAGCATCATATTGGGGGAATAGTTTTCAACCTATGAATTTTGGAGGACCACAAACATGGGGGACTAATGTCCTAACACCTAGAGAAAAACAACGCCACCACAGACAGACAGAACTCCTGGTTATTTGGAATGACTTGGGAGCTCCTTTCAGCCGGCCCTCCAAGACCTCTGGCTCCATTTCAGACAAACCCATTTGAAGCCCCTGGTGCGGTACAAGTCTCAGAAACAGCTAAATTAATCCCAGAGGAAAACTGTTTCCTCTCTGCTTCTGCCTAACAACGACAACAACAACGGCAACAAGAAAGCCAGTAAATAATACTCTCAGTGTTTAAACGTCATCGTAGTGGAAAGCAAATTGAGCAAAGGAAAAAGAAATACAAACTCACTTTAAATTCACTTTGGATTCGATCTTCGATAAACATCAGTATGTATTAAATATGAACTCTGAGCCCAGCCCTGTGCTGAGAGCTTCAGATATAAGGATAAAGTAGACACTGACCAGTAAACTTGAGGGTCCAGTTCCTTCAATAGTAATATTTCTTATGGTAAACTGATGCACTGGCATCTGGGTGTATACATTAGTCTCTTATGTGTTTGGTGACCTGAGTCAGTCCCTGGGCCTTACTCACCTGGGAGTTTTCACAAAACTGAGGTTTGGGATTTCAAAGCTGTCAACCAGACCCATGCCAGTGGGAATCATTCCACTGGAAGGGATCAGGAGGCCTCTCTTGACTTTGTCCCAAAAGGAGTAAGTAATTTGAGGCAGGGAGAGAGAGGTTCCAGGATCTCCTCTGAATTTGAGTTGAAAAATTAGGCCCGATATTAGCCCAAAGTGATTAAAAAAACAAAACTCAACCAAGTAAATTTGAAAAGCTGCTTGGCTTTACTAAAAGATTCATACATCAGGCAACATCCCATCTAGCAGATACAGAGATGCTTTGCAGAGTTGTACAAAATGGAAGGTTTTTATAAGAAGGAGGGTGGGGCAAGAAAGTTAGAAGCAAAAAAAAAAAAAGACTGGGGCGCCTGGGTGGCTCAGTTGGTTAAGCGGCCGACTTCAGCTCAGGTCATGATCTCGTGGTCTGTGAGTTTGAGCCCCGCATTGGGCTCTGTGCTGATGGCTCGAAGCCTGGAGCCTGCTTCGGATTCTGTGTCTCCCTCTCTCTCTGCCCTTCCCCTGCTCATGCTCTGTCTCTATGTCTCTCAAAAATAAATAAACGTTAAAAAAATTAAAAAAAAAAAGACTATTTCAGACATGATCCTCTTTCTGTAGGAGGAAGGGCAGGGGGTCTCATGATTCAGATGACTTCATCTTCCTTTGAGGGACAGAGAAGGCCCAAGGGACAGGTTGCCTCATTGTGCTTATCAGAAAATTCCTGATTGACAGGTTTAGACATATTTCTGGGGGAGGTTGAAACTGGAATTAGGTTAGGTATTAAACCCTGGTTTGGCGACTTGGCCTGGCCCAAGTAATGCCATTTTGGGCCTGTGGTTTTCTTTTAATGAGAGCAACTTCTCAAAATATTTCTGGGGAGGGGATGAGTCTGTCTGCCTGTCTAAGAATCTGAAACGGGGTGCCTGGGTGGCTCAGTCGGTTGAGCGTCAGACTTCCACTCAGGTCATAGAGCCAAGGTGTGTGGGTTCGAGCCCTGTGTCCGGCTCTGTGCTGACACCTCAGAGCCTGGAGCCTGCTTCGGATTCTGTGTCTACCCCTCTCTCTGTCCCTCCCCTGCTAGTACTCTGTCTCTCTCAAAAATAAATAAAACATTTTAAAAAAAGAAAAGAAACTTAAACGGAACCTTCCCCAAATTCTCCCTCTGGGAAGACACATTCTCTCCCAGGGAACTGCTTGGTTTAGTTCACAAAAGCAGGCAACACTGAGGCAGTCAAACAATTTTTCATGATTGGATTTGGTCCCTACTTCCCAAACGAAGGTCAAGATTGAAGATAGCAAGAAACAACCTCTGCCATAAAAAAGATCCACGCCCAAAACAATGTGATTTTTCTTTAAAGTTGTTCATTGCTATGATAGTTTGTATATTTGAGATGCGAGGTTTGGGAAGCATAAAACCACAGCTGATGCAATCTTTCTTTACGCTTCCAAAGAAGCCAGGTGAGTTTCTATTTGCACTTCCATTTTCTCCCTGGCTTTGTTATGGTGTCAGATCAACATTCCAGAGCTCCTTAAGCCCTTGGGAAAAAAGTGATTAAAACGTAATTGAGAGACGCCAGTGTCCCCGAGTATCAGCATATAAGGGAGCAAAGCAGGGGGTGGGCGAGGCTCTAGTTTAAAACCAACAACTTTAAAGGCTCACGATGACTTTGTTTTTATAGGAAGGAGCGGCAGCAGGCACCCAGCAAGCTGAGTCCCGGTCCAGGGAACACCCACTCGGCTCCAAACAGAGGGAGAGAGTCTGAAAACCGAAACCAGCCCAGCGCACACCGACGACGCCCCTGAGGCTGCCTGCCCCGCCGGCCAGTCTCAGCCCGGGGACACCCGCGCGGGCGGCGAGGCCAGGGAGCAGGGGGAGGAGGAGGAAGGAGTGGGGGAGGGGCGGGCGCCGAGGCCCCGCCCACTCCCCGCCCCGCCCCATTATAGCCCATGACTCAGGGCGGAGCTCCGCATCCAACCCGCTCGCCGCCAACTTCTCTGGATGGGACCAGAAGTTTCTAGCCGGCCAGTTGCTACCTCCCTTTATCTCCTTCCCGGTTGGCAGCGAGGAGGCTATTTCCAGACACTTCCACCCCTCTCGGGCCACGTCACCCCCTCCTTTAATTCATAAAGGTGCCCGGCGCCGGCTTCCCGGACACGTCGGCGGCGCGCACCGCTCTCGAGCCGGCTGCAGTCAGCGAGCGACTCAGCGCCTGGAGGCCCGGCACCCTACGACCCGGCACCCCGCGACCCGGCACCCCAGCGGCCGCCCCACCGGGCCGACCCCAACCCAACATGAGCGCTGCCACCCACTCGCCCATGGTGCAGATGGCGTCCGGCAGCGGCGCAGCCGACCGCGACCCCCTGCCCCCCGGCTGGGAAATCAAGATCGATCCGCAGACCGGCTGGCCCTTTTTCGTGGACCACAACAGCCGCACCACGACGTGGAACGACCCGCGCGTGCCCCCCGAGGGCCCCAAGGTGAGCCGGCCCCCTCCGCGCCCCGGCCGGCGGCCCCCCTCGACGGCGAGCGGCGGGGACGGCTGCACCCGGCCGGGTTGCGGGGGCCCGGGGCGCACCTGCGAGTGGACGCCCGCGCCCGGCCTGCTGCGCCTCGATGAACCCCCGCTCCGGCGCGCCCTTGGCCGGCGTCGGGGCGAGAGGGAGGCCCCACAGGGGAGGAAATGTTTCCTCCTCCGCCGTCCCCCTCCCCCGGCTGCGTTTGGTTCCCGGGAAGTGCGACCCGCGCGATGGCGCCAGGTGCCGTCCCCAGCCGGATCCTAGGGGCCGAAGACCCGGTGACTGGAGCGGGCCCGGGCTCTGGGGGGGCGGCCGGCCTGGTCACCTCCGGAGGCCCGGGCCAGGCCCCGCCGCCGCCTCTGTCGCCGCCCGCCCGGGCGGAGGTCCGGGTTTCCCTGCGGTCCGCGCTCCGGCGGACGCCGGGGAGGGGCGCCACTCGCAAGCTTGGGGGTGGTCTCGCAGGTATTTTGCTCCTAAAATTCCTCAACTTGGTCGAGGGGTATCTTTACTGGCTCAGGCACAGAATGACTCATGGCATGAAAGAGAAGGGTTTTTGTTTTTGTTTTTGTTTTTGATGACATACATCCCCTTCCTTGTTGTGGTATTAAAATAGGTAGGATTTGTTTCCAGTCGATAAATAACTAATACGGAAATAAATACTTTTGTGAATGAAGCAGAAATATGCCTCATTTGCATATATGCAAGAATATATACTCTTTAATCCTTAGGAGCATGAGAATTTGGAAATAGGAAATTGGAACCGATCTGTTAACTTAAAAGATGACAATTAAGTGTGCCACTCTTCCAATTTTCCACAGATTTGTGCTTTTTCAAACTAAAAGTCTTGGCACAAAGAAATACACTTAAAGAAAGGGTAATGATATACTGTCTGGGCAAAATTAAAAAAAAGCTATAAAGACCTGGTCGGTTGTTTTGAAGACGAAAAATTAAAAAAATTAAAAATGCTTTATAATTGAGAAGAAGGATTTGTATCATCCACTTTCATTTCTAAATGACAAACAGTTATAAAAATCTGGGGCCCCAACAGTGAGATGTAGGGACATTCAGCAACTCACATTTAGAAGAGATGAATTGTATATTTATATCCGGAAAGTTAGTACAAGAGTATGTAATTAGCTGCGATGGGTATAATTATATATACTTTTTTGTGTGCCCGTTCAGCCCATTATTGGGTGAAACTAAAGCACATTTCCATCCAGCCCTGTTACCGCAGTCTACGTGGATGTCGATCTTTGGTGTGGTGTAAAACTATCATTTTGAGGCCGCCTTCCTATTGAGACAGGGACTGTCAGAATCTGCCGCACCCTTTGTTGAGAGTGAAGGTCAAGTTTGAACATAGCCACCGTAAGTGCAGTGTAAACCCAGAATGCCAACACTTTGTTTTTAGCGTGAGACTCACCCAGCAAGTTGAGACCTTTGTGTACTCATTCGGTGGATTGGTTAGGCTGTGGTTTCATTAATTCCTTGTTAAAGGGGAAAAAAACAGGTTAAGTAACTTTTTTTTTTTAAGATTTTATTTTTAAGTAATCTCAACACCCAGTGTGGGGGTCGAACCCACAACCTTGAGATCAAGAGTTTCATGCTCTACTGACTGAGCCAGTCAAGCACCCCAGTTACCATAATCCTTTTTTTTTTTTAAGTTTACTTATTTATAAGTAAATAAGAGAGACAGAGACAGCGTGAGTTGGGGAGGGACAGAGAGAGAGGGAGACAGAGAATCCCAAGCATGCGGGGCTTGAACCCACGAAACCACGAGATCATGACCTGAGCTGAAACCAAGAGTCGGACACTTAACTGACTGAGCCACCCAGGCGCCCCTGTCATTCTTAACAAATAGAAAATACGGCTCCTAAATCAGAAGTCTGACCCTGGAAAAGTGGACTTGAAAATTAAGTCAGAATTTTAAAGTCGAAAGGCCCATGAAGATCTTTTCGTCTATCTCTTTATTTTACTGAGAAAGGAACCCAGACAGTTAAAGTGCGTCTCCGAAGGTCACTCAGATAGTACTAATAGCAAAGACAACTACACCAGAAAGTCCTGGTAAGAGGCAGGGTGTCTGTTCAGAAGAAGGTAGAATTGTCTTGAATCAATTTTTATGAAACTGAAGCGTGGGCGCTGGATGACTTCTTTGTCTTTGTGTCCTCTGGGCCACCAAGTATTGGGTGGCTGACCTCTGATGTGATTATTTGCATTGCGATGACTGGATATGATAACTCAAGAAAGAAATGAGTTCTCTTTGCCAAATTAACTACTCGAGAGTTTGGTCAGCATGGCCCAAAACTTAAGGAGAAAACTAACATTCAGTTTATTAGCTCCTTGGCCTTCGTTGCTTTCATGCCTGTGCTTTGATAATACGCAGAACACCTGGGTGACTAATTCAGACTCACTTACGCGAATGACTTTTCCTCCAGATTAAATACAACGGAAAATTTTCAATACTGTTTCATATGAGAAATTGGCTTACTTCCTAATGGAAAAGGGCCCTGGCATAAAACCAAGGGTGTTTTCGGAGCAGCTGAGCTAAGAGGACTCTCGGAGCATCCTTATCTTCAATAAGCATGCTTATTTGTTAAGCATGAAAAACAGAGGAAGCCCTTTTTGGGGGACGACGGCTTCTGGGTGTTTACCGTCTAACCTTGCCGGTAAAGGAGTGGCTTTCATGGAAAGGAAGTGACTGGAACTCTGTGTTTCGTGGAGTCTTGTTCTCTGTCGTTTTAGAGGTGATCCTCCCACATTGCCCTGAAGTAGTTAGAGTGACTCTCTGTCCCTAGTGTTACAGAGGGGGCAAGTGAGAGCGAGCGTCTTGCCCTTCATCGAAGAGGCAGGGCGGCTTCAGGCTAAGACTTTGGGCTTCACGCAGCTCCGCTCTACGCACCTGGATTCCCCCCACCCCCACCCCCCCGGCCTGTAGTCTTCCGGGATGTCGATTTTCTGCACACGCAGGCTTGCCACTAATCTTCCGGCAAGTTCGTTCTGGTCCAGGCTCCTTCCCTGGCAGAGAGGTTGGGGCTCACCCTGGAGTCTGAAGATGTGCAGCCGCCCCTAGCCTGCTCTCTCTTAGTCTCTGACTAAACAGAGACCAGATTCTTTGGAGTACGGTGCTGTGCTGCCGTCTCACAAACCGTCCTGGGACAAGGGCGAGACCCTTCTCGCTCAGCGAGCAGGGCTTCCTAGCTCTTCAGACCTGAGAGGTCACCAGCACCGAATCCCGAGGCCGGCAGTCTCCTGGGAAGCCTTTTAAGAACACAGATTAGCAGCGGCCTCATCCCTCTATCTGTCCCCTCCCCCCATGTTTAGTCCACATTGTCCAGAAATCTGTATGTCCGAAAGGTGTCTCTGATCATTTTGGTTTTGCCAGACTGGCGTTTCGGAGCCGCCGGTGGATGGTGATCCCATGTCGTAGGGGGAGGGGAGCTGCGACTTACTGCACCCTTTCCTGCACATAGGCCCCGGAATGCGTGCCTGCCTAACATCTAACCTGGCCCGCCTTTGCCTGAGGCCCCGTGTTCCTTCTTGGTGAAACTCCCTGGTGCCGACTTGTGCCAGTGTGATTATGGGGGGTGGCAGTGCCCTGAGTCAGACCCAGGGCATACCCGAGACCCTCCTTCCTGTACCCCAGAAAGATGTGAGCCAGAGCAGAGCATGTCCTTCCTGGCTGGCCCCCCCAGCAGCAGCTCACCGGAATCATCTGACAGGTTGCGCTCAAGCCCTGGGAGGGAGAGGCAGAACCATCCTCTCAGAGGAAATTGGAAAAGGTTTGAGTTATGATTGAAGTAGAGAGGCCCATTTATTCTGCTTCACGCTTAGCAGAGCCTCCTGAATTTTCTTAAAGATGAGATCATTTCGCTCTTTGCGGATCGATCGCAAGCTCTCGGGCGCCTCAGCAGAATCAGAGCACGAGCAGGAAATGAGTGGCCACTCTGCCCTTCGCATTTCCAGCAAGTCGCAGTAACGGAGGAGCAAATTCCTCTGCGACTGATGAACAGGGATTTGTTGGGGGGGGGGATGAAGAACGTGGGTCACATGCCTTAATGCGCAGCTCATCAGGACCTCCATTTTACCCTCTAAAGACCAGGCCGTGTTTGGCTTCTGCAAAGACTGAACAGAATTCGTTCCCCCGTTTTGTAGAGTAGATCTGCCCTTTACGAGGGTAAAGGAAGTGTGGCGGCATTTGACATTAGCCAGGGCCGAGGAAGGCTTAGCTGTTGGATGCTGAGGGGGCCGGTTGTGAGTCGGAAAGCTTCATACCACCGGTGAGGCTTAACGCTGTCCTCCTGTCCCCATTTCTGGAGTGGCACACAGTTGCCTTATGTAAGGCAGTCTGCGTGTCTATTACTTCCTATTGGCACTTATAAACGGTCTGATGTTTATCATCAAAGGTAGGAAACCATGCATAACCCAAACCTACTCTTCCTCCTCCGCGTTTTTGCTGTCATAATGTTGCTCTTAAATATTTAAGACACCGTATGTAGGAAAACTGGGAGCAGAAGACAAAGGCCTTGCTTCTTAGGAACCTCTGAGGCCCCATTAGTGCTGCCGAACCCTGAAGAAACTCTGCCGACCTGATCATGGCCTTCTCGAGCCCCACCCCACTTCCCATTCTGCTTCGTCGGGTCTTCACTGGGTCTCCTCTTCTGCCTCTGATCTCAGACTCCCGGCTGGACTTTGGAAGCTAAGCCCCAAATCCCGTCCTTTGCAAATGTGGACATCGATCCCCACCGCTTGCTTGGCACTGTGTGACTGTGTGAGATACGCGGTGTTACTAAGTCTTCACTTATTTCTATGGAGGTTTTTTTCGGGGGCCTCAGGAGCCAGGCAGCTTGCAGAAGCTTCATTAGGGAGAATTCCTTTAGGACAGAACGAACCTGTATTTTTTTGCCTGCCAACATGTTTGTATAAGTGTGTAAACACACACACACATACATTTGTATCTATATGTCAAACACTGGCTAGGTGCTTTACAAACCTTACTTCTTTAAATCCTCAAAACAGATCTCTAAGATAGAATTGCTACTTGGTGCATCTGAGGCCCGTCAGCTGTGATAAAACGGAAAGACTGTTGTGACCAGGGGTTTCCCTTCACCCAGGGGGTCTGGAGGGGTGACAGATGGCCTTGCCCCTTGGGCCTGGCTGCTTCTCAGAGCTCCTGTATACCCAGAGCTCCCCAGGCACAGCCCCAGTTGATTAGAAACCACTCATCTCTTGAGCCCGGGTCTCACTTAGGAGATGGGCCCGTCTTCATTCATTCATCCTGTCCGAAATTCACAGAGTGCCTGCTCTCTGCGAGTCATGGAGTTCAATGCCATATGGAGGACAGTTCTGTCTCCTTCCACACCTTTCTCCGTGCCGCGTTTCTTATGTGTAGACGTCTCCAGTCTACACATAAGACGTAATGTGGCTGTCCCTGCCCTGGACTCCACGTCACTTTGATTTGAATCTTTCTTCCAAAGGCGGCACTTTTCTGCTTTGCCTTGGGGTCACGTCCCTGTGGGCCGAGAGTTCCAGGGGGCGGTCTGCGTCTGTCATCTTTCTGTTTCTCAAGAGCCCGACAGGATCTGCAGTCTCAGTAAATGATTCTGCGCGGGGAAGGGTAAAACACGGGCCGGGTTCCGGAGTGGACAGGCTGGTAAAAGAAAAGCCGCCCTTATCGAAGTGCAGTCTCGAGCCTGGAGTTAAGTATAAGTTGCCGGGAGCTACTCTTGGTTCCCAAGCGCTTGCAGAGTTGTCCCGGGCTCCCAAATGTCCCCCAGGAGCCAGCTCCTTTTTACCGGATTTCCAAATGGCCTTTTCCCCACAGAGGACTGAAGTATTGATTCCCTGAGTTCACCCTTGTGAGTCTGGAGAGGCTCTTTTTTTGTCCCCACCAGCAACACAGCGTCTTGGAACAGACCTGCTGGAGAGGCTGGGAGCTCACGGCAGCCAGACGCTGCTGGTGCCCGGCGGCACAGAGAGCAGCCTCAGCACTGTCAACGGAATCTCTCTCTTTTTTTTTCCCCCCATGTGGCTGGCAGTAAGACCAGACACTGCACACTGAAGCTTCTTATTCACTGTCAATTCAGAAAAGCCCAGAATTGCAGATTGCTCACTGCCTACGTCAAGAGCCTGTAAACAGTGTGGCTGCCCCAGAACTCCCAGCACAGAGCTGTGTCCCCAGTGACTGAGGTGAGACCTGCCACTGAAAATTCCCTCGCATCCTGTTGGAGAACAGCCGTTTCCTATTTTGAAATAACTTCCTCAGTGTTTGGTAGTTTTTTTGTTACTTTATTTTATTTTTTATTGGTAAATGTTTATTTTTGAGAGAGCAAAAGCATGGGAGAGGGGGAGAGGGAGAGAGAGACACAGAATTTGAAGCAGGCTCCAGGCTCCGAGGTGTCAGCCCAGAGCCCGACACGGGGCTTGAACTCACGAATCAATTGAGAGATCATGACCCAAGCTGAAGTCGGGCGCTTAACCAACCGAGCCACCCAGGTGCTCCAATTTTTTGTCAGTTATTTTAAAGATTCTGGGGCGCCTGGGTGGCTCAGTCGGTTGGGCGGCCGACTTCGGCTCAGGTCATGATCTCACAGTCTGTGAGTTCGAGCCCTGCGTCGGGCTCTGTGCTGACCGGCTCAGAGCCTGGAGCCTGCTTCGGATCCTGTATCTCCCTCTCTCTCTGCCCTTCCCTTGCTCAAGCTCTGTCTCTATGTCTCTCAAAAAAATAAATAAATAAATAAAAATGCTAAAGATTCTTCTCAGACACTGTATGGATGAATAAATAATTTTAAGAACCCAGGGGCGCCTGGGTGTCTTAGTCAGTTGAGCATCTGACTTTGGCTCAGGTCATGATCTCATGGTTCTTGGGTTTGAGCCCCACATCAGGGTCTGTGCTAACAGAGCGCACTCTGCTTCAGATTCTCTGTCTCCCTCTTTGCCCATTCGCATGCGTTTTCTGTATATATTTCTCTTTCAAAATAATGAACATTAAGAAAAAAAATTTTTTTTAAATCCAAACATCAGGAGGCTAGGAAAGAATATGTGTGTGTGCAGAAGACAAAGCAGCCGTGTCACCTTTTGACTCCTCCAAATTAGTCCCACGGACCCTGAATATCAGAGTGGGACTAGCTCTCCTACCCAGATTGAGCTAGGTTTCCTCCCTACAGAGGCCCCACGCTGGGTGCACAGGGCCGTGGTGACTCAGGCCCTCCCTTTCGCCTGCCGGGCCTCAGCCAGGCAATGACTCAGCAGCAAGCACTGGCTCCCTGGCCCAGAGCACACTTGAACTGAATGTTCCAGGTCTTGAGCCTCAGCCCAGCTCGACTGGGCAAAACGAAATGCTTTCTCCCCTGCTGCGTTTTACCCCGGGAAGATGAAGGGTTTGAAGACAGGAGCCACAATTAGTATTACAGAGCGTGCAGGTGTGGCAGGAATAGTGAAAGGATTAGTATACCCCTGGCCTTGATGTCAGACACACTGGGTTCTAGTGATCTTGGATAAATTACTCACCCTCTCTGAGCCTCAGTCTGCCCTTCTGTAAAAAGGGAACACGGCATTCCCTGTCCAGCAGGATTGTGAGGATCGGGGGGATAGTACATGGAAAGTGATGAGTCAGGGCCTGACTGGACACATGCGTATAACCCGTGGAAACCTCACAGCCTCCACTAAGAAGCAGGAGAGGATTCTCCACGTGACCAACATGGGTCTGTAGGCTCCCAGGTGGGCCTCCCGTCTTGTTTCTCGCAAGCAAGGCCTCTTCTCCCCCTTGTACCACCTCAGCCGACTCTCTTTCGACCAGTGTCTGGATGTCCTCAGTACCCTCCTCGGGGTCCCCATGCCCCTCATAACTCAGGGACACAGCAGGGGAGGCAGATGAAGGCTGCTGGGCCTTCTGGGGCCTCAGCCCAAACCTACAACCCACAGCCCCAACCAGCTTCACCCCATTCATCCCCGATCCCTCAGCCGAGACAGGCCCGGAGGAATTGTGTTTTCCTGCGCTCTGCTGCATGGCGTGGTGTGTTAACTCCCAGTCTCGACTCCTTTAGGGGAGCGTCTCCCTCCGCATCTCTGCACAGGCCCCAGGACAGTTGCCAGGCAGGAACTAGGTGCCCAGTCAGTGTTGTGGGGAAGCTGAGCCACGTTCAAGAGGCTCCGGTCATTTCCATTTGCACAGCTGTTCCGGACCCAGCCCTACGGGGTGGGAATGTCACTGCAGGTGGAAGGAGAGAGGGCGGTTTTCTAATTGCCACCACCCTCTTGGGGGAGTACGACTGTTGGAGGAATGCTTTGAGCAGCTGTTCAGGGTGGGGAGGAGAGTCCCCAGGAATTCCCCTCAAGGAATCATTGAACCAGCTACCCTTGGTTAAAGGGGCCCTTGCCCTAGCTGCTTCGGTGAACTGGAGGTTGGGGTAGGGGATTGCGTTTTGCACAAATGCAGATCTAGTGAAGACCCGCGCCCTGATACCTACAAACCCTTGCGTAGTTGGTGTCTAGCAGAGGGTAGGGCCAAGTGATTTGATCCATGTTGCACCGTAGAGAAACCCATGGAAATAGATCATGAGGGAGTCTCCGCATCTAACTTCAGACCGTTTGCTTCCTGCTGTGGAAATTTCAGGTACTTTTCCATCTGTGATTCGTGATTGCAGATTGATTAGAGCAGGTGTCCCTACTCCTTTTTTTTTTTCCTGGAGAGGAGCTAGCTAGTTTTTTCATTCCCTGAAGCTGTGAGTTCAGGAGCTGGGCATCCGGTGACTGGGGTTCTCGGTTTGGTAACTGCCCCTGTGACCTTGGGCCGCATCTGCTACGTGGCATCCTTGAGGAGGGCTCCAGGGGGCAGGGGGAGATGGGGAAGCTGGAGGCTGACGCCAGAATAGCCAGCTGTGGTCTGCGGTGCTTGGCCCCAGAGTCCCTGCCCGCCCTGGCGGGGGACACCCTGAGACTGTTGGTGTGATACCAGCAGATGAATTCTGCTCCCAGCCAGGTCCTTCTGTCCCAGCCCGGCCTGGTTTTTCTCACTAGGTCTCGGGTGGGAGTGCAAGGAGCCACGATCAGTGCAAGTTGGGTGTGGATTTGTCCTCAGGGCTGGCCCCCTTAGAGTCGCTTGACTAGGGCTTGTTGGGGGGGTGGGGTTTAGGGCTCAGGCCCCTAGAGTGTTGCACTGTGATCCCTTCCAGGTTGTAAAACATAGTTACAGTTCCTAGCAGAGAAAATGGCACCCTTGCTAATTAGTGTTCTTAAGAGGCTCAGATAAAGGAGCTTCTAATTTTTAACAGGCTTTTTACGAACTGGTGAGACCACTGAGGTTTTAGGCTTTTACACTATGGGCCCAACCAACTGTTCCTCAGAAAAGCTGCATCTACCAGTAGCTATTTGTGGAATGAAAGAACGTGATTGCGTAGGGCTTGGAGCACTTAGTTTACAAAGACTTTCTTGTGCCTTATTTTACTTCTGTCTTGCAAAACTCCCTGCGAGATGTGGGGATTTTTACTGCTGGAGAAACTGAGTCTTGATAGCAAGGAGTCCTGTCTGAGGGCCCGTAGCTGGGGAGCAGCAAGGCAGATTGGAGTTCAGGGTGGCAGCTTGGAGCCCAGGGCTCATGCTGGTTGACTCCTGCTTGTTTGGACACAGCCACAAAGTCAGGAGGTGTTAAGTTTCATCCTATAGAAAGTTTCCCCCAGTGGGAACACACAGGGACGCTCAGCTCAGCGATCCCAGGATAGAATAGTATGTGCTTCGATAACAGGCAATCAGATAAAGCCTCCAGTCACCTGTGGCCGGATGCATCTAGAACCTGTGGTCAGCACACACTCATGTCTTACCAGGAGTTCTGTACTCCTGGGATTTCTATGGAGGTGGATTTTGCTTATGATTCACAGTTCCCCCAGTGTCCGTTATGTGCCCCAAATGGGGTTTGGGTGGAGGGAGAGACCCTTTATCCCAATCCAGTGGGAGCTGGAGGAATTTTGAGTTTGGTTGTGGGATAGAGCAGATTGGCAATAATAATACCTAATTCACTCCTATGGCCTGAAATACCAAACAGAAAGTTTTGGAAGGATGTCGAAGCTCAGCTCTGTGCTTTAGAAGGAAGTTTTCCTTCTGCTCTGTTTCCCGCCTGCTGGAAGCAAGCCAAGCTACTTAATTTTGATCCAAGTCCTGGATGTGGGGAGTTCAGGATTTCTATTTTCCTCCATCTTTTTTTTTCTTTGTTTTAGAAGTTTTGAAGTATCATTAGTAAAAGTCAAACCCTGACCGTTGTGAAGGCTCTTGTGGCCTAAAAACCCAGTTAATGGATCTGTGTCCTACTTAAGACTCCAGGCCTGTCAGGGCGGAAGTGCTGTGGGGCAGCCCTAAGAGTTACCTTTGTTACTCTTCCCCTTCATTGAGACCGTGCTGATGGGAGCTGTGACTTGTAGGTACTGAGAACACTTTGGAGAGGGCCACGCCCTTGAATTTAGGGGTTTTCGGGAATCAGAGGCCATTCAGTGTACAGGGAACTGACTGTGGGTAGGTCAAGGCAAACCCTGCTCCCTGGATGTCCCCAAAATAGCTGAGGCCATGAAAGTGCAATGCCCCAGCACAGTGGTTGGCATATGCCTTGTAGATACCCAAGAACTGTTGTTCTTGCCCTGCTTTTAAGGCACAAGGGGTCCTTCTTGGGAGGAGGGGGGTCAGCAGCCTCCTCTTCATTTAGGACATGAAACATTAGGGCACCTCGAATCCCAGTGACTTCTGTTATGATTTGTGTTTATTCATTTCTTGAGAGACAGTATGTGAGCAGGGGAGGGGCAGAAAGAGAGGGAGACACAGAATCGGAAGCAGGCTCCAGGCTCTGAGCTGTCAGCACACAGCCCGACGCGAGGCTTGAACTCATGAGCCCGCGAGATCATGAGCTGAGCCGAGGTCAGACGCTTAACCAACTGAGCCACCCAGGCTCAGTTATGATTTAAGTAAGCACAGTTAAGAGTGGCCATTTTTAGATTTCTGTGACATCAGCTTTTCCTTGTTTTTGAGCTTTATGGAGATGTTTAGAGGTGGAGCGGACCTTGGGATGAGAGCCGTGGAGAACGTCAGGGCTGGGAGGACTCAGCGTTTCTCAGTGCAGTCCCGGTTAGGCTTCACCACCCACCTGCTGAGTCAGGCTTTCTTGGAGTTGGGCTTGGGGTCTGCATTTTTATGCACTTTCAGGGTGCTCCTGATGTCCCCTAGGGTCTGAGAACCACTGCTTTTCAGAGCATCTGGGTCTCCCCTTTGATTTTAATAGCGGAGGAAACTGAGGTCCAGAGAAGGGATGTGACTGCTTACACAACAGACATTTAGGGGCGGATCCAGAATCAGAACCAAGTGCAGCCTCTTTCCACATCTCTTAGCTGCCCCCTTAGTGCACGTGATTTTTAAAAACCAGCGAAGTTTAGACGTGCTCTTAAGCAAATGAGACCCGCAGAAGTCCAAGGGCTCACCCAGGCTCAGAATCTGACCCCAGGCTTCTCTAATAATAATGCCTTGTGGTCAGTAGGGCAAATTTTGGCTCATCTGGGGTAATTTTTCCTGCTTTTTATCCTGGCCATCTCCTGGAGCTGTTCAGTGCCCTGAGACACGCCTCAAGAATTTACTGCAGTGCAAAGCAAGGGAGAAAAATTAACCGATTCATTGGATAAATGGATCCAGTGCTGGTTCCTAATTGGATCTTGTGTATAGAGATTCCTGATGTCTTTGCCCAGGGTGCGGATGGTGAGCTGAGCTGCGCCGGCCCTTACTCCTTAAGAAGCTCCACACGCAGGACCGTTGAGGGCAGGACCTGCAGCGGCCTGCCTGGGCACGTGATCACAGCTCGCCCCTTGCTCCCTAGAAGACTGACCCCAAGGGGGTGGTCCCTGGTCCCCACTGAGGTCAGAAGGGGGGCAAGTAGCAAATTCTATGTCAAGGAAGCTGGCAAAACCAATAGGCTTTTTCTGGATGTGCTTGAACTTGAAAACACTTCTCAGGAGACCGAGGAGGCATGTTCTACTAATGTTCTAGGAGAATCCTAACTATTACACATTTGTTTCTTTTACTTTTTTCATTTAAAAAATTTTTTATATTTTGGGGTGCCTGGGTGGCTCATTAGGTTAAGCGTCCAACTTCGGCTCAGGACATGATCTCACGGTTTGTGGGTTCGAACCCCCCCACATCAGGCTCCACGCCGACAGTGCAGAGCCTGCTTGGGATTCTCTCCCTCCCTCCCTCTCTCTGCCTCATGCTTTCTTTCTCTCTCCAAATAAATAAATAAACTTTAAATTTTTTAAATTTTATCTTTTTTTATTACCTTGTGATGAAAAACACATTAGAAGATAGAAAGGGCAATTAATTCTTTCAGGCCGTGCTTTTTAAATAAAAGCGGAAGCATCCGCTGATGACAGGACTCTAACGACAGAGTAGACAGGTGAGATGATGGATCCTGGATTAGACCGTGCTCTAGGTGGGAGCTTCATTTTTGGTTTAAATTCATGTAGAAGCGTTTAGTTTTTTATTCTGTAAAACTGGTAGGGTTTTTCTACTTACCTAAACCAGTGTTTTCCTAAACAAAACCCCAAGCAAAGTGGAAGGGGAGCATTCCTTTATTTATTTATCTTTAAATGTTTGTTTATTTTTGAGAGAGGGAATGAGCAGGGGAAGGGCAGAGAAACAGAAACAGAGGCCCCAAAGCAGGCTTTGCACTGACAGCAGAGAGCCCGATGTGGGGCTCGAACTCATGGCTGTGAGATCATGACCCGAGCCAAAGTTGGAACTCAACCACCTGAGCCACCCGGGTGCCCCTCTTTTTAATTTTTATTTTAAGTTTATTTATTTATTTTGAGAGAGAGTGTGTGTGTGCACACATGTGTGAGCAAGCAGGGGAGAGGGAGAGGAGAGAGAGAGGGAATCCCAAGCAGGCTCCGCACTGTCAGCGCAGAGCCCGACGTGGGGCTTGATCCCACGACCCGTGAGATCATGGATCGTGACCTGAGCTAAAAATCAAGAGTTGGAGGCTTAACCAGCTGAGCCCCCAGGGGTCACAGGAGAGCAGGCTTTTAGATGTGAGGCTCACAAATCAGACATGTGGTTTGTTATTCAGTGGCATAGATGGGCCGACTCAGATGGAACCCAGAGTGTGGCACCTCAGGGTCCCCAGGCCGCCCTTACCCAGCACAGCCTTCCTGCTCATGCCAGCCAGCACCGCCACCTGCCAGGCAGCCCCAGGCTCAGAACCGGAGTCTTGGTAGCAGGTCCTTTCCCCTTTCCCCTCGCTCCTGTTGTCCTGCCAGCCACAGAGGCCTTTCCATTCATTCTCCTCCTGCTCGTCCCTCTGGGTCACCCTTCGTTTCCGTGCCCTCAGCCCCCGCTTTGCCACTTCTTTGCTCTCATCCGGACTCCGCCCCTCCTTTCCTGGCGTGTCCTGGTTTCTCCTTTCGGTTCCTGTCTTGCTGAGGCATCTCTCATCAGCCGCTCTCAGGACAATGGATGTCAGGCCTCTGGGCCTCCAGCCTTACCTTCTTCAGCTCAAAACTTACCTTCGTGTGCTTTCTCCTTTCCCTCTGCTGCTCGGACACCGCGTCCTGCCTACGGTGACCACAGCTTTCCTCTCCCGACCAAACGTGGCACTTCTTCCCAGACCCAGGTGGAATATTGGCTCCAGGAGGCAGTCTCCGCTGTCACCTCCTCTGGGCGGGCAGAAATTGCTCTTCCTTCCCTCCCTCCTTCTTTTGTCTTCTCTTCTCTCTTCTAGTCGTACAGAAGATACTCAGTGAGACGCATAAAACGCACAGCTCTTGGCAGGCGGCCACAGAGCTGGCTGGATCCCGGGGCTTCCCGAAGCCTCAGCCAGGCCTCTCTTAGGCGTCCAGGCCCTGAAAGGGGCTGACTTGGAGGCACAGCTAACAGCCGGCTCTGCAGGGGTGGTGGGGTTGGCGGCCCTCACCTGTTGAAGCCGGATAGGATAGTGCGGGTGGACTGGGACAGGGGATGGGCAGTGGGGCGGGGGGAGGTTCAGAGAAGTGTGGATTTTGATAGATGTATACATAGACATACCTGTTTACCACTATGCAGAAAAAGAACATTTCCATCCTCACGGAAGGTTCCAGACCCTCCCAGTTACTACCATTTCCCACGGGGCAGCCACTACTCTGAATCTTCTGTCAGTTAACTTGCTCTTTAGTTTTGATTCCTTTGACACTTTGGAGTCTACACAGCATGACTGTGTGCCCATTTGGGGAGGGAACTTGCACCAGTTGCTGCCTTCAGGGCATCGCCCTTGGATGTGCCCTCCCAAAATCTCACAGCGTCCTGTGAGATGGGTGTCGCTAGCCCCGTTTTCTAGGTAAGGGCCTCAGAGCTCACAGGCTAAGAGAATTCCCCCAGATCACAGAACTGTTCCTAGTAGAGGTCAGACTGAGCTGGCATCCTATCTAGGACAGCCCCATCCTAGCTAGAAAAGCCCACGCATCCCCCCCCACCGCCCCAGCCCCCTTTTCAGAGCAAGCTGCAAGGAGGGGAGATGATGGGGAGTACAGGGGCAGCACGGGGGGAGAACGAAGGCCGAGGAGTCCTCATGCTGGTGATGCCGCCAACAAAGCCTGCTCCAGCGAGCGCAGGAGCCTCCCAGAGCCTCCCAGGCTTTCCCGGTAGTTCTGCTTCCTGTTCATTTCGTGCTGACTTAAACTGTCGTGAAAGCCTCTAGTCGGCAGGGATGGAGCCGTGCCGGGTTGGTGACCCCATAGTACCGGGCGCCTGAGTAGCAAGATGGTCCCCGGGAGGGGGTCAGTGGACGAGGGCGTCCTAACTGCCCTGCCCGAGGATTATGCAGGCAGCTGAAGCTCGCGTGCGTGGCTGGGAGGGAGCAGGGGGCCCCCAGGCAGCCAGCACGGATGACGCCCAGGACTTGTCGAGGCCCCGGCCTCAGGCTGGAAGGAGGGGTGTCCCAGGGCAGGGATAGGATGCTTAGATGGCGGCTTATGAGTCAGCACCGAGTAGCGCTGGCTTTCCTCCGCGTCTCCTGGTGCCTTGTCTCAGGCAGGAATCGGGTTCTGAGCGTGAGGCCTGGACCCACTCCCTGCTCTTGGGTGACCCGAGAGCTAAACAGGCTAAAGTAATGTCGCCACCCTGAGCACGTGGGTATTCTAATCTGAGAGTGCCTGTCTGCCGGTGTCCCCAAGGACACAGCAACACCCTTGCCTCTTCTGTGTTCGGGAGGCCCTCCCGGGGGCAGGGGAGGAAAGCAGTTGACGGGCGCGCAGGAAGGAAGGAGTTGATGGGCCCGAAAGAGCTAGATTCCGGGGCCCGCCACCGCCAACTCTAGTGCACGGACACAGACGGGCAAAAACTTCAGCGGGCTGTGGCTCAGAATGCGCGCCAGCCCTCAGCCTTCCCCCTGGGGACTGGTTTCGCAGCAGCGGAAGTTCTGCCCGGCAAGCTCCTGGGCCCTCGTCTTGGCCTTTGTTTGCAGCTCGGCCTCCTTAAGGAAGGGGCGCTCTCCTTAATAGTCGACCTACCCAGGTGTGTGTAAGTGGTAGTTCCGTGGCTTCCTCCTCCATAAAGGCCCTCCTGGTGTTCCAGGAGGTGGTCCGGACTGGAAACCCTGGGAGTCCCTGACTCTGGTGGCCCAGCCTGTGTTTGGTGAGAAATGACATTGCCCCATGAGTGACTGACTGGCCTTGTCTGAAACCAGATCTTCCTCTGTGGTACATCTGGAACTTGGCCTTCTCAAGGGTCCCAAAATAGCCAGGCCGCTGAAGGGACAGTTTTATGCGAGAACACGAGAGGGACCCCGGCCGCTGCTCACCGGAGCAGGCTTTGTTGGCGTCATCAGACCTGCGTGATGACTCCTCGGCCTTCGTTCTCCCCCCGGGCTGCCCCCGCACTCCTCCTCATCTCCTTTTCTTGAAGCTTGTTCTGAAAATGTCCCCGCCTAGGCAGCCTCGGCCCGCAGCCGCTTCTCCGCAGAGATGTGCAGGCCGTGTCCTGGGTGCGGGTCCAGCACAAGTCCGTGTTGTTAGGAAACGCTAGGACCTCTGAGGAGGCGGAGCAGCTGGCTGTCCTGTAGTGAGTTGAGCTTGAATCAACCTCATGCCTTCCGATCTGGGTCTGTTTTGAGGGACAGTGAGTGGCTCTCCCACATGACTGCTGCCGGTTGTCACCCATGAAAGGAACCTGTCTGACCAGTTTGGGAAATTGGGACGTCTTTGTGCTCAACGGATACCTTGACTCAACTGCTTTCTCTTGAGTCCCCTAATTCTTAAACTGCTGGCCATACAGCAGCCTTGTAGGGACAGGATATGTGGTTGAAACAGGTCTCGGTGTCTGTGCTCGGCCGTCTTGGCCAATGCTGGGGGGGCCCAGACTCACTCTGGGAGATGGGGACACACTTAGCACCATGGGTGTTTTCTTCCCAGTGCCTAACCAGTCTGTTTCTCTTTTTTGTGTTTTAGGAAACACCATCCTCTGCAAATGGCCCTTCCCAGGAGGGCCCCAGGCTGCTGCCCACTAGGGAAGGCCACGCTGTGTACCCCCAGCTCCGACCAGGCTACATCGCCATTCCTGTCCACCACGAGGGCGTAGACAGCCGGCAGCCGCGCCCTTCCTTTGTCTGTTCCCAGCCTGGCGCACAGCGATTCCGAACCGAGGCGGCCACGGAGGCTCCTCAGAGGTCCCAGTCACCTCTGCGGGGCGTGGCAGAAGCCACCCAGCCAGATAAACAGTGTGGACAGGCGGTGGCAGCAGCTGCGGCAGCCCAGCCCCCAGGCTCCCACAGACCTGAGGTAAGGAGAATGAGCTGTTGTGTTTTTGAGGCTGGGCCCGGACCCTGGACCAGGCACCTGCTAAAACGCAGGGCACCTGGGCCTGGCCTGCAGCGGCATGGG
The DNA here is from genome assembly GCA_030068075.1 of Paguma larvata. Taxonomy (NCBI): domain Eukaryota; kingdom Metazoa; phylum Chordata; class Mammalia; order Carnivora; family Viverridae; genus Paguma; species Paguma larvata. The sequence continues at coordinate 25,875,025 of CM057837.1, read as the reverse complement.
TCACCCAGCAAAGACAGCACAACAGCCACACAGTGTCCCCCAGAATTTCACAGGTGTGTTTTTTAAGTGGGCAGGGGTCACGGCTTATCTTTGTGGCTAAGGAACTGGGGTTCACAAGGGTAAGCAGCTTGGTCCAAATGCATAGAGGTAGAAGTTGGCGTTTCTGGGACTCGAAGCCTGGCCTTCTGACTCCTAGTCCGGTGCTTCTTACCCCTATGGGGCTTTCTTTGTCAGAACCACAGGGATAGCGGTGTGGTCTTTCATGCAGTTCCCTACTTGGGGGTATTAACTGCTGGGCGCTCTGTGGCTAGGAAAACGAGGTAGCATACCTGCCCTCACCATGTCCCATGGCTTCAAAGGAAACCCAAAACAAAGAGTCAGGAAGTCAGCTGCTTGATGACAGGGTTTTATTTTTAAGCCTGAGGCAGCGCTTCAGTGCACTAACATCTGAAGAGTTCTTAATCTAGTTCTTAGCCAGGGATTTGAGGGCCGGTGGACCCCAGTAAGATTCCTGAGCACTAAGCCCTCCCGGGTTTCCTGTCTGCAGATTATCCGGTCGTATCCACCGGATCATCTTTTTCTGAACACAGACCCTCGCTCCGCGTCTATGCCCAGAGTTGGCATTGCCTCCCTCGGCCCTATTTTTTTCCTTTCTCGGAGTAGTACCTATACATGCAATATTTTTGTTATAGAAATCAAAAGCGACCCATCAGTCAGAGAAATCTCACCAAATGTGAGCCGACAGGACTCTCTGGAGCCAGCTGAGGAAGTACGCACCTGACTTTCCACGTGATCCAGGGGCGGGCATGCCTCGGGCCACGTGGGTTGCGCTGCTCCCGGTGCTTAGCTGGTTGTCCACAGATAAGCAGAGAAAGGGTTAAGGAAGGAGGTGACCTGCAGTCACCACAGATGCGGCAGCAGGCAGAACCAGGGTGCCGGAGCACATCCACAGATGATCTTACCGCGTCTTCTGGTCAGCTCAGGGAGGAAGGGGCGTCCGTACTGGGGCTCAGAAGGCTGTGGAGCTGGTAAGAATTGGAGCCCTCCTGACTCGAGAGCCCCGAGTCCTGGCACTACAGCTTGGAGATGGAAAGGTTTACAGGCAGAAGGTCCCGTTAAACGTGTTACAGGCGCGTGACGGAGACAGGGTCGGGGCACCAGGGTAGAGGGTCACTCACAGGGCCATGCCTCTCCCCTTTGTGTCTCGCAGCGATCTCAGTCTCCAGCTGCTTCGGACTGCTCGTCCTCGTCCTCCTCGGCCAGCCTGCCCTCCTCCTCCAGCAGGAGCAGCCTCGGCAGCCACCAGCTCCCCCGGGGCTACATCCCCATCCCCGTGATACACGAGCAGAATGTCACCCGGCCGGCAGCCCAGCCCTCCTTCCACCAAGCCCAGAAGACCCACTACCCGGCTCAGCAGGGCGAATACCAGACCTACCAGCCCATGTACCACAGGGCCCCGGGGGATGACTGGGAGCCCCGGCCCATGCCGGCAGCGTCCCCATTCCGGTCGCCCATCCGGAGTGCGTCCAGCCGGGAGGGCTCCCCGGCCAGAAGCGGCACACCGGTGCACTCCCCTTCGCCTCACCGTGTGCACACCGTGGTCGACAGGCCCCAGGTATGGAGTTGGTGTCAACTGACGGACTCGGGCGGCCCCTCCACAGGGGCTGAGAAGCTCTGTGCGGGTGCCCTGGTTCCTCCGCTGCTCGTGACCCGTTCACACGCGCATTTCCGGGGGAAAGGGAGACCCTGGAAGTGGCCGGTCAGTGGCAGAAACGCCAGTACTTTCTGTAGCTTTTGCTCTTTTTCTGTCGCAGCTGCCTTTGGGGCAGAACTTCAGCCGCCGTGACGGGATATGGCTGGGCAGCCCGTAAGCGTGTCATGCACACACCCGGGGCCCAGGTGTCTCGGTGCCCGCCACACTTTGTTAATTAAGGCGCTTCATGCCCTTCCACACTGCGGCCGCAGCCTCACCTCCAGTGCTCCAGACGGCTCGTCTCACGGTTCCCCTTCTCCACTCTGCCAGCCCTTTCTGTCCTTCCCACCTCTGTGCCTTCGCTCATGCTGAACCAGCCCCCCAAAATGCCGTCACAGTCCAGGTTTTCCCCGTCCTCCGAGGGACGAGCCAGTCTTGCCTCTTCCACGAAGCCGCCTCCTCTTTCTCATGGTACCTCATCACAGCCCCTTACCGCTCGGCACTCTGCAGTTCAGAAGTGCTCATCTTACCTGTGTGCGTAGCGCAGCTCGGGCCTTGATGACCAGGGCATGTCTTCGCCTCTCTCTCTTGTGGTAAAGGCCCACATCGCCTGATGGGCGATGGGCGGGCAGGCCGGCTGGCTGGGAGACATTCCAGCCTGGCGCGGTTGCAGGCACACACCTGCTCATTCCTCGGGGGCAGCTTGTGGGCACGCCCTGGAGGAGGGGGTTGTTAGCGTCAGCAGCTCGGGGCTTAGCGAAGCCTCGAGTAGCCCTGGGCCCCCACCTCGAGCAGCCGACTTAGTTCTCTGCCACAGTTTTCAGAAGGAAAGCTCCTTGTAGACAAATGCGGGGTGTCCTGCTATAAATGGGGACAGCACTGTTCTATGGTGCTTTTTTTAGCTTCTTTATTTGGAAAGAATTTCAGCCTTACGGAGCAGTTCCAAGAATCCTACAAAGAATCCCAGTATACCCTTCATCCACGGTCACTGTTAACATCTTGCTATATTTGCTTTGCCATTTCTTCTCTCTTCTTCTCTCTTCTTCTTCTCCGTCCGTGTGGTTTCTTTGTTGGAGGTTTCATTGTAGATATCATGCTCCCTTACCCATAAATAATTCAGCAGGTATTTCCCTAAGAAAGACCTTTTCATTCATAACCACCGTACAGTTATCAGAATCAGGAGACTTAACCTCCTTACGACATTGCTAATCTGATACGCAATCCACTTTCAAACCTCCTTGAGAGCAGTTTCCCTGCTCCAGGACCTAATCTAGCATCACGAGCGCTGCATGTAGATATCACCTCTCTTCAGTCTCCTGCAGTCTGGAACAGTTCTTGGGCCTTCCTTTGCTTTCACGACCTTGACATTTTCAGAGCACAGGCTGTAGAGCAGTCCCTCTTAAGAGTTTCTAAAGTCATTTTTCTCAGGGCGCCCGGGTGGCTCAGTCAGTTAAGCGTCCAACTCTCGATCTCAGCTCAGGTCATGATCTCACAGTTTGTGAATTTGAGCCCCGCGTCGGACGCTGCGCTGACAGCATGGAGCCTGCTTGGGATTCTGTCTCTCCCTCTCTCTACTCCTCCCATGCTCTCTTGCTCTCTCAAAATAAATTAAAAAAAATAAAAGAGTCATTTTTCGTACCCAGCCGTTTTAAACTCAGAGGGATTTACCCCCAGAGGGATGTGCAGCTGGTTCCTGAATGATAAGGGCCAAATTTGAGGCCCTCTGCACTGGCAAACGAATCCGATGGAAAAGGATGTTCCTGGCGTTCAGATGGCCAACTAGCCACCGGATCCTTCCTCGGGCTCAGGAATCTCAGGATAGAAGCGCCCATCTGCAGTGCTAGAGAAGCTTCCCCTCATGTCTTTCCTGTACATCTTTCACCATAATCGGTGAAATGATACTGAATCCTATTTCTACCCCCATAACCGTGTTTGCGGTGACCTCCCTTTTGGTGCTTGTCCAAGGATTTCTTTTTGAGACTTTGCAAAGATTTGACCTAACTGAACATTACAGTGGAATTTAGTATTTTAAATTGGGAATCTAACTTTTATTTACCAGTTCATGGAATTAGGGGCTGTGGGATTTTTTTTTAAGTTTATTTATTTTGAGAGAGAGAGCCAGTGGGGGAGTGGGGCAGAGAGAGAGACTCCCAAGCAGGCTCCACACTGTCAGTGCAGAGGCCCAGCGTGGGGCTGGATCCCACAATCCGTGAGATTGTGACCTGAGCCCAAGTCGAGGGTCAGACACTTAACTGACTGAGCCACCCAGGCGCCCCTAGGGTGTGTGAGATTTTTAAAGGGGTTCGGCAAAAAGACTAATTCAAAAAACTATGTACAACTCTATGTGAATTGAAACATTCTTTGTGATAGCCAAGATAGGGAAGCAGCTCTAGTGTCCATTGATAGATGAATGTGGGTACGCACGTGCATACACATGTACACGCAGACACACACACACACACACACACACACACACACACACACACACACACGCACACACTGGAATATTAGCCATGAAAAGGAATGGAATCTTGCTCTTTGCAACAACATGGATGAACTCAGGGTATTACGCTAAGTGAAATAGGTCAGATGGAGAAAGGTAAATATCCTATGATTTCACTTCCGTGTGGAATCTAAAAAACAAAACAAAAGAGCAAACAAAAAACCAAACTCTTAAATGCAGAGAGCGAATTGGTGTTTGTCAGAGGGGAGGTGGCTGGGGGATGGGCAGAATAGGTGGAGGCAATTAAGAGGTGCAAACTTCCAGTTACAAAATAAACCACAGAGATGAAGAGTACAGCGTAGGGAATATTGCGATGACGTGTGGCGACAGCTGGGGGGACACTTAACTGTGGTGAGCTCCATAGAGCGTGTGGAATTGTCGACTCACTGTGGCGTACAGCGGAAACAGTAGAACGCTGTATGTCAGCCACACATCCGTGATAATAAGAAAGTGGGGAGAGATACTCACCTAGATGCTAGGGGAGCTGAGGCGTTTGTTCTCAGCACATTTTTAAAAATATCGCTTGTGGTCACATTAAAAAGCGTTCCAACCCGGGCAGCCGGAAGTCCGTGCAGAGACGTGCAGCCGAGTATTGGCTCGGGCACAGCTGTGCCCAGCAAAATCCTCAGAGTTCACTATTCTGGGCATCTTGCTTATTTTCAAGAAATACATCAGTCTGGACAGAAACCACTAGGCTGTCATAGGTTTAAAAAAAAAAATTGCAAGTCTTCTGAAACAGGAGCTGAGACTGTCCCACCCCGAATAGAGACTGTCCACCCAGTGTGAGGAAGGGGACGTGCGGCAGTTACTCCGCCGAGGCTGCGTCACCAGGTTCTGAGTCACCCAGGGCTTTGCTTTGGGCTGACCTAGCTCAGCATCCAGCGCGTGTTTCGGTATTTTCATTTTCGAAAACGACATCGGTTTTCTTTCCGTTGCCCTAAGAGTACCATCTGCAGAAAAATTCAGTGAGTGGTAACAGACCCACCGTCCGAGGTGACGGGCGATGAATGGAAACAGATGGGTTCGGTCACATTACAGGGTCAATACGTTTTTATTTTGCAACAGTATTTGGTTGACTTTGAAACTCTGTTTGAGACGTTAAAGCCGTTCCCCCGTTTTCTTTATGATCTGTGCTCGCTACAGACAGCCGCCTGCGACTCTCAGCCAGTTATTAAAAATATCTTTGTGTCCTTGCCTCCTCCCAGCCACCCATGACTCATCGAGAATCTTCACCTGTTCCCCAACCTGAAAACAAACCCGAAAGCAAGCCAGGCCCAGTTGGACCAGATCTCCTTCCTGGACACATCCCAATTCAGGTGATCCGCAGGGAGGCAGATTCTCAACCTGCTTCCCAGAAGCCCCCGCCCGCCTCCGAGAGGGTGGAAGTAAAGGTTCCCGCCGCTCCGGTGCCCCGTCCTGCCAGCCCCGCGCCTCCTGCCGTCCCCTCGTCCCCCAAGAATGTGGCTGCCGAAGAGAGGGCAGCCCCCAGCCCCGCCCCTGCAGAGGCTGCACCTCCCAAATCGGGAGAAGCCGAGGTGCCCCCGAAACACCCAGGTGTGCTGAAAGTGGAAGCCATCCTGCAGAACGTGCAAGGGCTGGAGCAGGCCGTGGACAACTTCGAAGGCAAGAAGACGGACAAAAAGTACCTGATGATAGAAGAGTATTTGACCAAAGAGCTACTGGCCCTGGATTCGGTAGACCCTGAAGGACGAGCCGACGTCCGTCAGGCCAGGAGAGATGGTGTCAGGAAGGTTCAGACCATCCTGGAAAAACTTGAACAGAAAGCAATAGATGTCCCAGGTCAAGTCCAGGTTTATGAACTCCAGCCTAGCTCCCTTGAAACCGAGCGGCCACTGCAGGAAATCATGGAGATGGGTGCCATGGCCACAGACAAGAGTAAGAAAAGTGCCGGAAACGGAGAAGATCCCCAAACTGAAACCCAGCAGCCGCCAGAGGCCAAGGAAGCAGCAGCGGCAAACCCCGGCAGCACGACAGACGCAGCCGGTAACCCCGCGGCACCGTAGTCTCCCCCAGAACACAGATCAGACCCGGGGACTGGGACCGGCAGTGTGCTGTAGGGAATTTTAAGTTGCATGCATTTCAGGGACTTTAAAGCCGTTTGTTTTTACTTTTCATAGGCGCTTGGTACGCAGTAACTTGGGTGGAGGCCAAACGCACTAATTAAAGGGCTAAGAGGAAAGTGATGCTTTTCCGTATTCTTACTCTGTACAAATGCAGCAGTTGCTCGTTTCAGAACTTTCGCCCCGTTGCTTGGTGCAGGGGCCCCGTGCGCGGGCACCACGCGTGAGCCACGCTTGTACTCCGTCTTCGTGCAGCTCTGGACCGAAGGAGGCGTTTGGCCGGTGGATGGGCCGTTGATTTCCCATCACACAAACACAGAACCCACTTTCCAGAGATGTTGCCCTTTTATTGAGATGGTCTTCTTCGTCTCCTGGCTAAAATACCTAACCTCAGATAGAATAACATGCTGAGAGGCCCAGGAATATGTGTATGCTGGATGGCTTTAGTGCAACATTTAAAGAAAGTAAAATAAAGTAATAACCTAACTCAAAATGTTTCTTGGTGATTTCTAAAGTGTCGAGGAGTGGCAGCATCAAGGTTGTGTCTCCCCGGCTTCCGTACCTGGCGATGGCAGACGCGTTTACTAGCCGGCTCTGGGGTCCACCGTGGATCCCGCCCCAGCTCATGAGAGGATGAGGGTCCATCACTTCTTCACCCTCAGATGGCAGCTGTTTCCTGGGGAGACGCAGGGCTGTGATGGGACTCCACACCTCTCCGGATAGGCCCAGCCCAGGGATCGCTGGGGCAGCCAGCGTCTCTGCTCACCTGGCCTCAGGCCACCCTCAAGCCTCAGGGAAGGACTAGGCTGGTTCAGAAGCGCATGGGAAAACCGGTTCCTGGTGTAGCCCGAGGCCGACCAAAGTGTCCTGTGCAGTCCAGGTCACTGGGGGTGGGGAATGTGTTCTGTGAGAGCCTTGGGGTCATCTTTATCTGATACTTCTGTGAGTCATGGAACCAGGCTGCGTTTATCTTCCCAGATGGGGTTCCTAGAAGCTCTAGGGGTTAAGATCAGATGTACTCAGAAGCGCTGAGTAGAAGATCCCTCTTGTATGCCTGTGGTTTTCGAAAGCTTGGGAAGGACCACAGCCCCTGAATGGGCTAGATTTTGGTGTTTAATTGCTCGAACATAAACCAAAAATGGAAGAGAAGGATACTCCTGAGACCTTGAACTCCCATCGCACGCTGACTTAGAGCCCCCGTGCCAAATTCCTCATGACTGTATCGAGTTTAATATTGGTGCCTGACGATACTGCACAAAAATACACGCTGGTGTCGTTGCCACTCTTAGCTCGCTGAGAAAGGTTGAAGTCATTCCGATGGGAACCCGCCAGCATCATTCCTGGGTGAACTCGTTTGGGGAGTACAAACTGCTGATGACACACCATTGATTCTAGAAACTTGAATGTGTAAATAGGAAAACAGGCCTCCTGGGCCGTTGGTAAAATGAACCAAAGATAAAGGATGAGACCATTTCTTTTTAGGACTTCGGCATCCGTTCTCAGTGGACCTTAACGTTAAGTGTCCTTGGGTGATTATGAATTGGACAGCTGTTATTTTTATCACTGAACACCAATAGACAGATCGATAGCCCTTCACTGTAGTTAGAATGTATTTTCAATCATCCAGATAGGATGGTACCTGGATGACAGGGCAGGAATGGTCTGGCCTGTGTTGATGGTCCCTGGGTCTCGGATGGGGCAACAGGTCCCCTAGAGCTGGCTGCAAGGTTCTTGCTAACATAACTGTCTTGGCCTCTGTAGGACTCAGGGGACAGATACCCACTGAGTATCTGTTTAGTGTCAGGGGGTTTCTGCTTATGTCATCACCCAAGTGCCCTTTAGAGAACATCATTGTTCAGAACACAGGCTCGAATCGGAACTCTTGGGTTCAATTACGGCTTCTTGTAATAGCCCTGGGACAACGGACAAGTCACATGGCCTTTTCCTTCCTGGTTTTCTCACGTGTAAAATGGGGCGGGGGTGGGGGGGGGAGGTGATTAAATTGAATTCAGACATGTGAAGCAGTGGAAGCCGTCCCTGGCATGCAACAACCGTAGGCCATTCTCAACATCCTCACGCAGCGGGTGAGGAGACAGGAAGTGACTTGCCCACAGAGCCAGCAGCAGAGGCAGGATATGAATCCAGTCCCAGAGGCAGAAAGGCCATGTTCGTCTCACTACAATATGCCGTCTTCTGTAGCGCCAAGCGGGCACTGGTGGCCAAGAGGACCAGGACTATCTAAGGACCATAGAAATTTGAAAATAACCTCTCGCCTCTTCCTAGGACAAAGCATTAAAAAAATATATATATTGTGTCAAAATACTGTGAAATCATTCCTGGCGCCCGGATGAAGCAAATGACTTGGAAATAGCAAGTAACGGCATCCACAGTGAAAGCCACTTGCAGCCTCAGTGCTGGCAGCCCGGGTCCCTGGGTTTGGTGTCCAGAGCTTTCTAGAGCGCCCCCCCCCATTTCCTCTCGCCTCAGGGTCCGCACCCCTCCAGCCATTCCCACCTTTGCGACTGCCCTCACCCCTTGACCCTCTTGTCCAGATCTTGCTCACCCTTGAGCCCGCCATTTTGCGAACCCTTCCCTGCTTGGGCCGTACCTTCCTTCTCAGACTTTCCTGCCTCCAAACTGCATGCCTCCTGCCTGTTTGCCAGGGTCTGATTGTCCTCCAGCTGTTTGACCGTCTCCAGTCATTTCCTGAGCGGGACTGTAAATTCCCTGAGGCGGTCCATTTTCAAACCTCCTAATTCCCACATTGTTGTCCAGACCCGGGCACAGAGGCACCCTTGATGGACCCGGAGACCCTTAAGGTCCCTTTGACTTAAGAGCTTATGATTCCAAGGCTAAACCGACATTCCAAAATAAGCATCAGTATTAGTCGATGAGACTGTAGGGTCCCTAGATGTGTAGTGTGGGCAAGTTTTCTTTCTCCAGGGCTTTCTCTCCCCATATGAAAGGTGGGCGTTGACCAGGGCCCCTCGTGGTGACCTGGATGGTCTGGTGAGTCCCTACTTCTTACTGTCACGGTCTCTATGCTTGTGTTTGTGTCTCCTCGGCTTGGACCTCCACTCGGGGCTGTACATTCCTGCAGCTCCTGTGTGAGCGCGGCCACTGCCCACTGCTCTGTAACATTATACAAATGCAGTCATACGCCAAGAAACAGGATCCAGAGTCGCAGTTATTTTGGGATATGCAGGAGCCTGTGGGAAAATGCTGGAACATATCTGAGTCACTCAGGCAAATACCTTTCTTTTCCGTGTTCCAGCATGTTTTGAACTTCCAGGCGGCACAGAAAAGCTCACGCGGGCACACACGCCCCTTGTGTTGGGCCTGCCCTTCCTGACCAGCCCTCCCTGTTTCTCGGCTCTGCTGCCACATTCTCTGAGCTCTGAAAAGTTAGTGCAGAGGGGCGAGAGGCAGGGCTCGATTAGCCCTTGGAGGCCTTAAGGGTGGAAAAAATTGTGGTGACTTTCCCCATAAGCGACTCAAAATAGGGGCGCCTGGGTGGCTCAGTCGGTTAAGCGGCCGACTTCGGCTCAGGTCATGATCTCGCAGTTTGTGAGTTCGAGCCCCACGTCGGGCTCTGTGCTGACAGCTCAGAGCCTGGAGCCTCCTTCAGATTCTGTGTCTCCCTCTGTCTGCCCCTCCCCTGCTCATGCTCTGTCTCGCTCTGTCTCTCAATAATAAATTAAAATGTTAAAAAAAACCTTTTTTAAATGATTCAAAATAAAAACAGTAGTAAGCCCAAGTAAGCGCAGGGATGATGTGAATTTGCCATGTTATATACTCTGTTGCTTCTTTTAAAAACGGGAGATTAGGTTCTCCCAGCTGTGTGTGTGCGCGCTTGGGTGTGTGCTTGCTTTCCTAGTACTCGATCTGCCCGCGGTCCAGCGCTGCCCACTAGGCACCAGTGGAGATCAGAAGGAGCCGCCGCAGTCCCGGGGGAGGGCGCTGAACAGGGCGAGCAGGGACCCGGAGCAGAGGACAGAGCCCGGAAAGCCAGCGATGTTCCCATGCTGCTTTCAGGGAAAGGGAGGGCGAGCAGCCACAGTCCGGTAGACGGGGTCGTCCCGGCCTCGGGAGCCCAGGACAATGGGGCCAGAGCTCTGGGTGCACGAAGCTGGCTTCCAGCAGTGCAGGGAGCTCGAGGGGGGTTGGAAAACACTTTCCAGGTAGAACTTTCCTTTTCCTGCCCCTGCCTGCTGTAGCCAGAGCTTTCGCCCTGATGTCCTCGGTTGCCCGTGTGAAAGCTGGACTTTGTCCACATCCCGTTACTGAGGAAGGAGGTCTTCTGTTGTCCAAACAGCAGCCCAACCATCCGTCTCTCCCTGGTTCTCTTCCGCTTCATTTCTCTTTCTCGCAACAGGCTCCTTCCTCCGCCTTAGCCTACGAAAAGCACAAGCCAGAAGGAAACCTTTCCTCCTTGCTCCTCAGTTTACCCCCTTTATTATGAAACATCGTGAACGAACCAAAGTCATCACCTGGTCTCCCATACACTGCATTCCCCACTGCATTCGCCCAGCCCCACACCCCACCACCCTGTGGACCCAAGGCTGCACGCAGTCATTGGTGCCACACCTCCCGGTGCTCGTCCCCATCAGAACTGCCGGACCCACTTTCTCCACTCCCCGCCCCCCACTCCTGAACAGTGCGTTCTCCCACACTCCCTTCCTCGACCCACTCTTATCACTGTGTGATGGTTACCTTCATGTCAACCTGGCTAGCCGACAGCCCTGAGATACATAATCAAACACGAGTCGAAGAGTCGCCATGGAGGAGTTTTGTAGATAGGGTTAATATCTACAGTCAGTTGACCTAAAGGAGTTTATCCTCGATAATGGGGGTGGGCCTTATACAATCAGTTGATGGCCTTAAGAGCAAAAACAGTTTTCCTGGAAAGGAAGAAGTTCTGCCTCCAAACTGCAGCATCAGCTCCTGCCTGAGTTTCCAGCCTGCCTGCCTGCCTGCCCCACAGATTTCACACCTGCCTGTGCCCACAGTCATGTGAGCCAATTCCTTAAAATAAATCTCTTTAAAACACACACACACACACACACACACACACACACACACACACACACACACACACACACTGTATTTGCTCTGGACACCCTGACTGATATATACTGTTTACACGCTCACGGGGTCGCTGGCTTTCACTTTCCAGAGCCCAGTCACTGCTGGGCCTATGTTTCTGATACCTTTTCTCCTGTGCACCAAACCTACATGCACAGTCGCCTACGGGACACACAGGCAAGATGAACAGAAGTCAAATTCCAGGGTTCCCTCAGCACCGAATCAGATCTGTCCCAGCACACGCCTTCCTTGGGGTGCGATCTCAAATACTCGCAGAGGTCACCAGGTGGAGGAGTGACAGAGCCAGCTGTCACGGGAGGGGGGGGGGGGGGGGGGGGGAGGGAGGCTAGACACAGGCTGCTGCTCAGCCCCAGCCAGCAGTCGTGTAGGAACTTGGGTCTAGAGTTGTAAGAGTTTTCCAATGTTCAGGAAAGGCCAGAAATCTGTTCATGTGAAATCTCTCACCTTTTAAATATTTTTAAATGTTTTTGAAAACCCAGCAGGCCCAACAAACCCGTCTGCAGGTCAAATTCGGCCTTTGGGCTGCCAGTTAGCAAGTTCCAAGTCCCACTGGGCTATAAATACTTAATTCTTTTTTTTTTTCTTTTAATTAAAAAAAATTATTTTAGGGGCACCTGGGTGGCTCAGTTGGTTAAGTGGCCGACTTCAGCTCAGGTCATGATCTCACCTCTGTGAGTTCAAGCCCCACATCGGGTTCTGTGCTGAAGGCTCATCAGAGCCTGGAGCCTGCTTCAGATTCTGTATCTCCCTCTCTCTCTGTCCTTCCCCTGCTCACACTCTGTCTCTATGTCTCTCAAAAGTAAATAAATGTTAAAAAATTAAAAAAAAAATTATTTTAAGTAGGCTCCACACCCAACATTGGGCTTGAACTCACAACCCTGAGATCAGGGGTCACAGGCTTTACTGACTGAGCCAGCCAGGTGCCCCTGTTAAATACTTGATTCTGTCCCCAGTCCATTCTGTGCCTCCCTCTTCTGTGAAGTGGGAGAGTGAGGACTGAGGCCCAGGTCCCTCTGACCCCCTTGTAGCCCACTTGGGGTAAAGTAAGTCAACAGGAGAAGTGGTGGCGGAGGGAGGAGACTTGGCTCCCTGCTCCCTCTCCTCCATCTTGCTGACATCCGTTTTCATCCACCGCCACCTGCACCCATCCAAGGCTTTCATCCTGTCACTCAAAGACCGCCAATGGCACCCTGGAGCCCTGGGTCTAGTTTGGAGCTGGCCTGCCTTCAAGGTGCCCTATCCCCTCAGTCCTCCATTCCAGAGAAGTCAGTGGGTGCCTTGTTTACACAGGTTGGTCCTGTGTAAACAAAACTCAAACTCATCCCAGTCACCCCTGCTCTCTTACTGGCCCGCACTGGTCACGGGCATTTTGAGGGCAATGGCATCAGATAGGCTGAATTCTAATCCCAGCTTCCTCACTCAGTACCTCTGTGAACTTCGGCAGGCTCCTCCCCTTTTAGAGCCTCAGTTTCTCCCTTAGTTAGTGGTGACAGTGAGAGTCCCAGACTCCACTTGAGTACCACATTTCGTCCTGAGATGAACTTGCCCGAGACGGTCAGTGAGTAGGAGCACTCTCCCCACCATTCTTCCCTCCATACTATCCCAGGCCAAGGGGAAAGGGACCAAGGGACAGGTCTACGGCGTTGGTCCTTCTGTTCTCCAACCTCAAGATGGTGTGTCCGAACAGAGTCCAGGGAAGGGCCATCACACCCCAAGCCAGTTTCTTCCCACCCTCTCCACCTCTGTAACCTTCCAGTTCAAGTGTGAATGACATCTCTATAGTGCATTCCAGCCAGGGAATTTATGGTTGCAAGAAATAGGGAACAAAGACTGCCCCCCGCCCAAAGAAGAAGAAGTTGGTGACCGTTCCAGAGTGGGCTTTCAGGGAGAATGGCCTCAGCAAAGGGAGATCAGGAGGCAGCGTGGTTCCCAGGAGCTGGAACCGTTGTGGGGAAACACAAAAGAATATAGAAGTAGGGGCTGTAAGAGCAGACTGGTGGTTAATGCTCCTCGCAGCTGGTGCCTGCCATGATGGTCACCCCTCATGGCCCCTCAGCAGTGTGCGCATGGTCCTGATTGAGGAGGCCAGTCCAACTCCAAAACTGAGATATAAAAAGGATGCCCCTTCATACGTCTGTAAATAAAATGGAAGCAAATTCAACCCTAGGTGGGGAGGGTGGGGGGGTGTTGAGCTAGATGGAGCAGATGTGAGGGCCGGCCCCTGACCTGGCGCCTTGAAGGTGTCCGTGCTCAGCTGCACAAAACTCACAAGCCTGCCCTCCGGCCAGCCTTCCACTGCTACAGGAAGGGTGGGACATAATGGACAAATTTCCGGCAAAGAGGACTAGGTTGAGAATCAGTCATGTGGAAATTCACAGGGGGACGAGCTCCAGGAATGTGGTCCTAAATTTTTGAACTACAGATTCTTGCAACTTCTTAGTTTCAAATGACCACTGCAGTGTGGGAACATCACGAACAGTGGCGTTAACTCTCAAGGTTTTGTTGGAACTGACGTATTGCATTCTGGAAGACGTGGATGTGCTTCTGTCAGCTTATAGCTGTGTGAGGCAGAAAGTTCTGGAAAGTTACAGAAGAGTCTTCAGAGATGGTGGCAACTGTATTGGTAGCAGTGAAATCATCTAGCTTTAGAAGGGCTTCTTGGGGAGCCTAAGTGGCACAGTCGGTTAAGTGTCTGACTTCAACTCAGGTCATGATCTCATGGTTTGTGAGTTCGAGCCCCATTTCGGGCTGTGCTGACAGCTCAGAGCCTGAAGCCTGCTTCGGATTCTGTGTCTCCCTCTCTCACTCTGTTCCTCCCCTACTCATGCTCTGTCTCTCTCAAAAATAAATAAAAACATTAAAAAAAAAAAGAAGAAGAAGGGCTTCTTATCCCCTACGTCCTTCTTCAATCCCTCCCTGGGACACAGCTTCTGTACACGCGGAACTCTGGCTTACACAGGCTCTCCACCGCTGCATGGCCTCTCGTTATATCTGAACCTTTTAGGTTTCTCTTCCACTGCTCACTGTTTCATTCTCGTTTTTTGTTTTTAATTTCAGCCTCCTTGAGATATAATTCACATACCATACAATTAGCCCATTTAAAGTATATGATTTAATGTTTTTTAGTATATTCATAGAGCTGTGCCCCCCAAACCACAGTCAGCTTTAGAGCATTTTCATCATCCCCAGAGGAAACCCCCTACTCGTGAGCAGTTACTCCCCAGCCCCCTAACCCTCCCCACACTCCCGGACCCTGGCAACCAGTAAGGTACTTTTCGTCTCTACAGGCTGGACTCTATTTCAGTCATTTCATATAAATGGAATTATATGATATGTGGTCTTCCGTGACTGGCTTCTTTCACGTAGCATACTGTATCCAAGGTTCATCCCTGTTACAGCATATGTTAGTACTTCACTCTTTTTTATTGCTGAAAAACATCTATTGTGTGGATGGACCACATTTTATTTATCCATTCATCGGTTGATGGACTGATTATAAATTAGGCTGCTATGAACATTCGTGTACAAATTTTGTGGGGACATATGTTTTTATTTCACTGAGGACCATACCTAGGAGTGGAATTGCTGGGTCACGTGGTAACACGTTGAGGAACTGCCAGACCGTTTTCCAAAGTGGCCACACCATCTTCCATTCCTGCCGGCAGTGTGCGAAGGTTCTAAGTTCTCTCCACATCGCATCCTCGACATCTCAGTTAAAACGTTTCAGAGCGTAGAGTCGACTGACTGCTCATCTCTTAGTGCCAGGTGATACAGTTCACTGACTAGGTCATGGATTGTCCGCCCCGCGCCAGGTACTCCCCGCTGGTCAAATCAGCTAGGGCGAGAGTGATGAAGCAGACTAGCATGGTTCAACACGCAGCTACCAGAGGCCCATCCCTGCCGCAGAGTCTCTGGGCAAGAGACGAGGTCTGAACAACATCATTTCCTGAAGACACAGTACTTGAGGGTGGTACCGCTTCATCCCAGTCCCAGGGCCACGTGCGTGAAGAGGGCAGCAGGCTAAGAAAGAAGCAGGTATTGCTTTTCTTGGGTCTCGAAATGAGGCAACTTAGGAGACCTTGTAATGAGTTTGATCTGCTTCAGCCAACACTTCAGGGCTATAAGAGTCAGGTCTAATTTTTCCAAGTAGTTGCTCGAGTGCCTATGTCCTCTTAGGAGCAGGAAGTCTAGTATCTTCATTTTTTTTTCAACTGGGGAGTCCCAGGGACTGCTACTGGGGGCCCAAGGGGTCAAGAGGCAGAGGAGGGGATCTGAGCTTCGGGACCTGGAGGTCTGAGGACCAAACACCAGGGTTTTCTCCCTTCCTCCATGAGTTGTCCAAGAACCTCAGGGGTATACTCACTCAGGTCAGTGAGAGTCAATCCCGCTGCGGGTGCAGGGAGAGAGAGAGAGAACAGGAGGTGAGATTTGTTCACCAACTAGTGCCTCAGAGGCACCCTCAGTTTTGCTGTTCAAATGGGGCCCTTCCTTGTTGGATAGACACTTGCTCCTTTTGCAGAGACCTGGCCTGGATCCCTCAGGCCTCCACTTAGGGCCGCTCCAGACTCCAAGTTCAAAGATTTCTTGGATCACAAGGATACACCCAGCAGTTAGATCCAGAGCTTGCTCCTCGACCGTACCCTGTGCAAGAACCTGCCTATGATCTTCACGAAGACTCCTCCCAGGCTAGAGGCCCAGGAGGAATGGGTATGGACCTTTCCAGTTCATTGAATTGCAAACTCACTTACCTGTTAGTATAAGCACATCAACACATCAGGCTCTGGATCTAACCGTTGGGTGTATCCTTGTGATCCAAGAACCTTCATCTGAACAAGAGTCCAAGTCAACTTTAACAGAACACAGTCAAATACTGTCAACCAATTTTTACCTGTGGCCTCCAAGTATGACCTCCCATGAGCCCTCACTCAGCTCCCTTCCCATCTCCCTGTGCCTGTGCCTCCCCTCTCACCCCCAAACCCCTGGTCTCCACTTTAGATTTCTCCCATAGAGTTTCCCTGGGCCAGGGGGGAGGGGAGAGAGGGGGGAGGAGGGGGCTTCAGTATTCCTTTCTGTCCGTGACCTTGCATCTATCCCAAACAGCTTTTCTGATCTTCCAACCTCAGAGAGAAAGGGCTGGGATCTAGAGATTTTGCCTCCAGAAGTTTCCAGAAGTGACTGTTAGACATTTTTCCACTCTTTCTCCCTGGCAACCAGATTTGTGTGTCAAGAGGTACGAAGGGTGGGGGCAGGTTTCCTCAACTCTTTTAAAAAGCTTTCTACCACTTTCCACTCAGAGCAGCGAAGGCCCACTTGCCCTACATTTTCATAATCGAAAGAATCCACCCAAAGATCTTACCTGAATAATGGAAGTTCTGAGATGGCTTTGGGCCTACCCTCTGACATAGAAGCAGCTGGCATAACTTAGAAATTTCTCCCAACAGGTATCTAGTTACATTAACATTTTTGGAGATAATTTTGACAAATTATTGGATCACAGAGTTCTTTCAGACAAAAAAGATCATTATCCTAAACACGTGTTTAAACTCTCAGGATTTAAAACCATTAAAACTATGGCAACTTCCATTTTGATTTTTTGTTCATTGCATTGCACCCTAATGATATCAGAAAATACATATAGTTTAAAAATAAAATGACACTTCATGGGGCCCACGGGTGGCTCAGTTGAGCGACTAATGCTTGGTTTCTTTCAGCTCAGATCATGAGCTCATAGTTCGTGAGATCAAGCCCCACGTCAGGGTCTGTGCTGACAGCTCAGAGCCTGCTTGGGATTCTCTCTCTCCCTCTCTCTCTCCTCCCCTCTCCCGCTCACTTAGGAGCACATGCATGCACACACTCTGGCTCTCAAAATATATAAATAAACTTAAAAAAATACATTTCATAATTATTTCATGAACAATTTTAAGAACAAATTTTCTTAGAATGACGAGAGAGAGAGAGAGAGAGAGAAGGAAAGGACAGGTAGAAAGGGAGGAAGTGGGTCCCAAGAATAATTTCTTAATTAGTACAAAGTAAGTGGCTGAAATGTTTGATTTTTGATTAATGTGATTTTTCGGTGATACATTGGAATGTGAAACTCAAAAGTCTTTCTTTATAGCTAAGGCTTTACCAAAGCTATTTAAAGTTTTGAAATCACCCGGCGAGGGGCGGGGGGGATGGCGGGGGGAGGGGTGTCGAAAGGTGAGGGGTGGGGCATTCATTTACGGGACAGGTTAAGTCTGGTGCGGCCTCTGGTCTTGGTGGACTGTGGCCGTTAAATTGGCCGCTGGAGTCCTCAGATCCTGGCTCTTCATCCCCCACCCCGTAACTCACGGCGCGTTTTAGTAACCCACTTCCCCTCGGACTCACGAAATTCTGCTTCAGTTCTGTGATTCTTAAATAGAATTCAACCACACAAGTGACTACAATCAGAGGTGAGGTAGTCCCTCTTGACCAGTAGGGGGCGACTGATGACTACGCCTTCCATTTTTACCCTACCCCTGCCAACCCCCCAGAGGAATGTTTTCCACTTTCCCTAGAAGTCATTTCTATGATTGGGGTCTCCATTTCAGAATGACTTACCACCTTCATTATTTCTTATTTCTTATTATAGAAATGATACCCTAACAGAGACTAAGGCCTTATTCAAAAACCAAGTTTAAGGAAGTAAGTATAGGGATGAGGTGCCGGTCTAAAGATTGGAGCACAGGTGTGCCTTCATTCACTCTTTCATTCCATGAATAAATGAAACACCTCCCCCCCAATTTTCTAAAAGTGGGGAGATTTGCAAATCAGAGATCATCGAAATCACAATCTGATTAGCATTCCATTCGAAAAAGTGGAAACTGCACCCGTTTGAGCTCTGGCCCAGTCACCGTTGGGTTGGTTTTCTAGCAATGGAAGCCAGACTTTGGAGGGGAAAGGCAAATGTTCTCAAGCACTGTAATGCCAGGTTTATTCTTTCATAAGGAGCGGGGTCAAAATAATGGTGACACGGGGTGCCTGGGTGGCTCACTCGGTTAAGCGGCCGACCTCAGCTCAGGTCATGATTTCACGGTCTGTGAGTTCGAGCCCTGCGTCGGGGTCTGTGCTGACGGCTCAGAGCCTGGAGCCTGCTTCACATTCTGTATCTCCCTCTCTCTCTGCCCTTCCCTTGCTCACACTCTGTCTCTATGTCTCTCAAAAATAAAATAAAAACATTAAAAAAAATTTAAAAAAAAATAACGGTGACAGGAAAAAATAGGATTTCCTTATATGAGACTGGAAAAATTAACAATGAGACATGGTTGTTTCTCAGATAACTAGTAAGACGAAGAGCCCCCCTATAACACCACCACCACCTTGTCTCCCATAGCTCATGCCGGTGGCAGCAACTATGGGAAACCAGAGCACCCACCATCATGCCCCGTCCTAGGATTAGAGTGCTTCCTCTAGGCGGAATGAGCAAAGTATGGGCAGAGAAGAAATTGAAGATTATGATAAAGCCTAAAGCCTGCGTTTGAAAGACACAAGAAAAGAGTGAGAGCAACTTCTTTCTGTGGAGAGAGGTGGTTCCAATGAAGTAGATCGCAGTCCAACCCTCCTATCAAGAACAGCTAGAAAAACTGTACCAAACATATAAGACATGTCTTTGAAAGTGAGTTACTAAAGTGGTGAGGGTTTGAGGGTCAAGATCCCGGAGACAAGGGTTAACAGAGAGATTAGCTTTGAGGCATTTGCCCATTCTTAAGAGGCAGAGAAGCTTCCAACGTTTATGCTAAAGAGACAAAAAGTAGAGTTCAGGACCACCCAGGAGGAGGAGCTACGTAAAACCACTCAGGCTTTCAGCTGGGACATCCCAAGAGGAAGAGGTGACAATAGAAAAACCCTCACAGAGATCGAAGCCCAGTTTCCAATCAGCTCAATTTTTGATCATCATTATTATTATTATTCCTGATTATTCAACCTCAGTGCTATTGTCATTTTGTGCCAGCCAATTCTCTGTTGTGGGGAATGTCCCACCGCAGACACTCTAGAATGTTCAGCAGCATCCCTGGGCTCTACCCAGTAGATCCCAGCAGCACCCCCACATACACACCAAGTTCAGACAACCCAAACTGTCTCCAGACATTGCCAAATGTCCCCTGGGGAGCAAAATTGCCTCTGTTTCTTTGTTAGTTTAGAGTTTTTTAAGTTTATTTATTTTGAGAGCACACCCACAAGTGGGGGGAGGGACAGAGAGAGGGGAAAGAGAGAGAGAATCCCAAGCAGACTCCGCACTGTCAGCTCAGAGCCCGATGTGGGGCTTGAACCCGTGAACTGTGAGATCATGACCTGAGGTGAAATCAGGAGTCATTGCCTAACTAACTGAGCCACCCAGGTGCCCAAAATTGCCTTTGTTTTAAAACCAGAATTTGCCCGAGTGGCTCAGTCGGTTGAGCGTCTGACTCTTGATTTTGGCTCAGGTCATGATCCCAGAGTCATGAGATTGAGCCCCACATTGGGCTTTGAGCTGAGCATAGAGCCTGCTTGAGAGTTTCTCTCTCTCTCCCTCTGCCCTTCTCCCCTGTTCACACTTTCTCTCTAAAAACAAAACGAAACAAACAAACAAACAAACTCAAGTTTAAGGAAACCTGCCCAGACTGCCTGGGCAGAAGCAAAATAAAACTTATATCACCTAGAGCCTCAATTATATCCATAGTTTTTCATTCATGATATCCAGCACCTGATAAAGAAATAAATCACTTCTAAAGAGATGATAAAGTCGACAGACATAAAAAGACAAACCCACAATCATAGTGGCAGATTTTAGGATACGTTTCCCAGGAAGTGATGGACTAAGCCAAAACAAACAAACAAAACCCAACCAGATCTGGACAACAGCCTTCAACTGTGAAGTGGGAGAGTCTCTGGCAAGGGCATCGGGTCTAGTTGTCTAGTAAGAGAAGGGGTTCCGGGAGAAAGAGGCAATGATATTGTGATCTATAATAAGAAATACATATTTGGTCTTAGACTCTGTTTCTGGCACAGTTAATTCTTCAACACTTGGAATTTTCTAAGTGTTGAGAAGATAAAGTGTCTTTTATTAAGTGAACGAGGTGGCTTTTGGAAAGCCCCTAGGTCACCTAGGATGGAGACTGGTCACCAGAGGAACCAACCATGTAATAAGGGAAGTGGAACTTTCAGACCCGCTCCCAGACCTCTAGGGAGGAGAGAGGGGCTGGGGACTGCATTGAGTCACCAATGGCCAGTGCTTTAATTGATCGTGCCTACCCCAAGAAGCCTCCATAAAAACCCAAAAGGAGGAAGTCTGGGGAGCTCCCCAGTTGGTGAACCTGCGGAGTTTTGGGGAGAGTGTTGCACTTGGAGAGTGCACAGAAGCTCTATGCCCTTCCCCCATGCCTTCTACTGTGTATCTCTTCCATCTGGCTATTTCTGAGTTATCTCCTTTTATAATAAACCAGTAATCCAGCAAGTACAATGTTAAGTCTCGGAGCTCTGTGAGCCACTCTAGCAAATTAATTGAACCCAAGGAAGGGTTGTGGGAACCTCCAATCTATAGCTTCTTGGCCAGAAGCACAGTTGATAATCCGGATTTCTGATTGGTATCTGAAGGGTGGGGGTGGGTGGTGAAGGCAGCCTTGTAGGATGGAATCCTTGACCTGTGGAATCTGACGCCCTCTCCAGGTCAATAGTATCAAAACTGAGTTGAATTATAGGACAGCCAGCTGCTGTGGGAGAATGGCTTGGTGGTATGGAAAAACCCACACATCAGAATTGCGTGCGGCAATAATAATAGGGGCATTGTGGGCAGATGGACAGAGGTGGGGAGAAAAGGAGTGTCTCCATGGATCCCCTCTTTCCGGAGGCCTAACGTTATAAGACTTCTTTTCTATGGGTGGTACAAGTTTGCCACATTCGTACGGATGTTTCTTTTCTATGCCTCCCTCTGAAGACTATACTGGCTGCCTCTGAGAGCCTCCGTCATAGCTCGGTCATGTTTGGGTCAGCAAAAACTAGTAAGGCAGGCAAAAGGCGGGTGGCAAGCACTTTCCGGTCACCTGGGAGGTGTCTCCAGTAGCCGAAGTCCTCTCTGGATCCTACCCTTAAGGTACCACCAGGTATCACCAGACTCAAAGAGTCTAATATCTGGGGGCAGTCACTGAATTGGGAGAAAGTAGGACTGAATATCGGATTCCTGTCTCCACTTTCCCCTCGATATTTTGGCAAGAAGTACTCCAGCACACAGCAGAGGGGCCTGCATTATTGATACTGCCACGTGGTAGACATTATTCTAATCGTGGCTAAGACACAGAGAGGGTAAGGTTGGGGTAAGAGATGGAGAAGATGTATCCTTTGCTTTCAGGGAGCTCCTCTCAGCCTAGAAGGGGGAGGGGGTGATTGGCTATAAAACACGTAAAGCAATAGTTTGAATATCGTGTGCCAGGGCAATGCCTGGCGGAACCTAATTTGCTGATAAGATGCAGATGTAATCGGGACTCTTAGGAGTGGTTCATGGAGAGGACGGTGCATTAGAGGAATCTAGTTAAGACTTTGAGCATCTTCTGGGGGAGCAGGGTTAACATGAACGAAAAAGCCTGCAGGGGAAAAA
This sequence comes from Paguma larvata, assembly GCA_030068075.1. NCBI lineage: Eukaryota > Metazoa > Chordata > Mammalia > Carnivora > Viverridae > Paguma > Paguma larvata. Next base: position 25,853,054 of record CM057837.1, on the reverse strand, counting down.
GTATGAAGTGTATTCAGGGAAAATTTTATTCAACAGTGATTGAGAGCCTGCCCTATACCAGGCGCCATGCTAAAAGCCAGATGTCCATCAGCAAACAAGACTCAGTCCATCCGCCCCATGTGCCTTTGGGCTGATTTGTAGGGCAGGTTGAAAAAGAAAGAAGTAATTTCAGGGCCTTGATGGGGAGAAGTTCCTGGCGAGCAGTCTGGAGTAGCTGGGACGCAGAGTACAGTAAAACCTTGGATTGTGAGTAACTTGTTCTGCAAGTGTCGTGCAAGACAAGCGAACATTTCTTTTTTCTTTTATTTTTTATGTTTATTTATTTTTGAGAGAGAGAGAGACAGAGTGCAGGCAGGGGAGGGGCAGAGAGAGAGGGATACACAGAATTGGAAGCAGGCTCCAGGCTCTGAGCTGTCAGCACATAGTCCGACGCAGGGCTCGAACTCACGAAACGTGAGATCATGACCTGGGCGGAAGTCAGGCACTTAACCGACTGAGCCACCTGGGCGCCCCAACAAGCAGACATTTCTGATAAATTTTAACTTGATAAACAAGCGATGTCTTGCGATATAAGTAGTACGTGACACCAAACATCACATGATCACAACTGAGCCAATGGTTCTTCTCTCTCTCTCTCTCTTCCTCGCTTGCTGCAGGATTGTGGGAGATCACCAATACAATGTCACATTTTCACGAAATCCTCAAAAGGAGGCAAAAGCAAGTGTCATTGGATAGGTTCCTTGCTAAAGTTGTACGAAAAGAAAAAGATTCCTTTGAGCCAATAGACAGCAGTAATTCCATTAGTGACAGTGAAAGTCCTCCTACACAGTAACCCTCCTCTCTCTTGTCTCCCTCTCACCAGCCACGAAGGTTTTCAAAGGTAAGTGCAAGTGAATTTGTTTATTTTTTTATATATTTTGTATTTTCTTTACTATTTTGTATTATATTACAGTGTCGTGATCATTTTTATAGGAATATTTTTTTAATGTTTTTTTTTTTTTAATTTACTTTTGAGAGACAGAGCATGAGCAGGGGAGGGGCAGAGAGAGAGGGAGACACAGAACCCAAAGCAGGCTCCAGGCTCTGAGCTGTCAGCACAGAGCCCGATACGGGGCTCGAACTCAGAGACTATGAGATCATGACCTGAGCCGAAGTCGGCTGCTCAACCGACTGAGCCACCCAGGTGCCCCAGGAATATTTTTGGGTTGTGGAATGAATCATCTGAATTTCCATTATTTCTCATGGGGAAATTCGCTCCCATATACAAGTGCTTCTGGTTACAAGCGTGTGTCCAGAACGAATTATGCTCACAAACCAAAGTTTTACTGTATATGTGTATGTATACATATATATTCTGATATATATAAGTAATGTACTTCCATTGGAAAAAAATTTAGAATATAAAAACTATAGATAAAGAAAAAAAAGTTTTCCATACTGTTAATATCCCAGGATAATTGCTATTGGCGTTATATTTCCTTTTATTATTTTTTCTATGCATATATACTTTATAAAATTATTAGGTCATATATTCAGTGTTGAGTATTGTTCAATGAAAAGGCGAGAAGCTCATATACATTTATGTACATATATAAATATATATTTATGTATATATCTTACGTTGGTCCTCTCAGGTCTGGGAACATAGGTCATAATATAAATAGACATTTTCTCTGGAAATGAAATACAGAAAACTTTTACTTTGTAAGTCCCACATTTCAGTACTCTTTCAACTTTTGGAAAAACTCCGGGTTTCCTTTGTTATCCGAATAAATAAAGATGAGGGGCTATTTCCTTAGCATCAGTTCCTCGCTCCTCGTTTAATATATACACAGATGAACACTGCTATTTACTTCCCGGCTCTTCTGTCAAAACCAGTGTTTGTAAAGTTTGAGTGAGCTGTATCATAGAGCACAGAGATGGACTGACAGCTAGAAACAGCCAGAACACAGCACTCTATCTTTGAAGCTCTGTATTAGAGCCAGGTGCTACTTAAGTCCAATGTAAGCGATCATATGCAGCAGTCAAATGCCTGCAGGCAGTGACTTAGCAAGTCTGTGAGGCATTCGACATGATATATTATACATTGAACCCAAGCTGCCAAAGGCCTGATAGAATGGTGCCGTGGACTAAGGCAGAGCAACAGGGTCACTCTGGCTCCCCTCTTACCAAGCAGGCATGGGTGGGCAGAAGGGCAGATGAGAGGAGACCCATCTGTCCTGGGGGGGTCGCAGAGCTCCGTGCATCGGTGCCAAGGACTCCGAGCTCACGGGCTCTGTTTGAGGGCGATCTCACCACCTACCTCTTCTGAGACCCTGTTTTAACCATTATCTCGGCTCTCCTATGTGTTCGACTTCCGTCTCTCTCGATTTTCCCAGCAGCATTACACTTACTCTGACCCCTCCACCTCGTTATCACACCATCCCTCTCCTCCCTTGCGAAACCAAGGAAACTCTTAAAGGAGTTGGCTACACTCACCACCTCTGCTTTCTTACTTCCTGTTTTGCTCAAGTTTCTTTGGAGTAGAGACATGTCTGCCTGGCTCAAGAGGACTGTCTATTGCAGGGACACGTTGGAAACCATGCACAAGTCTAGAGATGGCCTCACAGAGACTTGGAATGGGGACTGTAAGCCCATCATCTCCCCTTCCCTCCTCTCCTTCTCTCTCTCTCTCTCTCTCTCTTTCTCTCTCGTTTCTCTCTCTCTCTCTCTGGCCATCTCTTCCATTCTCTCTACTAAGTTCCTATCTCTCTATGTCTCATCCAGCACCATCTGGTAATGACCACTCCAATGCCAGTCAACCTCGGGATCCCCAGCTCCCGCTGTCAACAGAGACCCGAGAGAGATGGGACTTAATTAACCTGGTAATTTCCTCACTTGAGGAGACAAGTCATAGGTCACTAGCCTCATATTATAGGATACAGCTATTTTAGGGCCACAGGCTCGTGGACAGAGCAACCTCCCTTAGAAGGGACTGTGGAGAGAAGAGCAGGCCGTGAGAAGCATCTTTGTTTTCCTCCCATTCACTCTTACACCCAAGGCAATTGGTTTATGTGCTTGGCAGCCTGGAAGCTGCTTTCACTGAGGTCATAAACAACGTCTTTATTGTTGAAGCCAATGGGTAGTTTCATTTCTTGCTGTATATGGATGTTCAGTGCTTTTGAAATGATTGACCCTTCTCCGGCTCCTTTGTCTATGACTTTCATGAGATGTACACTTGTCTTAGTTCTCTTCCTGCTTCTCTGTCTGCTTCCTTCCGGCTTGTCTGTGGGCTCCCGTTTCTCTACCTCTCCTCTCAAAGCTGGCCTTCCTCTGGGCCCATATTTTCCTTTACTCTCCAGAGGCCTCTCTTCCTTTCTAGTTGCTCTCCAGGCCATCTCGTTCTCCCACATGCTCGCAGTCACCTGCTGTGTCCTAATAGGTTCTTACTTTATACGTCTGCCTGACCTCCCCCCAGACCCGTTCACCAGCCGGACAGCTCCACCCGATGTCCCACAGAAACGTCAAAGACATCGTGTGTACATTTGAACTCACCACCTTCTTCCTCAGACTTTCTCCTCCTCTGTTTTATACTTCTGCAGATGGCGCCTCCCACTTGCCTGAGCCGGAAACTGGACACCGTATCCAATACCTATCTTTCCATCACTCTCCACATCCAAACAAACACCCGACACAAAAGAGTTGGCAATAATTTCTTAATATACCCAACACCCAGTGGTCCACTTTCTAAGTATCCATCTTTTCTTTCTCCCTCCTGCTGTCACTATCATTCCTGGGTCCTTCAAACAGCCTCCTAACTGGGCTCTGTACCTTCAGTTTTTCAAACCCGAATCCAGTCACCCCACGATGGCCCAAGTATTCTTTTCTTTCCTCCTTTTTATTGTTTATTTTTTTATTTTTAAGTAAGCTCAACACCTGAAGTGGGGCTTGAACTCCCGACCCCAAAATTAAGTCACATGCTCTACCAACTGAGCCAGTCAGGTGCCCCTCCTTCCTCCTTTTTAAAAGAAATATAGTTTTAGAATTGTTATGTATACACAAAGACCCAAATCACTACCTAACAATGAAGGCAGGACAGCTTTTTCTTTTTTTAAAGGTTGTTTCTTTTTTGGGGTGCTTGTGTGGCTCAGTCAGTTAAGCGTCCGACTTCGGCTCAGGTCATGATCTTACAGCTTGTGAGTTCCAGCCCCACGTCGGGCTCTGTGCTGACAGCTCAGAGCCTGGAGCCTGCTTCCAATTCTGTCTCCCTCTCTCTCTGCCCCTCCTCCACTCGTGCACTATCTCTTTCTCTCTCTCAAAAATAAACATTTAAAAAAAATTAAGTTTGTTTATTTTTGAGAGAGAAAACAACTGAGAGAGGGGCATAGGGAAATAAGACAGAGAATCCCAAGCAGGCTCCTCAATGCCACTGCAGAGCCTGATGGGGGGCTTGAACCCACAGTCTGCAAGATTATGACCTGAGCCAAAGTCAAGAGTTGGATCTTAACCCACTGAGCCACCCAGAGGCCCTAAGACACTTTAATATAACTATGTACTTTGTTGCTTTTTTAACTTCTTGCTGTGAAGAATTTTAAACATATACTAAAGGATACAGATTTTTTTTTAATTTATCTATTTATTTTGAAAAAGAGAGAGTGCAAGTGGGAAAAAGGCAGAGAGAGAGGGAGAGAGAGAATCCCAAGCAGGCTTTGCGCCATCAGCTCAGAGCCCAATGTAGGGCTCAAACTCACGAACTGTGAGTCATGACCTGGGCCTAAATCAAGAGTAGGACCCTTGACCAACTGAGCCACCCAGGCGCCCCTAAAGGAGACACATGATAATGTACTTGTGTTCCCACCCCTTCAGCCCCAACTGCCATCAGCCTAGGCCAGGCCTGCCCCATCCCTACCCAGCCCACTCCCCCACCTCACATAATATTTTGAAGCACAGCCCATATAGCCTATCATTTCGTTCATAAATATTTCAGTATGGATTTATAAAAGAGATTTTTAAAATACCATTATCACACCTAAAAAGAATTCATAATTCTTTACGTCATTAAATACCTACTGTTCAGATTTCCAATCGCCTCATAAGTGTCATGCATCTTTTAAAGCTTAGGGCCTAGATAAGGTGCATACATTGTAATCGATGGCTGTGTCTTTAAATGTCTGTTGCTCCGTTGCTGCTCCCACCTTTCTTTTCCTTGCCATTTATTTATTTACCGAAAGAAAACCAGAAACATGTCATCTGCCCTGTAGAGTTTGCTTATCTGGGTTTTGATTGATTGCATCCCCATGGCGTCATTGAACTAGATCCTGGCTTCTGCATTTTCTACATACTGGTAATTGCGTTTGGAGACTGTCTTAGCCAGATAGAGCTGCCATAACAAAATGCTGAGGATTAACCAATAGAAACTTACTTCTCACAGTTCGGGAGGCTGGAAAGTCCCAGCACAGGGTGCCGGCACAGCTGGGTCCTGTGAAGACTCTCTCCCTGGCTTGCAGATAGACGCCTTCTTGCTCCGTTCTTACCTGATGGAGAATAGCCCTGAGCTCTCTTCCTCTTCTTGTAAGGACACTGATCCCATCGTGGGGACCCCGCCTTCATGACCTCATCTAAACCTAATTACTGCCCCAAGGCCCCAACCCCAAATATCATCACACGGTAGGGGGTTAGGGCTTCAACATATGAGTTCTGGGGGGGGACGCAAACATTCACTTCATAACAGAATATCTTTTTTTATTAGTGGCATCATTGCATCAGACACTTAATATACTGGGTCTTAAGGTGATTGATTTTCCTTAACAGTTCAAATGGCTAGGGCAAGGAAATGTTTCAAAATCTGATTATGTCTTCTCCTAAGTATAATCCTACAGCAACTCCCCATTTTTCTTAGGCCAGAGTTCAAAAGAGTGATCATGTGACTGTCCCCCGGCCCCTGTGACCCATGAAGGGGTGAACATGTGACCCAAGCTGGGCCAATCAGAGCCCTTTACCAGCTTTTCCTGCTGGAGCTGGGGGGCGTCTCTTCTGCTGTGGACCGACGCTAAGGGAGGTTCAGAGGAATCCTTCTACAGGTTCTCTGGTTTCCATGAGAAGACTTCTGCCAGCGCAGTGGTGTTTAACTCTGGCTGCACAAAAAGAGAGATTTGCAAAAATACACAAGCCCATGCCAGACACAAGAGGCCACACAAAAGGCCACATATTATATGATTCCATTTATATGAATGTCCTGCAGAGGCAAATCTGTAGAGAAAGAAAGCAAATTGATGGTTGCCAAGGATAAGGGGAAGGAGGAATGGGGGAGTGACTGCTGATGGGTCTGAGACTTCTTTTTTGGGATGACGAAAATGTTCTGGAATTCGATATCAGTAATAATTGTGCAACTTTAAAAAGGTACATTTTATGGTATGTGAAGTATATCTCAATTTTAAAGGGCACCCGAGGCCAGACTCCCCTAGATCAATTAACTAGAAAATTCTGCGGGTGGGGTCCAGGAGTTGACAATTTTGTAAAGCTCCCGGGTTATTCTAATGAGCAGGCAGCCTCGAGGACGACTGTTAGAGGAACACACCTGCTCTCTTTCTTCCCGACTCACTCCTCCCAAGGGTAAGTAGAGAAGATGGGGCGGGAGTGCTTAGCATGCTCGCTTGAATTGTGTCTCCATTTCTCTCCGTTTCTCTTCCCTTTCTTAGATCAGTTCAGAAGACAAGATACCGAGAAACCCAGTTATGACCACAGAGCTAAGTCTCTGTTGTTAATTGAATTGCGTCTCTCCAGAATTCATACATCGAAGCCCTAATCCTCGGGGTTACTGGATTTGGGCACATGAAGAGATAACTAAGGTAAATGATGTCATAAGGGCAGTGCTCTGTCTTCATAAGAAGAGCAAGGGACACCAGGGATGAGCTCACACAGAGAAAAGGCCATGTGAGGACACAGAGAGAAGGCACCCAAGCAGAGAGGCCCTCAGGAAAACCCCAACCGGCTGACACCTTGAATATAGACTTCCAGCCTCCAGAACTTGAGAAAATACATTTCTTTTGTTTAAGCCACCAGCCTCCGGTATTTTGTTACCGCAGTGCAAGCTGACTGATACAGTCTCCAATTCAGCTGTTTCTGTGATGGAGCGAGAGAAAGGCAAGCATATCTGTAAATGGTGATAAGTTTATCTTATCTTTTCCAATTGTTATGCCTCCTATTCTTTCTTTATTGTGTTATTGCATTGCCTAGAACCTCCAGAAAAATGCCGAATATCAGGAATAACAGACTCCCTTGTCCTGTCCCTTAAGTTAATAGAATGCCTCTGGCATTTCACGGATAAATGTGATGTTTGCTTTTCATTTTCGATTTCTGTCTTGGTCCAGCCAGGCTGCTATAGTAAAGTACCACAGGCTGGGTGGCTTATAACTCACAGAATTTTCTTTCTCTCCGTTGTAGAGGCTGGGAGTACTAAATCAGGGCACCAGCAGGGTGGGGTGAGGGCCCTCGTCTGGGTTACAGACTTCGCTGGGTCTTCACATGGTGGAAAGGGCCGGGGATCTCTCTGGAGCCTCTCTTACCAGGGCACTAATACCCTGCGGGAGGGCTCCACCTCGTGACCTCATCACTCGTGAAAACCCCACCTCCTAATACGATCACACTGGGGGGCAGGATTCCAACATATGACTTTTGGAAGGATACAAGTATTGACACCATAACAGATACATTTCTTCAAATTAGTAAGTCTTGACAAACTGTCTTTTCCTACTCCCTGTGTAGATACCTCTGTTGCTCCCTCTGCACACTATGCTTTAAGCAAAATGAACTACAGACAATTTTCTGGACTTGCCATGCTCTTTCATGGCTCCATAGCGTTGTACATCCTCTTCTTTAGCTAGGTACACCCTCCCCAACTATCCAATGCCTGGCAGCTTAGAACCAGATACAACTGTAATTCCTCTTGAGACCCAGGACGTACGGAAGAAAATTCTTGCTTCTCTCCCCATTTGGGAGAATGTCAGAGGAAGGAATCCCACCACTCTCCTCCTCTCCTTTAATTGGAGAGGTGGCCAGTCTGACTCACAGCAGGGGCAGGGGTAATTGGTTTTAAAGGCAGGGCCCCAGGCTCCACTCTTCTTTCACTTCCTGAATTCACATAGAATTCTCTCGTGTGGTTAGCACTCCTTGACAGGGCCACCCTCTTGGGAGAGGTGGGAAGTGGGAATCAGTCATTCTCTCCTTCCGATCACTTCCTCTGTAACTGGGTGGGTAGGTCCAGTGACCTTTGCCCTGTGGGCCCTGCCCTCTCAGTTCAATGGAGAGAGAGGAGGGACCACATCTCCCTTAGACCTAGGTTCAGGCCATGTTCAAATCCAGATTTTACTGGAGCTTCGCATGAAATTTGGTTTTTAGTTTCCCATTTGGCTAGAGATTCTTGCGTAGATTCTATTGGTGCACACCCTGGAGGAGAGGCAGGGTGAGTGGCTCTCTTATAGACTCACTCGGTGCTCTCAGCAAATATTTGCAGGATAAATGAGTGAACTGGTTTATATGCTCCAGCCCTTCCCTCCTCTGGCAGTAGCTGCTGGACTGGGTACTTTTATGATCTCACTGCATCCACCTCACATTCTACCAAGTATGTATCATTATTTTCATTATAAAAGAGGAAATCCTATATACTACTACCATACTAACTTTTTTTAAATGTTTCTTTATTTATTTTGAGAGAAGGGGGAGGGGCAGAGAGAGAGGGAGAGAGAGAATCCCAAGCAGGCTCCATGCTGCCAGCGCAGAGCCCGATGTAGGCTCAATCTCACAAACCATGAGATCACGACCTGAGCCAAAACCAAGAGTCAGACGCTTAGCTGACAGAGCCACCCAGGTGCCCCTACCTTACTAAATATCTTAAAGCAAATCTGCACTTTTAAAAAAGTAGCAGACCCCATTCTTCACAAAATCTGGCCCTACTCTCTAGTTAGTCTTCATTCTGGCCTACTTCTTGATGTGCCTCTGTATTGGTCATGTGTGTTACCAATCTTACTATGTACTCTCCTGCCTTAGTTCCTGCGTTAATTCAATCACAAATATTTATTGAGCACCTACTGTGTGCTGGGTACTGAACCAGATGCTGATACATGGCGAGTGATGAAGGCGGACACAGTCTTTGACCTTAACGAGTTTTCCTTTAGCAGGTCAACAGACTTGGAGAACTTTAGGCTGATGGGTGAGACAGAGGGATGTAACCTAATTTGGGGGGCTAAAGAGGGCTTTCCTGAAGAAGTGATTAACTTAAGCAAAGGTCTCCCTGTGCTAGCTCAGGCTGCCTCTTAGGCTGGCATGCTTTTCCTACTGATTTTCTCTGGCCCCCGTCCATCATTCAACATCCAGAGCTAGTGAAATTTCAGAAGTCTGTCCCTGATACTTCTGTGAAAATATAAAATAAGAGGTGCTCGAGTGGCTCAGTCAGTTGAGTGTCCAACTCTTGATTTCGGCTCAGGTCATGATCTCGCGTGGTTCGTGAGTTCAAGTCCCGCATCGGACTCTGTGCTCGGCATATGGAGCCTGCTTCGGATTCTCTCTCTCTCCCTTTCTCTCTGCCCTTCTCCTGCTTACACATTCTGTCTCTCTCTGAAAAAGGAATAAATAAACTTTAAAAAATGAAATAAAATAAAATAAAATATAAAATAAGATGCTAGGAAGTAAACAAACAAAAACCAAAAACCTTTAGAAATACTTCATCACAGAGGTAGAAACTGTTCTTTGTCTACCAATATCTTTTCTCATCTTCTTCCTTGGTAATAGAAACCTAAATTTTAGCTGACCCTTTGTCCACTTAGAATAAAGGCTATTTCCCTAGCTCCTTTGCAGCTAGGCTTGGCTGTGGTATGTAAGCGGAAGTGGTGGGTGCTACTACAAGATATGTCCTTAAAAGGAGACAGTGCGCTCCTTTCCCCCTCACCATCCCAATGCTCAGTGGATGTGAAGACTGGAGATCCACCTTGGACCATGCTGATGAGGGCTACCTCCTAGAGATGGTGGAAAGGAAGCTGGAAGTAGCCCGGGTCCCAGATGCTCCGAGAAACACTGTATTAGTTAGTTTCCTAACAATTCATTACCAATTATGTGGCTCAAAACAAATCACTGCTAATCGTATGGCACAAAACAACAAAAAATTATTCTTTCATAGTTCCGAGGTCTAGAAGTCCAAAATCGAGGTGTTAGCGGGGCTATATTCCCTCTGAAGACTCTAGAGAAGGTTCGATCTTTCCTTGCCTCTTCCAGCTTCTAGAGTACCAGCTGTTCCTTGGGTTGAGGTGGCATCACTCCAGTCTCTGTCCCGTTGTCACCTGGCTCCTTTTCTGTGTGTCTCTCTCTGTCCTCTCTCCTCTTCTTAAAAGACATCAGTCATTGGATGTGGAGTTCACCTTAAAGTAAGGATGATTTCATCTACATAGACTAATTACATCCACAAAGACTATTTCCAAATAAGGTCCCATTCTGAGGTTCCATGTGGACATGAATTTTTGAGAGACACTTCAACTCACTATACTCAGTATACAAATTCTAAAATGCCTATATAAGCTTTTGAAGGAACAGAAAAAGACTGTTTTCTCTTGTTTATGCCATTAATACTTCGGATCTCCCAACCCATACCCCGACCATTGTACGTTCACATTGTTGTGCGACTACCACCACCACCTCTAGAACTTTCCTCATTTTCCTGAACTGAAACCCCACTCCCATTAAAAACTAACTCCCCATTTTCCCTTCCTCCCACCCCCTAGCAACCAAATGTTGACTACTCTAGGTACTTCATAGAAGTGGAATCATACAATATTTGTCCCCTTGCGACTGGCTTATATCACTTAACATAATGTCTTCAAGTAAGTAGAGTCACTGCCTCAGTCCCAAAATGACACATGTCACAGTCCATTGGCTAGGTCTAGACTCATGGTCCCATATGAACCGCAAGGGAGGCTGGGAAATGTGGAGGAACATACGGAATAGTTGGTGAGTCCTAGGTTCCATGAGACACACTTGTGTCACATGATAGATTCTCTTTTCTGCTTAAGCTGGCTTGAGTTGGTTGCTGTTGCTTGCACCCAAGGAATTCAAATCATATCCATTTATATGTGTGTCTCAACGTGCGATAAATAGAGGTAGCTCAAAACTGAGGATTCTTCATTACTAACTGGTAACAGTTTTGTGCTGCTTTTCAAAATTGGAGTTACGGGCTCTCGGTGTTAAAGAAACCTGTAGACCACATATCTGTTTTGATCAGCATTTATTAGACAAGCGCATTGAGCACTTAGGATGCATCAAGAACCGTGAGGATCGTTGGGGACGCAACGTTGAATAAGCTTTGGTCCCATCCTAGTTAATGGAAAACATTGTCTGTTGATTCTCCTTATGTGTTTGACCTATAACCTAAATGTTTATTATTAGATTCTGCTCATGAGGGAAATTTATGAGTCTACCATGACTACATTTTTGAGTTGGATAATTTCACTTCCTCTTACTTTCTCAACACTTTTGCCGTTGGTAGTACTGTATCCAAATTTCCCCATTTTTTTCTTCTTTATAGTTCTCTTTTTTGTAAAGTTAAATAATAAGGATCCCAAATGTTACAAATTTTTATGAAAGCTTCTGCCATCTATCTAGGAATGACTCAAAAATTTTAAGCACAGACTAACTTTTAAAAATCTGTGCTTAATAACCCGGAGCTTGTGATTCGACATTATTACACAGCAGTAAACATGGCAGGGAAGTGAAGATTTCTTATATGAATGTGGAATTAGGTATGAAGAAAGAATTAGTGCTGTATTGTGGGAATCAAGACACCTGGATTATAGTGCTAGGTCTTCCACAAACTAACTCCATCACTTTGGGCCAATTCCTTAAATTCCCTAGACGTTAGCCCTTCATCTGTAAAATGATGCCATCAAACTACCCGAAATTTTCTTTTTTTTCTTAAGTTCTATGCTCTTATGATTCTACAGAGAACCATAAGGAAGAGAGAGTCAGACGTCTGACACAACTAGAAAACTGAAGGAAGAAAAAAGAAAATGAGGAAACGGGAAAATTCCAAGGGCCAAGCAATATAAAATAATTCCGAAAAGCAGAAAGTAAAGAAGTAAATTAAAACAAGTTCAAAAGAAAGAAATGGAAGGTAAAAAAAATTTCTTTTGTAATTGCAAAGATAAATCCGATGAGATTTCATATTTAAGCCCAAAGAGAAAGAAGAAATCTGGTTATCCGTATTTCTCTTGCATTAAGACGAACTCTTCAGAAGTCATTATGACTTGCGTAACTAAGGTTTGGCAATTCTAAAGAAAAAAAAGAGCTTATATCTAGTAGCTGCTTGAAGCTATCCGCTTGTTAAAACTAGCGTGTTATGGAGTGAATAAATGCTTTCAAGGAGAAGGTGGACAAAGAATGTTGTGGGGTAAAATGAAACAATGTGGGGCCAGTCATGAATGAATCATTCAGTTTTGTTGGTTGTCCTCCAGAACTCAGAAAGAATGATTACATTTCATGACTTCCTCCAGCCTCGCAACAAAGCATGGTACAGCTGAAGACAAAAATGCTTGGCTCACAGTCACGTGACTCGCACGACAATGGGCCCCTGTCGTAGGGTGTTGTGTGAGTGGCCTACTCTGATTCTCTTGGTCAGGCAGTGGCATCGCTGCACAAACAGAAACAGCAGCTCCTAAACAACCATTGCTTGGTTCAGAGGGAAGGAAGGAAGCTTCCATGCCAGGCCTTTCCTACCCCATCCTCTCTCCTCCTGCCTCTAGTCCCAGTTGTCTTGGTCTTGGGGTCAGAAGAAAGGTGCACCTGTCTTAACTCACTCTTTACCCTCTTAGGGCCTACGAGACCTTGACAAGTTTTTGTGTGTTCTGCCACTCATCCTCACATCCCTAAATGGGGACAATTGTGTACATGACATTAGACTCTGTACATGACTCTGTCACAGAGTCTTATGCAAAATGGAAGCTCGAAATGTCATTTTTATAATGTTTTCCCCTCCACGGACATGCTTCTCCTTTCACTCTGAAGAACAGATGAATCCTGTAGAGCAGATGATCCCATTTTGGAAAAAGTTTCCTCTGAAAGACACTGTTACCAGCTTTAGGGAATAGGGCCGTGAAGTTTTTATAGCAGAAAAGCCACATAAGACATTATAGATGGGGGGGTGCCTGGGTGGCTCAGTTGGTTAAGCGTCCAACTCTGGATTTCAGCCCAGGTCATAATCCCAGGGTCGTGAGATTGAGCCCCAGTTGGGCTCTGTGCTGAGTGTGGAGCCTGCTTGGGATTCTCTCTCTCTCTCTCTCTCTCTCTCCCTCTCTCTCTCTCTCTCTCTCTCTCTCTCCCCTCTACCCCTCTCCTGCTCACGTGTGTTCTCTCTCCCTCAAAATAAACAAATAAACATTAAAAAAAAAGACACTATAGATAGATTCTGTGGGACAATATGTTTCAAGTTACAGAATCATGAATCTTAGAGATGGGAATAACTCCTAAAGAGCTTATTCAGAGACAGCTGCTGGGTCATTCCGCCAGTGAACATCGTGTTGTCTCCCTTTTTGCCTGGAGAGACATGGCTTTTGGTGGTTTTCAGTATACTTACCTCTGGACAGCAATATTCTGTTCTTAAAACAACTGCTGGGGGTTGAATTGTATCCCCTCAGAATATATATATTCAAGTCCTGGTCTCCAGTACTTGCGAATATGACCTGACTTGGAAATAGGGTCTTTGCAGAGGTAATCAAGTTAAGATGAGGTCATACCGGAGCCCTAATCAGATGGCTGATGTCTTCATAAGAAGAGGGAAATTTGGACAGAGACACACTTTGTGACAATGGAGGCAGAGAGTGGGGTGACCCATCTTACAAACCAAGGAGCTTTGAGGATTGCCAGCGACCCCCAGAAGCCAAAAGAGTCAAGGAAGGACTCTTCCCTAGAGCCTTCAGAGGGACTATGGCCTCGTCAGCACCCTGATTTTTAACCTTTATGCTTCAGAAATTGTGAGAGAATAAATTTCTGTTGTTTTGAGCTATCCAGCCTGTGGTACTTTGGCAGCCCTAGGAAACTAATCCACTGACCGAATGACCACATCTTTCTGTCCCCTCTCTTATTTTAATGTACGGAATAGGACTAATCCTTGTTCTCAATAGCTTTGAGATTTCTGATGGAAATTTTAATATAATTTTTAATAAGTGTGTAGTATTGTATACTGTATTTTTATATTAAAATAATATATATTTGAATTGGAGGAAGCTCCCAGGGAGAGAGAGACATTCTCTCCACAGGTTCTCTTCTGTGCTGCTCCATCCAGGACTGGAGAACCTACCAAGAGAACCCAGGGACCCCGGAAACCATCTGTAAACGCTGGTTTACTCACCTCCTGTGACCTCAGAATAAAAATATGCTTTTAAGTATTAAAATTTTTTTAACATTTATTCTTTTTTTTTAATGAGAGAGAGAGAGAGTACAAGTAGGAGAGGAGCAGAGAGAGGGAGACCCTGAATCCAAAGCAGGCTCCAGGCTCTGAGCTGTCAGCATAGAGCCCGATGCAGGGCTTGAACTCCTGAACTGTGAGATCATGACCTGAGCTGAAGTCGGATGCTTAACCGACCGAGCCACCCAGGCACCCTTAAGTATTTTTTTAGATGTGTTTTTTAGAGGATTTTTTTTTAATTTATTTATTTTGAGAGAGAGAGAGAGAGTGCACGCGGGAGGGGCAGAGAAGGAATCCCAAGCAGACTCCACACTCAGTACAGAGCTTGATACAGGGCTCGAACCCACAAACTGTGACATCATGACCTAAGCTGAAATCAAGATTTGGATGCTGAACCCACTGAGCCACCCAGGCGCCCCTGTCTTTTAAGTATTTTGAACTCTAGAGGCTGCTGTGGAAAATCAGAGGTAGCGTTATTATCTTCCTTTGCCTCCCCTTTAGTTTTTCTTCCAACTGACTTTCTTCAGAACTTGTTGTTCATATGTTTTCCCTTAAGACATCTTCACTTTGGTACCTGACGATAATTCTTGTTCTGATGTCATTGGTGATTCCTCACCTAGGCAAAGGTGTTGTTTCCCCATTCTATCTGGGACTCAGCTATTTATTTCAATCTATGCACAGAGTTCTAGCCAAGAAGGATATTTTGATTGACTATATTCCCTTACTTGTCAGGTTGTAAAGATGAGTGTAAATGGCATGCATGTCTAGCATTGCGGGTTTTTCTTTTTTAATTAAGTTTTTTATTTTAATTCCAGTGTAGTCAACATACCGTGTTATATTAGTTTCAGGTGTACAATCTAGTGATTCAACAATTCTAGATTGTGGGTTTTGTTGTTTAATGTGTGAAATCAATATAAATCCTATTGGGGGCACCTGGGTGGCTCAGTTGGTTAAGCATCTGACTTTGGCTCAGGTCATGATCTCACGGTTTGTGAGTTCCAGCCCCGCATCAGGCTCTATACTAAAACTCAGAGCCTGGAGCCTGCTTCCAATTCTGTGTCTGCCTCTCTCTCTGCCCCACCCCTGCTTGCGCTCTGTCTCTCGAAAATGAATAGACATTTAAAAAAAAAATATATATATATATAAATCCTGTTGACCACATGCTTGCTTGCTTGCTTGCTTGCTTCCTTCCTTCCTTCCTTCCTTCCTTTTCTTTCTTTCTTCCTTCCTTCCTTCCGTCCTTCCTTTTCTTTCTTCCTTCCTTCCTTCCTTTTCTTTCTTTCTTTCTTTCTCTCTCTCTCTCTCTCTCTCCCTTTCTTTCCTTCCTTCCTTCCTTCCTTCCTTCCTTCCTTCTTTCCTTCTTTCTTTCTTTCTTTCTTTCTTTCTTGACAACTCTTACTGTTACAGAGAATCACATAGAGCCTGGAACGGACACCAAGCTGATGACCTGTAAAAGGATCCATTGCTTCATTACATCGTCATTAGCGATAAGCTTGCTGGTCTCATACTTCCTACCTCTAATAAAGGTTTTCTTTTACCTGTTGAAAGAGGAATCCTTTGTCCTGGTGCTAGGGATATTTTTTGCATGCTTACTTTGCAGCTTCAGTGTGAACTCTTTTCTAGAACATTACCAACTTTTTTTTCTCCTTGAGCCCTAAAGAAAACTACAAATAGCTGTTTCATCTTATTTTTCTATGTAGACAACCCTTTGGCTCCCAATCTGTCTCTGAAATGGAGACTTTTTGTTACCCATTGTGCACTTTTTTGTGTGCTTTAAGAAGATTCTTCTTAAAGAATCTTCTCAAATTAGATCTTGGTTGTGATTGAGATTTTTATAATTTTTCTTTTTCTTTTTTTTTAATTTTTAATATTTATTTTTGAGACAGAGACACAGAGCATGAGTAGGGGAGGGACAGAGAGAGAGAGAGACACAGAATCCGAAGCAGGCTCCAGGCTCAGGGGCTGTCAGCACAACGCCCGATGCAGGGCTCGAACCCACAAACCGTGAGATCCTGACCTGAGCCAAAGCTGGACACTCAACGGACTGAGCCACCCAGGCACCACTATGATTTTTCTAAAAAAACCATGATTATTCTCAGTCGTCTGGCTCAGACCCTGGGTGCTATTTTTAGCACACAGCAAACCTGTTGTTTTTAATTAGATGAATAATGGAACTAAATTTCCTGACTCTGTTTTTTCCCATTTTCTCAGTTAATATTTGCAATATGTCTCTGAAACGATTGTTTTTAACAGGTGCTCGCAGTGATCCGAGAATGTCACAGAACTGAGCAGTCATGGGCGGATTGCTGCAACTATCTGTCTTATGTATCCAGATTATTTAATATATTTCACACTGTGCTGAGAGAAAAGATTCTGCATCTTGTGGGGTGATTGGATGGAGCCCCAAGAGTGGGTAGGCGATGATGGGGAGAAGAGTAGGTAAGCTGAAGAGATCTTTGACTGTTATTATGGGCTGAATTGTGTCCCCCCAAATTCTTATGTTGAAGTTCTCAGACTGTGATTGTATTTAGAGGTAGAATCTTTAAAGAGGTAATTAAGGGGCACCTGGGTGGCTCAATCTGTTAAGCATCCGACTTCGGCCCAGGACCTGATCTCGCAGTCATGGGTTCGAACCTCATGTGGGCTCTGTGCTGACAGCTCATAGAAGGCAGTCAATTACAAGCCAAGGAGAGGGACCTCAGAAGAAATCAAAGTTGATGACATGTCGATCTTTAATGTTACTCATTTTTGAGAGAGAGAGAGACAGAATGTGAATGGGGAGGGGCAAAGAAAGGGAGACACAGAATCCAAAGTAGGCTTTAGGTTCTGAGCTGTCAGCACAGAGCCCGATGCAGAGCTCGACCTCATGGACCACGAGATCATGACCTGAACCGAAGTGAGATGCTTAACTGACTGAGTCACTCAAGGGCCCCAGAAACTTCTATTGTTTGAACCACCTGGTCAGTGGCACTGTCTTATGGCAGGCTGAGTTGCTAATATAGCTGGGTACCGGCCATAGCCCTTCCCTACTTCGGAGCTCAGCCTGAAGGGCAGAGGGAGGGCATGGAGAAGGATGGTGGCAGAGCCATCAATTTGGAGACCTGCTTGGTACAGCTCTGAAAGCTCTAGGTATGTCATCAGAGATGGGCTGGCTGGCGGAGGTGACTCTTCTTGAGGGCACACATCCAACATACACTCCTGGAACAGAGAGAAACGGCTGCTGATATTCAATCTTTAATGGTTTGGTGGCTGTCATACTAAATTCCCTAATGGTTGATCTTTTACCTTTCCTCAAGAGAAGATAAGTCTTTACTCTCTAGAAATAGAAGGAAACAACATATTTAATTTGTATAGCCTTCTATTAAACTCTTTATGGCTTTTTCTTTCTTTTTAAAAAATTTTTATTAACATTTATTCATTTTTTTTGTGCTATATATATATTTTTTCAAATGTTTATTTATGAGAGATAGAGACAGAGCATGAGCAGAGGAAGTGCAGAGAGAGAGGGAGACACAGAATCTGAAGCAGGATCCAGGCTCTGAGCCGTCAGCACAGAGCCCGACGTGCGGCTCGAACTCACAGACTGCGAGATCATGACCCAAGCTGAAGTCGGACTCGTAACCAACTGAGCCACTCAGGCGCCCCCATTTTTTGAGAGATAGAGACAGAGCATGAGCAGAGGAGGGGCAGAGAGAGAGGGAGACACAGAATCTGAAGCAGGATCTAGGCTCCCAGCTGTCAGCACAGAGCCCGAAACAGGGCTTGAACCTACGAGATCATGATGTGAGCCAAAGTTAGACGCTTAACTGACTGAACCACCCAGGTGCCCCTATGGCTTTTTTTTACTAAGTGACTTAAGAAATTGGTGTATTAAAAGGGGTCAGTAAAAGAAAATCAAGCCATCCAATGTGACCTGCAAATGTTCCTTGGGCAAGTGTACTTGGCTGAATAGCGTCCCCCCAAAATCCATGTCCTCAAGGAACCTATGAATGTGACCTTATTTGGAAATAGGGCTTTTGGCAGATGGAATTAGCTGTTAAGATGATGTCAGGCTGGATTAGAGAGGGGGAAGGGCCATGTGACAGTGGAGGCAGAAACTGCAGTAACACAGCTGCCAGCCAAGAAGTGCCAAGATGGCCCGAAGTCATCAGAAGCCAGGAAGAGGCAAGGAAGGATCCTCCCCTACAGCCTCCAGAGAGACATGGTCCTGCCAACACCCTGATTTTGGACTTCTAACCTCCAGAACTGCGAGAGGATGGATTTCTGCTGTTTTCAGCCACCTCCTTTGTAGGACCTGTTTACAGCAGCCCCGTGAAACTGACACAGGAAGTCAGCAGGGCAGGGGTGAGCACAGCTCTTGACAAGTGCTTGCTGGCTTGTAAGTGTCATATGGTAGCTACCGGCCCAAACGAGAGATTTCAAACCTGTGGTGGGTATTATAAGCGGTAATGTCTAGCACAGACCTCAGAAATGGCCCTCCCTTTCCTTTCAAACACGCTCTGCCATAAACGGACACTGCTGGCTGAAGTTCCCGGAGACATCTCGAGGTTATCCACTATCTCACATAAGATAATACATACATGGCATGGCATGCCCCGCCATGCATCGGGACCAGGGTCCCGTGCAGAGAGCCCCTGTCCCGGGAATCGGGGTGCAGCCGGAAAGGGGGCTGCCCCCTCGCCCGTCATGCAACCTCACGTTGGTGGGGAACCGGGTGCTAGACCATTCGTAGACGACCTGCTTCTGGGTCGGGGTTTTGTAAGTAGCAGAGCAGCCCCCTTGCTGTGATCTATTGAAAGTCAGCCCTCCAAAGGAAACAACCAACAAAACTAATAGACAACCGACAGAAGGGGAAAGGATAATTGCAAATGACATATTGGATAAAGGACTAGTATCTAAAATCTATAAAGAACTTACCAAACTCCACACCCGAAAACGAACAATCCAGTGAAGAAATGGGCAGAAGATATAAGTAGACACTTCTCCAAAGATGACATCCAGATGGCCAACAGACATATGAAACGATGCTCAATGTCACTCATCATCAGGGAAATACAAATCAAAACCACACTGAGATACCAGCTCACACCAGTTAGAGTGGCTAAAATGAATAAATCAGGAAACTATAGATGCTGGCGGGGATGTGGAGAAGCAGGCACCCTCCTACACTGTTGGTGGGAATGCAAACTGGTGCAGCCGCTCTGGAAAATGGTGTGGAGCTTCCTCAAAAAAATGCAAATAGAACTACCCTATGATGCAGCAATAGCACTGCTAGGAATCTACCCAAGAGACACAGGAATGCTGATGCATAGGGGCACGTGTACCCCAATGTTCATAGCAGCACTTTCGACAATAGCCAAAGAGACTGTCCATCAACTGACGAATGGATAAAGAAGATGTGGTATATATATACAATGGAATACTTCACAGCAATGAGGAAGAATGAAATCTAGCCATGCATAGCAACATGGATGGAACGGGAGGGTATTATGCTAAGTGAAATAAGTCAGTCAGAGAAAGACAGATACCATATGTTTCCACGCACAGGTGGATTTTGAGAGACTTAGCAGAAAACCATGGGAGAGGGTAAGAGGGGAAAGAAAAAAAGACACAGAGAGGAAGAAAGACATAACATAAGAGACTCTCAAAGTCTAAGAATAAACTGAGGGGTGAAGGAGGGTATGGGAGGGGGGAGAGTGGGTGACGGGCACAGTGGAGGGCACTTGTTGGGATGAGCACTGGCTGTTGTATGGAAACCAATTTGACAATAAATTATTAAGAAAAAAAAAGATAGAAAGTCAGCCCTCAACACAAGGGTTTGTAAAAAAAAAAAAAAAAGATAATACATATAAAGAGCTTTAAAACTAGAAAATGCCTTGTGAACCATGAGGTGATTATTGTACCTCCTGTGTGAAGAAGCTTCTATATTCCGAAATGTCAGAATAGCTGCTTTGGGATACAAAATCAGCTAACTTTTAAAGAAATCTTTCCCTTTATGGGAAGCATTATCATTAGGAACAGGTACAGAAAGCAAAGTGTTAGAACTGCAATATTGTTGTTGTGGTGTTGTTGTTGTTGTTGTTGTTTTTTAAGTAGGCTTTATGCCCAACAAGCTCTGCCCTAGAACTCACAACCCTGAGATCAAGAGTCACATGCTCTACTGACTCAGCCAGCCAGGCGCCCCAGAAACTGCAATGTTTTCTTTTTTTTTTTTAAGTTTATTTATTTTAAGAGAGAGAGAGAGAGACAGAGCACACAGGTGGAAGGGGCAGAGAGAGAGAGAGAGAGAGAGAGAGAGCGAGCATCCCAAGCAGATTCTGATTCGGGACTCCGAACTCTGAACTCACGAACCGAACCTGCGAGATCATGACCCGAGCCAAAACCAAGAGTCAGACGCTCAACTGATTAAGCCACCCAGGCGCCCCTGCAATGTTTTCTTAAATCTCCTAGATGTAAACTTGAAATATGAAGCCCTGGTTTTAATGTTTAGTGTATGATATGCTTGTCTTTTCTGCCAAAATGAGCTGTGCGAAGACGAGCGAGGTATATATATATACCTGTAAATGAAATCGTCCCTGGGTAGGGAATTACCAAGAGGCTGCGTTGCGTGTTGGGAAGGACGCAGGATTAGAAATTCCAAGGTTGGTTTCTGTGAGGCCCGAGGTCAGAAATTTTTACGTGATTCTAGACAATGCTGCATTTTGCCGAGTCTTTATTAAGCTAGATGATTGCCAGAGTTCTCTAGAATTCCCCTACCCAGTGGAAGGGAGGAACATTGGCCTCTGTAGTAGTGTCCTTGCGAAAGATATGTCCAAGTCCTAACACTCAGTACCCGTGACTGTGACCTTATTTGGAAATAGGGTCTTTGCAATGTGATTAACGTAAAGATGTCTGGATGACATCATGCTGGATCAGGGAGGGCCCTACATCCAATGAGCCCAGCCCTCATAAAAGACAGAAGAGGAGAAGAAAACAGAGTTTCAGGGGAGCACACCACACGAAGATCCGTGTGAAGATGGAGGAGTGACTGGAGGAAGAGACTTGGATGCAGCTACAAGCCAAGGAGCACCAAGGATCACAGAAGCCACCAGAAAGCAGGAGAGAGGCATGAAACAGATGCTCTCTCAAAGCCTTCAGAAGAAGGCGATCCTGTCAACACCTTGACTTTGTTCTTCTGGCCTCCAGAACTGTGACAGAATAAATGTCTGCTGATTTAAGCTCCTGAGTTTGTGGTGACTTGTAAGGCAGCCCCAGCAAACTCCTACAATTCCCTCAGGTCAGGAGGGCCCCGGCATAATAGGCCTCTCTACTAGCGACACACGAGTCAGCACTGCCACCTCTGATGACTAGAAGTCAGTGTTGCCCCTCCTTGCCAGACCAAACACCTGTGTTATTCTAATAGGGGTCGGAGTCATTTCCGATGGTGACTGAACGTACTTAATTCTCTTATAGTTTTGGACCTCAGATGTCCAAAATCAGCCTCACGGGGCCCAAATCAGGTGCCAGCAGGGCCCTGCTTCTGTCAGAGGCTCTCTGCAGAATCTCGTGGAGCTTCTGGTGGCTCCCAGCATTGTTTGGCTTGTGGACATACCACTTCCGTCTTCAAGGCTATGTCTTCGAGTGTCTTTCTGTCTTCATAGCACCTTCTTTCTGTGTGTAAAATCTCCCTCCCCCTCCTTTCTTTCTTCTTAAATTGAGCTATAATAGATATGCGACATCGCTATTAGTTTTAGGTGTGCAACATAGTGAGTTGATTGGGGACATAATCTGTCATATATATATGATTACCACAACAATGTAGTTAGCATTCATCACCTCACGTAGTTACCGTTCTTTTTCTTGTGATGAGAACTTTTAAGATCTTCTTCGGCCTCCCTCTTATAAGGGTACGTGTGATTGCATTTAGAGTGCACCCAATTAATCCAGGGTAAGACCCGTAATCCCGTCTCGAGATCCTTAATCATATTGGCAGAGATACTTTTTCCCTATAAGGCAAAATTTACAGGTTCCAGGATTAGGATCTGACATCTTCGAGGGCTGTTATTCAGCTGCCTCTGGGGGCTTCAACTGGCTTTTATTATTTTTTTTTAATTTTACTTATTTAATGCTTTTTATTTACTTTTGAGAGAGAAAGAGAGTGGGGGAGGGGCAGACAGAGGATCTGAAGCCGGCTCTGTGCGGACAGCAGAGAACCTGATGCAGGGCTCGAACTCACAAACCTTGAGATCGTGACCTGAGCCGAAGTCAGCCGCTTAACCACTGAGCCACCCAGGTGCCCCTCAACTGGCTTTTGGTGAAATGTCAGGTAAGCCGCCTAAAGCAGGCCAGTAGAAGGGCTGGAGGCTCTGCCTTCATCGGACTTGTCTTTTCTTCAGGCCACTCAGGGTGGGAGTGGGGTGAAGTCTAGGCCTTCAGAGCAGATTCTGAATGGATACTACCTGTGTCCTCAATTCTCTTTCTCCAATTTTGGGTGTTGGCCTCTGGCCTTCATTTAATCCTCTTTCCAGTCTGACATCTCCCACTCCTTGTTTTGAAAATTCCAACCCTTCCAACAGGTTGCGACCTGCCCTCGGTCTCCCCAAGTATTTACCACTTTGGGCTTCAACCTAATGTTACTAAGGATGTCCCTCTGTTGGCTCTGGAGAGTGTGTGTGTGTGTGTGTGTGTGTGTGTGTGTGTGTGTGTGTCTTGGGGTTCGAGGAGTGAGCTTGGGTTCCTATGAATTGAGAGAGGGCTTGTGTACCTTGCTTAATTCCAGAGAGTTCCTTGACCAGGAAAGGGTGTGGCCAGGTTCCTTCTGAATCACTCAAGGGCAAATTCACCTTGCCCCAAGGAGTGTTCCATTTCTTCCTTAGACAACCTAGCCTAATACCACATGATGAAAACACTTGCTTCCTATTAATTGTACTTATGATCCTCTCCTGGAAAATCTATCAGCCTAGCATTATCGAATCAAAGAACTCTTCCTAGCTCCATTTTCACCAGAAGGGCTCCACATTAACTGGGAATAGCTCTCTCTGAGTCATTTGGGATGAATGGTGCTATTTTTGAACACACCGTTTCCGATCTCCAAATTTATCTCTTGAGAGAAGTGAGTGTGTGGGCGTGTGTGTACATGTGTTCCCCCAGCTACATGATTGTTAGTGGATTAGAGAATTGGAGGTAGCAGAAAGTATATCTGACTTTAGGAAGGGGGAGGGGCTAAAACGATGTCGGAGAGTGACCTGAAGAGGGAAGGACAGATCAAGAGAACACAAAGAGCAGGCACAAGACTCTCCTGGAATGCAGAAGCACAGAATGTTCTTTTATGCTACTGTTGGGAGCAAGATTTGTGGCGCCTAATGCTTTTTAAAGTATGGAGGGTCCTCTTAGAAGGAAAAATACAGAATGAGTACAGAATTTGGTACAGGGCTTTGGATGACATCCAAAAGTCCTGAAGCTTATGTGTCACTAGCCTCAGGGCAAACCGTCTCTAATTTGAATCCAGGCCAACATCCACCTTCTAGTTACATGATTAAAATCAATTGTTCCTATTTCCCAATGATGTGATTTGAGCTAAAAGCATCTGCATCATGTATATATTAACATATTTCTTCTTTAATATATATTAACATAATGGCTATGTACATATATAAAACATGTTAGGAATCTATGAAATAATCTGAAATCTAGTGGAAACCCTTTATACATGAAGTAGAGTTTTACGAAATTATAAAATGACATTTCTGTAACACTTTATAGGTCAGAACACCCTGTCAGAGACTTGACCTCATTGAATCCTGCTGAGAAACTTGTAAAGAAAGTGTTAGATGTTCTCTGCATTTCACATGAAGGAAGCTGGCCTTAGAGAGAATTGGGAGAGTTGTTGGCCCACATGGTTTTGGTGAATGGAGGAGGTGGCCAGATCAGGGCTCCCCACTGGTAGGCGCTGATGGGGGCACATGCAAACACTTCTGTCTTCCTGGGCAAGGGGGGGGCACAGGCCGGGCAGGGGAGAACAAGGGATCCCATCAGGACTGCCTGTCTCACACTACTCTTTCCTACCTGTCTCTCTCCATCCCCCTTGGATTACTCAGCTTCAAGTTCGACAGGCAGAATAGCAAGTAATGCTGTTATACCACATTATATCATATGATACCATAGTCCGGGGCAGCAGGAAACAAGGGGCTGGTGTGTGTTGGGGAGTGCTTTCAAATCCGAAGCTGGTCTGTTTCTGTAGGTGAACACCACTCCCTCAAGCTTGTTATCCTCCTCGGAGCCACATTCTCCAATTCTCATCATGAACTCACAAGGGGAGAAAAGTCTAGAATGGAAGCCCCCCCCAACCTCCAAATTGTTTACAGGGCACATTTTTTTTTCTATTCAAAATGAAAAGAGTTATACTGAATCCCAAGGGAGTAACAGGCTCCCACTGAAGTAACGGGACAGCGTTGTTAATGTTTGGGTGTTCCGCCCTTTGCCCCACAGCCGGAGAGCTTTCTGGCTTAGCTTCCTGCTATTTCTCTCCCTCTCCCATCCTCCAAGAAGGGCCAGGACTCTCCTGGGGGTCGGATTTCACAGCAAAAAGCTAAAAGAGAGGAAGGAGCCTGGAGAGCGATAGGAGTATCTGCGCTGTAGGAGGACAGTGGTGAGAAGGAAGATTAAAAAAACAACTGACAGTTGAGAAATACGCACAAAGGACTTGCATTTCCTTAAATTATTTTTAATTGTGTGGAATGGGTCCTTTTTTAAGTTCAGTGCTGGACTGAGCCCCTTGGACTACAGCTCTATAAGCGTCACACCTACAACCAGGAATCTTGATGAAATCATAGAACAGCAATGAGAAACGCCACGAGAAGCAAGGCACTGCTTACGGACAACCTAACTGTTAGGATTTCGCCATCTTCAAAGAGCAGCAACATGATTCTGACACCGAAATGAAAATGAGGGCCAAATTTTGAAATATGTTTGCCACATTTGCAGCTGGTCTCTGGTTACTCACCACGAGCCTTGTTAAAAGGTCACCTTGGAGACTTCGCAGATCCTGTTCCACTCTTCACTTCCCCCCTGCTGGGTACCCCACCCCCTTGCCCATCCGGTCTGGGGCAGTCCAGAGGACCCTCCCCCAAAACACACCTTCTCTGTGCTTCCTCAGGCTCATGGAAGAATCGCTGGAACATAGAGGGAAAAGGATGGACCACTAGTAGGAAAACTGAAACCCTGTACTTCCTTGTCGCTAAGTGCTACCCTTACAAAGTGGTGGAACGCAGTGAGATGTTATTTCTTTGACCAGAAGAAACGAGGGATTTAAAATCTACTGGGCAGCCTTTCAAGGATGTAAGTTCCTGCAGGAGCAAGTCCCCCTGCTGTTTCCTGGTGCAGTACAAAGCATTCTTTAAAAAATCTCTACCACCTGAGTGGCTCAGTCAGTTCAGCTTCCAACTTTAGCTCAGGTCACGACCTCATGGTTAATGGGTTCGAGCCCTGTATTGTGTTCTGCGCTGACAGCTGGGAGCCTGGAACCTGCTTCGGATTCTGTCTCCCTCTCTTTCTCTGCCCCTCCCCGCATTCTCTCTTTTTTTTCTCTCTCTCTCATAAGTAAACATCGGGGCACCTGGGTGGCTCACTCGATTGAGTGTCCGACTTTGGCTCAGGTCATGATCTCACCGTTCATGAGTTTGAGCCTGGTGTCGGGCTCTGTCCTGACAGCTCAGAGCCTGGAGCCTGCTTCGGATTATGTCTCCCTCTCTCTGCCTCTCCCCTACTCATGCTTTGTTTCTCTTTCTCAAAAAAAAAAAAAACATTTAAAAAGTTTTTTTAGGGGCGCCTGGGTGGCTCAGTCGGTTGAGCGTCCGACTTCGGCTCAGGTCATGATCTCGCGGTCTGTGAGTTCGAGCCCCGCGTCGGGCTCTGTGCTGACAGCTCAGAGCCTGGAGCCTGCTTTGGATTCTGTGTCTCCCTCTCTCTCTGCCCTCCCCCACTCATGCCCTGTCTCTCTCTGTCTCAAAAATAAATAAACATTAAAAAAAATTAAAAAAAAAAAAAGTTTTTTTAAAAAGAATAAAAAAACATTAAAAATTTTTTAAATCTCTAACATGATTATCTAACAGACAGCATTTTTGACAATTATTATTGATTTATGATGGTACCGACCCCAATAGGCCATCCACAGAGAGTTATAATTGGCAGAGAGGAAGAACAAGCCACGGTTCTTGCTGTGGTTTAGAAAATGTGCCTAAGGAAAAAACTCTGTTCCTTATGCTCCATTTTAAAAAGTATACAGGGTCTCCTATGTGGCTCAGTTGGTTAAGTAGCTGACTTCGGCTCGGGTCACAATCTCACAGTTCCTGAGTTCAAGCTCTACATCCAGCTCTGTGCTGACAGCTTGGAGCCTGCCTCGGATCCTGTGTCTCCCTCTCTCTCTGCCCCTCCCCTCTCTTGCACTCTGTCTCAAAAACTGAATAAATGTTAAAAAAATTTTTTTAAAGTATACCGTGCAGAAAGATGGCTTATATACTTATCTCATTTTTTAAAAATTTGTTTTGATGTTTATTTCTGAGAGAGAGAGAGAGACCGAGTGTGAGCAGGAGAGGGGCAGAGAGAGGGAGACACAGAATCCAAAGCAGGCTCCAGGCTCCAAGGTGTCAGCACAGAGCCCGACACGGGGCTCAAACCCATGGACCCTGAGATCATGACCCGAGCTGAAGCTGAACGCTCAACTGACTGAGTCACCCAGGTGCCCCAACTATACCTTGTTTTGACAGCATTTAAGATATTAGGAAAGCTCAAAAATACCAAGCAGCATATGAAAAATAAAAAGACCCATGCCTTGGACTCCTGGCTTCTCAAGACAAAAGGTTCTAGATCCTTAGGCAACAAATGACCCAAAAATGTTTTTGTGTGTGGTGGAAGAACGAGTTTTACACAGACACATTTAACTAGTGTTTTTTGGTTGGTTGTTTTTAAATTCAACGCATTAAAAACACATGGGTAAAAAAAAACGGAGACAGGGTACAGGAATATAAAGTGAAAAGGAGACGTTTCTGCCCTCCTTACAGTTCTGATCTCCCCTCCCCATTGTGGGGATCTTGGGGTGATGGTAGGGTTCGGAGCTGATGTCCAAGAAAGAATTATTGATGATGTCTTTGATGCAAAAAGGTAATTTCACTGAAGCACGGGGACAGGACCCATGGGCAGAAAGAGCTGCACTGGGATTGTGAAGAGTGATTGATTATACACATGCAGGTTGGGAGCGGGGTTAGGGGCTGCGTAAATCTCTAAGGAATTTTGGAAGCAAGATTTCCAGGACCTTGAGGGCCTGTTGCATTACTGTTTGGTAAAATCTCAGTCATGAGACCCTTCAGATATATATATTGGGGGCCTTAAGCCTCGAGTATAATTGGCAACATACACTTGGGGGTTAAAGACAAAGGAGCTTTGCAAAGGAATTTTTATGCACTTAAAGAGATTCCCAGGATCCTAGGGGGTCGGGATAATATTAAGCCAGATTCCCTTTTGCCCCAAGCCAAGTGTCATCATCAAGGCATCTGAGCTCCTAGAGGGAGGTCACTCTGCCTGTTTCAAGGACTTGTCAATGGGCTGTAGGCAGTAAAGGAATTTAATTTTTCATTTGCCTTTGTTTCCCACATCACCATGGCAAGCACTTAACCCCCCTTACATCTTGATGAGGGTGTTATTAGGGCTGCAAGAAACAGAGTCTCTAGGTTTCTGGATATTAAGCTTTGGATAAGATTGCCTTTTCCTTGCAGCTTACTAAGTTATCCATAAACTGAAGGAGACTCCTGTCCTGCATGACTGTGATCTCAATCAGTCAACCTTTTGCTTTCTTTCCTTTCCCCTGTTCTTGGGCAGCCAGGAGTGTCCGAGGAATATCACACATATCTCACCTTTGGGGGGTGGGTGCTGTTAGCCTGCACTTTGCCCTCTCCTTGCCCCACGATCCCTCATCATCAATCCTCTGAAGTAAGCATTTTGTTTTATTTTGTTTCAGAAATGTTCTGGGCTTATAAAAACATATCTCTCCCATTCTCCCCTTTTAAAAACCCAAACAGGATACTTTAAAATACTATTCCACAATTTGGACTTTGTGTAACAGTATATCTTGGGCTATTTTTTCAATTTGCTTTTTTAGAAGTATCTAATTTAACTATTTTTTTAATTGGCAAGTAAATGCATAACAGAAAGGAAGTGAGAGACAGCTGGCTTCAGACAAATATGAAATTATCACTGTAAAGGCTAATTACCTTCCCTCTGGAAGATTAGATGCAGAAAGAATCGATTCCTTTTTTTCCTCTCTCAAACACACACACCAATTATTACAGCTGGCTAAACAACAATTTAGGTGGACAATCTTATCAGGCCATACAACTAAACAGCAAATACTTTTTAAAAAAATGTTTATTTGTCTTGAGAGAGACAGAGAGGCACAGAGAGAGAGGGAGAGAGAATCCCAAGCAGGCTCTGCACCTGATACAGGGCTCAAACTTATGAACCGTGAGGTCATGACCTGAGCCGAAATCAAGAGTCAGATGCTCAACTGACCGAGCCACCCAGGCACCCTCACAAGGAGTACGTTTTGGACCCCAAAGGTATAGAAATGAAGGAGATGGTCTTTTCCAGTGAACGAAGCGATCTCTTTCTTTTAGGCCAATGTGATTGTCTCCTGAGAGACTTTCCCCTTTTTCTTCTGTGGTGGTTCTCGAACAGGTTAATATATGTCAAAGTGCTCTCAAATGGTTGTTACAACTCCCAGTTGTCCTTGGTGAAGTTAGCAGAGGAGGTGGCACAAATTTACTGGCAGACAAATCCATGAGAAATTGGCTGAGGACTGGTCAAATGCAGACATTTGGCTTACGAGTGTCCTGACCCTTTAACCTCTTACACTGCTGACCTAAGAATTAGCAGCCTCTTGGCAAGCAGAACATGTATTTTTAAAAATCCCTCCTTTGGGAGGTTTCTCATGCACAAACCAGACTGAAGAAAGTTCTCACAGACGTACAACATACAAGACTGTGGGCAAGTAGACAGGAATCGATGTTAAAAGTCACATTTCACCAGTGGACACTAGAGTCCACTCAGAACCCCCAAATCTCAGAGACAAATAATAAACTTGACACTGAAGACCAAATCGATAATCAGAGTTGAGTCATTTACCATCATTATTTGCATAGGTTTAACTATGTGGACACATTTCCTCACATTCATCGATTTCAGGGCTGGAAGAGCCCTTAGCGGTCATCTCTTTTAATGTATAAAGAAACAGACTAAAAAAGATTAAGGAACTCGCCTGAGATCACCCAGAGCTGGCTAGCGCAATTAACTCCCTAGGGGATATACTTAAATGGGTATAAGGATACCATACACAGAGGATACGTAACACGCATGATAGTTATTCCTGTTTAAAAAGCAAAACAGGGGCGCCTGGGTGGCTCAGTCGGTTAAGCGGCCGACTTCGGCTCAGGTCATGATCTCGCAGTCTGTGAGTTCGAGCCCCGCATCGGGCTCTGTGCTGACAGCTCAGAGCCTGGAGCCTGCTTCGGATTCTGTGTCTCCCTCTCTCTCTGCCCTTCTCCTGCTCACGCTCTGTCTCTATGTCTCAAAAATAAATAAACGTTAAAAAAAAAAAAAAATTTAAAAAAAAAAAAAAAAAAAAAGCAAAACAGTATTACATGGACTTCCCGGTACAACCTGGATAACACTATTCAAGGGGAAGAGGCCCCTGAGTTAGGAAGCTGGAAGAGAGTGATGAAGGCTAGCCGGTAGCCACAGACCAAAGATGGGGAGGCAGGAATCCGGGGAATGGAGAAGCAAGGTCTGAGGTTCAGGAAGTCCACAGCAGGAGCAAGCAAGGCAACTGTGGCAGGAGACTGGGGATGTGATACCTGCTGAGGACAGGGCATTTCCTCGCTTCACTCATTCTGCTCAGCCAGGCATCCCTTCAGAGAGAGAGAGAGAGAGAAGGAGAAAGTCAGAGTTCAGGAGCAACTTTTCTTCAAGTTTTCTGTCTCCTAAAGATTCTGCTTGTTAACTCTGGATTTATAGGTAACCACCCCCTTCCATGGTATTAGTAAATGATTGACTGCTGTTTTCTGCGAAGCTGCTACCACGCAGATTTTTCCAATAAATTTCCTTTTAAAAAGTGTTGTTTAGCCCCGGGCGCACATTCGAATCTTCTGGGTAGCTTAGGAAAAAAATGCTGGGGCGCCTGGGTGGCTCAGTCAGTTAAACATCTGACTTCAGCTCAGGTCATGATCTCACAGTCTGTGAGTTCGAGTCCCGCGTTAGGCTCTGCGCTGACAGCTCATAGCCTGGAGCCTGCTTCGGATTCTGTCTCTCACTCTCTCTGCCTCTCCCCCACTCACATTCTGTCTCTCACTCTCAAAAATGAATAAACGTTAAAAAAAAATGCTGATGTCAGAGCCAACCCCAATTAGATTCTGATTTCGTCGGTCTGAGGTCCGAGCATTGGTGTGTTTGAAACACCCCCCCAGCTGAGACTAATAGGTAGCTAGCATTGGAACTGCTGATTTAAGACATCAGGAAGAGTTTCAATCAACTAGCCAATTGTTTTCGATTACAATAGCATTGTTTTCCTCACATCTGGCAATGTGATTCATTAAAAAATAATGACATAATTTGTAGAACAAACTGTCGTCAAAGGACTTTCTCATCACCTACACATTTTTGCTAAATAAAGTCAGCGAGTGGCTGAATTCAACAGTAAATCCGAAATGGATAATTTCACTGAACGTTATCTCCATTATCTTGTGTCTAAGTCACATCACAAAGATTTGCTATAGTAATCACTCCTCTGATCTTTATGTGTTGAAGACATCTGGGCAGTCCAGGAGACTTGGGACTTATCAGAGATTCCAGACATTTTGTCATCATGGGTCTTTCTGTGCTATGGAAATTCAGCAGAGGACTCAGTGTGGGCTGGAATAATTAGTAACGTGGAATTCCTTGCTGCTGTGGGGCCCTCTCACTTTTATCTAAGCAGAAGGTTAAAAGTCTTGCCTTCCTTATCTTGTCTCCACCTCATTTTTTTCCTTCTTTCCTTCTAAAGCATGTAAGAATGCAGGAGATAGGACTAGCGAGACTCGCGGATTCATAAAACAGAATGTAATTAAAAGTCATTTAGTTCAGGTGGCTCAGTTGGTTAAGCAATTGACTCTTGATTTCGGCTCAGGTCATGATCTCACGGTTTCATGAGTTCCAGCCCCACCATGGGACTCTGCGCTGACCTTGCAGAGTCTGCTTGGGATTTTCTCTCTTTCTCTCTCTGCCCCCTCCCCTGCTCCTGCTTGCTTTCAAAATAAACGGATAAACTTTTAAAAAGAAAAGTCATTTAGTCCAACCACCATCTGAGACCAAGAGATCTTGCCAAGATCACACACTAGATCACGCCTAGTAGAGCTGGGGCTGGACCCGGGCACCTGACTCCCAAGCTTCATTGGGTTCAAGATACCACCTGACCTTTCAAAATAGTCAGCTCAAAGATATTCTGGAGGGCTTCCACCGTCCACCAGACATCTTATTCTTGTTAAACTAGATACCTTTCGCTTCACTGATCAACTTGTTTTTTGATGTCTTCTCAGACCTGTCCTGCTTAATTCGGGACACGATAGCTTCTGAACTTTGCTGCCTTCTTCCTCGCTAGTTAGAGCCCTAATACTGGTGTATTTTCAATTGTTACATGCTCCTGCTTGATGTGCACTTATTGGATACCTGCTGTTGTCAAACATCACAAGGTACTGAAAGTAAATACAAAATAGAGAACGGCCCGGCTCAGCGGAGAACCTGGCTGGAGCTAGACCCTAGTCACCAGCGTCTTGGGTCGCATTTCCAGGCTCTCCTGGTCTAGGTCTCTGTGGCTGCTCAGGCCCAGGGGAGGAGGAGGGGGTGTTCAGGCTGGATGTACGGAGTCGCTCTGGCTTTCCTCAGGACTGGTGAAAGGAGCCAGCAGGGGAGGGAAGACCCCACGAGTGAGCTTCTGCTCCACAGGCCACACGGCAGGTCAGCCGGCTTCTGACTCAGTCAAGCCCGGGATCTGCCCGCTTTCGCCCCAGATGGGAAGGCGGGCCCGCCAGGGGAGGGGCCTGGGAAGACCCGGCGCAGGGGTGGAGGAGGAAGAGAGGAGGGAGGAGGAGGAGTCTGAGGGGAGGAGCAAGGAGGAGAAACCCCGGAGAAGCTGGAGGAGAGGGCGGCGGAAGGCGCAGGAAGGGGGGCGGAGAGGGAAAAGGCGCGCGGAGGAGACAGGGAGGGGGAGGAGCCCGGGAAAAGCCGGGGGAGGAGCCAGAAAAGAGGGTGGAGCCAGGATCCGGGGGAGGTGCCAGGGGCGGGGCCGGGACAGAGGCGGAGCCGAGGGAGAGGCCTCCGAGGCCACCGCCGCCGCAGCTGCCGCCGGTGCGCGTTCTTCTCCCGCGGGCCTGGCTGCCGGGGCGCTCCCTCAGCCGCCGTTCCTCGAGGCGCGGGCTCTGGCGGCCCCGGCCGACTAGGACGCCCCGCGCATCCCCCGCGGGTCGCCGCCGCCGGGGTCGGGGGCCGCGGAGACCTGGGCGCGCCCGGCCGCCGCCGCTGCCTCCCTCGGCGCCCGGGGCCGGCATGGAGCTCTTCCAAGCCAAGGACCACTACATCCTGCAGCAGGGCGAGCGCGCTCTGTGGTGCAGCCGCCGCGACGGCGGCCTCCAGCTCCGACCCGGTGAGACTGGCGGCGCGGGGTGGCTCTGGGCCTGGCGCGGCGGGGCGGACTGGGAGGCGAGGAGGGGGCGCGGCCGGGCCCCTCGGCGCGGGCAGCCGGGCGGGCGCCGCCTGCGGCCCAGGCGCGCGGGGCGGGGCGGGCGCAAGGGGAGGCGCACGAGCTGTCATTATTTCCTGACGGGAGGGAGCGCTCGCCTCGTCCCTGCCTCTCCGCGGGGGACAAAGGGCCGGCGACCCTCGTCCCATCGAGCGCGCCTTTGCGTCGAGATCCGCTCTGCTGCCGGAGGGGAGCGGACCCGAGCAGAGCCGCGGGGTCGGAAAGTTCGGGCGAGGTGCGCCTGGCCTTCGAGGCCTCTTCCACTGTGGAGCGGCTCTGGCAAGTCCTCCGAGACAAGTTCTGGGTTCGAATTCCGTCCCGGTCTCAGACCAGAACCGATCGCGCCAGTTCAGTGGAACGTCCTGCCGGGGAGCTTCACTCCCTGTTGACATCTGTGTGTTTCTGGTCCTTGATTGTTAAAGGTGTGACTTCCTTCTGCTTACCTCATAAGCACCCGATTTAAAGCGCCCTTTCTTTGATTTTAGTGTTACGATTAAACTGCATCGTAATGTTAAACTTTTAATACTTTTGTATGACTCAGTATTGTGTGATACAGGATGTGTCGTGGGGCCACATTGGGTGTCATGTAAGCTGGTAGGAGATGCCTGAGTCTGCAACGATTAGTTCGTGTTAGTAAAGTTCGTTGACTGTGGTGGGTTAAATAGAGCAGTCCCTGCCCTCAGAGAGCTGACAGTCGGGCGCAGTTTCCTTTATGGGGGGGGACTCAGTGCACCTCCCCCTTTGAGGCTGCCAGTTATTTTTCCTGGGAACCTCCCAGAGCTTTCATTTTAGGAAAAGTGAGAGGACAGGTGTTCTTTAAAGAAATGGCCAGAACATTTAAAATTTATTTGTAATTCCGTGTGTAATGCAGACAAGCATTCCGTGGCATGAATTGAGAAGTATAGAAGGTCCAAATGAGCTTTTCACATCACAGCTGTTACCGTTTATAAGATGGTTTCCAAGGACCTTTTCCCGTAATTATTCCCAATCCCCACAACAACCTTATGGAGCAGGTGGTGGTATCCTCTTTTTCAGGTGAGAAGAAGACACGTGTGGAACTTGAGTAACTTGCCTGGGCTCACGGAGCCTGCCAGAACACTTTCTGGCAGGTTCCACGGCTTGCTTATGGGGGCCTGCTGGTTGATTTGCCAGAGCAGTGAAGGAGGACTTATTATTTTTTCGTAGCCTCTGGCTGTGTGTTCTTGCTATTACGTTTTATTTCCTGTCTTCAGAGTAAAGAAGAGAAACTACCGCACCCAGATAAGGTTCCTGATGATTTGGGGACAGAAGTTGTTGCAGACAGGATGAGTTCGACCAGTCTCCAGTCATTCTCTTCTCCGTTTTTCCCGATTGGACCACTGGCCTAGCACCTCCCTCCCACCCTTCTCTCCCCCAGTTGGAGTAAGGCTTCAGATGCCTCTTGGAAAAGGGTAGATTGCAGAAATCTCCAGGCTGTCAAAGAGCCCACTCTTAGGGCTTGACTATTACAGCTGGACGAACTCGAGATCATCTCTAATTCGTCCGACAGGGGCGCCGGGGTGGCTCAGTCGGTTAAGCGGCCGACTTCGGCTCGGGTCATGATCTCACAGTCTGTGAGTTCGAGCCCCGCGTCAGGCTCTGTGCTGATGGCTCAGAGCCTGGAGCCTGCTTTGGTTTCTGTGTCTCCTTCTCTCTCTGCCCTTCCCCTGCTCATACTCTGTCTCCAGGTCTCTCAAAAATAAATAAACGTTAAAAAAAATTAAAAAAAAAAAAAAAAGGATGTAATTCGTCCGACAGAACACTTTTCTGTGGCGCATTTCCTGGACTATAAAATGAGGGTTGGGCGTTTGAGTCCTTGTACATTAGATGTTTTTAAAACAGTACCGATCTGTTCGGTGTTTGTCCAGCATACATCTTGGAGGACAAGAATGGACGCATCTCATAAACACATCTCTAGGTGGTCACCCGTGAATGTGGGCAGTGGCTTGAGACCTGTATAAACAGGGCGGACTTGGTTGTTTCCGTCCCTAGGGCTCGTCTCTCCTTCCTCTGGGCCTCCAAGATTGGCAGAGGTGAACCAGGCTGGCAGAATCCCATGCAATGAGGCCAGGTCATGGGAGTCTTCAGAAGAGGAGGGGTTTTAAGTGAATTATTTGTCTTGTCTTTGGTTTGTTGTGTTGGTTTCTTGAGCACACGAGGCTCTCCAATCCTGATGGTTGCTTGGGCGTAAATTACTCCCCTCAAGTGGAGTAAGTCAACTCTTCTTGCGTGCTAGCTAGTGACTTCCCTTTCAGGGGAAGGCTACTGAAACACCTACTTCTGAGCTAAAGAAGCTCAGGCTTAAGCCTTTAAGGACCATTCACAGGGTAATCTGGGCCTAGATTTTGATTTAAGCCGTGTGGTTTGAATTACTGTTTATATATCCAAAGTCCATATCAGAAGGCAAATTAAAAGGTTTTTTTTTTTTCCTGAATAAAATGACTGTAGTCTTTGCAGTTAAGTTCCTATCACTTCTGAGGATATAGCAAACCACAGAAAGAAGTAGACCAA
The DNA here is from genome assembly GCA_030068075.1 of Paguma larvata. Classification (NCBI taxonomy): domain Eukaryota; kingdom Metazoa; phylum Chordata; class Mammalia; order Carnivora; family Viverridae; genus Paguma; species Paguma larvata. The sequence goes on along the minus strand of CM057837.1, from coordinate 25,817,307 downwards.
AAATCTAGAGGAAGGAAGAGGCCATTATGTTTCTGAAGTAACAGCCTGTCTTGATCTTCAGGTATTCAAGCGTAGCCAGGGAATAAAGAATCCCATGCACTGAACTTTCCCAAATAGTTTTTCCTGTCCAGGACTCAGATCCTTTCTAAAGAATGGCTATTAATAACGGTATTTTAATTGGATAAGTGCTTTTCGGATCTTTTTCTATAGAATCATTTAATATTGTCTTCATTTTATTGGATCTTTTCCCTCTGCTGTTATAGACAGCTTTGCTGTTGTTTATAATGACAGCATTTAAAATCTTTCATTGCTTCCTATTGGCTATTTAACTGAATAGGTTACTGACCAAGTCCTTTTCTTTTCCAAAGGGCAGTGTTATAAAACCCAAAAAAAGCCCGTGGGCATTGTGGTTTTTGTTTGTGGCTATTGAACAACCTGAAACAGGACTTTTCTTTCTCCTAGAGACCTCAAAAGAATCAGTATTGATATTTAAAGATAAAGTGACCATTTCCTTAGCCTGGAATGTTTGTCAGCCCCCTTTCCTGCCTAATTTATTCTGTTAAGTCCCTGCTCAGATACCACCTCCCCCTGTGCTCGCCCTGGCCTAGGTTCCTGGGGCAGCATTACTGGTCATCTTTATTGCGTTTCTAGGTGCTTTATACACTTAGTACACACTGCGATTATGGCCTGTACTGCATCACATGGTCGTACTTTGCTTCTTTCCTAGTGGACAGCACTTCCCCGCGGCAAAGACTTTACTCATCTTGGTAGCTGGGCTTTAGAGTGGTTAGGATGAAGAAGGCATTTTTGGTTGAGCTGAGCTAAACTCCAGCTTTTCTCTCAGTAATATCATTGCCATATAAATAGGATGTTGTGTTATGCTTAATATTCATTTTAGGCCCTGTTTTGAATACCTTCTAATTGGGGCAGAAAATCTCTGTCCAGCAGGGTGAGGAAATAACTATGAGGAAAGGTGTTTTTCCACTTGTGTTATTTTTCGACCTGATTTAGCATCACCTTTTTCTTTTTCTTTTTTTTGAAATCTTTGTGGTAGTATTCCTTATTAACATTGTGTAAATTTTTCAGTTTTTTCTTCTAGCTAAACACTTGAGTACTGCTATTTTTTTTTTCTGCTGTTCCCACTTTTTTAAAGGTAGCGAGGAGTCTGTATTCATACATAGCAACCTCTTTTTGGCAGATGCTTGTGTCTTCCAAGGTAGTGACTACTAGGGATTGTTTTCTTTTCTGCCAGAGAAAATGATAAAGCTCCGCGTGAATATTCAGGAATCTTCCGAGAGTGGTGTTTTACTATCTGAGAATAAGGATTATAATTTCAAGACTTAAAAAAGGAATAGAAAACAGTCTACTATTGGGGAAGGGTGATACGGTCTTATCTCTTGAGTCTGAAAAATTGCTTCTACTACTAGCCTTGTGGCTTTGTCTGATATGACGGCGTTATGTAATTTCCTGCTGAGTATTGGTTCATTCTATTCTGAGACTGAGTGACCATGAAAAGATGGGAAGGCATCTGTCATATACATAACATTCATAAGCATGTAAACTATATTTATAGTCGTGATACTCTGATGACTAGCAGAGAACATTTTTTTGGAGGGGATAGTGGCTCTCAGTTAGATTTCACAGAAACCTTAAAAAGTGTTCCTGTTCTTCTTAGAGTTATTTTTTGATGAAAATTATTTTTAGTATGTCATATGAAGTTTTTAACTGTTTTTGAATGAGAAATTGTTCTGGAATTGAAATAACAGAACTTTTATCTCTTTTCAGGAATCATATTTTATGAAACTACATTCAGTTTATTTAGAGTTTTTTAGGGTCATTTGGTGTTGGGGGAAAAAGATTTTGAACTTTATCTTTTTTAAAAATCACGTTTACTAAAGATTCACAAATTACCATGACAAAATGTAATTGGGCATTTTGATTTAAAATTTGATTATTAAATCTATTGTGAAAATATTTTAACCATTTTGTTTGAATAACTAGGTTTTTTCCTGGTGTTTTTAGTCTTCCATTTCCTTTAAGTAGTGAATCAGTTTTATACCCCAAACCACTTTTCCCCCCATATTTTATATTTCTAATAAGCTAGCAATTAGATCGAGTATACATTTATTTTTATGAACATTGATGCATGCAAGATAGAAAAGACCCCTATTTCTAAAGTAACCCCCTCTTCTTTAGCTTAAAAAAAAAAACAACCCAGTTTTTCTAAAGGTGACTGACCTTTGCAATCAAGTTTCACAGATTGTGGGAAGTTTTTGTGCATATTTTGTTGTCCATATTGTCAGCTGAGATCGTGGTAATAGTAACAGCTTTTATTTATTGAGCATTTTTCTGAAGCAGATCCTGTTCTAAGCCCTTAATACTGTTCTATTTCACCCCCACAGTAAACATCAGGAGGAGGGGTTATTATTATCCTCACTTTATAGGTGAGGAAACTGAGGCACAGAGTGTTAATTTGTCCAAGTTCACAGAGAGTCAAGCTTCTAACCCAATATCTGACTCCAAAGCCAAATTTTCCCCAATATTGACAAAAATGTTTTATAAACCTTTCTACCTTTTTGACTACAGTTACAGGGTTTATATTTTTATGGTGATATCTGAAATGTATCCTTAGCTGTCATAATCACCGGTAGGGTAGCGTGTGTGGAGAATAAAAGAGCAGCACATGTCAAAGCATGCACGTTGAGGAAGGATCTATGTAGAATGAAAGGCCGATACTGGGACTACTGATCGGTCTTTGGCCAAACCCCGGCCCTGACTCCTTGTAGCAAAATTAGTTCATGTAGTTACAGGGAACGTTGTTATGTAATTGACTAATTGTTTTTCCACTTACGGTCAGTTTATCAGGTTTCTCTTCTTTGGTCTTTAGAACATCTGTAGTTTGGGAAGGGAATAGATACAGGGTAGATCTTTGAGCAGAAACAGCGATATGTACCGGCTGGGCACTACTTCACCCGGTGATGAGCAACCTGAAGCCTTTCCCAGTCTCCCTTCAGGAGTCCTGGATCCAATTTCACAGGCCTCCGTTCAGAGCACATAGAGCAGAGAGGGTGGAGGGGAAGAGGTCTTCGGGGCAGCCGCCTTCAAAGAGGGCAAGAACCTCTGTCGAGTACCCTGCTTCCTAGATGCCTGGCTTGTGACCAGGCCTCAGCCAGCAGAGGCCGGGACTGGCCAAAGGCCGGCTTCAGAGGAGAGGAGGTCTCCGGGCCTTTGAGGCCAGAGCATTCAGCTGCCAGAAACCAGGGAGCCCGGACAGCTTGGTTTCTCAGAAATTCGGTTGCATTGGTGCCGCTCCCCGATGCCCAGCAGCCTGCCTCCCCTTTTTCTTAACTTCCCTGGCTAACTCAGCCCAAAGAAGAAGGACATATAGGAGGCACCTGGGTGGCTCAGTCGGTTAAATGTCCGACTTCTGGGGCGCCTGGGTGGCTCAGTCGGTTGAGCGTCCGACTTCGGCTCAGGTCATGATCTCGAGGTCTGTGAGTTCGAGCCCCGCGTCAGGCTCTGTGCTGACAGCTCAGAGCCTGGAGCCTGCTTCAGATTCTGGGTCTCTCTCTCTATCTGCCCCTCCCTCACTCGTGCTCTGTCTCTCTCTGTCTCAAAAATAAATAAAAACATTAAAAAAAAAAAGTCTGACTTCTGCTCAGGTCATGATCTCGCTGTTTGTGAGTTCGAGCCCCACGTCAGGGTCGCTGCGGTCAGCCTGTCAGCAGAGCCCACTTGAGATCCTCTGTCTCCTCTCTTTTGCCCCTCCCCTACTTGTGCTCTTCCCAAAGATAAATATTAAAAAGAAAAAAGGAGGTATAGATTTACTGCCATTTCTCTAGCACCTGGCCCATAGCAGGTCTTCTGAAAAAATTCTGTTGGATGAATTGAAAGGATTCTAATCCCTGGTCAACCCTGTGTACCTCGAGCAGCAAAGGGGCTGTTGGGAGGATTAAATGGAGAATATAGGAACAGAAGACTAGAACACTGCCTCTCTACACACAACACACTGTTGTTGCCAACAACAACAAAAAAAGGTGCTAATTTCTCATTGTCATTTTATTCCTGAAGGGAGGAATCAGACTTTTAAGTCTGGGATTCAATAAATCACTTCTGTTTTTGAATGAAAATAAATGGGATGCAAAGCCATTTTAATTTTTCTCAAACTGGCCCTTATGCGAAAACCACAAATTGCTTGTTGCTGATTTTGGTCCTTGTGATTTATGACGAAATTGAGTTGTGGTCGCTTCAGCAGCACATACATGACAAAGTTAGTATTTGCAGATAAATACTAGACTGTTGGAAAATCAAACTAGTTTGTGCTGTTGAGTGGATTCTCAGAGCCATAGTCTAACTTTGGTGTGGTTTCATGGGGATTTAAATGTGTTAGGTCTTTGTAGGCAGTATTACTCTCTCTCTATGAATAAACTGGAAACTCTTCTACTTCTGTTCAGAAAAAAATTTTTAATTTTTTTTCTTAAGTTTTTATTTATTTTTGACATAGAGAGAGTGAGCATGAACTAGAGAGGGGCAGAGAGAGAGGGAGACAGAATCTGAAGCAGGTTCCAGGCTCTGTGCTGGCAGCGCAGAGCCTGAAGTGGGGTTCAAACTCACAAACCATGAGATCGTGACCTGGGTCAAAGTCAGGTGCTCAACCGACTGAACCACCCAGGTGCCCCATAATGTTTATTTTTGAGAGAGAGAAAGAGAGAGTCAGACCGTGAGCAGGGGAGGGACACAGAGAAAGGGAGGCACAGAATCTGAAGCAGGCTCCAGGCTCCGAGCTGTCAGCACAGAGCCCCACGCGGGGCTTGAACCCATGAAGCGTGAGATCATAACCTGAGCTGAAGTTGAATCCTTAATCAGCTTAGCCATCCAAGGGCCCCGTTCGAATGTTCAAAAATATAACCTTTAAAAATCTAGTCTTGCAAACACAAGCCCTGAGAAGTAACAGCAGTATCCTAGAACCTCTAACAATTACTTGTTAGCAAGTCTGTTATAATCATTCTGTATTAACTGACCATAATTGAGCTGAGAAGAACATGAGTATGTTTTATAAAACAGAGAAAGAATACATTTTTAAAATTATCAGTAGCTGTTGATAATATGTAATAATGCATAAACAGTATTTTTAAACTGATGATCAACCCTGAACATTAGCATTATAGTACTATCACAACACGTACTGGTAAGATCTTAATTAAATCTCGTGCTCTGTTAGGATGACTCATTTTCCGGTTGCCGTGAGACCCTTAAAGAAACTGCTCTCATTCACAAAAAAGCATCCTCTCCTGGCTGCTTTCTTTGGTAAGCCTGGTTGAATGAAATACAGGTCAGTGTTTCTTGTTGTTTTTTCTTTTAAGGTAATTCATTTTATTTCAGGTCGATTCAACTTTAACCATGCATTTCTTTAACTTGATAGTGGGATATTTAAAATACATTTTCTTTATGAATCTTATTCTTTGATACAGCTTTTTTCAGTTACACCGAACTCCAAATTTCACAGTTTTTGCCTTGGTCGGTGTCTACAATTTGAAACAGTCACAGGATCTGAAATATTAGGAAATTTTAAATATCGCCATAATGCTTTTAATTTTAGTAGTTTGCTTGTATGATATTAATAACGCTTCTGAGTATCATTATACATTGTTTTTATGCCAAGTATAAACCTTCTCCCTATTTCAGACCCTCAGGGGACAGGCCAAATTGTTGAGTAGAGTAATAGTTTGTTACTGTCCCTTCTGGGCACTTGTACTTCCTGACTTTCAGGATTCGATTCTTTCTAGTAGCTGTTACATTTATCCTCCCTTACGTCTTTACAGTGCACATCTCCCTTGATTTACAGTGGGGTTATGTCCTGATCACCCCTCCTAAGCTGAAAATACCGTAAGTCAAACGTGCATTTAATACACCTAGTCTACCAAACATAACCTAGCCTGCCTTGAACATGCTCAGAACACTTTAGTTAGCCTACAGTTGGGCACAAATCTTCTAGCGCAAAGCCTATTTTATAATCAGGTGTTGAGTATCTCCTCTCATTTATTGAGTACTGTACTGAAAGTGAAGGCAGAACGACTGTATGGGTACAGGATGGTTGTTAAGCGTGTGGGTTGTTTACCTGTGGGGTCACGTGGCTGGCTGGGAGCTACAGGTACCTGTGGCTGCCCAGCAGCATGAGGGTGTGGTATCGCCTAACACTAGTCCAGGGGGGGAAAAAAATCAAAATTTAAAATTCGAAATACCGTTTGTACTGCATGTATATTGCTTTTGCACCGTTGTAAAGTCAAAGTCGTAAATTGGACTTTCTTGAGTGGGGAACCATCTGTATTCTCTTCTTGCAAAGAACCAGCCTCATTTTCCCCCCTCTAATTTAGCATTCTGTTTCTGTCCCCTTCCAAATTATATTAAGTCTGAAATTCTGTGAAGTTATTTATTCTCTCAACACTTATTGAAGACCTGTCTACTGGGCACCGCGCCAAAGAAAAAGACGGATAAAATGCCGTACCCTAGCCGAGGGTATGGTCCTATGAGGGAGACACACACACAGGATTCCAGAGTGACAGGCGCTGTGACAGCGCTGTACAGCCAGCTCTGTGGGAGGCTTGAGTTGGGTATTGAAGTTTGAGGTTTCAGTGTTGTCTTTTTTTTCCCCCAAGGTGGTGAAAAATCCGTTTTTCTTCCTAGTAAAGGAAATGGGAAGAAAAGTGCTCTTTTATTTGATTCTGTGAAGTTTCTCCCAGCCATATAGTCTGATTATATCTCTCCTATAAGAGTGGAAAGCCCTGGAAGAAGCTGGTTGTATACATTAGTAGACTTCTATAGACTTTATTTCCTGGCCAGACTTTTTGTATGCACACTGACTTCGTTCTAATTGGATACTCCAAAAAAAAAAAAGTTGATGAGAATGAATAGTGCCTAAATGGCCAGACTGAAGTAGTCCAGGCTCTCCCCCTTGCCTCCCACCCACAGGCCTGCTCCAGTTCATTTGAGGCCAACTAAGATGGCAAATCCTAGACCTGATGGTGGGTTTGAAGGCAGAGCTTTTTGTTGGTGATGGCTGTGGATAGGAGGGCGACACAGGCCATCCTAGATGGAAGGAGTCAGTTAGTTTTGAACAAAGTTTCCAGGAGAAGCCAGGAAATTACATAAACACCAGCCAGAAGAAAGGTTGTGTCTATTTAATTATCGAAGTACTAATTTTATGCATCTTGGTTAAGAGCTCTAAAATGAGGAAAGAACGGGGCGCCTGGGTGGCTCAGTTGGTTGTGTATCTGACTTAGGCTCAGGTCACGACCTCACAGTTCGAGCCCGACATCAGGCTCAGTGCTGATGGCTCAGAGCCTGAATGGAGCCTGCTTTGAATTCTGGGTCTCCCTCTCTCTCTGCCCCTACCCTGTTCCCCACTTGTGCTCTGTCTCTCAGAAATAAACAAAAAAACCTTTTTATTTTTTTTAAATGAAAGAAAATACCAATTGTTAGCTCTGATTTAGCTTTCAGGATCCCATTTCTGAAAGATCTATCAAAGAACAGTTTTGGGGAGCACAGAAGGTGAGGGGTCTTTCCCACCCAACACACTGCTGTTCCTTGGGTAATGCATTACAAGTTTACTGTTTGAGGATTTATCTAATCCTTATTTGAACTGATTATATTGTCAGCTTCTTAAGGTAATGAGTTTGGAAAATTGCAATTTAAGCTGTACTTGCCTTTGTTTATTCTCAAACCAGGTCTTTTAGACGTGTGTCCTCCGTGCTGGTATTCTGAATGCACTGTGAAGTCCACGCCTTTCATAATTTTATACATTTCCAGCAGGGCCTCCCAGGGCCTGATTACATTGTCTGACCTTTCACCAAAAAAAAAAGTCTCCCCCCGCCTCTTTGATTGTCCTCTGTTCTTTGAGTTGCATTGATTGGCCTTTTCTTGAGATGGGACAACTGGGACTTTACACGTCAGAGAATCATAACAATTTTTAGATTGGTTATTGTAGAGTTTAAAGAACAATTTCTGATATCCTTCATGGTCATGGTCAAAACCTTGTGGCTCTGTTGCACCATAATTAGATCCCCATTTTAATAGAAAAGTCTAGAAATTCTTAAGATCCCTTTCCTTTTTTAATTTTTTTTTAATTTTTTAACATTTATTTTTGAGAGAGAGAGACAAAGCGTGAGTTGGGGAGAGGCAGAGAAAGAGGGAGACAGAATCTGAAATAGGCTCTAGGGTCCAAGCTATCAGCACAGAGCCTGACATGGGGCTCAAACTCAGGAATGGTGAGATCATGCATGACCTACGCCAAGTCGGATGCTTAACCTACGCCAAAGTCGGATGCTTAACTGACTGAGTCACCCAGGTACCCCTTAAGATTCCTTTCCTAAGTAGTGTCTCTCATCTTTTAAGTCTTAGGGTAATTTTTTGAAACATTTCTTTTTCTTTCTTTTTTTTTTTTTTTTGAGTCTGTCTATCTTGAGAGAGAGTGAGAGAGCATAGCGTGCTGGTGCATGCACGTGAGCAGGGAAGGGGCAGAGAGAGAGGGGAGAGAGAGAATCCTAAGCAGCACTTTATTTCCTGGCAATGTTTAAAGTCCTACATGGCCCAGGCATCCTGTATGAATCAAAGTGATTGATAGAATAAAATTACTAATGCAGGTTCCACCCAGTAACCTATAATCCCTTAGACCAGTAATTCTCCATCTGTCAGTACACTGGAATCACCTTGGGGAGATTAACAAAATACCTGTGCTAGGGCCCCACCCTGACCAACTGAGTCAGACCCTCTGAAGGGGCAGGGCCCAGATACCCACATTTTCTAAATGAGAAGTCAGGGTCAGCAACCACTGAGTTGGAGTTCGCGTGGGGAAATCACCAGCTGCTAGAACTTCTAAATTGGGCTAGCTCTTTAGCTTGCTGAAGGCCGGAACATAATTACCATTAGAGAGTCGAAAGAAACGTATCAAACTTTGCATTTATAAGAGGGCACCTGAGTCAAATTTTTCCCTACCTGTTTCCTTGCATAATTCTGAGAACTGAAGCATGGATGAGCTAATGATGGGAACTTTCAGTTCCTCAGTTTAGAACCCTTTTCCTCATCTGACTTTGGTATTGGTGATTGTCTTTCAGAGCAATAATATCCTTTGTCTTTACCAGGAAGTGAAACTTGGGTCTGATTATTTATGCATACCCTAGCACCCTCTTTATTGTTTTTTTTTTCTTAAAGACGCAAGTGAAATGGCCTGTAAACTCAGTAGATGTGTGACACCCAGGCTTATCTAGGGCTGAGGGAGCGCCAGTCTCTCTGGGCTCTTGGAATGAATGACTCATGCTCTCTGCAGGCACACAGTAGTTAATCACTTGTTTTCTGTGTACCAGGAAGAGGAGGGCCTGTGAAAATAGAAGCCATGTGCTGCCAAAGGGTCTGAAATAAGAGTGGAAATGTTGACCGAATGGGTCAAACAATTGAGCTATGACAAAATACCCCAGTATCTTTGGGTAAATGTTACTTTAGTTATGCCGTGCTCAATTTGCCGTCCGGATCCAAATCGGGTTGCTGGGACTGAGACTGGACACCCAGTTGTGAGCTGCGTGTTTCACGTTCTGAGGAAACCGGATTCTGGGGGCATATCTAGGCATTGGGATATTCTCCTAAAACATTCATTACTCTGAGAAGGCTTTCGGGAATTCCGGTCCTACCATAAGATTTAATAAGTAAAAACTTTGAAGTTGTTTTTTTTTTTCTTTTCTCCTTTCCTCTTTAAAAAAATGCATATGTAGACCCTTGAAATAAAAATCTATGGAAGCTATTTGAGTGGTAGTAACCTGGAATTTTAAACACCTACATTTCTCAACTTGAGCTAAAAGTTATTGAATTTTTTTGTGCCAGACGTTGGGTTGGGCACTTTCTTATGATTCTCTCTCATTTGATTCTTATTAAAAACCCTACAAGTTGGGTGGGATTTCCACTGGCAGCAGAGGAGCTGTTGCTGAGGAGGTTCAGAGACCAATGTGGAGCTGAGGCTCAGAGCACAGGCGTTACCCTCGTTGTGCCCGCATCTCTGGGCTCTGTCTCGTCTCCTGGTTCCGGTGTCTGCCCCGGCCGCCCTCGTGCACCTGGCCCTGTCCCGTCACCCAGATCTCTGGCTTTAGGCCCATCTTCTCATGTCCATCCTCTACACCCTGGTCCTAACATTCAGTCTCCAATGCAAACCTGCCCCATCTGGTTGGAATGGCTCCTGCCTTTACTCTCTGTTGTCCACCCCCACCCTACAGCTCCTGCCCCACAGCACCAAACTGCCTAGAGTCCCCACTGCATTCTGTATATATTAGCGTGCTTGTTCTATGTGAAGCAGCCTGTCAGATGTAGGACCGACAAGAGCGTTTTTCATGATCTAGATGGGGAAGGTCTTGGCCTGGACAAGGATAGCGGCAGTGGGGTTGGAGAGAAGTGAAACACTCATCAGATATTGAGGAGAAAATCGATAGGACTTGGAGGGGAAGAAAAGCATTTTGGACGACTCCCAGGTTCTGACTTGTGCAGCTGGAATGATGTCGGTGAGCTGCAAGGCCTGTACCAATGTAAAATGAGGGTATTACCCTCGAGAAGGCTTTTAGGGAACCTTATGGTGTTAGAGGTACATTAAAAAGAGCCCTGGGCTAAGTGGGAAATGGTGTTCTGATTTTGACAAGCCCGTGTTGTGCTGGGCAGTCAGCCCTGATGTCTTTATCTAAAATAGACCAAATGACCTTAACTTTGCCACTTTGAGTAGTGAATCCTTCTGTGTGATTCAGTGTAAATTACCTCAACTCGCCTCTCCATTCCATGCTGTATCTTCCTTCATTTGTCCATTCAGCATTTTGGAACTCGCTGTGTACCATGTACTGGGGACATAAAGCTAAATGAGACTAAGTCTCCATGAGCTTCCTGTTGAGTCAGGGAGATGGGGAAGTCAGTAATTAGATGCATTAGACCAAAATAAGGTGCCATGATAGAAATACGAGCAGGGTTTGGGGGGGGCGGCACAAAAGAGCGCCTAATCAGTTCTCCTGGGTGGGTGGAGTGGGCAATATGTCAGGGAACACCAGTGACTCTTGTTCTGAGTCTGGAATGAAAAGCAGGCAGAAGTGGGTGTGGAGCAGCATTCCAGACCCAGCCTGCACACACTTCTGGATGGCTGCGGGAAGGCCGGGGTGCTGGAGGGAGGGGAGGGGGCAGGAGGAGGGTGGACAGGAGCCAGACTGGCCCCTGCAGACCTTTCCAAGGAATTCGGACTTTGTTCTTAAGGCTGTGGGGAGTAGAAGTGATACGTTCAGATTAGTGATGCTCATATTTATGCTTTTCTAGTGCCTGCTAAAATTTCTTTCACAATATTAATGTTAGACAAACCAGATTTTTTAGGGCAAAGGGCAATATTTAAAATAAAGACAGTTGGGGTGCCTGGGTGGCTCAGTCGGTTGAGTGTCTGACTTCAGCTCAGGTCATGATTTTATGGTTCATGAGTTCAAGCCCCGCATCAGGCTCTCTGCTGTCAGCCAGAGCCCGCTTCAGATCCTCCGTCCCCCTTACTCTGCCCTTCCCCTGCCTATGCGTGCATGCACTCACACTCTCAAAAATAATAAACATTTAAAGGCCATTATTCCATCCTGATAAACAGCAGTTCACCAGGAAGGTATAATAATCCTGAATGTGTATATGCCTGACCACACAGTCTCAAAATATGCAGCAAAAATTAAGGGAAAAATGGAAAAATATACACAAAGCATAAGTTTATAAAAATAAACCCTCTCTCAGAAACTTTTTGGTTAAGCAATAAAAAATATTAGTACATACAGGAGTTGAGGGAAATAATCAACAAAGTTGATATCATGAGCCCTCATCCCAAAGTTAAATAGTATGTTCAAATGTTTGAGATCCATAATAAACAACACTTTTTAAATCATGACCTGGTGAACACATGCTTACATGTGTGTACCAGAAACAAAAGTTTCATGAAATGTTTCTCTTTACCTGCTGCAATTTTCCTATTTTCTGTTCTGCTCAGTTTCATTGATGTTAATGCCGATCTCATTATACAAAATTGATTTCATGACCTGCTCATGGATTGACATCTTTTTTTCTTAAAAACACTGAGTTTCATGCACACAGAGAACATTTAAAAATTGACTTTCTGGACTCCCCTCGCCAAGCCAAGCCTCGCGTCTGGGGTCCCTCTCTATCCCCCTGTGAACTCCCCCCACTGCTAAAGCGAAGATGACTTTGACTCCTACTTTTACTGAGTCAAGGCCATCTGTTCAATTCATTTGCTGCTTCTCTGTTGCTATATTTAGCTTTTCACCTTCTCCCAGACCTAGAAAAAGGTAGTGCCCTTCCTTTCCAAGGGCAACTCTTACACCTGTACTTTTGATTTCATCATCTTCTGTTTTCTTTTCCTCCTTGAATATCTCTCTGGTTCTTATTTCTCCTTGATCATTGCATTAGGACCTGAGTCCTAACGGGTTTAACTGGCTCTCTCTGGATCTCAAAGATTATCTGTGACTATTCTTTTTCAGTCATTAGAGCACAAAATTTGGTCATCTTTATAGTTTTTTCTAGGTTTTTTTTTTTTAAAGTTAAATTTTTCTCGAATGGCTAATGTACTCTTGTGGTTCAAAATGCCAAAGATGGAAAGGGTATTGAATTAGGAGTTTCTCATCCCCCTTTTGTTTCCCCTGTTATATACCCTGTCCTTTCTGCCCTGCCCCCTCTCCTCCTCCCACTTAGGAGAGAAGAGCTGTTTCAATGTCATTTTTTACTTAATATCTTCCCATCCTTCCTTGGCTTCCTTTGAGGTGTTTCCTGTTAACCTCCTGTGCAGTCTTCACTTACTGTCCACCCCGCCCTCAAGCTAGGTAGCTCCAGGCCTTGTCCGGCTAAGACAAGTGTTTGCTTTTAGTTTTTCCTTTCCCTACTTCCAGTCTCCACCTCCTGTCAATACTGTCAGCTGATCCCTGGCTGCAGTCTTGTTGTATTTATGCCATTATCTGCCTGCCAGAAAGACACACTCATTAGTTTTTTATTCACATCTCGCGGCAGTTGGCCTCAGTTTACTTTTTCCAGGCTTATCAATCCACATCTTCACCACGGCCATTGGTCTTCTGTTCCAGACAGCTTGTTGCTTTATTTTGATATCTACCTACTTAGCCTGGTACAGTGCCCGGCAGGTACTTGATAAGCATCTCCAAGGAAGGGACACATTCCAGAACAAACTTTGTACTCTCCTCTGCATTGTTATTATTTTTAATGTTTGTTTATTTTTGAGAGAGAGAGAGAAGAGAGACAGTGTGAGTGGTGGTGGGCAGAGAGAGAGAAGGAGACACAGAATCTGAAGCAGGCTCCAGGCTCCGAGCTGTCAGCACAGAGCCAGACGCCGGGCTTGAACTCACAAATTGCGAGATCATGACCTGAGCTGAAGTCAGATGCTTAACTGACTGAGCCACCCAGGTGCCCTGCATTATTTTTCTTACTGCTTTCCTTATGCTTCATGTAACTATTCCTGACTGCTTTACCTCTAACTTTGTCTTCCTCTTTCGTACTGCTGTAGCTCATTTGGTGCCCAAAGGATAGAGTCCCAAAACTGTGGTCTGTTCATTTGAGGTCAAGGTAAAGGGTTATGGGTGATTGGAGCTCTTTGCTTAGAGGGGCATCTGTGTTGGCAGGTGTTGAGACTTGGCCTGCCTGATAGAGATTCTGGCACACTCTTTGAAAAGAAATATTTTTAGTCTCTACACCAGCATGAATTCCAGTAGAGTTAGGCTTTTAAAAATTAACAAAGGTAAAATTAATAAATATTTAATACTGGGTAAACAACAGCTTTTTAAGTGTAAAGATAATGAAAAAAGGATCTGTATAAAAGTTAAAAACTGAAAGCATTTGTACACATGTCAAGAGTTGATGTCTTTAATATAAAAAGGACTCAAATAAGGAATATTAAAAAGTGTTAGAAGATATGAATAACAAAATCATGGATGAAACGTAAGCAGCCGGTTTTATAATTAAATGTTTAACTTTATCAGCAATGAAAAGAAAATAAACATCATTTAGGCAATGGATGCCAGCAAATGAGGACCATTTAAAAAAGAAATTCTGAATGGCCACAAGAGCATTTTAAAACAAGCATTTTCATATGTTTCTGGCAGAAATCTAAGTTGGTATATAACCTTCGTAGAAAGCAATTTGGTAACGTTTGAAAGCTTTACATTTTTTTATGTTTTCACCTACTGATTTCATTCCTAGGAATCTGTCCTAAAGCTGTTAATTAGGGAGGCAATACAATATTTGCATAATGTTCATCATTTATCACAGTATACTTTAATAATAGGGACAAACTAGAAATCACTTAAATGCCCAAGAGTGAGGAAGTGCTTTCTTCAGTGGAAAATTACACAGCCGTGAAGTTATAATTTTGAAGAGTGTTTTTTTTTTTTGAGTTTATTTATTTTGAGAGAGAGAGAGAGAAAGCACAGATAGGGGAGGGGCACAGAGAGAGCGAGAGACAGAATCCCGAACAGGCTCCACACTGTCAGCACAGAGCTCGACACCGGGCTCGATTTCACAAACTGTGAGATCATGACCTGAGATGAAATCAAGAGTCGGGCGCTTAACCCACTGAGCCGGCCAGGCGCCCCAAAGGGGTTTTAAAGACATGAGACAATACTCGTGAAATGTTATGGGGAAAAAAATTAGCATATACTGCTGTCTTTGCAGTCTTGTGATTTGGTATGCACACAAACTATGACCCTAAACATAGCAAAATAAATTATCTGGCTGGTGGGATGGGAGTGGTAAAATATTTTTCCTAATTTTATACAGTATTACTTTATAGTAAGAAAGCGTATTCCTTAAAATGTAAACATGGTCTGATTGGTTAGTTCCGTGTATAGGTTCCGTAGCAGGATGGTTAGGAGCACAGGCCATGAGTCACGCAGGCCTGGCTTCGAGTCCACCCCACAGTTCTGCCCAAAGAGGAGTCAACTTCGTTTGCCTCCCGCTGAGTATGTCATTAACAACAAAGACGTTTAAGATACAGTAGTCAAAACTCAAATGAATTTGGAGACTATGAACTATTGAGTCCGTAATTACCCCAGGAGTTATAGATTGATTATAAATTTCACTAAAATAAAATTTAAACGGTCATCATTAAAATGTAATTTAAATTTCCTGCTAAGACAAATGTTGTTTTCATTCTTGGTTAATTTGTTCCAGCTATTGAGCTACCACTAGGGTTCCATGTATTTAACAGCCTTTTGCAACCTGGGTTTCTCTCGCAAGAGAATTAAGCCCTGATGTTCTCATGCATCCATTGTATGTCATGAATTAGCTTCTTGTCTGGTCGTGGAGAATAATTTCAGTTACGTGCCATCCTTGGGAGAAGTGAGAAAAGTCCCCAAGGCATTCTGTTCTGTTCTAGGGACCCCTGGTTGAGATGCCTGGCACATGGTAGGCACTCAAGAAATGGCAATGGTTCTTGCTGTTTTTGCCAGAGAAATCAAATGGAAGAGCACCGGCTTTCTGGATTTCTTTGCTTGGTGTGAGCTTCTGTGGGAAAGGGTATGTTCCAGAGTGTGATCCAGTAAGTGGACGTCTCAATGGCTGTTTCTCAGGCCTTGACTATGAATCTGGGACTAGATTCTAGCTTGCCCTCTTGCCGTGTACCAGCCTCTTTCCTCCACTGCAGGGCGCCAAAGTACTGCCTCCCATCCGCGTAGAGCTTCGGCTTGTCATTTCTCTCCCCATCACTGTCCTGATGTCAGAAACCTTATTCAGGCCTAGGATTTAATGCTTTTTCACAAATTGCTTTACAGTAATGTATTCAGTTCTGGATGTTCATAACGGCCCTTTGGAGATGTTGATCATTTAGAAAAGACTTCTACTGTTTTAATATGTTTTTGATGAATATTTTCTCATGATTGCTTCTTATTTTATTTTAGCTACTGATCTACTTCTTGCCTGGAATCCCATTTGTTTGGGATTGGTAGAAGGTGTTATTGGGAAAATTCAACTCCATTCAGGTATGTTGCTATCAAGTCCTTAAATTCGTCAACTTTAACGTGGCATTCTAATACATTTTTTTCTTTGAAGATGAATGTGGATTCTGTTATGGCTTTGATTCCTTTGCCTTATATTTTAAGTCTGCCCAGAGTAGATATAGCTCCATATAAGTTTCATGAAATAAAAATAAAGCTTCAGAGGAAAGGAGGGATAATTTTACAACCTTTTCTTCCTCTTAAAGAAGAAAAAAATGGAATACCTGCTATGTGCCAGGAATGATGCCAGTTGGTAGAGCACAACAATGAGAAAAAACCGACCTGTTTTCACCCTGGGTGTGGAGCCTACAGTTTAGGAAGACAGACACCGATCGATAATCACTGAAATCTGATAATCGTGGTGGGTGCTCTGACAGATACATAGATTGCACTGATTTCAAGGGAGAGTGTGGGAGGAAGCAGAGAGCAGAGACAGGCACGTGGGACACCATGACCGGCCTACTTTGGGTCAGCTGTCCATCCCAGACGCGGCCAGCTCTGGCCGAGGAAGAGCATGGTTCTCTTAGCATGCGGCGTGGCCCTTTCCAGGGCAAATTGACGAAAGGTCTAGGTTATTCACCAGGCCCTTGCTTAGGAGACAGACACTTGTGTCTGGGGTTCAGAGGGAATTTTGTTGATGAGAAAAGATGTGTTAAATACGCAGGTTCCAAAAAGTCCTGAAAAGGACTAACTGAAATATTTTAAGCACTATATTTAAATATCTCTTTTTCCTTTGGCATCAGTTTTAATGAGTTATGAACTATAGGCAGCTTTACCATAATTACTATGTAGTTGGGAGTCTAGCTACCTCTCTAGTATGTATGCCCTTTTTTACTCTTCTAAAATACAATTGTCCTGGGGCACCTGGCTGGCTCAGCGGGTAGAATGTGTAAGTCTTGATCTCAGAGTTGTAGGTTCGACCCCCACGTTGGATGTGTGTGGAGAGTACTTAAAAATAGAATCTTTAAAAAATAAAATAAAATTGGTATGCATTTGGGAGCTAGGTTGCTTTCTCTGTGTTGTAAAGCACCTATTGCTGGAGACCATTTAATTTTCCTTTCTTAGATTCTTTGGTTATTTTTTAAAATTTGTTTTTATTGGGGCACTCGGCTGGCTCAGTTGGTAGAGCTCGTGCCTCTTGATCTTGAATCGTGAGTTTGAGCCCCACATTGGGTGAGGAGATCACTTAGAACAATAAAGTCTTAAAAAATAAAAATAAAAATTTTTTGTTAAGAAATATTTCATAGATTAAAAGCAATTTATTGTAGATGTTCAGTACAGGTGGTTGTAAAACATACATATGTCTGCACCCAAATTATGAAATGAAACATGATTGATGTCTTTGGATCTCTCACTGTGCCTTTCTCCCAATGTATCCTGCTTCCTTTCCTTCCAGAGCACCTACTATTTTATTTTTAAATGGGCTCTACACCCAGCATGGAGCCCAATGCAGGGCTTGAACTCCTGACGCCGAGATCACGACCTGAGCTGAGATTAGGCGTCAGATGCTTAACCGACTGAGCCACTCAGGCGCTCCTAGAGCACCTACTATTTTTTAATTATTTATTATTCTCTTGATTTCCATTATTGCTTTTATTACATATGTATCCCTAAGTAATACCTTGCTAAGGTTTGTATTTGTCGGACTTTACTATTAAGCCGTTTGTGTTTTTTTAACTCCTTTTTCCCCCTGACTTAATTTCATGTTTTTGAGATGTATCCATATTGATATATGAAGTTTTAGTTCTTTATTTTCACTATTGTATGAATATGTCATGATTTGTCCTTTTCCCTGTCATTGAGTAATTGTTTAGGAGGTTATTTTTGCTGTTAGAAATAATGCCACCAGGTGCCCGGGTGGCTCAGTTGGTTAAGCATCGGACTTCAGCTCAGGTCATGATCTCGTGGTTCATGAGTTTGAGCCCTGCATCGGGCTCTGTGCTGACAGGTCAGAGCCTGGAGCCTGCTTCAGATTCTGCGTCTCCCTCTGCCTCTCCCCCTCTTTCTGCCTCTCCCCCATTCTCCCTCTCTCTCTCTCTCTCTCAAAAATTGACATTTAAAAAAAAAAAGGAATACCACAATGAGCATTGTTGGATATTCTGTCTTTGGTAGTTTTATAATTCTTGTGGCACAAGGAGAAAAGCGTTTAGACATTGTATAACCATGCTAAGTATTTTAGTCACTCTCTCCTACCTGTCCACATTTACATAAATATATTTTTAATTCATTTATATGCTGACAGGATAATTTCATAGCTGAGTGTTCTGAGCTAAAACTCATTTTCTATTGTTTAAATGAAGCTTATGAAACTTTTGAGTTATTTTTCTTCAGTTTCAGTCACATCCTGCAGCAGCGAATAAATCACTGAAACCAGTCAGATCTGGATCCAAGCTTTATTTCTTAGCTTTGAGAAACAGAGGGGATTACTTACCGTCTGTTCTGTTCACCATCATATCACACGTGCTGTGGATTGACCACGCGGCTCTTCTGCCCTTTCTCTTCTATCATCTAGGGTCATTCATGTGGCTGTGTTCACCCAGGAGTTCGCCTGGGGCATCTGTTTTCATTCCAGGGACATCTCTGCCCATGTAACTCCTCTGTCACAAAGCCTCCTCTTAGGTCCTTTCTCTCTCTTGGATACCTGGACATTTTTCCAAGGTGGCCGCCGAGTGCTGAGAAGACAAGTCTCAGTGTGCGAAGGCTTATCGAGCCTCTGCTTGCGTCATTGAGCTTGCTAATATCCCACTGGCCAAACTGAGTCCCATGGCAAGTCCAGAGCCAACATCGGAGGGGACTTTACAAAGGTTTGTATCCCAGGAGGCTGATTCGCTGGGGCCACGATGCCCATGACCTTTTCCTTCGTAAGCTGTAAAACAAGAATAAAAATAACTGCCCTCCTCTCCCCTCCACCCCGTTATAGTATTGTGACTCTAAGTGAGATAATATACCTGAAGGTACTTAATAAATTATCACTGTTTTATTAAGGCTCTTTGGTCGCACATATAAACCTATCAGCATACACAAAACGAAGTTCTATTAGAAACCCAAGGGACCAAAACCAAGAAGTGGATGTTTTACAGGATCTGAGATTACGTTTTGGGGCAGGTGGTCTCTGAGCACCACTTCTTCTACGAGTCTCCTTTATTTTTCTCTTCTTTTGGCTTTGTGTATGTAGGACGGAATTTCTGCTCATAAATGGTACCCTCAGCCCTCAAGCCCAACAATGGGTGCTGTTCCCTCCGACCATCGGAGACTGCCTATAGCCCTCAAGGATTGAGTAGGGAGTCTAGTTCAGACCCTTAGGAAAGAGATTCCTATTGGTGCTGTCTGGGCCATGGGCCTCCCCTGGTTCTCCAAGTTCAGCCATGCTCCAGAGCTTTACTCCTTCGGTCAGAGCAGGAGGCCTTGGACTGGGCAGACAACCCAGAGTTAATCTCCTGCAAGCAATGAGCAGAGAGAAGTTGTTGGGCGATGAGTTCGTGATGCAGTGAAAGCGAGGGCGTTTTGGAGGTGGTGAACACGGGCCGTCTCCTGTGGTCAGCCTCTGTTTACATGCGCTTTCCAACTCCTCGCCCCGCTTGCCTTTGGACTCAAGACAAGTGGTTGGTAAGCACTGGGGGCACCTGTTCTACGGACGTTTTGGAAAAGTGAGAGGTGGAGAAAGAAAAGTACGAAAGGAAAGAAAGGAAGGCAGGGAAAGTAATCTGTGTACTTTTTTCTTTTTCTTTCCTCTTGGCACGTCACTTCTGAGGTTTGGCTCTTAAGAGGGGGAGTGGGGAGGAAGCAGAGGAACATCTTTTCTGGGCCCCCTGCTGCTCTTCCTTCCCTCACCCACCACCCACAAGAGCTAACTGCAGCCGCACCCCAGTGTGTCACTCCGCCTCCACTCCCGCCCCCCAGTTCCCCACCCTTCTCGCCTTCCCTCCCTGCATCCTCTGCCCTGCGATGCCTCATCCCCAATCCTCCTTGAGCCCCCCTAAAGCTCTTGCTCTGGCCACACCATCAGCTTGGCCGGCTGGAGGTTCCTTCCCTGGATGTCCTGGACCTAACATAATGACTTCAGATGCGTGTTCGCCTGGGAGCATCTTCCCTTTTGGGGGCAGAGGATTGGGGGGGGGGGTAACATGTCTGTACTTAAACTCTCTTTCACTCCTGTTTCCCTCCTACTTATTCTCTATATTTCAATGCACGAATTTTTGTTCTTGTCTAGTGTGATGGGAACATAAGTTTATTTGAACAGATGTCATTGACAGTCTAACAGCGGCGTGGGTGAGCCATGCCACTGTTCCTGACTGTCACTGAACTCTGAGCTCTGTGGAATGTAAGCAGGCGTGACTTAGGAACAGTAGTTGTTTGTGAGGGCTGTCATAGCAAAGTCCCATAGACTGGGGGGCTTAAAGAGCAGAAATGTATTTTCTCACACTTCTGGAGGCCAGAAGTCCCAAGGTCAAGGTGTTGGCAAGTGGTTTCTTCTGAGGTCTTTCTCTTTGGCTTGTAGGTGCTGTCTTCTCCCTGTGTCTTCACACTGGCCTTTCTCTGTGTGTATCTGTGCCCAAATTTCCTCTTACAAGGGCACACACTCTAATGACCTCATTTTAACCTAATTACCTCTTAAGACCCTGTCTCTAAATAGGGTCACATTATGAGGGTGGCCTCTTCCCCACACATTTGCAGGCAGGTGTAGTCTGTCTCTGACAACTTGAATGTGTCTGACTTTGGTTTGATCAGTGGGGTTTAACAATTTGAGGAACAGAAAATAGAAGGGACATGTAACGTGGTAAATAGATGAAAGAAAAGGACCATGAAATATCAATAATTTTTTATGCCTTGTAGGGTCTAGGAGGACATAAGAATGACAGAGTCTTATGACATCTATAATTACACATTAATTTTTTGTTTTCCTTTTTTTCTCATGGCCCCCTCTCACCCCATCCCCTAGAATAAGCTCTAGGAAGACAGAGCCATTTCTCTTGTGCTCACTGCTGTGTCCCCTACAGCAGGGCTACTCATAATTATTCAGCAAATACTACCGTAACAAATAATTATGGAGTATCTTCTGTGTGTCGAGGTCTCCACTCAACGCTGAGGACTGCAGGGTGAACAAAACTCAAAGCTTTCAGGAGTGTCGGATTGGATCCAGGAGCCAGACATTAATTACCTGATCACACTGTGTGCTCGTTAGACTTCAGCTTCTGAGAAGAGTGTGGGATGTTGTGAAGCGTGTGGTAGAGTGGCCTGACTGGTGGGCGTGGGTCCCGGATGGAAGGCAGCCCTGAGGACTTGACGTCCGTCTGAGGCAGGGCCTGAAAAATGAGTGGGGTCATCTGGACAAGGCCAGGGTTAGGGCAGAGAGTGAGAAGAGAGCTGGCTCCTGGCAGAGTCAGCAGCTGTGCCAATGGCCCATGTGGTTGATGTTTCCTGCTTTCTGTGCGATGCTGGGGAGACAGCCACATCTTCACAGAGACCTCCACGAAGAGGTTGCGTTAGACTGGAGGCTGTAAACGGATCACAGAAGCTTTTTAAATCAGAATCTATTTTGGAAAAAAAAAATCTATTTTGAAGATAGAGAAGAAGATGAGCTCAGGGTAAGAGAAAAGTGCGTATTCCGTGATACTTTCAGAAATAGCGTGAAAACTGTAAGGAATCCTGATCGATTTGGCAATAGACGCTCTTGGTGTAGTGATTCTGTGAATTACTAATCGTAGTATCGAACAGCCAGACACGGCTCACTGTGGTAGCTCTCATTCATGAAAATCGTTCTGGCCATCTGCTCCTTCTCCACTGTTGAAGTGGTGAAGATGTCTCCATCATTAAAATGGTAAAATGTATTATGCATGTGGTTTAAAAAGTGTGATTTCAGTCTGCTGCGGAGACTTGGCTGGGACGCTGATAACATGAAATCTTTGATATACTTTAGTGATGAATGAGTGGAGTGTCACTAGCCTTGCTTCAGTACTTCCCTGAGAAGCCATTGGAAAACCCCAGCTGTCACGGGCCCTGGAGGGGGGGGAAGAGAAGCCTGGCAGAGCCTTGGGGTGCTCTTGGCCTACACCAGGGGCCTGGTGCTTGGGGCACGCCTTTTAGATATTGCTTCTTATGTTTAAATATGGGTGTAATTGTCGGTGTCCATTTGCATTGTGAGACCAGCAGATTGTTTTATTGTCTGCTGACAACTCACGTTATTAAAAATGTGTAAAGATTGGGATAGAGATTGTTCACCTCCGTACATTCATTAAAATCATTGAGTTGTATACTTACAATGGGGGAATTTTATGGTATGGAAATTCTATCTCAACGAAGCCATTTGAAGCCATTAATTGAAAACATTTAAGTTGAAAGGTAGCTTTTGATGTACACTGTTGTTATTACTTTTGATTTTATCTTAATTAAAAAAGTAAATACCTCTCTCTTGAGGTAACTTTTGGTGATTTTTTTTCCCCTCCACATACTAACGTTGCTTTGAAGGAAGTATTCTAAGGAAGTATTATTTGTGACCTAACATTTCTACCAAAATAGGGATGACTTAAAATGTAATTCAGATGTGGTCATCTTATATTCACTTTGATATTCCTGGGGATCTCAGAAGTATTACTTTGGAGGTAAAATTTCCATTGGTGATTAGGTTCCTGGTTAACCCTTAAAAGGTTCTTTCATTGTAGTTGAGGGGACCTATTCTGCACATGGTTTGGGGTCTGGGAAGCAGGCAGCTTAGTGGCAGGAGGTTCCTTTCTCTTTCATCTTCTCACTCTTGTCTGCTTTCCTCCTCTTCCTTTTACTCTCTCCCCGGGGACGTGGGTGCTGAGCGGCCCTTACCTCTCCTCTCTCTGCTCCCTTCGGCCTCTTCCATCACTTTACGCTTCAGAATTTTCCATCACCTCCCTTGTCCCTGGTCCGAGCTCCAGTCTCCTTGGTGTGGATGGTTCCACCCCCTGGCGGGATAAACGGGACCCACAGATGTGACCCTGCAGTTTCGAGCTTTCCCAGCGGTCTTCAGAGAAGCAAGCTTCTTGTTTCCGGGCACATGTCTCATTGGCAGATTTCATATTTTCAGGCAGGGAGGTTCTTTGGTGATGGGCCAGCTTGCCTCTTCTGCTATTCCACTACCATTCCACTTTCTTTTTTTTTAAGTTTATTTCTTTATTTTGAGAGAGCAAGAGAGAGAGAGAGAGAGAAGGAGGAGCAGGAGCAGAGAGAGAGAATCCCAAGCAGGCTTTTACACTGTCAGCACAGAGCCTGATGTGGGCTCCATCCCACGAACCAAGAGATCGTGACCCCAGCTGAAATCAAGAGTCAGACGCTCAATGACTGAGCCACCCAGGTGCCCCCTTCCATTCCATTTTCTAGTTAGAAGCCCTTTGTTCTTTTCTTTTTTTTTTTTTTAAGCATTTATTTATTTTTTAAGAGACAGAGACAGAGTTTGAGCAGAGGAGGGGCAGAGAGAGAGGGTCACAGAATCTGAAGCAGGCTCCATGCTGTGAGCTATCAGCACAGAGCCCAAGATGGGGCTTGAATTCACAAAATGCGAGATCATGACCTGAGCCAAAGTCAGACGCTTAACCTACTGAACTACCTAGGCACCCCAGCCATTTGGTCTTAAACTCCAGTTTCTCTCAGAGATTCATATGGCAACGATATTAAAATTTTTAGCTTTGGAAAAAGGAAAGAATTGTTACAGTAGGAGTGACTGTATGTATGGACTATCTATAAAGATGCTTTCTATATTTATTTCCTCCTTTATATTCTTTTTGAGCTTTTTATCTTACTGAACATTCTGAAGTGATTATCATCAAAGTATTGTCAGGCCTGATTGTTTAAGAAAAGAGATTCTTGATAAATACAGTAAGTTGTTATTTATTTAGACATGGGCCAGTATCAGCCATCCAGAGCAGAAAGTGAAGGTTATTGATTGAATTGATTTGATTATTCAAGTTTGTTAGAGCCTATGGGCTTGGGGTCCCCTCTTGTAGGGGCCAGTTGCCTCCAGCCTTGAAGCATGCTTGTATTCCCTCTCAACCAGTAATTCATCTTCATGTTGGTAAACCTGCATAATGAATAAAAATCCCAGTTACACTTCATGTACTGGTTATACCTAGTAGGTAGAAAAATATGAAATACATTAAAGTTTTCAATAAACATATGACAATACATCTTCACACTTTAGGAAGGTAGGCTATAGTTATATAGAAAATGCACTTTTATATATAATTTCATTTTGCCCACTGATACTTTATAAGTTTGACTTTTCTAGTTTTCTAAAACTATTACAGACACAAAAGATTTTATATTTTTATACAGTATAAGAGATTGTTTAATTTTATGGCAGGTCATTATTAGGACCTAAGTTCATCCTAAGCATCATAAGCTGACCCGAATATGTTTCTGATTCCACCCTTTGGTAATTTCGAAATGGTGCCTATTAAAAGTGCCTCTTGCCCTAGATGCTCTCTTTGTGAGTCATTGTCAATTCTCTATAAACCCGGACTTGAGGAACCTTTACTCGTCAACAGAGCAGCCAGTCAGGAAACGTTGAGTAACTACTATGTATGGAAGATGAACAAATTAATAATTGGCTTTTAAGTTGGTAAGAGAATTAGAAGGACAATGTGATGTATTTTTAGCTACTAGGTACCTGACTGAAAATAACAGTGCTGGTATAGTAGTAGTATTACCTGTAATTCCACTTTCTTGATGTAGGATATTCCCTAAAATATATTCAGGGATGTATAGTGATCTATTTCTATTAAGGGGGGGAAAGCATTTTTGTTGTAGTTTAAAAAAAAATGGCTTTAAATATAAAACATTTTAAATATACTATAATTCATATCTTTAGAAATTTAAATTCATGTATAAATTTGCATAAAACCTACTTTATAGACTCTTGCTCATATTCATATAAGAGTACTAACTGACCAATTAATAGCTTATGCAGTGGGTATCAGTGAAGTAGGTTTTATGCACATATGCAACTGAATCTAAATTCCTACCAAAGATTTGTATTAAAAAAAAAAACACCCAAAAACAGGATCCGTCAAATTGGAACATAATTTATCCTGAGATAAGTCATTAAGATAGCCCAATTATTAGATTCTCTTACAATGTGTAGAGTGTTAATATAACATTATATAATGGCTTATTTGAAGAGACTTCGTACATTCAAAAAAATGAAATCAAGAGAAACTAGTCAGATTCTGTTTCTGACAGCAACAGACTAGCAGTATTTGAAGAGATAATAGCCAAGAATTTTCCAAAACCAATTATGAATACAAGTCACAGCTTTAAGAAGTACTTTGAACCACAAGGGGAAAAGTATAAAGAAAACCACGCTTTGGCACCTCAAAATGAAACTGATGAAATCTGCAGACAAAGAAAACACCCTGAAAGCAGACAGAGGAAAAGTACACATGAAATTCAAAGGCTCGCAGGGAGCCTTGGTAGAAACAATGGAAGCCAACAGACGACAGAAGGAGGAGGTCTTCAAAGTGCCTGTCTAGAATTTTGTACCTTCCAAAGTTAAGGAAAATAAAGACATTTTGAGACAAACTGAAACCGAGAGAATTTGTCACCAGCAGGATCTGCTAAAAAGGAAGACTAAAGAGAGTTCTTCAGGCAAAAGGCAAATGACTCTAGATGGGAGCGTGGAGCTGTGGGAAGGGATCTCTCTCCCTTCTGTCTCGGTCTACAGAAAATGTAAATATGTTGGTAAATTTAAAGGAATTTGGTTTTATATGGAGTTTCAAATAAAAATAGAACTAAAATACACGACAAGAGAAATGATAAGGAGTTGAAAGGGGTTGGTGTTCTAAGGTCCTGTCCCTGTCCAGGAACTGGTAAAACTGGGGGAAAAAAAAAAACAAAACTTTTGTAGGTCAGATTCATGTTCTCATTCCCTACAATATAACCACTAACAAAGTAATAAAAGATTATAAAGTGTGAATAAAGGGGGGAAATAGAATAACAATAATTTTAAGAATCCCCCCCAATGGCAAGAAAAGTATCTAGAACAGGTAGGACAAAAAAATAAGATGGTAGATTGATTTCTAAATATATCAATAATTACATATGATCGGATTTAGTACTCCATTAAAACCCAAAGTTTTCATCCTGGAAGAATAGTCAAATCCATCTACATGCTGCTCTCAAGACCAGCACTTGGGTATGTGTGTGCAGAACGTGTACTTGGGTTTGTGTGTACAGGATGTGTACTTGGGTATGTGTGTACAGAATGGCTGAAAGTAAAAGGATAGACAAAATCATGCTTTTGTAACCTACTGAAAACTGATGTGTAGTATACTAATATCAAAGCAGACTTTAAAGCAAGAAGCATAGAATGATACACATCTCAGTAATAACAGAAGGTTTAAGTCACCAGAAAGGCGTAACAATTTTAAATTGGTATGCACCTAAACATAACTTCAAAATCTTTAAAGAGCAGTGAGTCATTTAACTTCAGTTGGTTCAGACCGTCATTTTGAAATGACAGAGAAACACCTAAGTATTCTTGATGTCAGTTTGACACAGAAGAAAGAAAAGCTGAGCCAACTGTAATCTCCTTTCCTGATTCTCGTTCTCCTTCTTTACCAGT
This sequence comes from Paguma larvata, assembly GCA_030068075.1. NCBI lineage: Eukaryota > Metazoa > Chordata > Mammalia > Carnivora > Viverridae > Paguma > Paguma larvata. Next base: position 25,790,679 of record CM057837.1, on the reverse strand, counting down.
GTGTCCCCATCCTCCGATATATATGGTGGGAACGCAGACCCCTCCCTGAGGCATCATCTGTAGAAGCCCTTCAAGAACTTAAATATTCGTATTCGAATATTCTGTGACAAACAACTTTGGGGTATATAGTATCCATCTGTCGGGGTTAGCGTTTATTTGCATGTGGACGTAGTTATGGACTCGACTGTTCCGGGCCCTCCGTTTACACTGGACTGCGTTAAGACAGCAGGTGCTCGTTGCTTTGCCATTTCCCACCTTTTCCTCTGAGAAGTGGACCCAGGAGGGGTGCAGGGCCTGCTTTGTCCTCAGGAATATAGTCTGCTCTTTGGGGGGCAAGCTAAATGAGGTAAATGTGTGAGGGTCAACAGCCCCCTTCTCTTTTTATTTTTGCCTTTGGTCTTAACATGAATGGTTATAGAGAGATCTGGAGAAAGTAGAAAGTGTCCAAAAGAGCAGCGAAAACAGAATCTACAAAATAAATTATGGTCGTATGCTATGAAATGCCTTCCCTCTCCCTCACTCCCCGCCCCCCCCCCCCCCCCCGCAAGAGAAGTCTTTGGAAAAGGTGAGCCGAAGAAAAGAAAATAGGAAAAGCAAAATCTTTCTCACCCATGTATTTCATTCACTTCAGTTGTCTGGTACGTGTACTGCATGTGTATTTCTTTCAGGAGCTCTTGTAATTGACTCTGACTTCAGCCATTTACCAGGTTAACCAACGCCCCCCACTGCCTCCGCGCAAAGCCTGTTGGTGGATGTACCGGATGGTCCCAAGGCCGAAAGCTGGGAGCTGGTGGGGGACTGGGTAAGAAGTCCTCTCCTGGTGGACCATGGATTGTGTTTGTTCCCAAACCTGTTTATATCTATTAAACTCATCACTGTAATTACAAGATTAAGTCCATCAACTCTAAGTATAAAAGGAAGACTTCTTATTTCTATGAAAGCTGAACTGAATACTCTGGAAATACTTAGATAAAGCTGTGTTGCCTGAAAAAGAATAAGGGGCGCTTAGGTGGCTCAGTTGGTTAACCGTCCTATTTCCGCTCAGGTCATGATCTCATGGTTTGTGGGTTCGAGCCCTGTGTCGAGCACTGCGCTGACAGCTCAGGGCCTGGAGCCTGCTTCGGATTCTGTCTCCCTCTCTTTCTACCCCTTTCCTGCTTGTGTTCTGTCTCTCTCTCATAAATAAATAAACAAACAAAGAATAAACAGCAACACCGAATACCCATCGACGGCTCATTCTTAAAAATTCTAGGTAAATCAATATACATTTGAATGTTTCGTATGAAAACTAAAATTAAGGGGCTCTGGGTGGCTCGGTTGGTTGAATGTCTGACTCTTAATTTCGGCTCAGGTCATGATCTCATGGTTCGTGGGATTGAGCCCCTCACTGGGCTCTGTGCTGGCGGTGTGGAGCTTGCTTGGGACTCTCTCTCTGCCCCTTTCCCACTTTGCATGCAGGTGCGTGCTTGCACAAATAAATTAATGTTTATTAATGTTTACTAAACATTAAAAATAGTTTTTTCTTAAGTCATCTTTAAGCTTTCAAGTAAGATTAAAAGCACTAATGCCAAGCATAGTAATTAATTATTCTCCCAAAGTGGGGTTTGGCTTTGATATAAAAAATATCCGTGGAATGGGGAATAATGATCAAAAAGAACTTTATTTAATTTTATCCATTGACATTTGCATTTTTTTAATGTTTATTTTTGAAGGGGAGAGAGAAAGAGAGAGATGGAGTGTGAGCAGGCGAGGGACACAGAGAGAGGGAGACACAGAATCCAAAGAAGGCTCCAGGCTCCGAGCTGTCAGCCAAGAGCCTGAGGTGGGGCTCAAACTCACAAACCGTTAGATGGTGACCTGAGCTGAAGTCAGACACTTAACCGACTGAGCCACCCAGGCGCCCCAACATTTGCATTTTTAAGCAAACGAATGTGTTCATGTATTTTCTATAAAATTAACATTAATAAAAATGGATTGCTAGACACTTGTCGTTGGATCACATGCTTACCGTTATGTCGGTAGGATGGATACCGTGTTGAGAAACATGTATATGGAATACTTCCCAGAGGTAAGGTCATGAGTGTCTCTCAAAACATTTTCTGAAATTGGATGAAAAAAATTTTTTGATGAAAATCTTTATTCCACAATTGTTTTTATCCTTGTAAGTGAGTCAGGTATTGTATAGAGCAAGCAGTTGAATCTTTTCCAGTGCTATTGTTTTAGCTCGCCCTGCTGGTCATCCTTTTCAAGATTATCATTTCCTAATCAGTTTTCTTATCTTGCTAGGGAAGTCAGATTTCCTTGTCGGTCTCTTCCTGGAGGAGCCGGCGTTCCAAAACTGACTGTTTCTCCCATTGTAGTATGTTAAAAAAGGTGAAAGGGTATCTTTATGCCACAGGACCTTGCTAGCCTAAGTTACCTTTGACTCGGTTGCCCCGCACACCCACACCTCAATGTGGCGCTTTTACTGAGCCACGTTTTTTTTCCTGGTAGATGATATAAATTAATACAACAGCCTGCCTTGGTGCTTTCAAAAATTTAATTACAGAATTATGCCTGGTGCACACTAGGACTGCCAATCACTAGTGACTGGATGCGTCTACATTTTTCTTGTCTTAAACTATAAAACATATGTTTGCATCATTTAACCCTATAACTAACATGTTCATTCTTGTCAGACTTTCCAGGCTTGCTGCAGGGTTGTTATGTGCTGTTTCACCTAAAGCAAAATAATTATAGAAATAGAGTTTGCTATTATTCTCCATGAGGGTTTGTTTGTTTTGCTTTGTTTTCTAGAGTCGGTGGTTTTGTCTGGAGGAGATAGCTCCGTGTCCAATTCAAAATTTTCATTTTCTTTCCATTGTGATCATTTTAATTGGGTGTTTTGTTTGTTTGTTTGAACACTAGTGAAAAGAGGTAGCTGTTTGGAGTAATGTTGATGTAATTCAATAATTAATAGGCTGTCCTAGCTTTACCTTTGTCTTTGGCAGAAAATCCACTTTTTAGTTTTTTATTCTCTGCTTTGCTTGGTAAGACTCCTAACAAGTTGTTTTATTTTTTTAGAAGGAGCTTTAAAAATAAATTGAAGGAGCGCCTGGGTGGCTCAGTCAGTTAAGCATCCCACTCTTGATTTCGTCTCAGGTCATGATCTCATGGCTCATGATTTTGAGCCCCGTGTTGGGCTCTGTGCTGGTAGTGTAGAGCCTGGTTGGGATTTTCTGTCTGTCTGTCTCTCTCTCTCTCTGTGTCCCTCCCCTGCTTGTACGCTCTCTCTTCCTCTCAAAATATTAAAAATTTTAAAATAAATTAAAAAAAATTGAGATATAATCCACATGCCATAAAATTCACCCCTTTAAAAGTATATAGTTCAGTGGTTTTTAATACATTCTCAGGGTTGTACAATCATCACCACTAATTCCAAAACATTTTCATCATCCCAATTTGCTTAGATTATAACTAGTAGAAGTCTATTCCCCTATTTTACTTTTCATGTTTTCTTTTTTTTTTTAAGTTTATTTTTTTTATTTTGAGAGAGAATGTGAGCAGGGGATGGGGAGAGAGAGAATCCGAAGCAGGCTCTGCACTGTCCGCATGGAACCCGATGCAGGGCTCCTTCTCAAGAACCAGGAGATCATGACCTGAGCGGAAATCAAGAGTCTGATGCCCAATTTACTGAGTCACCCAGACACCCCTTGCGTTTTCTTTCTTTCTTTTTTTTTAATTAAAAAAATTTTTTTTAACATTTATTAGTTTTTAAGAGATAGAGACAGAGCATGAGCAGGGGAGTGACAGAAAGAGAAGGAGACACAGAATCCGAAACAGGCTCTGAGCCTGTCAGCACGAGCCCTGACGCGAGGCTCGAACTCACAAACTGTGAGATCACGACCTGAGTCGAAGTCGGATGCTCAACCGACGGAGCCGCCCAGATGCCCCTCATGTTTTCTTTTCAATCAAACTGTGAGACTGAAAACAGACAAGAGATTAAAAAGCTTAAGAGACCACTGAACCCAATATAGTTCGTAGATTGGTTGGAAGTCAACTATAAAAAAGACTTTTTTAAACTTTAAAAAAGACTTTTTTAAAACCATGCTTTCCGCACTTCCAGGTGCTAAATTATTTCAAAGCAGATTCCAGATACGCTGTTTATCCACAAATGCCGGAGTGTGTGTTTCAGCACCATTTAATGACCTACGTGCTCTCCCCCTCTTTATCACCTACCAGGTGCCCATATTCTACGGGTCTGTGTCCGTCTGCTCTGTTCTCCTCTGGTACTCTTTTGACCATTCCTATACCACTCCCCCATTATTTTATTTACCTCCTTTATAGTACATGTTTTGCTATCTGGTAAACGTTAGCTCTTAGTAACAATAACATGCATTATAAAGATTATTTAATCCTCGCAGCTATTCTCTGCTGCAGGCAGTTTTATCCCATTCTACAGATAAGAAAACCAGGAAATCAGCTAAGTATTGTGCTGATATGTACCCAATAGATAAGTAGTGAGCAAAAGTTCAAGTCTGAGTTCTGACCTCAAAGTCTAGCCTGTTAAAGCCTCCCTGGAAAGGGAAGGCGGATATTTACAGATTTTTCTCTATTGTTTGATCGTTTACATTATATTTTTTCAGATTTAATCCTCATCACAACTCCCCAGATATATATTGAGCTTCCGTCCATGATGTATATTTTTAAAGAGCACCTTTTTTTTCACATTTTCACATTTTTTTTCTGTAGAACTAGCTAACTGATCTCTAAAAGTGTGCATATTTTATTTGAAAATGTATTTGAGTTTGGAAGTTGTATTTCAGTATTGGCAGGATGGTATTTTTATGAAAAAAAATGATGCATTTTGGTTTCCCAAGTGAGTTTATGCATGGACTAAAACCTCTGTTTGAAGGTTAATATTTCTATATTTTGGCATTATGCCATTAGGTGGTTTATTGGAAAGATATTTATTACATTTGATTATGCATATTGTGTTTTTCATTGCTGTGATTTATTAAAACCGTAATTTGCAATGTTAATATGAAATGTATCCAAAGTAAACTCTAGCTACAAGGCATAAGCTAGAGAAAGGACTTCCTTGTGTCTGCTGTCAGATCAGCTGCCAGCGCTCTAACAGAAATTATTCCTGTGAGGTCAGGAATCCTATAGTAAGGATTTTGTTTCTTCAACAAAGCGTATTGACATTCAGCAGTATATTGTTTGTTACTAACTCCTATGCTTCCAAAGAACAAGTGTTATGTGCTTTATTTAGTGTTAGGTTTATTATATGGTAGATGGATGCTTGATAACCTTGATCCGTGCCTGAAATACTTCCTGACCCGTGGTAGGTCCTCTGTTAATGTTTAACGATATGAATGATGAAATGACCTGTACATGCCTTGAAATTTCGGAGTAAATTCCCACCCTACTTTATAAAGAGTTACGAAACTCTTCCAAACTCTTGCCTCTATGAGATGCCTTCAGCACATCTTCAAAGCACAATCCCTAGAAGGAAAATTGATTGATATTTGGGGGAAATTGAAATACTCTTCTAAGAACATTTTTTATATGGTGAATATATATCCATCGTGTTGGTTTTCCATAAGAAATTACTGAAACATGATTATTTTTATTTTTGGCGCTAATTACATAGTACTTTTTTTAAAGGTGTCTGCAACCTCATGAACTGAAAAATTGTATTTGCAGGCTGTCTTTCATAGACCATTTCTCATTTAATTAAAAATCTTTTGTGAGAAATAAAAATTTGGATTGGAAAGATCACTGTTGGGCCCCTGGGTGTTTTCTTTCCTTCTTTCATGTACTTATTAAAGATTTCTTTAGTTCGTTTTACCATCTCCCTCCCCTCCCACCCCACCTCAGTATATTATTTGCTCAGTCCTAGTGTGCACATAAAGTGGCTTTGGAATCGCTAACTCATGTCCTTCCAACAAATTCACTAACCGGAGTATAATATTATATACAGTTCTTATTGTTTTTATCCTTATAAAATACTGTTTTCCAGAATTATGTAGGTGAGTTTTTTTCTAACCGTGTGGTTACATTTTCCATTTGTATTAGAGTTAAGCTGCTGTTTGCATTTCGTTTTTAGTCCCACCCACCCACCCCATTTGGTTGAAAGCAACTATTTATTTTTGAGACATGTGAAATACCACCATGGCCCTAAGACTCAGGACTACGAGAAAGGGTATACTCAGAGAACTGTCATTTCCCCCAGCCCCTGTTATCTCTGCCATCTCCCCCTTCTTCCATCAAATTTCTGCCTACTATTTTCTGTAGGTAACTGGTCTCATTAATTTCTAATTTGTCTCTATTATTTTTGTGCGTAACTGAGCAGGGTATGCGTACTTTCTCATATCTTCTTCCATAAAGGGTGGTACGCTCTAGATACTCTTTTGTACTTTGATGATAGTAAATCTCCTATGACTTTACTGTATCCTCGTTCTATAAATATATCCAGTTTATCCACATAATCTATCCAGGAACCATTTCTTGTCAGTTCCTAGAACATGCCTGATGTCATCGTAGTCCACTGAGTGGATGTGTCCTAGTTTATTTAACCGCTGTCCAGTGTCTGGGCCACCAGTTCGTTTCCAGTATTTTGCGATTATAAACTGCTGCGATGAATAGAGTTGAGGGTACATACTTTTGGGCTGGTTGCGTCTCTTCAGGGTGGACTCAGAGGAGTGGGATTGCTAGGTTTAAGGTAAGTGCATAGGTTTTCTCCTTAGGGATCACTAAACTTCCCTCTGGAAAGGTCGTATCTGTTTGTATTCTCACCAGCACTGTATGTCAGTGCCTGTGTCCCCACAGCCTTGCCAGTGAATGTGCTGTCATACCTTTTATTTTACCCAACCCGATGGGTGAAAATGGCTTCGCTACATTTTACTTACATCTCTCTAGTTATGAGTGAGATGGGACATCTTTTCCCATGTTCAGGGCCATTTTTAGATCTCTGTTGCGTGCTTTACTTCGAAGGGTTATACTTAATGTGTATTTTGTTGTTGTTAGATTATTCAGATTTAGGTTGCTAGAATAGTGGCACTTTGCAGATACCAGACGTTAGTGTGACTTTTCTCTTTCAGATCTTCCGTGGTGGCTTATTTTGATTCGGCAGAAAGCGTTGGTGGGCAAACTTCCGGGAGACCACGAGGTCTGTAAAGTTACCAAAATTGCCGTGCTGTCGCTTTCTGAAATGGAGCCTCAGGATCTTGAGCTAGAGGTAAGGTGGAAGTCTCAGAAAATTTTATGGAAGCTTGGGGTAAATTTAATAACAAGTAGGATTTGGTTTAATAGACCAAAATCGTAATTTTAGAACTGGATGATATTTTTAAAAGTAACTTAATCCTGTAGTTTGCAAACTTCACCTTAGTAGTGGAAACTGTCAACATCTGTGAAATCCAGTGTATAAGATGCATAAAGGCAGAGGTGGTGATACCGGGGAGGGGAATCCTTGGGACCCCGCCCACGTGGCCTCTTCTGGAAAGCCATTTTCTGCCTCCAGGGAGCCCTACAACTCTGCACAGTACAGTTCAAAAACTGATTTGGGAGAGAGCGGAGTTAGTCAAGAAGGCGAGATTTAACTTACTCCACATCCTTTTTTATCTGTGTTTCTTAGAATTTTTCTAAACATATTTCTTTTATAATTTTTTTTAAAGTTTTGGGTTTTTTTTTTTTTAAGAAAGAAACTACTGAGCAAGTGCAACATTTTAATTTTTCAGGAGGAAACCAAGCCTATAATAGAGGGACCTAAGGCCAAAATAATGAGATTTCCCAGGGCCAGTATTTTTTTTTTTTTTTTTTTTTTTACCACACCGTACCACCACTTGGTAGAAGTAACCCACGAAAGCACTTGTATCATGTTTGCTGTTGGTGTGGTGGGGATGTGGCCTCTAGGGCTGTCATCACTCTGCCCTGGTCCTGGGGTATCCCCATCGCTGTGTGATATGCGAGGCCCTGAAGGTTGAGTGGATTTTCATATCTAAGGCCTCAGACCGCCCCATAAGGTGAGCACTGTTGCATCCACGCTATACAGATGAAGGAAGGAGGCTTGGCAAGAGTCACAGCCAGCACATGGTAGAGTCGGGACCTTGACTCAGGCCATCTGGCCCTGTATCAGTCCGCTGAGCTGCCTCCCTGTTACCTAAACAGCAGGTAACAGCTACCAGAGCACCCACTATCCTGCAATTCAATACATGTTTTTCTAGGCTGGTTTCTTGGGGAGGAAATTTGGGGATAGGGTTAAATTGTTTAAAAAAAAATAAGTAAAAATACATTTGTTTTTATGCTTCAGGTTTTACTGGAATTTGACAATCTAATTTTTAGAAAGCAACATTAAAATGAATTTAAGAAGACCCTGATATTCTATTATAGGAATCGAAAACAGATTAGTGTATTTCTTATTCCTCTTTATTGGTGCTAGAGCTAGAACATTAATCATTATTGCTGATCCAGAGACAAATAACTTAGGTAGCAGTTAGGCCTATTAAAAGCAGGTCTTTGCAGTTTTTGTTTGCATTTTATTATAGGGAAGGGCAGTCGGACTAGCAAAACCTCTGTTAGTTTACTAAACCAATAAATTTGTCATCAGTGTCTTTGGATGACTTTGCTGACCAATTGAAAGATCAGCATGGCTTTCTGTCACCAGCCTTTGCCTTGAGGGGGAGCACCTGTTGGTCTGGTTCAGCAGTAAGCTGGGGACCCTGGCAGTTAGATTTCGGGCAGGGGGCCAGCTTGTCTAGGACCTTAGCCACCTGCCACTCATTGGTTTGCAGTCCCAACTCTGGGGAAATGTACGGTCACTCATCCAGAGAACCTTGGGACCCTCGTTGGATTTTTCAGGGAAGTTTTCTGATGCCCTTTTGCTCCCCAATCTGTACCATTCTTGAGATTAGTAGCTATTCTATAAAATGGGGGGTGGGGTGGGGGGAGGGTAAGCAAATGACATTTATGCAGAATTTTTAAACACAGAAATGTGAATATTATGAAAACTCTAAGTTTTTCATTCTTCATTTTTCCTTTCTTCTCTCTTGATATTCTCAAGTAAAACAGATTATCTTTAAATAAAAATGAAAATGAGATTTCCCCCCAACATGAGAGAGTTGAATATTTTTATAGCACTTTTGGACCGTATTAGCTATAGCACTTATCACGGGCATTAAGGGTACGGTCCATGTTAAGAGTCGAAATTATGTAATGATCCCTGTTAATTGGGGGTAAACATGACCTAGAGAAAATGTTTCCAGATCTATTTTTGGGAATAGTTTGGCACACCTTTCTCTGAGGATATTATCATTTTAGAAATTTGCACTTAAGCTTTCTTCCCTTTTTTAGAAGAGCTTTTCAACAGTGAAACACAGGAGGAAAGGGCAAGGAACAGCTATGTCGGAAATCGTGAATTGCTTGCTTATTTTCCAAACTGTTAATTTAAATCTTTGGGATCTTTATTCCAATCTCCATATAAATTCATTTAAAAGGAGCTTTTAGAAGCTTAGTAATCACCGTTACTGGTTTTGATTACATACTAAGTTGTAAATGAGGAGAAGGGAAAAAAGCCCACTACTTAGAAATAATCATTGCCCATATTCTAGTGAGTCTTAATGGCTATTTCCGTTTGCCCCAAGCTCTTTGAAGGAGAGATATTACTTTGAGATTTTTAGAGTAGTTTTCTTTTTTTGTTGTTGCATTTTTACATATTTTTCCTACTCAACTCCTATTATTTTTCATAAACCTACATATTTTTAAACAAACCAGTCCTTACGTTTTTTTCCTACCTCTTTCTAATTTGGATACACAGTATCATTTTCAGTGCCCTCATCCTTTCCCCGACAGGGCCCTCAAGCTCTTTAGCGTGCTCACTGTTCTGAGACTTGCTAGGGCCTCGTCTAGGTCTATAATTAGAACAGAAGCGATCTTATTCCAAAGTCTGGAATTTAATAGATTTTCTAGTTTTCTGCCTTGGTTGCCTTTTCCTCAGAATTAGGCTTGTTTGCCAATTAAAAAAAAATAATCCATGCAGTATACAGTTCACCCATTTACAGCATGTAATTCAGTAGCTTTCGATCTATTCAGAGTTTTGCGACCATCACCACAATCAATTTTAGAACATACTCATCATGTGTGTTCTCCACAAAGAAACCCTGTGCTCATTAGTAGTCACTCCTCATTTTTCTCCAAACCCCAGCTCCCTCAGTCCTACGCAACCACGGATCTACTTCCCGTCTGTCTGAATTTGTCTGTTCCGAACATTGCTTTTAAGTGGAATCATATAATATGTGGCCTTTTGTGACTGGCTTCTTTTTACTTAGTGCAGCGGTGCATGCCTGTTGTTCGTACTTAATTCCTTTCATTTAATTCCTTTTCATTCCACTGTATGGATAGATCACATTCATCCATTCCCCAGTTGAGGGATATTTGGATTGCTTTCACTGTTTGGCCGTTAGGAATAGTTCTGTGAACATTTGTGCACAGGTTTTTGGTGGACACCTGTGTTCATTTCTCCGGACATCGCCTCGGAATGGAGTTGCCGTGTTCACCAGACTGTTTTTCAGAGCGGTGTGCCATTTTTAAAAAAATGATCTATACAAGGGCATGAAGAATCTGTGAGGTTCAAATGGATAACATCGATGTTCTTTCTTTTGAAAAAACATCCTTTAAAGTTTTATAGCCTTCTGTCCCATGTCTGCATACCTTATTTGCTGTATCTCATTGCCTTAATAGATAACCGCACCATTTTCCATATTTGGTTTCCCTTTAGACATCTATTTAAAATTTTACCTCCAGGTGGACATAGATACCAACTTTGAAAGTAAAATCATTTATTTTCCTTTTCTTAAACAGCAGCAGCAACATCAGCCCTTAATCTTGGTTGTGAAACGGGAGTTGCTAGAGTAATAGAAGAAGTTGGGGAGCACCGTGGGGCCTCTGGTGGTGGTTTGCTTTTTGAGATCGTGTGGATCAAAGCTGTGATAAGGCCCTAGGCACACACTGCACAGAGCTGGCTGGGCCTCTGGAAAAGGGAAGGCGATCCCACTGTCAGCGCTGTCTGTTGTAATCCCAAGAGCATCTTAGGACTGGACGGGATCCCAAGAGGTTATTTTCTCTATCCTTGTTTTTCAGAAGGACTAAATTTAACCGTTTTAGGATTAAGGGATGCACACCAGGTGATTATAATAAAAACTTAAAAATAAATGGTAGCCCGCTTTAAAAAAATAATAAATGTAACCCTTTTAAGAACAATAGTGCTCTCTACTTTTCTAAAGGTAACTATGTGGGAGATTCTAAAATATTTATTGAATTGTTTAAATTTAAATCTTAGGGGCGCCTGAGTGGCTCAGTCGGTTGAGCGTCCGACTTCGGCTCAGGTCATGATCTCGCCATCTGTGAGTTCGAGCCCCGCGTCGGGCTCTGTGCTGTCAGCTCAGAGCCTGGAGCCTGCTTCAGATTCTGTGTCTCCCTCTCTCTCTGCCCCTCCCCCACTCGTGCTCTGTCTCTCTCTGTCTCAAAAATAAATAAAAACATTAAAAAAAAATTAAAAAAAAATTTAAATCTTAGTTTTTATTTTTTTAAGTATTTATTTTGAGAGAGAGAGTGAGCACGAGCCAGGGAGGGGCAGAGAGAAAGAGGGAGAGAATCCCAAGCAGACTGTGCTGTCAGCGTGGAGCCTGACTCAGGGCTCGATCCCACGAACCATGAGATCATGACCTGAGCTGAAATCTAGAGTTAGATGCCTACCTGACTAAGATATCCAGGCGCCCCTAAATCTCTATTTAGAAAAATTGGTTTTAAGAGACAGGAATCGACTTCCTGGTAAGATGGTATCCTGAGTTCGTGCTTTGCTATACACATCACAATCCTTATCTGAAAACTTTGGGGCCATATTTGTCTTAGAATTCAGAATTTTGAGAGTTTTTAAAAGGCAATATTCCATGTATTCCATACATACCCTGTGAGTCTGGGGCATAACCCGGGCATAACCCAGAATACAATACATTAATGTTTCCTGAAGAGTAATACGAATATTCATACTAAGGTAAATGGTGACTGTCAGTAGCCTTCTATCAGTTCAGGGCATATTTGGCCATTAAATGAGCTCATAACAAACTTAAAAATTAACTTGCAGGTTTCATGGATTTTTGGATTTTGGAGTTGTGGGTAAATGAAGTTAAGGGATAGTGGGATTAGGCTCTGTTCCAAGCCCAGGAAGGGGATAGTTGAAAAAAAAAAAACAAAACACACACACAGACATTGCCAGGCCTGGAGAGGAGAAGCCTCTTCATGGACCATAAATGGACAGTAGGTCGAACTGAGGCCATAGGCCTCCTCGGTTCTGGGTCCAGAACCAGGCAGAGGGAGGTGGAGACTGGGCCTCTGCACAGGAAGGGAACTAAAAGGGCTACAGGAGAGCTGGGGGTCCGCCGGAGGGCAACTGGTCACCTCGTAAGAGGAGGCTTGTTAGGTCCTCCGCTCTCTGCGGGATAATCACGCGTAACGAATGCTCCTGTTTAGCCGATAGCCCCTGCCTTGAGAAATACTGATCTGGGCGAAAGGGAAGGATCTGAATTAACATAATAGCAATCAGCGTGAACTAGTTGGGGTCGATAGGAGAGACCCTAGGGGAGAATAATGCAAGGAGGCTGCACAGTGCGTGAGGGATCCAGTAGACAGTGTCGTCAGTGACACAGGGCACCCAGAGGAGGAGCAAGATTTGGGAAACAAACGATCAGTTTTGGAAATGCCGAATTTGAGGGACTAGTGTGTCAGTAGCTGGGAGATGTTATATTTTCAGGTCATGAACTCGGAGCACAAGAGTGGCATCAGAAATGTGTAGTTAAACATAGCAGTGGTTCACGTGAGGAGAGACAATGACGTTTTCTAGGCTTCACGAAGACGGGGAAGAGAGCTAAGGGTGGAACGTCAGGGCCCACCACCGTCTTCAGGGACAGAAAGAGATGCCAATAAAGAAGACTGAGCAGGAGCAGTTAGAGGCGGGGGAAGAGCCTGGAGTTGTGGGCCCAGAGGAAGAGATCACAGGAGTGAGTGCTGGCGTCATGTTCTTAGAGAGAGTTGGTCGTCTCCATACTTGAGGAGGCCCCCGTTTTACTCTGCCCGAGCAGCCCCGCTGGGCTTTCATTCTCTGGCCTGCCCCAGCCAGACCACAGTCCTCGCGATTCAAGTGACCGTGACGCCGTCTGTACCCTGCTAACTTAGAGGGGATTCCAGTGTTAAGGAATGGAGTAAAATATACATGTTCTAGTAAACTCTAACAGTGTTAAAAGATGGTAGGAAACGGGCTCTTAGAGGCTGGAACAGATGAGAGACGAGAGAATGAAGGAAAGGTCCTGGTTCTAGAAGGGACACAGCAGGAAACTAGCCGTGCAGAGGAGGGACTCCCCTCCTTCTGAGAGCAAGGGATGTGTGGGTGCAGACAGGTATGCTGCTACGAGGTTACTTTAGAATAGCTGGGTCTCGCGCGTCGGCTCTATGCATTCCCGGGGGAAATTTTGCTGGCCTGAGTACTGTTAAGGAATAACTAGGTCTGACAAACGCATAGTATCCTTGGAAATTAAAATCGGCAATAGTCCCATAACTAGGTTTGGGCATGTTTTCAATTTTTTTGAGAGTGTTATTAATATGACTAGATAATTGCTAACATTCTGTATAAAAATTGCTAACCAACAGTTGCTCAGTGTTGCAAGCAGAAGAGGCAGCAGGGGTCTAACGGGAGAGCCTCTATTTAAAACTGCTTCTCGGGGCGCCTGGGTGGCTCAGTCGGTTGAGCGTCCGACTTCGGCTCAGGTCATGATCTCACGGTCTGTGGGTTCGAGCCCGCGTCGGGCTCTGTGCTGACAGCTCAAGAGCCTGGAGCCTGCTTCGGATTCTGTGTCTCCCTCTCTCTCTCTGTCCCTCCCCCGCTCGTGCTCTGTCTCTCCCTGTCTTAAAAATATATAAACATTAAAAAAAAAATTAAAAAAAAAAAAAAACTGCTTCTCTACCGCCCCAGTGATTCTCTACCGATGCAGGTTGGGGGTGGGGGTGAGGTATATTCAGGGAAGAAGGGCAGTGACGGTTTTCTCAGGACTACTTCGATGCACGCCCCGTGTGTGAGCTTGGAGGTTACCAATTATATTTAGTATCAGAGCTCATTCAGTCACGTAACAAATATTTATTGAGACCTCCTATGCCAGGGACTATGCAGCGCTAGAGATACAGGAGGAAACAAACCAAGCATCTCCGCCGTTATGAGCTTCCATGATAACGGGGAAGACAGACAGTAAACGTCAGCATAATAATTATATATTATGTAGTATGTTGGGAAGTAACAGATGGCCATGGGAAATAAAAGTCGGGCACAGGAAGGGCGGTGGGGGAAGCGCTCAGGAGTGGAGATCATGGTTAGAGGTCTGGGGAGAGGGTGTGTGGGCAGAGAGGACAGCTGGAACGGATTCCCGAGGCGGAAGCATTCCTGATGCGATGAGGAGCAGCAGGAAGGCCAGTGTGGATGGAGTGCAGTAAACAGGGGAGGAAAGTAGGAGGTGAAGGCAGTGGAGGGAAGGTAAGAGTCTAGTGTTGGACCCGTTGAATTTGAGATGCCCGGTGGAAATTCAGGAGGAAATGTTGGGATTTGAGAGTCTAGAATTTGGGGAGAGAGCTGGACTGGAAATACCCATTTGAGAAGGAGGGGTTGGCATAGAGATGATATCTGAAGCCATGATGCTGGATGAAATCACTCAGGGAATGAATTTAGATAGAGAAGGGGGCCAAGAGCTGAGTGAGCCTTGTGGTGCCCAAGACAGTAAGAAGTCAAAAGGTCAGAAAGGAACCAGCAGAAGAGATAAAGAAGGAACAACCAGCAAAAGCACCGTCTGCACTTGGCATCAGCGAGGATGACAGAGTGACCAACTGTGTCAGATGCTACTGAGAGGTTAAGATGAAGACCGAGAGTCCACCATTGGGCTGAGCAAAGTGGAGGTCATTGGTCACACCGAACATAGCAGTTTATGTAGAGGAGTGGGGGCTAGAGCCTGACTGGAGGGGGCTGGGGAGAGAGGGGGATGAGATGAGTACAAAGAACGGGACGCTAGCTGGCCGAGGAAGAGGCGTCAAGTGAGGGTGTTAGAGGAAAGCTCGACCCTTAGGTGTCTATGCTGCTGGGAGTGCCCCGCGCAAGGAGGGGAGGAGGAGAGAGCTTCTGGAGCAGTGTGTATTTGCTTAGCTCTCCTCTCCTTCCCTGTCAGCCTCAGGTCTTGGTAGCTTTGCTTGCTCTCTGGGAAATTGTGAGCCCAGTTTTGGCAGGACAACTGTGAGCAACTTCATCTTCAGTTCCCTTGTGCTCACAGGTAGAGCAGGAACAGGCAGAAAGTCGCAGTCAGGTTGTGAGACCCCGGTGAACAGGGGTTTTGATAGCCGTAATTTTGAAAAGGCCTGCAATCTGTAAGATCCTGTTACGCCGAACAGTCCGGTTACCAGTCTGCACTTCTGATTTTTCTCCAGCTTTACTGAGGTATAATTGACAACATTGGCCACTTCCAAATTTGATAGAACGGGAATACCTCTCCCCTTTTTATTCAATTTAAAATCAAAGTTTGAACTAGCTTTTGTTCTCATTTTTTTATCCTGTTTATCATCTGGTAATAATTATTTTGTAAGTAAGACACTAATAATAGGCATGCGGTAACTGTTTGCTCTTCACAAGAGTCTACCATGTAGTGTAGTGGTACAACCCGTGTGTTGGAAACACGCAATTAGCCTGCATATGGTGAAAAGAATCTCTGTGCACCTCTCAGAATATTTGCCTCGTGTGAATGAAATTATATGTAAAACCCTTGACTTTAAGCAGAGAGCCGCCTTTGGAACCTCTCGCCCTTCTCTTGACATAGACCGCACATCTCCTGCAGCCTCTGCTCACCGCTTATTCAGATGTAATCTCTGGTCCCAAAGAGTATGTTTTTATGCTGATTCCGTTAGTATGTGTGAGGATAGAAGGAGAAAGAGTGATTGAAACGTCCAGCTTTTAAGATTCCCAATAGAGCAGACTCTTGACATCTTCTCAACCCAAACGCTCCATTAACTGGCACGAATGAATATTTAGCACAGATAGCTGTAAAGTGAGGCCCCTAGAGCGTAGCAGCTGTGTGTTTTGCAATATTTTAAATCTCAGTTGCCTATGTTCGAAGCATTAATAAATGTCAACCAGAGTATTTTAGTCTTGGATAAGGACTTACTGTTGTTATGATCCGAACCTGAATTTCCCACCCCTAAATCCTAAGGATGTCCTGTCCTGAATTATTTTCCTCTCCTCTAGGATAGCTTTCTCTCTTTAAGTTTATTTGTATTTATTTTGAGAAGGGGTAGGGGAGAGAGGGACAGAGAGAATCCCAAGCAGGCTGCGTGCTGTCAGTTTAGAGCCCGACACAGGGCTCGATCTCACGAACCACTGAGATCATGACCTAAGCCGAAATCAGGAGTCAGATTGACCGACTGAGCCACCCAAGAACCCGTCTATGGTAGCTTTCTAATCCTTGAAACCACAGCTGTGCTTTCTGATATCAGCTGTCTACTTGGTCATTTTACTAATAATAAATCCTGAGGTTTTCTTTTAACCCCCATGCATGAGCAGTAGCAGTCACTTCTGCACTTGTACCCAGACATTTAATAAGCAGACAGTAATAATAATGAATTTTCTTTCTCTTTTTAATTATTTAGCTCTGTAAGAAGCATCATTTTGGAATTAACAAACCAGAGAAGATTGTACCGTCTCCTGATGACTCCAAGTTTCTACTGAAGACCTTTACACATATTAAATCCAATGTGTCTGCTCCTAATAAAAAGAAAGTAAGAGTTTCATTGATGCGGGGCTTGGAATTCATCTTTGATTACTTTTAAATTGAAGGGTCATTTCCTTCCCAGGAAACTTGTTTTCAGACTGCTTGTCCCTTGCGTGGTTCTTGGAATTATTTTCACTTCCCTCCTAGGAAGTTGGGGCTCATCTCCATAACGCTGCACACTGAATTCCTGCAGTAATAGTAGCTTAATGTCTTACAGGTTAAGGAAAGTAAAGAAAAGGAGAAGTTGGAGAGGAGATTGCTTGAGGAGTTGCTGAAGATGTTCATGGACTCAGAATCCTTTTATTATAGCTTGACTTACGACCTCACCAACTCGGTGCAGAGGCAAAGCACTGGGGAGAGGGACCCCCGGCCCCTCTGGCAGAAGGTACTTCTCTCACGGCTCAGAGCAGGCTTTGCCCTCCAGAATGACTTTTGAACCGTTTTGACTTCTGTAAGAAAACTCCATGTTTCTGAACTGTTCATTCTCTACCTTTTCCAGGTTGATGACCGATTTTTCTGGAATAAGTATATGATACAAGATCTTACTAAGATTGGTGTGAGTACTTGTTTCTAAAATATCCTAAAGGTAGTCATAGTCGTTAAGCAACTTTTTAAAAATTGTATTCAGATGAATTCAAGATATCACTAAAATGGGGACAGCTGGGTGGCTCAGTCGGTAGAGCATGTGACTCTTGATCTCAGGGTGGTGAGTTTGAGCCCCACATTGGGCATGGAGTCTACTTAAAAAAATCTCACTCTAATGTTTTCCTCTCTGGAATGGTAATCATTTCGCTAGGACCGCCGAGGCATTGTTTTAAGACAGTTCCCAACTCTACTGCCTAGCCACAGGCCTAGCTGTTTAGCAGGTTCCCATGGGATAGGAGTAATTTAAGGCTCCGGAACTAATGTCCACAGAATTCCTAGGAGAGATTTTGTTTGCACCCATTGGAAATGCTGAAGCGTGCTTTTTCTTTAATGATGCCAGTCCCTTCCCCTTCCTGTTTCCTCATCCGGGGATTGGAGTAGACAGATCTCTGAGGACGTTCCAGTACTGCCAGTATTCGAATCAGGGAAGAGAGGGAATATGTTGAGATTATTGTATGAGGATCCTTCCAGTTTAATGATTATTCTATTCCTTCCCTCTGTCTCCTGTGTCAAAGAATTATACTTGTCCAAGGACCATTCATTCATTCATTCAGTCAACAAATATGTATGGAAGGCCTACTACGTGCCAGTTACTGTTTTGGACACACAGTGGGCAAATAGCTAAATGGGCAACATTATCTTTCCATTAACTTTTCAAAAATTTCAAGCCTTTTTTCTCCTTTCTATCTCTCCCCCTTGGCGGTGGTTATTATAAATGATTTTGACTTTAGCAGGGTCTACCACGAGATATCTATCATGCTTCTAATGAGAATGAGGCTTGAAAATGTTCTCACATCTTCTTAGGAGGCTGATCAAACTATGACCATTGAAACTCAGTGATGGGGAGAAAAATAAGGATGATGATAATGCATATTTTTTTCTGCTTGCTGACATACTGAGTTCTAATACGTTTTGCAGGGTTTTTGTCAGGCACTTCGAATTACCGTTTAAAACCGATAGCTTGCGGTAGAGGTGGCGTTTGGCTGCGTACATTTCTCTGTTCCTGTCAAGAGTTTTGCATTGTTGCTAGAACAAAAATACAAATAATGAGGATGGTGGTAAGAATAATGAATCCATATAGACCCTTCGTAATTTTCAATTCTGACCACCTTCCTAACATCCTGTCTGCTGTTCCATAAAACAAAACAAAGCTGTGAGACAGGTCCTGCCC
Organism: Paguma larvata; assembly: GCA_030068075.1. Classification (NCBI taxonomy): domain Eukaryota; kingdom Metazoa; phylum Chordata; class Mammalia; order Carnivora; family Viverridae; genus Paguma; species Paguma larvata. The sequence continues at coordinate 25,772,037 of CM057837.1, read as the reverse complement.
GGCTTATGTGATTATGGATAATGAGGTGGGTTTGAAGGTCATGCTGAGGTTAAGGCTGGATACAGTTGTGGAGATGCGGGAGAAAGAGAGAGGACAACGCCCGGGAGCACTTCCTACCCTTCGCTCTCCCTGCAGACAGTCAGCTGGGAAATTGGAGTATTCTTAGCCTCAAAGGCCCAGAAGGGGAAGTGTCTAACTGTAATTACTACTCTCCTAATTATGTTGGGTGACTTTGTAAAATAAGGTATTTATGGAAAGGATTTTTTTTCTTTCTTTTCTTTTTTTGGTTCATTTACGACATGGATTTTAGTTTGGCAAGGCAAGTTTTTTCTAAACTAGAAAATAAAGTTGGACCTCTGCGCTTTGTAGCGAGGGGATCAGAGTTGGTCGTATGTTATGAAAGCCTTGATACAATGGGGAGTTAAAAACCAGCTGATAAGTGTTTTGTTTTTTTTTTCTGTACCAATGGGAATCATCATAGTAGCTATGTTTGTTAAATCCTTACAATAAGGCAGGTACTATGCCGGACACTTCTTACAGTTTACTCGTTCACTCAGCCTAATGAGCTAATAGTTTTTCCTGTTTCTCAAACCAGGATGTTGCGGCACGGTGAGGTTAAGTGATTCATCAGAGTGAGTTTGTAAGTGGTGGAGCTTGGATTCGTTACCCAGTCAGTGTGGCTTCTGTGCGGTGGGTCCTCTCAGGCAGCTCTTATTTATTTATTTATTTATTTATTTATTTATTTATTTATTTATTTAGTAAGTAAGTAAGTAAGTAATCTCTACACCCGATGTGGGGCTCAAACTCACAACCCCGAGATCAAGAGTCGCATGCTGTATCTGCTCTATCGACTGGGCCAGCCAGGCACCCCTCAGGTGGCTCTTTTTGAAGACTCACCATGGAGAAAAAGGCTCTCCCCTTTGTCTTCCTCCCTCTTTCTCTCCCTCCTCCTGCCGTTCTCCAATAAGCAGAAAACACGGTTAAAAAATAGATTTCCGCTTCTAGTAAACTGACAAACATGTGCTAGCTTCTTTGGGTTTAAGGAAGCAGCAGGGCCGTACAGAATAGAAACAACATGATGTCCGTATTGTTTTCAGACACCAGATGTGGACTTTTGGATTCTCCCCATTATCCAAGGTTTCGTGCAGATTGAAGAACTCGTGGTTAATTATAATGAATCATCTGATGATGAGAAAAGCAGCCCAGAGACCCCCCCTCAGGAGTCCACCTGCGTAGATGACATTCACCCACGATTTCTAGTGGCTCTCATTTCACGCCGCAGTAGGCACAGAGCAGGTGAGTAGAAGGGCTGAAATCATGTGCAAGTTAAATTCAGACAGGAATGGAAAAGCTGCAGATGTGTTGAAATGCTAATGACAATAATGGCTTTGGAAGCATAATTGGCTTCAAAGTGCTCAGTGACTCTAAATAGTGTGATGTAATTGGAGACCAATTTTTGGAGGGAGGTGAATGGGGGAGAGTTAACAAAAGCAGAAAGAAAAGGAGGTATATATATGGAGAAGAGAAGAAAGTCACTTGGGATATGCTTCTAAATACCATTGTTCCCACTGACAGCCTGTATCACGGTAATAAATCCTTCCTGAGTGCTAGCACCCTTGGGAAAACCCTTCCCTTTCAGTTCACAGAAAGTAGCTTCGCTTCAACTTTTAAAAACAATGATGCATACGGTTATGAGTTCGGGGGAAGTTGATGCTGTTCTGCCTGGAAGTTGCACATTAGATCCTTAAAGCTATCCTGGGAGATGGGTTTGGTTAAGAAGCATAGCTAATCAGGGGAGCCTGGGTGGCTCAGTCGGTTAAGCGTCCAGCTTCGGCTCAGGTCATGATCTCACGGTTTGTGGGTTCAAGCCCCACATGGGGCTCTGTGCTGACAGCTTGGGGCCTGGAACCTGCTTTGGATTCTGTGTTTCCCTCTGTCTCTTTCTCTGCCCCTCCCCTGCTCGCGCTCTGTGTCCCTCTCAAAAATAAACATTAAAAAAAAAATGGAAAAAAAGATACCTAATCAGACTAACTTTTTTTTAATGTTTTCTGTTTTAATTTTCTTTTAGGAATGCGTTACAAACGAAGAGGCGTAGATAAAAATGGAAATGTTGCCAATTATGTGGAAACTGAGCAGTTAATTCATGTTCATAATCATACTCTGTCGTTTATTCAGACACGGGGCTCTGTGCCTGTCTTTTGGAGCCAGGTTGGGTATCGATACAATCCGCGACCCCGGCTGGACAAGAGTAAGCATGTCCATTACTTAGTTTGCAATGATGATTTGAGAGCATATTTTTTTTAAATATTAGGCACTTTATAGGTTTGGATTTGCTTGGCCAGATACTAAAACAATAATCCATTTGGTGAGATTTAATAGAAATCTCGCAATTGCAAGAGTAATAACAATGGTTGTTGACAATTTAAGTAAGTTGTTTAACAATAAAAAAAAAATGCCCTAACAGTAGAGTAAAACATAGCTTATTTCACAGATTTTTAATTGTTGTTTCTTTGGAGAATACCTTATGAAATATTTACTTTTGGAAAAGGGTCAATGTAGCCAATATTAATAGAAGCAGGAACTATGTCCAGATGGCATCTACAAAAAATAGATAAGATGCCTTTACTCAAGTGTCTTGCTGTGTAAGATTTGTTGTTGTTTTAACTATTGAAGATTTAATTTCTTCCAGTATTGTAACTGTAGCGCTGGCGCTGGCTAAGTCATGTCAATCTAATCAGATGACTTAGGTTGGTTTTAAAACTTGTTTACAGAATATTTTCCCCTCAGAACTCAATATATATTTATAAAAATCCAGTAAACCTTCAGTGTATAATATTCAAATTTTTAGAGGAGTTTTTATTCTCTTGTTGCAAAGTGCATGGAACCCTTTCTGACGGTAGGCTGGACGCATGAACAGTAAAGGTCCTGATGACACAGAGCGCCTTTTCATCCAGTGTGGTCTGGTGCAGTCTAACTGGGGAAAAAAAGGAATCTGAGCTCTTTGGCTTAGCATTCTGTTTTAAAATACTGATTTTAGACCATCTTAGTTACATTTGGTTGCCAAGAAATTGTTGAAAAGTAAGAGTAAGGGTGGACTAGACACTAATTTCTGTCTCGAACATCGGAAGGAAAAATAGATTTTGTATCACTTCTTTGTAGGTGAAAAGGACACTGTTGCCTATTTCTGTGCCCATTTCGAAGAACAACTGAAAATTTACAAAAAACAGGTGGGCTTTGATCTGTATTAATAAAATGTTCCTTCGTATTCAGCCATGATTATGTATCTGTTTCTTTAAATTTCATGCAAATGACAGTGTACTGTTTGTAGTTAAACAAAATGGCTTCTTGTCCAAAAAAACTGGCATCTTGCCATGAAGTTGAAGAAGACATAAGCTAAGAGTATTTCTAATATTCTCTAGGAAGAATTATCATTGAATCAGCTACTTCAGACTGTTTTTAGATGAGAGATTAGTCTACCATCATTAATTATTATAGTCTATTATCTAGAGTAAGGAGAGAAAGGCATCTCTCAGTACCACCTGTAGATAACAGTTTGATGTGGATCTTTCAGTATCTTTTTTCTCTTTTGTCACCTTTCTTATGTATTCATACATAGGAGAGTGAGCATATACACTAAAATCAAGTGAAAACTATTAAGTGAGGTTACAGGTTCAGTAAGATGGCCAGATTTCAGATACAGGATTTGTATAGAATAACCGTAAGTCTGATCCATTAGCAATGATCAGTCTGAATGTGTAACACTGTAGGATCCACTTGTCTAACACAACAAAAATAAAAAAGGAAGAAATAACCTAAAACCTAATAAACATACAAAAAAAAAAAAAGATAGCTTGTGTATGGGGGCAGGAGATGGGAGGAAGAATTGCTAAAGAACACACACAAAAAAACCTGAATAAATGGAGACAAAATACCATGTTCCTGGAAGGAAGGACTAATATTGAATAGATTTCAGTTCTTCCAAAATTAATATATAACGTTCGTGCAGTCCCACAGAAAATCTGAGCAAGAAAATAAAAAGCAAACCCTCACGACCACCTGGGCGGCTCAGTTGAGTGTCAGTATTCAGCTCAGGTCGTGATCTCGCGGTTCATGAGTTTGAGCCTCTTGTCGGACTCACTGCCGTCAGTACATAACCCGCATCGGATCCGCTGTCGTACTGTCTCTCTGTCCCTTCCCTGCTCATGCTCTCTCCTTCAAAAATAAATAAACCTTAAAAAAAAAAAACCTTCAGAATGAAAAAATTACAAAGTTCGACAGTAAGAGATAAAGGCAGGTAATTGGGGGAAATGAGAACTCTCACACATTGCTAGCGGAAACATAAGCTGGTATAGCTATTTCCAATGGTATTATCAGTCAAAATAAACTATGCTTATACTGTTAGTCCAGTAGTTTTGATTTTTGATATCTATCCTACATATTATATATAGAAATTATTCCCAGGTGGATATGGATCTGAATGGAAAAAGTTAAACCATAAACATTTCGAGGGAAAATATAAAAGGTCTTTTTTTTTTTTTTTTTTTTAAAGACCCAAGGCCTTAGCCCAGCCTCACCTCGGCACCCCTAGAACATCTTTTTGATCTTTGGTCTTAATCAGGACTCAAAAACCATTAACCAATAATGAAAAATATTGATACATTTGACTTTACTAAATTTTTAATTTTTAATTTTATCATTTATTTAAACTTTATTAAAATTGAATAAGACTTAAATCACCAACCATAGTGAAAAAAATAATTTAGAGTTTATTAAGATAAAGAACTTCTGTTTACTGAAAGGCACCACTAAGAGAATGGAAAAGCAATTCACAAGGTAGGAGAAGATATTTAAGATTTTTTAATATATATACAGGACAAAAGACTCCTATATAGAGTTGCTAAAACATACACACACATACACAAAAAAAAAAAAACTCTTAAAAATGCTAAAAATAGATGTATAACCTAAAAGAAAAGGAGACAAAAGACTTAAGCAGATGTTCATGAAAAAGTGTATTTAACAGGCCAATAAACATATGAAAAGGTGTTAAACTTCACTTACCATCAGGGAATGCAAACTAAAACCTAACTTACACGCCACAATAACTAAAATAAAACAATCATATATTCCAAGTTTCGTTAGGGATGTGGAACAAGTGGGTCTCTAATAGAAAACAATTTTTAAATGTACCCGAAACACGTATTCAATCCAGGAGGCACGTACGAGAGCATTTCTTGCAGCATTAAAGTAACCCGACTTTTCAACAGGACGTCAGTGGATAAATAAAGTGTGGCACATTTAAAGTCTTGACTACAGATGCTTAAAAGCGATGAGGCAGCTCTGTGTGTACTAGCATGGAAAGAGCTGAAGAACATACAGAGCGAGAAAAGACTGTAACCGCATAGGGTGTGTTGCCATTTCAAACCCACCGAACAAAACTGTGTCGTTTATGTACATGTAGTTCTTTTCCACATATATGTTCTCACACGCATGCGGGTTGCTATGTAGGCATACCTTTATATGGGCTGAAAGGACACACACCGACTGGTAACCGGTGCACCCTCAGGGAGGGTGCGGGTCTGGGTTGTGGTGAGGAAGGATTTGACCTTTATCTGTGTTTGAATTTTTTACAGTGTGAATAAGTTCGTGTATCAGCAATATGTGCAATTATAACAGCATTACAGAAAATAAACCACAATTTATTCGTTTTTTTTTTTTAAGTTTGTTTATTTTTGAGATAATATGAGATCGTGACCTGAGGCAAAGTCGGATGCTTAACCGACTGAGCCACCCGGGTGCCCCGAACCACAATTTAAATGTAACAACTAGGGGTACCTTGGCTGGGTCAGCTGGCAAGTGTGCAACTCTTGATCTCAGGATCTCGGGTTTGAGTCCCGCGTCGGCCTCTGCTGACAGCTCAGAGCCTGGAGACTCCTTCAAATTCTGTGTCTCCCTCTCTCTCTGACCCTCCCCGACTTGTGCTTGGTCTCTGTCTTAAAAATAAATAAACATTAAAAAAAATAAATTTGTTTAAAAAAAGAAGAATTTTAATGATATCGAAGTGTGTAAAGGAAGCAGAATAACCTCCTTACCACCCTCATCCCTGTTCTGTATGGACTTTTAAAGCCTGTTTGTACACATGGTAGCGGCGTGCATACGGAGCAGACACCTTCTCCTGTCTGACAGTACCCCAGTTATGTTCCCTTGTCCACCCGCGTCTCCTGGGTAATTGCTCCCTGGGAGGTGGGCCCACGGTCAGTCTGACTCAGTCAGGGTGGCACCACTGTTCCTGTTGCCAGCGATTGGTGTAGGCATTGGCCTGTGTGTGTTCATTGGCAGTTTGGCCAGTGAGGTATGATGTGAGGGAAGTCTGCCGGGAAGCTTCTGGGAAAGATTGCCTGCTCTAATAAATAAGCAGAGATCCAGGACCCAACGGTCCCTCTGTGGTTGTTGTGTCTGGGTGCGACGTACTGCTGCAGCTATGGCACAACCATGAATGAACTAGCCAGAGGGCTGACCAGTGTGTCGAGGATGGCAGAACAAAAAGATGGAAAGAATTGGTATTGGTGCCAGTGAGTGAAGCAATTCGGGAACCATGCAACTTCCAGACTTCTTGTTCTGCAACCCGAGTCAGTGATTCGTCCTTTGCAGCAAAAGCCCATCTTGCATATTTACACGTTTAAAGTTAAGTCAGAGGAGGGCTGTACCACGTGTGCTGTTCTGCAGCTGTTCTCACTTAGTGTTCCATGGCTGTTGTTTAACCGTTTGTCTGTTGGTGGACCCTTAGGGTCTAGTTTTTGCTCTTGTAAAAAAAATTCCAGAAAACAACTTCTAGGCACTTTGGGACATGTATGTGCTTTACAGAACAAATTTCTAGAAGTAGAATGGCTGGATCAAACAGTATGCATTTAAACTTGAGACCTCGCACTCTGTTGTTCCCCAGAAGATCCCAACAGTTTACACTCTCAGCAGCCGTGGGAGCCAGTGCCCATCTCCCTATTATATTCACTGATGTTGACTACATTTAGGATTCAGTTTCTGCCTCTGTAAAGATGAAAACTAGTTTTCTGTTTTAAAATTAGTATTTCTTTGGTTTTTAAAGAACTTTTATCTAAATTCCATTTAGTTAACATACAGTGTAATATTAGTGTCAGGTGTACAATATGGCGATTCAGCTCTTCCATACAATACCAGGTGCTATCACAAGTGTCCTCCTCAGTCCCCATCACCTGTTTCACCCATCCCTCCACCCATCTCGCCTCCGGTGGCTACCGGTTTGTTTTCTACAGTTGAGAGTCTGTTTCTTGGTTTGCCTCTCTCTCTTTGATAATTAACAAAGTTGTAGCTTCATGTTTATCGGCTATTTGTATATTTTCTCTTGTGAATTTCCTTTGTATTGTGAACTTACTCTTTTTCTTACTGAATTCATAGCAGTCTTACCTAGTATCGATTTAATGTTACAAGTCTGTTTCCCCACGTAGTCTTTTGTTTCTTTTTGTTTTGTTGTTTTACCTTTGCTTGCTTGTATTGTCATTGGGTAAAGAGGTTTTAAATTTTTGTCACATTTGTCCATCTTTTTCTTCATGCACTCTGGTTCTTATCTTATGCTTAGAAAGTTATGTTCTGTCCTACAGTTATGGAAACATAACCCCAAATATTCTTCTAGCTTTTATAACTTTATTTAAGGTCATTAATGCATCTTATAATTTGTGTATAAGGAGATGTAGAGAGCTAAAATAAGTTTTCCCCCACTATATAGGGAATTATCCCACTACCATTTATAGAATTTTCCTTATTTCTCCCAGAATGATATTGTTATATTTTAGATTCCTCAATGTGCACGGGTCTGTCTCTAGGCTGGCTGTCCTGTTCTGTGGGTCATTCATCTGTTTCTGCACGAGTACTTCTGTCTTAATTGCTATAGATTTAGAGTATATTTTGCTCTCCAATAGGACAAGTCCTTCTTTATTATTAGTCTACAAAACTTTTCCCATTATTTACCCTTTCAGATGAACTTCAGGATTAACTTGTCAAGTCCATAGTAAGATTCTGATCAAATTTTGATTGGGAGTGTTGAGTGTTTAATCTGGGGAGACTCGACATCCTTACACTTTTGAATCTCACTGTCTAGCACGATAGTGTGTCTTTCCATTTATTCAGGTTTTCTTTTATGTATTTAAGCAAAGTTTCATAGTGCCCATATGTAGGACTTATATATCTCTTTAAAACTTGTAACTATTTTTAGTATTTGCTGTTACAAAGGACCTTGTCTATTATTTTTATTATAACCAATTTATTCTAATTGGTTATTGCAGGTACATAATACATGAAAAACCTGTTAATGCTATTGATGTAAGTGGTTTTCAGAAACCTAAATGTAACAAGTAAAAATATAATTTTATAGGGAAAAAAAGGGATGCCTGAGTGGATAAATTTCTAAGTACGGCTATACAATATTTCTAAAACATAATTTCAAATAAACTGATTAAAAAACCACATTGAATGTAGCATCTGAGTAACTGAATTTGTTTCCCCTTAACTTGCACAGGTTATCATTAACTTGGTGGACCAGGCAGGCAGGGAGAAAATTATCGGCGACGCTTACCTGAAGCAAGTGTTACTCTTCAACAGCTCACACCTCACTTACGTCTCATTTGACTTCCATGAGCACTGGTAAGAGGGCTTCCTGGCAGGAGTTTCGATGAGTTCCAGTGTTTGCGGTACACGCTGCCACAGCAAACCCGAGCTCTCCTCGTCCTAATGGGAAGAAAACTCTCTCCTTCTCGTTGTTACTTAGTTTTAATTTTCATCTGAGCTTTATTTTGGCTAAAAATTTAATTGTTCCTGAAATATTTTGTCTTTCCCGAAACAACGTGGCAATGGAGAGTTCTGTTTTTCCTTTTATCGCTCGAAGAACTTCTGGAGCTTTTCCTATCTGCTTGAGTCCAAGCCTAGCAGAAGTAATCGCGTCCCCGTACTTAAAACTCATTCTGCTGGCTCACCTTTGTTCTCTGTTAGTGATACTTCTTTCTCTATGGATCGGCTTCACTGGAGTTTGCTCTGGAACAGCAACCATCAGTGGACTGTGTTGATGGTAATTTTAACCTGGGTGTGCTCTGAACGCCAGGTTCTTTTGTCCTAATCCTGGCTCTCATGTGGGTTCGTTTACCTACGTATTGAAAATTTGGTGGGGAAAGAAGCTTCTGATAGCTGTGATATGTTTCAATGTATTCTTCAGTATATTTTCTCTCACAATGCAGATTAATTATAAACATGTATCTAATTGCCTATATAATTTATAGTAGTGTTCCCCTCACGGACTTACAGCAGTAATTTTCTTTAATCTTTCCAAGCTACTTTAAAGACTGTATCTTAAGCTTAAACACCTGTTATTAGGTTTAACCTATTATTAAACATTTTTTTTTCTTTCGGCATGTATTTTAGCCGAGGAATGAAGTTTGAGAATGTTCAAACACTAACGGATGCCATTTATGACATTATTCTTGACATGAAGTGGTGTTGGTAGGTATCTCCTAAGAAGTCAATTTGACCTAGTCTTGGTCTGTGAAATCAGATGTATTTGTCTGGTACTGCTAAGCACTAACCTAATAGCAGAAAGCATACTTGTTTTTCTTATTTTGCTTCCCAATTCCTAGTCTCCTTTTCGACAGAGTGTCAGTCACTAGGCAGTGTTAGCTTTGAAAAGGGAAAAGGTGTCAGGTGGTCAGGCAAGATGAAGTGAAATGCTCTATGACTGTTCTTTAATTCATCTAATGCTCCATTTCCTCTTGCTCTCCATTTCCTCTTGCTCTCCATTTCCTCTTGCTCTCCATTTCCTCTTGCTCTCCATTTCCTCTTCCTCTCCATTTCTTCTTCCTCTTCATTTCCTTTTCTTCTCACCATCCCTAACGTGGGAAGGAAGGCTTCGAGGTACTTGGTCTCAGTTTGGAGGCATTTCAAAATTAGAAGGAAGATGATTCTCAGACTGCAGGAGGGAGGTGTAGGAAGAAGAAATTGGCTTAAATGATAGGAAAGAACATTCGATTACTTTAAGGCCAGAGGTGGACAGAGAAATTAGATGCACAAGGATTGCTGCATGACTCCTCACTGAGCGGTAAAGTGACTTTGTTCAAGCTACGTGCATTTAGACGTATTTCTGCTTGGAGTCAAAAAGGAGGGACAGGATGGTGTTTTAAAGTGGCTTCTGGCTTTAATATATATTTGTATGTTTATATATATTACATATATATAATGTATATATATAGTATATATATTATATATTATAAATATACATTTATATATGTATGTATTCATATATTTACATTTAAATATCATAATTTGGGGTTGTGTTAGCCCTGCCTAGTAGTTGTGAAACTTGGGGCAAGTCACTGCACCTCAGTTTTGTTTTCGCTTGTTCCCCAAGTAGGAGTAATCACGTCTGTCTTACCAAGTTACTGTGTAAATTAACAACAGTATGTACAAAGTACTCAGTAATGCCAATCACTTAATGATATGCCAAACAGATGGATAACCAGTGCTATTGTTATTGTTCTGCTCTAAAGAATTGCGGCTTTTGAAAAACTTGCTAAAGTATTTTATGTTGTAAATAATCGCATACTATTTTTGAAAAGGGTCGATCAAGCTGGAGTAATATGTAAACAAGAAGGGATTTTTCGGGTCAATTGCATGGACTGCCTGGATCGCACCAACGTGGTGCAAGCCGCCATCGCACGAGTGGTCATGGAGCAGCAGGTAATTGGGGGTCCCTCGGATTGTAAGTATTCATTCCTAGCTTTTTTTCCCCACATGTAACCGAGTAACTAAAATCTTTGTTCTGTAGACCATTTACAGCCTCCGAACAACTTTGTTGCATTAAACCTGCAGAGTACAACCTTTGCTAGAAATAAGTGGAATTAAGGGGCATTTTCCTAAGTACTCAATTCAGAAATGCCAGGCCCCGCATTTCAGCACTGATTAGGTGGCACAGTGTGGTCATACGCCTTCTTCCGCTCAGCGCCAAACCCGGCCTTGTACATGTCGGGCTGAGAGTTTGCCGCACTTTCTGCTCAGCCCGAGCTCCGTGTCCGGCTCTGCCAGTAGGAGGCGCCAGAGGAACACCAGGAGGCTGGAGGAGGAAGGAACAAGCTTCTCCACCGTGTTATGGTCCTGTTAGCGCCCTCTCCGCAGCCATTGGCTCCTTTGGCACCACAGAACCAGCCTCTACCCTCCGCGCCCCAGTTGGTGGCGGCTGCTTTGTGCAGTCCTTATTTCTGTTACTCAGCGTCCTTCTTTAGATTTTTTTTTTATTTTTTTTTAATGTTTATTTATTCTCGAGAGAGAGGGGGACAGAGCAGGAGTGGGGGAGGGGCAGAGAGAGAGGGAGACACAGAACCCAAAGCAGGCTCCAGGCTCTGCACCGTCAGCACAGAGCCCGACGCAGGGCTCGAACTCACGAACTGTGAAATCATGACCCGACCCAAAGTCAGATGCTTAACCAACTGACTGAACCACCCAGGCGCCCCTTGATTTTTGAACCCTGCAACACCTGAGTAGCTGGGCTTTTTTGATAGAAACTAGTGACTGTTTTTTTTTTTTTTTTTTTTTTTTTTGAGATTGTGAGTCTGTTCCTTCTAACATTACACTGAAGCCACCAGATTTTGAGTCCAATTGCTGGCTCTGCCACGTATGAGGTGTTGACCTCATGCAAAGAACTCAGCTTCTCGAAACTTCTGGCTCCTCTTCCTTAAAATGGACGTAATAAGAGTATTGATTGCGTAGGGTCGTTATGAGGAGGAAAGGAAGTAATTTATATAAAGAAACTCTTTGAGCTCCAGCGCAGAGTTCACATGTATTGGGCACGTATTGCTCTGTCACCGTTAATGTTATTGTTTCAGCAGGCTTTTTTGATAGTTTCACTTCATAGGTAAATTAAAAACAAAGACAAAATATAATAAGAGCCTACACATTAAAAATTACACCAGAACAGTATAAATATTTCATCCTATTTATTCATGTGTAATAATTCATAAAACTCTCTCTCTATTGCGCTTTAGTTTGAAAAGTCTGAAAACACCATTACTCTTATTTAAGGGTCCTAAACTGTTTATGAGCAGGCTTCCTTTTCCCGCAGTGTGTATTTCATGCTGTGGGTCCCTGGCTTCCATGTAGCTAATCCACCAATGTGTTGATTTTAGCTGAAAAAATTAGGCGTGATGCCCCCGGAACAGCCGCTACCCGTGAAGTGCAATCGGATCTATCAGATAATGTGGGCCAACAACGGGGACTCCATTAGCAGACAGTACGCCGGGACAGCCGCTCTGAAGGTAAGAAGCGCCGCAGGCTTTTGTGGGTCGTTCCGGGGGACACGGCATGTGGTTGAAAATCGACTCGGCTTTTCAGAGAGAGCTATGCGGGCTACGGATGGTCGTTTATGGAGCTGACTCCTTTCTGGAATGTTGAGCTAAGGCGGGGATCACACATTCACATCCTGCCGCGGCCAGGTCATGTGACCACCCATTAGATTAAAGGGGGACACGGGTATGGCCCTAAAGAAGAGCATGCATATCTAGTCTCAAGAGGGGCTTCCTCTTGGGGACAGAGGCCCGGGGTTGCTAGACCTTCCAGTTTTTCACGGGAGCTTGGAAATGTGGAATTTCACACGAAATAGTTGGTTTTTAAAACTTTATACAGATACAACATGTCTGTTGACAGGATTCAGTCCCTATTATGTGATTGACCTCCACTGAATTTGAATCCCCCAACCCAGCCTCTTACTAGCTCTGCAACCTTGGGCAAGTCACTTAACCCCTCTCTGTCTGTCTCTTCAAAACAGGATAATAGTAGGCACACTTCAAAAGATTGTCATGAGTGGGGCGCCTGGGTGGCTCAGTTGGTTGAGCCCCGACTTCGGCTCAGGTCATGATCTTGCTCTAGTCATGATCTCGCAGTCCATGGGTTTGAGCCCAGTGTCAGGCTTTGTGCCAATGGCTCAGAGCCAGGAGCCTGCTTCAAATTCTGTGTCTCCCTCTCTCTCTGCCCCTCCCCCACTCATGCTCTGTCTCAAAAATAAACTAAACATTAAAAAAAAAAAGATTGTCATGGGATTATACGCGTTGATGCATGTGGGGGCCGTTCCCTGGCACATAGTAAATGCTGAAGAAATGTTTTATCTTCTTTTCAAAACAATATGTGGGGGCGCCTGGGTGGCTCAGTCGGTTAAGCACCGACTTCGGTTCAGGTCATGATCTCATGGTTTGTGAGTTTGAGCCCTGCATGGGGCTCTGTGCTGACAGCTCGGGGCCTGAAGCCTGCTTTGGATTCTGTGTCTCCCTCTTTCTCTGCCCCTCCCCTGCTCACACTGTCAAAAGTAAATAAACATTAAAAAAAAAAAACCAAAACGATATGGTACAGGCATAAAAACACACTTAGACCAGTGGAATAGAACCGAGAGCTCAGAACACCTGAGAAATAAACCCACACATAGATAGTCAACTAATATTTGACAAGGGAATCGAGAATACCCAATAAGGAGGCGCCTGGATGGCCTAGTCTGTTAAACATCTGACTCTTGATTTCAGCTCATGTCGGATTGAGCCCCACATCAGGCTCTGAGCTGAGTGTAGAGCCTGCTTGAGATTCTCCCTCCCTCCCTCCCTCTCTCTCTCTCTCTCTCTCTCTCTCTCTATCTCCCTCCTTACCTCCCTCCCCCCTCTCAAAATAAATAACATTTAAAAAGAAGAAAAGACTTTCCAATAGGGAAAGGATAGTCTCTTCAACAAATAGTGCTGGACAAACCAGGTGTTCACAATGTAAAAGAATTAAGTTGGACCCCTATGTTGCACCACTCACAAAAATTAACCCTGAAATGTATTAAAGACTTAAATGTAAGACCTGAAATTTTACAGGCAGTTTGCTCCTACAAGAAAACACAGGGGAAAGCTCTGAGACATGGCCTTGGCAGCGATTATTTGGGTGTGACACCAAAAGCAAGTGAGAAGAGTGAAAATAAGCAAGTGGGACTGCATCAAATGACACAGCTGCAGCCCGGCAAAAGAAACAGCTAACAGAACGAAAGGACAGCCTTCAGAATGGGAGAAAATATTTACAAACCATACGCCTGATAAGGGGCTAATGTCCAAAATGTGTAAGGAACTCCTGTAGCTCAGTTGCAAAAAAACCAAATAATCTGACTGAAAAAATGGGCAAAAGACCCGAACATTTTTTCAGATAAGACCTACAAATGGCCCAGAGGTATATGAAAAGGTGCTCAACCTCTGATAATCAGTAATTATCAGAGAAATGCCAGTCCAAACTACAATAAGATAACCACCTCATACCTGTTAGATGGCTGTCATCAAAGACGAGATAACAAGTCTTGGCAAAGATGTGGAAAAATAGACCTTGTCAGTGGGAATGTGAAGTGGAATGGCCCTATGATCTAGCAATCCCATTTTGGGGTATATATGGAAATGAAATCAGAGTCTCAAAGACATAGCTGCCCTCCCATGTTCATTGCAGCATGATTTACAATAGCCAAGACATGAAAACGCCGACCTCGGTGTCCGGTGGCGGATGAATGTGGACTGAGGGACCGGGGTGTGCGTGTGATGGAGTGTTATTCAGCCCTAGAAAAGAAGGGCCTGTTGCCTTCGCAACAGCGTGGGTGAACCTGCAGGGCATCGTGTTCTGAAGTAAGCTAGACAGACAGACAAATCCCACCTGATCTCTCATATGTGTAGAATCTAAAAAAGTCAACTCAGAAGCAAGAGTTGATTGCTTCTGAGAGGAGAAGCAATCAAGGGAAGGGCAAAATGGAGAGATGTTGGTCAAAGCATACAAACTTCCAGTTACAAGAGGGGCAAGTTCTGGGGATCTCCTGTGCAGCACGGCGACCGTAGTTAAACATACTGTGTTGCATCCTTGAAATTTGCTAAGAGAGGAGATCTTAAATGTTCTCACCACACACACTCTCCCTCCTCCCCCTCCCCCCTCCCCCTCTCCATGAGGTGATAGATATGTTAACTAGCCTTAATGTAATCATTTCACAATATATACATAGATCGAATCATCACATTGTACACCCTGAGCTCACACAGTGCGACCATCAGCATCTTGCCAATTATACCTCAATAAAGCTGGGAGGAAAAGGAGAAATACTTTCTTTTTTCCTTGATATTAAACTTCTTTGGACTCAGCATTTATGTCTTTCTCTTCTGTAATAGATTCTTATTGCTAAATATTCCCTATGAACAACTTCACTAATTAGCAATATGTTCTTCCTAAGTCATCAGTGTTAGGACAAGGCCTGTTTTTGAAATCGCCTTGGATAGAAATAGTAAGGTTGCGATGGGGAAAAAAAAGAAGACACTGCTTTCCTTTTGCCTTACGTTTAAGTCCCTGCCCTCCAGGGCCTCGCTCTGACACCTCTGTCGTGAAAAGCAAGAGCAACAAAATAATTTAACCTTCACTAGATCATTCTACAGAGATTGTAACGGTCAGCAAGACACAGAAAAATACAGAAATCTCTGCTCTTTCTCTCTGGACACACACATCCACATACGGCAGTTATACACCATTGTAATAAACTCTAGGTCTAGGGAACGGTCCACATTTTCCCACATCAGAAATTTGCAATTTTTGAGTATTCTACCAGGTTGAGGCTTGAAAATCTTTTTGTTTGTTATGTAGTAAGTTCTGACCTGTAAATTCTAGAAATTCTCCAGATTCCCAAGACTGGATTTAGTTTAAAGCACCATCTAACCGAAGCCTGAAGGCCACAAATAGCATTTTAATTACTTGATGTGCGTGTGTCAGAGCCAAAGATCAGTAGGTGTTTTAATTTAACTGGATTATTTAGAAATTACAGCAGCCTATAGAATTTCGGTTTTGTATTAAAAGCCCACATTGACTTTGGGAACATCCTAGGGTTTGAATCAATTGTCTGAATAATTTTTTCCTCAACAGGGTGACTTTACAAGGACAGGAGAGAGGAAGTTAGCCGGAGTAATGAGAGATGGTGTTAACTCGGCGAATCGGTATTACCTGAATCGATTTAAGGATGCTTATAGGCAAGCTGTTATAGGTAAGGAACACGAACGCCTTTCTTTCTTTAAAATTTGTTATTCCTCAGTGACTAGTATTTTGCAGAAACCAACTTCATTAACACAGCGCATGTTTTATAATATACTTGTGTTTCTATATCGAGCATCTTACCCAAGAAATCAAGTTCAAATTTTTACAAGACCAGACTTTGACAGATTTTTTAGGCTGAAGCACAAAAGCAACCACTCATCTCCATGTGTATTTGTCAGTTTGCTATTCCTGTACCAGGAGGCAGAGTTGAGGTTCCCGGAGTATGGAATACAGTACCCTAAAACTTCATCAACTGAAAACTCCATGTTCTATGAGGGATGTGATGAGATGTCTTTCTTGCCCTGTATGACATTTGTCACATGTCCTTGCTGCAGACAACACCCCATCCTTTCCTATAAGCATGAATGAACATGATATTAGGGTGTCATATTTAGAGATTATCCTCACCAATTCTTATCACTATTCAGAAGAGGAAACGGAGGGTAGATTACCTGGTGGAATTCATGCATTGGCCT
The DNA here is from genome assembly GCA_030068075.1 of Paguma larvata. NCBI lineage: Eukaryota > Metazoa > Chordata > Mammalia > Carnivora > Viverridae > Paguma > Paguma larvata. The sequence continues at coordinate 25,755,430 of CM057837.1, read as the reverse complement.
GTTTTTAATTTTCATGAAAGTATTGCTTTATAGGATTAAAGTCAATGTAGAACGTTCTGGGTTAAAACCAAAGTAACAACCTGTCCTGTGGTCCCTGAGAAAATTTTTTTTTTTTTTTTTTTTAGTTTATTTAGTTTGAGAGAAAGAGTGCATGCTTTAGAGCAGGGGAGGGGCAGAGAGAGAGGAAGAGAGAGACTCTCAAGCAGGCTCTGCCTTGTCAGCGCAGATCCAGACATGGGGCTCGATCCCACGAACTGTGAGATCATGACCTGAGGTGAAATCAAGAGCCCGATGCCGAGCCAATTGAGCCACCCAGGCGTCCCTCTGAGAATATTTTTAAAATCCTATTGTTTACTCTGATTATTTGTCATACATGAAATAGTAGGGCCTATATACAGGCCAGTTAGAAATTCGAGAAGTCTGGTAGAAAGAAGTTTGGTTTTTGCCACAGGTAGCGTGTGTGTTGACTGGAGAATTGGATTCTAGCAGTTTATTCAAGAAAAAATAAGACCCATTACCTCCGTTGGTTGATCTAGCAGCTCAATTACATCATTGAGGACCCAGACTGTGTCTCTCTCTGTTTGACCATCCATAGTGTCAGCTTCACACTAATCTCGAAGCTGGATTTCTTTAATGGTGAGAGAGGGAGTGAGGCCGTGGGAGTCTGGGCTTATCACTTCCCCTTGCAAGGCCCGTGGTCAGCAGCTGTCTCCCAGAAGTCGCCAGTCTCACTGTCCTCAACACCTATAAGGAATGCTTTGTGAAGCTACATACCACACCACAGAGAAGTTAGCTGGTCTGTTGAGATCCTTTGCCCATTTTTAAATTGGTTTGTTTTTTGTTACTGAGTTGTAGGAGTTCTTTGTACATTCTGGATACAAGTCCCTATCAGATGACTTGTAAATACTGTCTCCCATTCTGTAGATTCTTTTCAGTTTCATGAGATTGCCTTTTTGAGACACACAGTTTTTAATTGTGATGAGATCCACTTTGTTTTGTTGTTGTTGCTTGTGATTTTGATGTCATATCTGGAGCAGAAAAGGCCTAATGCAGGGGCTGCCTGCATGGCTCAGTTGGTTCAGCGTCCCACTCTTGATCTCAGCTCAGGTCTTGATCTCAGAGTCCTGAGTTCAAGCCCCACGTGGGACTCAGTGTTGGGTGTGAAGCCAACTTAAAAAAAACACACACCAACAACACCTAATCCAAGATCACAAAGATTCATGCCTGTGTTTTCTGTTGTAGTTTTTTGTTGTAGGTGTTACATTCTCTTTTGTTTTTTTTTTTAAATATATTAGCAAATTAAGATGATGATAGATATTAACACTTTCTACTCTAGATTTGATGCAAGGCATTCCAGTGACAGAAGATCTTTATTCCATATTTACCAAGGAGAAAGAGCATGAAGCTTTGCATAAGGAGAATCAGAGAAGCCACCAGGAACTAATTAGCCAGCTGTTACAAAGTTACATGAAATTACTGCTGCCCGAAGATGAAAAGTTCCATGGGGGCTGGGCCCTCATTGACTGCGACCCCAGGTGAGTTGGAGTCACGTTCTGGCAACTAACGTGTTTAAATTTCCGATGTTGTCGTCACAATGAGCAGTAGCAGTTGTCCATCAGGCTGTGGGCATGGTTGCATGGTGCATGGCAGTTTTCACATACCAGGGCTGGAAACTAAGGCAGGCTGATGGAGGCCTTCACCTTGGGTGCAAAGTTGAGGGGGCATTAAAAAAAAACTCTGTAATGAAGAGAAATAGTTTAATGCAATTTTTAAAAAATCTATATTTGATTTTTTAAAAACCCAAGTTGTAGAATGGAGCAGAAAAGGCCATAGTTGGCCTTCCCCCCGCCCCGGCCCAGAATCTAGGTTTATTGGTTTCTTGCCCATAACTGAGTGCAGCAAGAGGAACAATGATGCCAGTTCCTTGGATTGGTTGTAAAGGATCCTGGCCTCTCGCAAAATGAATCGGGCAACTAATGCCCAACATTTTTTAAACGCAAACCATCAGTTTCAAGTTGTTCTTCAAAAGGAACCGCAGGATCTAAATTCATTCACAGATTGAATGTTTGCTTTTAGGCTAAAATCTAACATTATAATCTTCAATATTATGAATTAGAAACATTGCAGAAAATTCTAGACCAATCTCTGAGCACAAATGGCTCTATTTAGATTTTATCGTACTTTACATTTCATCTGTTTTTAATAAAAGGCATAAAACAAGCTTGAAAAAACAATCGAATGCAAGGTACTATTTAGATGTCTATTCAAATTAAGAACAATATTGACTGTAGGTTCATAGGGAGTCCTTCCATGACTTTACTTTCATGGATTATTTCACTTTCATAATCAATACTCTGGGTGCGGATGCAGTTTTCAGACTCTTAAAATAAGAGATGAGGTTTTTCTTACACACAAATTAGCAGGAAACTTCTGGGTTCCCATGAGCCATTTGGTAAAAATTTTTGACTCACATACCTTGGTGTGTGTGTGTGCATGTGTGTGTGCGTGTGTGTGTTTTAAATAACATTAGTTCAACTGAAGGGAGCATCCCAAAAGAGGTAGATTTAGGAATAACTGTAGGCAGCACAACCTGCATTTTGCTTGAATTTTAACTCTGCACTTCAGATGGTAAAGGTATTGTTATTGTCCATATCATCGTCCTTAGAGCAAGGATTTTTATTTCTGCTTTGGAGATCATTGAAATAGGGAAACACCAAAATGTTTTTTTCTTTTTTAAAAAATATTTTTTTAATGTTTATTTTTGAGAGACAGAGTGTGAGCGGGAGAAGGGCAGACAGGGAGACACAGAATCCGAAGCAGACTCCAGGCTCTGAACCCAGGAACCGTGAGATCATGACCGGAGCCAAAGTCAGATCCTTAACCGACTGAGTCACCCGGGCGCCCCAAAATGTTCTTTCCTAAGGCTGACCACCATTTTGCAAGGTCACATTATGCCTGATTTGATTTCCAGTCCTGTAACTCTCATGTAAAGTTGGTATCCTGGATGAGGAGTTTACAAATATGTAAAGTGTGTTTAGCCGTGCTGTATTTAAAGCTTGCTGCAAAATTTGGGTAAGCACTCTTGTTAAGAGTCAGTGGAAGCCTCTTGCATTTAAGAAAAATATGTATGAAAACACTCAGACTTTTTACTGGCAACTGGGCTCACTGGCATAACATAAGTTACCGGTACAGTAAGTACCAAAATAGTGCTGAAACAAGACTGGTCTCCTCTCCGCGGATCAAATCAGGTCTTTAAGAAAATTGCTGGGTGGTTAGAGTCCCAAATCCACAGTAACTTCCCAGATGCCAAACATCTATTCCAGTTTTGTCTTCATTTACATGATGAAATACTTTTTTTTTCTGATTTTTTTGTTTTGACCCCCACCCCTCTCTAGTGCCCAATGATTGAACTCCTCATTTTCCTTTAATCCTGTACTCGACATGTAGTTTGGCTTTCTCATAACCGGGAGCCAGTGATTGTGTTCTGCTCATCTTCTGTGGTTAAAGCTCCGGAGGAAGGAAAATTTACCCGGATGACCCATGCTAGGCAGCAGGTGTCCCTGCATCCTTCCCTTCCCAGTCCTTTGTTTTAGGATATCTCTTCCTTCAAATTCCTCAGTGGTGGGCCTCTGCCTAAGTCTCCCAATTTCCAGCCTGTTCTTGGATTCCCTGCCTCTCTTCTTCACATGTCACCCCTGCAAGGTGTTTTGGCTTCTAATTCTTTCTTAGATGGTCTACGGCTAAGGTTTATTGTGAGAGGATCCCTTTGCCTATGTTGTGTGCCAAAGCCCATTCGCCCCTGCCATCCTCATCCTCGTCTTCTTCCTCGTGGTCACTGGTGGACAGAAGAGGCCCATCAGAGCCAGAGTCATGGACCTAGTGAAACCTTTTGGCCTCTGTCCCGTAGGACACAGAAAGATTCTGAAGATTGTCCCATCAGCTTACATTTCGTTGGTCAAAGTGTTGTCTTCCGTGTCTTGTCGGTGCTCACACATAGCCAGTTCCTGATGGGAGAAGGGTGCGGTGTGTTGCCTCTTCAGCACAGACCCTGGACTTTGGTCTAAGAAGAGATGGGCAGGGGGCAGCACTGCTAAGCAGGGCAACAGGAGTGTCAGAGGTAGGGACATACTGATTCTCAAGAGGAGGACAGGGTTGGGGGAGCAGAGGGGACACAGACTTGTGGAAATCTGCTCGTGGTCTACTTCTGGGTGACAGGGACAGACTGCTCAGGTTTGAGACTCTCTTCTCTGGTCTTGGAAGGATCTCCTTTCCCTGAGGCTGGCCAAACCGGAAGTGTGGTTGTATCTGACGATGGTTGAGGTGTTAGATGCTTGCTAGTTTTTTTCTTGCAAGTTTACTAGAGACTGCCACCCTTGAAGCTGTGGGACAAGACGACATGGAGAGAGATAGTGAAGCTGACGCAGGGACTGCGAAGGTCATGTTTTGGCTTGGCGGCTTGGGTGGAAGGCCGGGACCTGCCCATCAGGAGTCTTGGTATCTTTCAGGTAGTGGGAGGCACTTCGCCACCCTGCGGCTGGCCCCAGTGTCAGCCCCTGGGGTGGGGGCCATGGTTTGGAGCCTTATATTTGGGTTTTGGAGGAGCTGGAGCAGAAGCCGTCACTGTTTCAGAGCAGTTTTCTCTTCTTTTATTCCAGAGGTGATGCTTTTTTCAGATACAGAATTATTACCGCCTTCAGGTTCGCTACCTGTTCCTCTCAGGTGGCTTATTCTCTGATGGGTCTCGTGTGCCCATTTGAATTTCCAGCGTTAACTGTGTGTCTGCATCTCGATTACACTCCGTTCGTTCTTTAAGAACTCTCCTGCTTGTCAGCTCCTCTCTACTTTTTCTTGGGGTTGTCAACCTTTCTAACACTGCAAAAATTTCTTTAACTTCACCACTGGTATTTTTCTTTCTTTGTAAAAGCTTAAAGGTTTTCCAGATGGCGGACCATTTTCCCTTGAAGGGAGATGTTTGGAAACTTGCTCTTTGGCTGTCTGAGTTGCTACAGAACCTTTGTACAGTTTGTCAGCTAAGCCAGAGAGGTAGACCCAGGGCAGGCCGACTCTGATGGGAGACAGGGAGAGGTGGCTCCGGGAATGGCTATGTGGTCTCAGGTCCCGGGGCAGCCAGCCAGCTGCCGTGGGGCTTGGGGTCTTCAACAGTTGGTTCCTGCCTGTCTCAGCCATTCGCTTATGGGTTGTGTGTATAGATTTTTAAAAACACCTTCACTGAGATGAGATAGAGTTCATATACCATGTAAACCACCCATCGAAAGCATACAGTTCCACGGCTTTTAGTATATTCATAGACTCGTGCAATTATTACCAGGGTGAATTTCAGACCATTTTCATTACTCCAGAAGAAAGCCCTGCACACACTAGCAGTTACTCCCCATTCTCCTGTCCCTCTGCCCAGACAACCACCGATCTACTTTGTCTCCATAGATGTTGTTCTTCTGGACATTTCATATAAATGGAATCATGTAACGTGTGACCTCTTGTGACTGGTTTCGTTCACTTAGCATCGTGTTTTCATGGTTCGCGCCTGCCTGCCGTGGCATATCCCAGAACTCCATTCCTTCTTTGTAGCTGAGTAGTATTCCGTCGTGTGGATATAGCACATTTTGCTTATTTTCTTCCATGGATGAACAAACATGTAGGGGGTTTCTACTTTCTGGCCAATGTAGATCGTAATACAGAGAACAGACCAGTACGAGTTTGGGTTTGAACATCAGTTTTTATTTCGGGTGCATAGCTAGGAGTGGAAAGTGCTGGGGTCCTGTGTAATTCCGTGTTTCAGTGCTGGGAAACCATCAAGCTGTGTTCCAGAGTGACTGCCTCATTTGACATTTTCATCAGCAGTGCATGAGGGTTCCGATTGTTCCACCTCACCATTTGTTTTCCTTTTTCTTTTTTTTTTAATTATAGTCCTTGTAAGATGTGTGAAGTAGTATCTGACTGTGGTTTTGATTTGCATTTCCCTATTGAAGGACGTTAAGGATTTTTCCATGTACTTGTTGGCCATTTGTGTATCTTCCTTGGAAAAATGTTGAAATCTTTTGCCCATTTTAAAAACTGAGTTCTAGGTCTTTTTGTCCGTTGAGCTACTGTGTTTTGGTAAATAAATGTTTGCAGGGCCAGGGCTCCGGTGAGAGTGAGGCAAGTGAGACAAGGTTGTACAAGTGCAGAGTCAGATCCTGTCTTATTTAAAATGTTTTGTTCATCATGATATTTTGGCATTTTGATTTTTTTTTTTTAAATACTGCACTAAAAACTTAATGGCTGGGTGTTTTTGACGTCCCCTTAAATGTTGCGCCAGAGTCCCGCCGCACTGCGGTCCCCGTCGCTTAACTCTGCTAGAAAAACAGTTCGGGGCCGCAGTTGACAAATGCACAGCCTTGCCGCCGCAGGAGCGACCCGATCCCTGCACCGCGCACCTTCCACCCCTCCCGGGGTGGCCACACACTGTCCCCGCACTGCCCGTGGGCCTCCCGGGTGCTCCCATCCCTGCCTCTTCGGTTCCAGCCTCGAGCTCGCCTTGGACCCCAGTGGCCAGCCCCGCGGCGCGGACACCGGTCAGTCTGACTCTTCTCTGCGCCCCGTTGCCGTGAAAACGCTGGGTCCTGAGGGACGGGTGCCTGGGGGCGCGCTGCGGGTGCTAGCGGAGTCTGAAGAGTGGAAGGACAGCGCGCCTACCGCCCGGGTGCCCTTGGGCACCTCCACCAGCCCATTCTTTATTTTGCCCCACTCTGTCGAGCCCGCCTTTTCAACCCCGAGTAGATGCCCACTTCGCCCATTTCAGGGGAGGTGGGGGGCAGCCACGCTGCTGGGCGTGCGAGCGGCGGGGACAGACGCTCACACTGCCGCGACCGCCCGCGTCCCTCTGAGCTGCGGCCAGTGCGAACTCCAGCCGGACAGCGGGCACCTCGGCGCCCCGCCCCCGCGGGCAGGGGCCGGGCGCTGAGCGGGCGCCGGATGGCGGGGGCGGGCGCGCATGCGCACTGGGCGCGTGCCGCGGCAGCGGGGGCGGCCGGAAGCGAGACGTGTCTTCTGGGCGTGGCTTGGCGCTGCAGTTGCCGCAGTTGCCGCAGTCTCCGCAGTCGCTGCAGGCGCGCGTTTGGGTGCAGGCGGCTCCGATTGAGCTTCGACTTCTCGACGGACGGACTGACGGACGCACTGACGGACGCGATGCCGCGCTCCCACAGGCCTCCACCAACCGCCCAGCGGCCCGCCAACGCCACCGGCAATGCCACCGGCAACGCTGCCGAGCCCAAGCCCGAAGGCGGCAGCCTGGCCACGACTTTCAAGATTTTTCTCCTTTTTGCAGGACTTATGGTTAAAGTTCCTGTGGGGCTGTATTTTTCCTGCAAGTTGCTCCTTTTCCAGAGTCTCCTGTTAATGTCCCCTGACGACAGTGGCTTTTATGCGACCATTGTCGCAGTGGTGGGGCTGCATGTGGTGCTGGCAGTTTTTGTTTTCATCGTGTGGAAGGAGGGCATGCCTGACTGGCAGGAAAACAAAAACGAGTAGAGCAGCTTCGGAAGCTGCAAACGCGGGGGGTGGGGGAGTACCTACGCGGGGTGGGGGGGCTTTGTTTCCTGTCCGTGTTGAAAAACGTGTCTTTTTTTTTTGTGCGCTTCAGGGGCAGGGTGGGCGGGGAGGGAAATTAAGTATTTACTGCAGCTAAGACTCCAGTACAATCGTGGGTGGGGGGAGGGCTGACCTTTTTCTTGACCGCCTGTTACGTGCCCAGTGCTTTTCGTTAAAGACATAATGTTTTTGACTGAGGGTCCCGTGGGACTGATGTAAATATGTTAATGCCGCAATGGAAAGCTCGGAGGAAGTAACGCGGACTCGCAGAAGTAGAATTTCTTGCTAAGATAAGTGTCGCGACATAATTTCTGTGGCTCGGCTCAAGCATCAGTTTTGAGAGTGCGTGTAAGTATCGCTGCGCAGCCCGTGGCTGCGCGCGGTGCGGGCCGGTGCGTGGTGGCGGCGGAGCTGCGGGCCGCCGGCGTGCGTGGTCCTGTGTTCCCCGTGGGTTGATTCCTTCGTGCGTGTGAGTTTTGGAGCGATCTGCGTAACGTCGGGTCCTGGCGTCTTACTCGTATTTTTCGGTGTCTTATTCTAAGTGAAGATTGAGGAGAATTTGTTATTTCGGATTAAGAATCTCTGAGTTACGCTGCGGCAAGGAGCCGCGGATGTAAATTACTGCAGTTTGAAGATTTTGGTCAGTTTGTCTCTGCAGTACGCATTAAACAGTGACCTCATTCTGACGCAGTTTAAGGACGTGACTTCCATCTCCAAATGAGTTTTTCCCCCTAGTGTTTTCCACTTGTTTTTCAGTAGTAGCATTTTGGCAAGTCGGTATGAAATTCTAAGGGAGCAGTAACCACTCGTACGGTGGAATATTGAGACCCACATAAGAACGTAGATTAATTTCCACCTTTTGATTGGAAATTAATTTTGTTAATATTTAACATTGAATATTAAAACTTTTGAGTTCAGATTTTGCCTGCGTTATTTGCTGATTATTTGTAGATTTTTATACTTGGACCATTTTTTTATTCATAATCTTACAAAAATATATATTTTGCAGTGAGCTTAATGGGCTCATCAACACCCATCATGTTTCTGACCCTTATTTTGTTTTTTTTTTTGTTTGTTTTTTTTTTGAGAGTGGAGGGAAAATATGGCAGAATGGACTTAGAATAAGGAAATGTTTACTTGTTCCTTAAGAGCCAAATAAATTAATTTGGAGTAAGAAATACACAAAGGGGCTTGGGCTTGGTCCCATTTTTGCACCTAAATGTTATATTTATGTAAATTTTCTTCAAAAGATGCATTCTGCACACGCATAAAAATATCCTAAATGTGTGCTGTCGATCTGGTGGTTAGGTGTGTGAGGTAATCTAGACATTTTCTTCTTTTCCGAGACTCAGGTTTTCCTTTCTTCCCAAACCCCTCTCCCCACAAGTTATCTTATGTCCCCAAATCCCCCCACCTCTCTGAGAAGGGACCTCTCCTCAGCTGTCTTCCTGGACTCCTACCCCCCGCTTCTCAAACCGGGTTCCTTCCTCCCCTCCCCAGTGAATAGATTGTATACGTTTAACTCCAGAAGTAGGACTCCTTGATTATTTGATTTTCTGCTCCCCCCCAAACATTATCACAAGTGGCTCTGTTTTAGAAATAGTCTTGGCGAAAATGCGATGAAAATGAAAATATCTAATTACCTGTGTCGTGTCTGTTTAGCCTCATTGATGCCACTCACAGAGACGTGGACGTGCTGCTGCTGCTTTCTAACTCTGCCTACTACGTGGCCTAGTAAGTCGCTCACTGGCTTGAAGCTTTTCATTGTTATCTTAAGTAAATTTTCCTTATTAGAATTCAGGACCAAAAAAATTCAGAGTCTTGATTTTGTTACATAGTTTAAGAAACTTCACTGAACTTCTTTAGCTTATATAACTGTTGGATCACTCTTCCTCTTATCAATTTGAAAACGTGATCTTAGAGTTGTAATCAGTGTTTATATAATGTTCTTTTAGCATTTAGTAGTATTTCCTATATATTTTCCATGTTTTGATGTACTCCACATATATTTTGTAATTCATTTATTGTAAATGACTATACATTGTTTTTTTATTACTGTACAATAAACAGCTCCCCATTTTTTAGCACTGAAATACTTCTGTATTTTTGCTATTAGAAATGATACAGTTGCCTTTGCGCAGATAATTGTACGTGTGTACAGTGCTTCTGTGGGTTCTTGCCAGATCTCCAGTAAGACTACCAGTTAACACTGCCACTAGGGAAATTACAAGTGCTTCCTCAATAGCCTGACGAGAATCTTTTTTTTTTTTTTTTTTCCTGCTAGGTAAATAAATACTCACTCTCTTTTTGGCTTTGTGTGAACAGTCATGTTTTTTAGTCATTGGCCCAGGTGCCCATTGACATTGATAATATGGGTTTTTTATTCTTGATTGTGGATATCAGACATATCTGCTGTTTGTCACAAATACATACCTTTAGTGTATGTGCGTATGTGTTTGCCTTCCTTTTAGGTTAAGTTTTAGGTTTGTTGGTTTTGAAAATTTCTATAAAACGAATCATAGTTTGTAATTCATTTTAGTGTAAGAGCTTTAAGCTAATTGTTCTTTAGCTTCTGAACTGTATACATTTTCATGTCATTTCATCTAGTTTTTAAAAGGTTTACCTCTTTATCCCAGAGTGTATTGTGCCCTGAAAGATTTAACTGGATAGAAGTGGCTACTTTCTTGTCTCAGCTGACAAGCCAAATATACTTTTGACTTTAATCCTGTTTTTACTCCCTTTCCTTTTATCCAGTTATGACGATGAAGTTGATAAAGTAAACCAGTATCAACGACTCAGTCTAGAAGACCTGGAAAAAATAGAAATAGGTAAATTTTAACATGCTACTCTAGTCCTAGGAAGCAAATCCAGTTTCTTCCAAGAATGGGTCACTTTGTTGGACCGAGCACTGTGACAAGCCCTGTAGCATCTTACTGGAACCAGAAAGAGACATCGCTACCACAGTAGTGTGTTTTTGTAAGACTCTTCTGTTCATTAGATTAGCGATGGGTAGAGTCTAATAACTGTGTTTTTATTTGTGAAGATTAACCCAGGGCTCAAGAAAGTTTAAATATTTGAGACTGAAAAGGAGTTTGTATTTAGTCTCATCAAGCCAAATCATCCCAGTAAGCTTGTGTTTTGTGTGCTCTCATTTAGAAGAAATACAAAGTATGCTGTCCAGTTGATGAGCGAGTGTTGGTGTTTGGGAGATACAGAAAAAAGTGAATGTCACCTGAAAGATGGCAACCTCTTCCTTTGGGTTTTTAGGTCCCGAGCCCACGCTTTTCGGTAAGCCGAAGTTCTCCTGCATGCGGCTGCACTACAGATGGAAGGAAGCCGGCGGCTATTTCCACACGCTGAGGGCTGTGACGCGCAGCCCCGAAGAGGACGGGAAAGGTAACAGAGGTGACCGTGTCGGCGCTGGCTTCGGATCTGCTCCCACGGGTCCCAGCGGGACCGGGGAAGTCTGTACCGTGACAAACGGAATGGTCCAGGAAGACAGCTTTGCAGCCTTGTCGCCAGCAAAGCAGGGGAGGTCTTTGAGCTGCGGGAGCTCGGGCCAGGGCGTCTGTGACGGGGAGCCTGGGCGTGTGGCCGTGTGGGTGCCAGGCCTTCTCCCCACGTGCGCCTCTTGTGGACACTGGTCAGGGGCCGTTCCTCTCCTGTTTGTGGCCACTGCCTTGGTGTCTTACGCAGGACAAATGAAGTTTTAAAATTAAAAGTTTATTCCAATTGACTTGGGTCTTCTGCCCTTTATGAATTCTTCTGTTAAAATTTTAAAACAAGTTTGTTTTAGAACACTTTAAATTAGTGGGGGGAGTAACGAACAAGCAGCAGATTTCTGTAAATCACAGCAAGTACATTTGTATTTAAACGTAAGACCGCACGTTGCATTCAGGGTTCTGAATTACAAGTGCTGTCTTCTGTCTGTTTTTGGAGAAAGCGGCAAGCAGTTGTGTTTGGGTTTCAGATACCCTTCAGTGCATTGCAGAGATGCTGCAGCTGACCAAGCAAGCCATGGGCTCGGACGTACCTATAATTGAGAAGAAACTCGAGAGGTAAACCCAGTACTTTGATTTTCTCATGAATAAAGACATTTTTACCCAAAGTCTTATTCCTTTGAAAGTATTCGCAAGATGAGGAGAAATCTAACTGGGAACATACTGATGTCCAGGCCGGGAAGCGTCCGATTTCTGTGGATCAGAAAGTAATCGGAATGCCCTCTCTTGAGAGTATGTCTAAGCAGTCCATTACTTGTGGCCATAATTTAAACAACTTTATACAGAAAATGACAGCCAGTATGTTTTAAACACCAGTGGTTTCTGAATTCGAGGAAGGGATGAGTACCTGTAAAGAGATTATTTTACAGTAAACTTTGGATTTTCCATCTAATTACATTTCATGGTTCACATTCCACTGAAGAGAGCCACCTGGTCACCTGGGGAGTAATTGTTCAGTCTTCCGTTAGTGGAGAGAATTGTTTCAGCAGCTCTTTAACATCCTATTTTTTACGAAGACGTTCAGGACCAGCAATCCCACGTGACCAGCAAGAGTCAGACGTACGTACTGAGACGTGTGGCAAACAGCAATAATTTTTTCTGACATTTATAGCTGTCATGAGGGATGCCAGATGAGAAAACACTGTTCTGTAGCCCATATCTTTTAAAATAAAGGTAGGTAAATCACAGGAAGCATAAGGAAAATTCTCCCTCCCATCTGAAGTCAGCCAGATTGGAATGGGTGCAGACAACTTTAGTTAAGATGTTCTAGATTCCCATTTATGGGTCTGTACGGGCTGGTAATTTAGGTTGTGGCTCTGGTGGACCTGCCCCGCATGGTAGCCGCTCGCCACAAAAGTGACTCGTAGTTTCTCCCCGCCCCTTGCCATCCATGTTTCCGTTACCTGTCGTCAGCCACGGGCTGGAAGCAGGTGGTCTTCCTCCTGACCCATTGTCAGGTCAGCAGTAGCCTAAGTCACGATGCCTGTGTCGTTCACTGCATCTCATCATGTAGGCATTTATCATCTCCCGGCGTCGGAGGAGGGGTGAGTACTGTACAGTAAGGTATTTGGAGACTGTGGTCATGGAACTCTTGCACGGTATTAGAATTGTCATATTGCTGTTGGTCTTACTGCGCCTAGTTTAGAAGTTAAACTTTTATCATAGGTACATGCGTATAGGGAAGAATGTAGTAAAAACAGGGTTCAATCTAATCATGGCTTCAGACAGCCACTGGCGGGGGGCTGGTCTTAGAATGTATCCCTCATAGATTAGGGGGGAACTGCTGTTGCCTGGATTTTAGGTGTGATTTTTTGGGAATTTTTTGTGCGTAATTCTCACAATACCCCAAGATGCAGGTTGGGGCAACCATTGGGACGCTTCTCTGTCTTCCCTTCCTCTGCTGCCTCCCCCTCCTCTGAATGCCAGAGAGAACTCAGTTGAAAGAACACACAATAATTAGGATCAACTCTAATGACAAAAGGTTTGATGCCAAAGAACCCAGTTTCATGAATCTATTGTGAAAAGCTCCAGTGCATTAGACTGAGATCTTACAGAGGCTGGCTGTTTCGTGCACGGCCTGCTGGAGGACGGTAAGGGCAGGCTTGCTGGACTTGGGGTTAAAGTCACACAGTCAGGCCACTGTTCCACTCCGTGCTTGGGGACAGCTTGTCAGTGCTGTTTACAGAGGCCTCTGCTGCCCAGCAGTCAACTACACACTGGTTGCTTCAAAGACTTGGTACCGAAAAGAGTAAGATCTCTCATTAATCATCTTTTAATGGTGATTATATGTTGAAACGATCGTTATCTTACCATATACAGAATATTATCAAAATCTCATGTGTTTTAATAGTGGCTCCAAAATTAAAGTCCCATATAGCTCACATTTCTGTTGAGCAATACTGTTACAGCGTCAGTTCCAAGATTATCTGAGTTTATCAGTCAGCAGTGCACGGTTTTTAAGAAAGTGGGCCCAATTAAAGTGACAGTTTTCATTTGCGTTAGTAATTAGATTTCACAAGGGATTAACTTCTCTTCTCTTCTGATTCGTAGGAAGAGCAGTAAACCTCATGAAGACATCATTGGCATCAGATCTCAAAACCAAGGCTCTTTGGCACAGGGAAAAAATTTTTTAATGAGCAAATTTTCATCTCTAAATCAAAAAGTGAAACAGACCAAATCTAACGTAAATATTGGTAATCTACGAAAGCTAGGCAACTTTGCCAAACCTGAAATGAAAGTTAACTTTCTAAAACCCAACTTAAAAGTAAATCTCTGGAAATCAGACAGTAGCCTTGAAACCATGGAAAACCCCGGTGTGATGGATAATAAAGTCCAGGCAGAGTCGGATGGGGAAATGTCTTCAGACAACGACTCCTACCACTCCGATGAATTCCTTACAAATTCCAAGTCTGACGACGACAAACAGCTAGCTAACTCCCTAGAGAACGTAGGGCCGGTAGACTATGTTCTTCCGAGCTGCGGGATCATCGCCTCGGCGCCTCGATTAGGCAGTCGGTCCCAGTCTCTCAGCAGCACGGATATCAGCATTCACGTCCCTCCCGAGGGTGCTGCTCACGGAGGCGGTTTTGGAAGAGGCCAGGAGTCTCCTTTGAAGAAAAGCCCTTCTGCCGACAACATCCACGCGCTGACTGGCTCGGCCAAGCCCGTGGATCTGTACTGCCACAGGTTCGTACACGACGCACAAAACAGAATGACCCGGCCGCCAGAGACGGGGTCTGCCTCTCAGCAGGCGAGCGAGGAAGGGGATCAAACAGCCAATCAAGTTTCTAATGAAGAAACACAGTCTGAATCGACAGAACCGATACCTTCTCGACCATCTCAGTTAGACGTGGCTTTTTCCGCAGCCGGCGCCCAGTATCTGTCGGTTGAACCGGTGCAGCCAGTCGGACCTCAGAAGACGCCAGGCTCTGGCTCCAGCACTCGGGAGTCGGAGACCGGGCTTCCCGGAACTCCTTCTCCTTCCGAGGGCGCCGGCAGCAGGGCCGTCTCCCCCTTTGCGAAGATCCGAAGTTCCATGGTCCAAGTCGCTAGTATTACCCAAGCTGGGTTAACCCAGGGCATAAACTTTGCGGTGGCTAAGGTCCAGAAGAGCCCTGCAGAGCCTGAAGTGGTTCCGGAAGTCCAGCAAAATGAACTTAAAAATATGTTTACACAATGCCAGACACGAATAATTCAGATCTAGTTTTTAACCACAAAGAATCCTTTGGCGTTTATTGAATCCAAAAAGAGGTTTCACCTACTACTACCCAATTTTAACCTTCAACGTGGTCTTTGAAGCTAGGAATCACAAATCCTAATTATGTTTATCAGGAAAGGTTTTAAAAGGAACATGAACTTGAGCAGGTTTCCAGTTGAGAGCCAGAATACTAGACGTGCGTCATCCTAGGAAGGTGTAGACGTGAGTAGCTTACACACCACGGAGCAGTTTGCCTCTGGAAGGAATTGGGGAAGAATTACTTTGGGGCAGAATAACCTGAACGACCCTTCTTGGGAGCGAGGTGGGCGGGTGGCGTGTGTGGAGTGAATGCGGACACGGGAATAGCATCTTCCGCCATCTGTTTCTGTTCTGTCTATTCCTTTGTGTAAATACGTTTAGTTTTTAGTGACTCTAGAGTTACTAGTAGGAAGAAGCATTTGAAAGTGAAACTACTGGTTTCGTTTTGATGGCTTACCCGTTCCCTGTGAAGGCTAGACCGAGGGTTATCAGCACTACAGCCGAGGAAGGTATGTCCATCCGAAGCTAATTTCTCCCGCAGCCTACTTAAATTGAAAATATTTTGCTTCCTTCTACACCCCGAAGTCTAGGGTCACCGAGACTTCTCAGTCATGAAACTGGAGACCCCAGATGTGAATCCCACACCTAGTAAATTTTTGCGGTTTTCAGGAAAGACTGTACATTTAGTAGATACTGGTAACTCTTGAGATGTGTTCAACTTGCCGTTTGTTGCAGGGAGGCATTCCTTAACATCTCGTGTTGACTGGAAAGCATTAGAGGTTCGTCTGAAGCACAGCGGTGCTAAAACTGATTTTAGGACTTCTGATCCGGACCACGTGGCGCCACGGCCTCAGAACAGCCCGTACCACAAGAACGCTGCACACCTTAGTGCAAACAAGTTTTGGTTTGTCTGATATCTTTAGAGCCTTACTCTGTTAAAGTGATTCTCAGCTAAACATTATGTCTGTTGTAACTTTGATAAGTATTTTCATGTTTGTTATTTATTAGTGGTACCTTTTTTTTGAAGTGTCAAATCTTGTGACTATTTAAAATAAAATACCATTGTAATTTAAAGTGACGATGGGTAGTAGTACTTCTTGAATAACATTTTATAAAGATACGGGTTGGGAGCACCTGGGTGGCTCAATCAGTTAAGCAGTCGACTTCGGCTCAGGCCGTGATCTCCGCGTGAGGCGAGTTCGAGTCCTCCGTCGGACTCTCCGTTCACAGTGCGGAGCCTGCTTGGGATTCTGTCTCCCTCTCTCAAACAAACAAAAAAAAAACCACCACCACCTCCCTTTAAAAAAATAGGGGAAAATACTGGAAAGGCTGTGACTCTTTTTTTCAATTGGGGAGAGGGGCTCTTAACACAGGCTCCACGGTCCGTGCAGAGCCTGGCACGGGGCTCAGTGACACAACCCTGGGATTATGGCCCGACCTGGAACAGCTGGACGCTCGGCTGGCTAAGCCACCCAGGTGCCCCTTCATAACTTTTGTGATGTTTCATCGTTTTTAATTTTAAACACCCAAACACCGAAACTGAATGACTTTGGGGTCTTTAAGTACTAAAGTGTACCCCAACCAGAGAGAAAAATGAATGCAAAGTCGAGATAAAATGTATCTTTTAAGCTCCACAGAAATTCGTTCTTAAGAGATTTTTTGAAAAATAAGGCAACACTGAAATCCAGGGAGGGTGATCTGTCTGTCCTGTTTCCTGGGGATTCACACAGGAATAAATCACGGGAGATCCATCAACTTCCCGGTGCGGCGTGTAGGCAAAGGACAAAAGGGAGTTTTGAAGCCCAGAGTTCCAGTGTCTTACCCAGGTGGGATGCCAGGACGACAGTGAGTTTAACAGTTTTCCACCAGGAGGAAGTGGGATCTTTCCCACACATTGCAGAGGGAATGCATCCCAGGAGCAGAATCATACAATTCATGAAAAACTACCCCAAGTACTAGTAATTTGGGAAGTTTTATTTATTCAAATGAGGGTTTTCCTTTCAGAGGAACGGTTCTGCAAGATCAAGCAAATCACGTACTTTTCTTTGGTAAATGACAGTTCACGTTGGCACAATGATCACACGGTAACTAATCTACTCTTGAATTTTACTCTCGCAAATCCAGTCGAGTCCTTTTATTTCTAAAAGTCTACGAAGTCTAGCCCACCAGTTATAAAAATGAAAACCAGTCAGAATTTTAAATATAAACAGATTATTTACATTAGTTTATAAAAATAGACTTGAGTTTAAGAAAAGTTATACAACTAGTAATTTTCACTTCAGTTCGTTCAACATGAATTCCTTGGTTTTCAAGGCAGACCCTGTGTCCTTGCTTAGCTGTGTCAATTTGGAGTGGGGGGAGGGGCGGCAGATTTCCGGAATCATTTAACTGATCTCTTGTTTCCCACTACGTAAGTTACTGGCTAAGAAAACGATCTTTATACATTCCCATTGATAGTTTAACAAAAATAATGGTCTTTCTTGCCAAACATTTTTGATACCACAATCTCGCTACTATACTGTACTAAACCGCTTCCTAACTATGGGTATCGGGTCTTTTTGTTACTTTAAAAGCATTCATGTTAAAACTGTAATGGGTCTGGGATGAACTTACCTACAGCTTTATCAGGTATTTCTGGCCTAGCAGATGTTAGTTGAGCTAACCCCTCTGGAACTAATGGAGAAACTTCGTCAAAGTTCAAAATCCAATACAATCATCAAAGCAACTAAATGACCATTAGGAAAACAATTTAAAACTTTATTTTCTACAGAAGGCATTTTTTAAAAAGCTAACTGCTCTCTTCAGATTTGGGCAAGACATCTTCCCACAGGGCAGCATTCCCCTAAACAAGCCCCATAAAACAGTGGTTCCCAAATGCCCTGGGGTGAAATGAGAAAAATCAGGACGATGTAGTGTTTTTTTTCAAAAAGCTGTGTTTATTCCATTTCAAGGACTCTCTCCTTCTGAGAGACTGTCCTTTTAGGGAAAAAAATGGTAATACAGTGGGTTCTCTCAGATTACTTGGCAAAACACATCGGCAACCCTGTCAGTCCCCCAAATTTTTGGAAGTACTACTGGTCCATGAAATCCAAAAGTCTGGGAACCACTGCCATGTAGAAAGACGAATTCTGAAGGTTATTAACAACTGTTAAATGGAAAAAAAAAACCAACCTGTGGCCAAACGTCTGGGAAATGGTACTGCTGACTCGCACGCGGTCACGTGGGTTAGCGGCAAGCCCACCCCCCTCCCCAGACCCGAGCACTGAGCACGTGCGGACCCACCGGAATTGGAAAGACGTAAAAATCTGAGGCGAACAATTCCTCTGACTTTGGAATTCCAACAATTTTCTTCAAATGAAGTTGACATAGGCATTCAGAGTCTGGCCTAGGACTTAGCTGAAACTAAGGAAATGGTGTAATCAGCAACATTGTCAATATTAAACTTTTAATATCAAATACATTTTTGTACATCGTTACTAATTTATATAATTATAAAACAATCAAAAGCTCCATAAAACCAGTAAGGTAAAAGCCCTTACTGAATATTATATAAACTTCAGATGTTACCAGGCTTGATTTCAGGAAAAGTCATTGGTTTTTGATACAAATTATCTACAAAACAACGTGGTATAAATGGCATTTGAATTTTACAATAACGTGGCCACAGTCTGCCCGCTACTCTCCCAAGTGTCCGATCTTTACAGTTCATTTCCATTCACGCATTTCTGCTGTTGAAGCCTGGCTCTTCTCAAAGACTCTAGCTGCTTTGCTCTTAGCCATCGTTCCCTGGACAGCGTTGTCTGACCGGCGCTGAGAGAGAGGAACCTGGAGGAAAACACAGAAGGATTTGAGTCTAGACCTAGGGCAGTATCTAGTTCTTTCTCTTTCTTTCTCACTTTGTTTAAAAGAAACTAAGAATACTGGGTTAGAGGTCAAGACCACCTGGTAGCTACTTAGAAGTCAAGAGCCAAGTCAGACTTCCAAAAAAGGGATCTTTCAAGTTTACAGACAAAAAGCAAGCCTGTCCCCCTCAAGTGGTCACCTGCCAAACAATCTCCCCTACGAAGCACTTTCACAAGGCGTTCTAAAGGAAAACATTCCATTTGTAGAACTCGGCCTCCTCCGGGTTCACACACAGCTTGCTAAATACGGAAGCGATTTACGGACTCGTGCTCCTCACCGAGCGACGATGAGCAGCTGGTGGAGGTCGTCCGCAGTGATGCTCTGAGGGTCGTTCTTGCGCATTTCCACAAAGTCATCTTCAACCGCCTGCGTCAGGAGAGGAAGTGGACTTTAAGACCATTGCTAACAGAGAAGCGACACGCATTCCATAGGGAAAGGGACAGTAACACAGGCCACCAGGCCTGCTGCCGAGACCAGAAGGTAGCGGCCGAGGAGCACGCGTCACACGCAGGGCCAACACCGCTGACGGAGCTGGGGGCCGGCGAGGCAAACGTCCGGGTCGGCCAGGTGCACCGCCTACAGGCCAAGAGTGACGTCACGACAGTGGCAGAGGACCTCTGAAAACGCTTTCCCCCACTAAAGGGCACAAGGACACAAGCAAAAAAAAAACACCAAAATCTGCTTCAAAAGTTGAAAATTAACCAGAATACCGGGAGCGTTTGTTCAAGAAAGACACAACATGAGGCCTCGCAGCATTTTAGCTTGCCCTCACCTCGCCCGGCCCCAGCAGCCCTGACAAGGGACCTCCTGGCCACTACCGGAGAGGGTTCTTTCAAAGCACCATACCTGAGAACAGTCATTATTTGACTGGCAGTTCCCTGGGAGAACGCGGCCTGCCCAGTGGGAACGGTCTCTTCTCCCAGGGGCCTAATCAAAACCAACCGGAAGCAATTACTGATCGTTCTCGCTGCCTCTGGTGTTGGGCACTAGTTGGGGCAAAGAAGTGGCTAACCAAAACCCTAAGAAAAAACTAGGAAATGAGATTTTTTTTTCCCCTCCCAAAGCCCCCAGCGGACAGATCTATCTCCTCTCCCCAGGAACGCAGAGGGCCACGTGCGTTTACAAGGCCGTGCACATGCTCAGATCGGAGCGGGCTCCAAGCGATCCCGAGTAACCTTCTCCGTGCGAGCAGAAAGAGAAGGAAGGGTAGGCCACAGCTGGGACCTGCATGGCCGAGTGTGGCAGGCTTGTCCACACGGTCACGGAGCCCTTGGCCTAGACTGAGACACCTACTGCCTCCAGGCATCTGCGGAAATTAAGTTTCTATCCGATCACTGACTGCTAAGCCAACCGAACAGACTACACACCGCACACCAGGAGTTCACTTCAGGACCCACTCAGAAGTCCCTGAACCACCACCAGCCCTGCGAGGGGAGAATGCCACAGAGCAGGGTCATCTTATTACTGAAAACATCTGGTTTTCAAAACAAACAGGAGATGGGGAAAGAAACAAGCATGTGTGGTCCCCTTCGTTGGAAACAAGTCAACCAACGGTCTCTGAGGAAACCCAAATACCGGACTCACTAGACAGAGACTTTAAAATCAACTCTCTTAAATACATTCAAACAACTAATTGAAATCACATATAAAGAACTAAAAGAAAGTATGAGAACGTCTCACCAAACAAAGAACCTCAGTAGAGACGGAAATTATTTAAGAGAAATAGAACCAAAATGTACAATTCGCTAGAAACGAGGCCCCAGAGCGGCTCTGCCCAGCAGGCAGAAGTCTGCAAACGCGCAGAAAGGCCGAACGCGCGTGTCCAGTCCGTGGAGGAGAACGTAAAAGGGAGGAGGGAAAATGAACGAATCCTCAGCGGCCCGCGGGGCCCCGTCGCGTATACGAACGCTCACATGCACACGGGCGTGCTGGGGGGAGGAGAGAGAAGGATACAGAAAGAAATTTAAAGAAATAATGGTAAAAACCGCACCAAGTTTTTTTTAGTATTTATCTTGGAGAACACGAGCAGGGAGGGGCAGAGGGAGTTCGGGAACAGAGGATCCGAAGCGGGCTCTGCGCTGACAGCAGGGAGCCGGACGCGGGGCTCGGACGCACGAACCGCGAGATCATGACCTGAGAAGTCAGACGATCGACGGACTGAGCCACCCCAGGCGCCCCCAAATCTCACCAAGTTTCTTAAAAACTTGCCCCAGACGTGCACCCATCTGCTGCCCGAGACGCCCGGCAAAGCCCAGCAGGACAAGCTCCCGGGGCTCCCCGCCCGGACGCGCCCCGGCTGCGCCGTCAGAGCTCGAGAGAGTCCCGAAAGCACGAGAGCAAGAGGACTGGCTGCGCGCAAAGCAGCTGCTCCTCACACACTAGCTGACTTCTCGTCGGAGACCACAGGGGCCGGGAGGCAACGGGAGGAAACACGTAAGGCGCTGAAAGAGTCTCTAAACCGCGAACTCCACGGCCAGCAAAAGCAGTCTGCAGAAACGAAGGAGAAATGAAGACATTCCCAGGTGAGCAAAACCTCGACAGAATCTGTCACCAGCAGAGCTGCCCCGCAGGAGCCCAGAGAGCTCTTCGGGCCGAAACGCAAGGGACCCTCACTGCAGTGACTCGAATCCACGCAAACACCACTGGTCAAGGTGACCAAACAAAATACAAAATACAAAAAGCAGCATGAAGGTCTTTTTCCTTGGAACTTTTTTCCTCTGATTTAAAGAGCAGAAAACAAAAATAACAAAAGCGCCAACGGAGAAGAATGCCCGAGGGTGTAACCCGAGTGACAATAAAGCGCCAAGGGAACGAAGAACGGAGTCACTGAGAGGCCGTTTCATATACTGCTGTGAGTGATCCCAGACAGACTGGTAACTGCAGAACCCGGAACTACCAAGAAAACAAATCACGGGCGGGGGGAAGGCATGGAAATTAAAACTGTACAAGGAACGATGTCAAACAAAGCAAACCAACACGGGGGGAACAAGACGACAGGAGACTGCAGAAACCAAAGAGCAAGGCGACCTGACGGCAGTCGCGGGAAACGCGGCCTGGGGGTCGATTCGGCAGTCTAGTTCAACGCAGGGACGCCCGTGGCGCCGCCCCTCGCCCACCTTGGTTATCTCGTCAGAGATGCTGTAATCCAGGAAGCGCAGGAGGGTCAGGTAGATGCGGAACTTGCTGAGCAGGGACGGCAGCACGGCGGACAGCAGGCTGTCGGTGTACTCCTCCATGTTGGGCGGGACGAGCTGCGGCTGCAGGTGCACCCGGCAGTCGGCCTAGAGTGAGAAACGGCACACGGTGGCTCCCCAGGTCCCAGAGGAGTCTGAAAGCTTGGGAGGATGCGGCCTCTTACCAGCCCGTGAAGGAATCAGAAAATACTCTAGTACTGGGGGAAGGGCACTTTTTTTTTTTTTTTGACAGCACATATGTGCAAGCAGAGGGAAGGAGAGGGGCGGGGGGGGGGGAGGGAGAGAGAGAGAGAGAGAGTGAGAATCTTAAGCAGGCTCCACTCAGAGCTCGACAGGGGGCTTGATCCTACAACCCTGGGATCGTGACCTGAGCCAAAATCAAGAGCCGGATGCTAAACCGAGAGAGCCACCAAGGCACGGGGGGGGGGGGGGGGGGGGGGGGTTTATGTCACTTTTTAACGCTGATTTACAAGCCTAGGACAACCTCAGCAACACTCACTAAAGTTAGCCTTTCTTTGGTTACTTTTATTTCCTTAACGGTATCAGTGAACACATAAAAAAGGAGCCCACCTCTAAAAAGCAGCTAATTATAAACCGATCTGCCTCTCTAGAAACCACATAAAGTTTTCCCACGGAAAACTTACTCCTGGGCCGTTTCGTTCTTATCCATACGTGATTTCTCATGGATCACAGGTGAATGTTAGTTTACAGAGAAACTATATACCTTTTAAGCAACTGGGCATGCTTTTTCATCATTAAAAGATTCGGAATTAAAAGCTCTCCTCGTAAATCGCGCTGATGATGTATCGGAACACTTCCCCATAAGGCACAAGAACGATTACCAGGTCATTAGAAACACTTTAAAAGGAACTCTACAGTATTTCTCACATAAAACGGACAGGAAACAATGGGACCGAGGCAGCAAGAACGAAGGTCTGGGTGTTCGTCAGCCAGTTTACAGACAGCCCCTCCTCTGTGGGCCCGGATGTGGGAGTTCCGGCTACCAGGAGCTGTCCTTCTCCTTCACAGTTGTGGGACACATTTAACTTCCCAATAATAGCAAGCGGTAGCGAGAAACAACACAAAAATACAGATCTCACTCCAGTGGACCCTCCCTCCGTCTTGCAATGACCCCTCTTACCGGGAGGAGTGACCTCCCCTCCGAAGTAATGAAAACGTTAATATTGCAGGGGAACTCCATGCGGTGGTAACTGAAGTCATAATCCACTTTCTGCCAAGTTATCAGGTTGCTCAGGGCTGTCACATTATGAACACCTAGAAAATAAAAAATTTTTTTTGGTCATTTCATTTTAATCACCCAAACAAAATAGTAAACGGACATTGATTTTAAGACATGAGGTCTCTACGTCTTTAAGAAAAGTGTTTGGGGCACCGTTCGACTTCCTAAGCTAAACGTTCACTACGTGACAGATGCCACAGACAATACTGGTCAAGCTGGACAAACGTATTTTGGGGCCAAGACCCCCCAAATCTAATCTAGCACCTGGCATGCAGCTGGGCCTAAGACAGGTTCCCAGTAAGTACGATCACTTTCTGTGTGGTGTGTTCACAGGTCTGAGACGAAATGACAGAACTGCAATTTTTAGGCATAGAAAGGAGGTTACTGAATTTTACCAACTTTTATATTCACCTCTGCCTTAAGCATCCCCCGTCCACACTGCCTGTTCTTCTACCTTTGCCACTTGAACTCCCCACAGCAAAGTGCCTCGTCCGTCCTCAGCTGAGCGCAAACAATCTGCTTTCTTGCAATTTTAGAACATGCTCTGTAAGTGAGGTTAGTTCAAACCATTCGACCTTCTACATGTTTTTTTCAGAGATTCTCTGAAAAATAATTTTAAATTTCACACTGGGCAGTAAAAAGTGTTTCATTAGATCTTTTCTACACTTTAGTTCTTAGCTAATAGATTACTGACGGCAAAGTCTCCTCCCTCCTCAACCTTTGAAGAGCTCCTCGCTACGTCCCTGTATATTTCCAGAACACCACACGAAACTCGGCTGCTGGGCCCGATCTGTAAGCTGATGACACCCACGGCAGGCAAATCACGCGGCAAGCCTTGACCTTAAATACTTGTGAGACGTGAGTCTGTCTTTGGTCCAGCGATTCTTCTGGAAGTCATGACCAGACCTGGCTCTCCCGGGAGGTCAGAAGCGAGGGGAGGCGCCCACGTGTGTACCTGGCGTGTCCAGCTGGCCCTGCTCCAGGGGCGTCTCGTCGATCACCAGGGACGTGTTGCTGGGCAGCTGCAGGAGCCCGCTGACCAGCCGGTTGGCCGCGTAGTCCTTGTGGGGGATGAAGCGCAGCCGGTTCATGTTCTCTATGGTCATCTGCAGGCGGAAAGACTACCCCGAGACAGGCCTCGTGAGCGAGGGACGAAGTTTCCCGGTTTTAAGAAAACACGTATGCGGAGTTACACACTCGCCGCGTGTGTACAAGAAAGAGTTCATCGATGTCTTCCTAAGGGTGCAGTTTTGTGGTTTCCTGAACTCTCAGAGGCAAAGATAATATCTGCATCTTAAGTAAGAACTTCCCTGACTGCATGAGCTGCTTTATTCTCCACTGTTTTGTTTGGTATTCTTAATGAATAATTTCTATTTTACCAGTGAACAAGAAACAGATAATTCAGATACGTTTATCAAATATTCAGAAGCTTGACTTCTTTCACCTACCACAACTGCATGCTAACAAAACAGAAAATACTTATTGAAGATGGGGAGAGAAAAGCTAATTTTGCTCTCCGTGCCTCAAATTAAAATCACATTCATTCATCAGACTACCGCAGACCAGTAGCGAACCGGTTTTCAGGTAAACACTGAGGAGCAGAGCCCCCTGAGCGGCGGCCTGGCCCCGCGGGTCGTGTAACCGCTGCAGGCGGCCTCCTCATCCCTTCTCAACATCTTCAGTATCAGTGAGACCCATGTGCACCGCTCCTCCGTCTCCCCGAGCCCACCGACACCCTCTGCACCTGCTTCACACCCCAACCCGCGCCCCATCACTCCAGCCTCAGAAGAAGCAGGTGTGGTTGGGTGGAGACTGGGGTTGGGGCGATGGGTGCTGAGGAAGAGAGAGACTTTCAGAGTTTAGAGGATTACGGCACTATGGCTCAGGGGCCCAAAGAACATGCTCAGGGGCTGGAACACCAGAGACAGAAGCAAACAACTCTTGAAGAAGCAGAGTCTGTCAAGTCACAAGGCGGCAGGGAGCAGGGTCCAGCTCCAAGCAGGCATAAGCAGGTCGTTCATATTTAACCCGCTGTGAAAACTAAACAAGAGACCGGCAAGGTAAGTGTTCAGGAAGAAGTTTGGTGCGGGCCATAAGCACAAGAGGAACAGTAGGTGGTGGGATACGGTAACGATGGAAGAGTAAAACCCGCAAACCCGCTGCGAAGCGGTGCAAAACAAGCGGGGCCAAGAGGAAATCGCGTGCCACACCTTAGGCTGAGTGTCCCGCACAGGTACTCTAAAGACACAACTCGTGCCCTACGTATGCGCCCTCAGACTCCAGCTCCCCCCCTGCTCCCCAGAACTCATTCCGCACCAGCCACACGGGCC
This sequence comes from Paguma larvata, assembly GCA_030068075.1. Lineage (NCBI taxonomy): Eukaryota > Metazoa > Chordata > Mammalia > Carnivora > Viverridae > Paguma > Paguma larvata. Next base: position 25,729,937 of record CM057837.1, on the reverse strand, counting down.
TCTGCTGTGCCTCCAACGCGCCGAGCCCACTGCTGCCTCCCGGCCTCTGCGCTTGCTCTCTCTGCCCGGGATGGACACCCCCGATGGAGCATCCGGCTCGTCCCGCACTTGACCAAGTGTCTCCCCGAATCCCCTGCAGGCGAGACCTTCCCTGACCACACTGATTACATCAGCGACTCCAGGCCAGCCCAGGGCCCCCGAGGCCCTTTCTCCTGGGCTGTCACTGCTCTCCAGGGCACTTCGACAACATACTGCGTATTTACTTAGTATCTAGTGGTCTTCTACAATAATCAAATATCTGAGCACTTCAGTAATTCCCAAAATGTGGTCTAGGGAACTCCCCGGGAGTTGCTGACACCCTTTTATGGAGTCCACGCGTCAAAATCACACAGAGATAAAAAGATCCGCTCAGTGTGCGAGAAAGACCAATGAATTTACTGTAGCGGAGGATGGATGGTCACGGACGAGAGTACAGGTGCCACGCCTGCGACGGTGCTCTAAGAGAATGTCGCGTAGGCAGTTTGGGTCTAGGATCAAAGAACATCCACAGGTATCCGAAAGGCTATGAAAACAGTCCTTCCTTGGCCAACTACTTTTCTGTGCGGAGCCAGCTTCCCTTCACAGCCTTCAATCAAAGTGCCCTGTTACATGAGACTGATGCAGACGCCAATTTGACAGCCCAGCGATCTATTAATCCAGATATTAAAGAGACTGGCAAAAAACGGTATCACTTTTATCACTAATGAATTTTTTTCCCCCACTAACTTAGGGTTTTTGTTTAAGAAAACAGCTATAATTACAAAAACGTTTTATGTTCCTACGTACCTGATTTAGTTTTGTGAATTAGTATTTTAGCATATTTTTAGTTTAGCTTTCCACTATGGTAAATTAATGATAAAAACAACCCAAATAAATTACACTTCTTTGAGTCCTCAATAATTTAAGGGTGCAAAGTGAGTCCAGGAGTGCGGGAAATCCTGGCCTCTTTGGTCCACGGTCTTGTCCTAGGGGCCTGGAGGAGCGCTGGCGCTCCCCCTCCGCTGACGCGGTTAAACTAGCCATCTGCGCTTGCGAAGCACACCGCTACTCGGCTGCACCTCCCCCGTTCCGTCTCACCACACAGACGCTCGTTCCAGACGCCCTGGCAAACAAAGGCAGCTCGACTTTGCAAGAAAGAGTTAAAACTGGGGCAGTGGAGATAAAGATCTTTATCACCTCAGCTAAATGAATTCTGCTCCTGTAATTTAGCTTTACTTAAAGGTTTAAGATTTTTAAAGTACACAAAGGATACCAAATTGCACAAATAGGCACCAACTGAGAGTATAATTTTGAGGGAGTTACCTGCAATTGTGCCGTCAGATTTACAAAAACTACACTAAGGCAATAAAGGAAAAGTGAAACATTGAGGGGTGAACAGATTTTAAATCAGCAGGCTTTGTTTCCCCTGAGTGAGATCTATTATAATCTCAAAGTTATAAATACTTGGGTTGAATGAAAGACGATTAGATAAATTTTTCAAGTCTGCTTAGGTTCATAATAAATATTTATATTGATCTTACTGCTGGAACAAGATGTTGAATAATTCGGTATAAGTGTTCTGTGAAGCTACTATTCCGCGGGCAACCACTCAAGTTAACTGTGAATTTTCCCAGTGGAAGAACGTCTCTTCTTGTATATCTAGAAAAAAGAGATACCAACCAGTAAGATAGTCAGGTCATTTCCTGATTTCCATCAAAAGCAAACAAAGATTAGCACAATAAATATTGTCATTAAAAAAAAGCAGATTAGGGGCGCCTGGGTGGCTTAGTAAGTGTCCGACCCTTGATTTCAGCTCAGGTCATGATCTCACAGCTAAGGGTTCGACCCTTTGTGTCCAGCTCTGCACTGACAGCATGTAACCTACCTGGGATCTCCCCTCTCTCCCGCTCTCTCAAAATAAATAGACTTAGGAAAAAAAGAGACATTACTCTGATCAGTTCATTATCAGAATGACAGCAATAAAAGTAGCAGCCAGAACTTATATTTAAACTGATTATGTGCTAGGGACTGTCCAGGGAGCTGAAATGCCTCATTTGATTCCTACACACGCTGAGGTAGGTCATCTTTGCTGCACAGGTAAGAAATCGGAGACGGAAATTTGAAGTAACATGCCCAAAGTTCACACAGTCGGGAGGTGGGAGAGCTGGATTCGAACCTACAGAGTATGGCTCCAGAATCTGTGCACTCAACTATTACGTATGGCTGAAGTCCTATCCAAGGAAAGGTTTATTAGAGTACAAAGATGTTTACTGCAGTGTCTTACAGGAAAACTAGGAAATCTAACATGTATGGAAACAGTACAACTGTCTATAAGGAAATACATACTATGCTCTCATTAAAAAGTTTTATGAAGAATCACAAAGGGAAAATACTTAAGATATATTCAGTGATAAGGCCAAGCTGCAGATCCGTGTTAAGAGTGTAACGGAGATCTGGACGGGGATACAGTCAATCCATATGCCAACAGAAAGGATGAAATGGGGGCCCCTGGGGGGCTCGGTCAGTTAAGCGGCTGCCTTTGGCTCAGGTCCCGATCTCATGGTTAGTGGGTTCGAGCCCCATGTTGGGCTCTGTGCTGTCCGTGCAGAGCCTGCTTCGGATCCTCTGTCTCACTCTCTCTCAAAAATAAACATTAAAAAAAAAAAAATGATGAAATGGACATGAGCCGAGATGTGTCATCTCTGACTGGAGAGACTACAGAGGATTTTCCGTTTCTTTATGTTCCTGGAACCCTGAAGACACACGCGTTACTTCCGAAATCAGGACAGACAGATGTGTCTTTGACGTGATGTGAAAGGGAGAGGCCCTCACGTCCACAGACCAGTCAGAGGTGGGCACCCTGGGCCATGCAGAGCCCTGGGATGTGAGCACAGAGGGTGCGGGACGCAGACAGAATAGAGCAGCTCATTTTACTCTGCCAGGCTCCCTGTCTGACTGTGGCTCTTCCGTTTGCGGGAGACATAAACGAAAGGTTAAACGAGAAACCGAGACAAGGCATTTGTCTGCCATCTGGTGTAACGCTCGTTACACTGAACAAAAAAATACCGTCTGATGATGAAGCTAACAAACCGTGACACACAAGTTAGCAGACACACCTTCCCGCTCCTTCCCACACCCCCGCTGCCCTCGGCGCCCCCGCACGGCGGCACTTACACCGTGGAGATGAGATGCAGGATAAGGTACTCGGCGGCCAGGCTGTCTCCCAGAAGGGCGTGCGTGAGGAAGCCAAGCAGCTCTGCCCGGACGGGAGACAGTTCGGACATGAAACCTGAAACGACTGCAGAGGGGAGACCAGATTCAGGGCACACAGCCGCTCCTCTCGTGCGTCTCGGACGAAAGAAACCTACACAAATCCGAGTGGAACAGAGCGCTAAAGTCGAGAGGCAGCTAACGCAGACTTAAAATGTTGGTCACTTAATAAGTGACGCCAATCTTCAAAATAAGAGCCTGTAAATGTTCTTTTGCCTCATTTTAATAAAAAGGATTAACGCCGAGGAAAACGGGGCAGAGAAAGGGCGATTACTAGAGGAACTCAACTGAGGAGGGAGGCCCTGACCGCCTTCCGCGCCGCCGTGAGCACACGTCACCGGCAGCTCCCGACGCGCACCGGGGCTGGCGTCTGGGCCCTGGCGGCGGCGCGCCCACTTACAGGCTTCGCTCTCCTCCTTGTTAAGGCAAGCGGGCAGCAGGGGGTTGATGTGCTGCAACTTCTGGGCCAAGACCACGTGGATCCGCGGCACTAACGAGGCAGGAGGACTGTGCACCCGCTGCTCTTCGGCCGTGTCTGTGCACTCCATCGGATCCAGGAGCGAAGAGGCGTCCCTACGGAGACAGGACAAAGCTTCAATTCACAGACACATCTCCGAAAATAAAACGAGAATTCAAGCTGAGATCGGTTCCACCTGTGTGTCTCGAAAACAGAAAACGGCCCCTCACTCTAAATTGTCAGGTCACACGATTTCAGGCTAGTTAGGGCACAGGAGGATGTGGACTTATTCTTCGAGAACCAGAACATTTTCACCCAGTGTGCTGTAGCTGCAATTAATGGGATAGGGTATGTCACTGATAAGGTTATTTCAAAACAAGATATTCTTAAGCTATCAGCTGAGACCTGGAATACTTCGCAGCAGTATCTCAGCCACGCCCAAACTGGGGTCTTTGTCTCAACGCCATCAGGCTATCTGTTATTCAGTGTGTGGGAAATCCACTCGCCCCTATTCTACTGTTTTTCCTAAATGTTATTCCTACACGACACCAACCTTGAAGAGGAGTCAAGCAGTGAAAATAAAGTGTGAGTTTTTCAAATTTGCCAAATAAATGAGTTGACGATAGATTTGTTGTGACAGGATTGAAACAAATCACTAAAATGTTTTTAGAACTTCAGACTCCACAGTTGCTCTCCAGAGTCCCCCCCCGCCCATACTGCCATCCTCCTCGCACACAAGGTCAATGACAACCCTTAGGTGGCAGGTACCGTGGTCCTGGGCAGTGTTCCTTGCTGTGCACCAACAGCCTCAGCTACAGAGAGGAAACCAAGCCACTGCAGAAGCCAAGTCCAAGGTTGCACAGTAACCACAGTAAATGGCCAAACCAGGTTGCCAATCCAACCCAAGCCATCCAGGTCTCTCTGTACACTGAGCAGCCTCAGCAAATGAAGTAACTGGACACAGGAAAATCATCATAACCAGAAACAGCTGAGATAAGCAATTTGCTATACTATTATTAATGAATGTTACTTAACTTTATTTAAAGTTCTTTAAAATTTTTATTTTGTACTTTTTTAACGGTGAAAAGTAAGTTCTTTCTGTGGAGAAACCAAGATCAATGTCCAATACTCAACAAGAACTATCGTGCAAGCGTGCGTGCGTGTGTCTAGGCGGGGGACTAGTGGGGGGGGAATAGGATTCTATATTGCTGTCAAACTCAAAAGAAAAAAGAATGAGGAAGATCTGGATTTTCAGGATATTCTGCTAAACGAGCAGAAAAAATATAAGGGAATACATACACTGTGCCACCTTTTATGCAAGAGTAAGGGAGGAATAAAATATACACGTCTACTTATTTTTGCAAAGAATACAGGAAAGATAAAAGCAGAAATGGAGGTTGGTTCCCTGCGGAGGGTGAGCAGGAACAGGGTGGGGTGGTGACAGCCCCGCATTCTTTGTGTACAGTTGTGACTTTGGCAATAATGTCAGTGTTTTCTACACTTAAAAAAATCAAAACAATAAGAATGGAAGAAAAACTCTGGAATGAAGCGCAATGGAAGCAAAGGAACAGGACCACACAAAATCAATGATGAGCAAGAGAACCAAGGAGGAAGAAAGGAACCCACCCCAGCATGTCTGGACATAACACTCTGACTATATACCTCATTCAAATGGAAACAAAGCTTGAACTCAAGTTATGAGGTTTGTCGTTTGAAGTGCTACGGACGGACTACCAGTTCTGAAATGGCCCGCTCTGCACCGCAGATGTATGGAGAATGATGAGAGTCAAGCTTCTTTCGGTTAGGAGCGGAGTTACACACATGGGAAGGGGGAAGGAAGAGCTATGTGCTGACCTGGAACCAGAACAGCGTGAACTCGCGGTTCTGATACACAGACTTGAAGATACAGATGTGCCTGTGTGTACAAACGCGCATTTACACGCGTGCACGTAGTGGGAGTGTGTGCAGATGGGTTTCCTAGCACTGTCCACTCAAAGGGCACAGAAGCAATACCAATCTTAGTACTAATGAACAAGCACTCAGGTCTTGACTTTTAAATAGAACTCCTCCCTAAAAGAAACCGGTGCTTCTTGGAAATGTGGTTGCTGCTGCAGCCGGAGCGTGGGAAGGACGAGATGAAGCTGAAACAGTGTTAATGTGGCAGAAAAAATAGGTTCGAGCTGGAGAAGGTCATGCCATCAAGGACCCAGGGCCCACTAGCCCACAAATCTGAATCTCAAAATTATACCAGGCTAACATCCATGCTGATATAAACAAACTGCTGGAATAAACAAAGGAGAGAGAAGGGAAATTGCTCTTCCAACAGAATGCCAATAAATAAGTGTAGGAGGTATGACTGAAATAAAACACCATCACAGTAACAGCTGGTTCAAGAATCATCAATGGATATTAAAACAAGTGGATGAAAGTTACAGGAGAAACCAGATATTTATAGTCTCACAGTATCTCCTTCCAGATTACTTGTTTATTACAAAGTAAAAAATAGAACTTTGTAGGACAAAAACCTAGCAGATGCCACCTTAACCAAGTGATCAAAATTAATGTCACCAGTAATAGAGCCAACCAACACCACAAGTCTCCTGAGGTGATGGCCTGAATCTAATCTTGAGGAAACATCACACAAACCCAAACTATTCTACAAAATGATTAGCTTTTATTCTTCAGAAGTGTCAAGGCTCTGTGCATGTGAGGACACGGAAGACAGCCATCTGCCAACCAGGGCCCTCGCTAGACACTGGATCTGTCAGCACCTTAATCTTAGGCTTCCCAGCCTCCAGAATGGTGAGTAACGAATTTCTGTTGTTTAAAAAAGGTATCAAGACCAGAAAAGACAAAAGGTGAGAAGTGTTACAGGTTAGTGGGACAGGTGAACCCATGGACCTTGCACCAGGGAAAAGAAGAAAGACAAAGTCCAGAAAGAACAGCACTGAGATGGCCGGGGGAATCCAGCGTGGGCTGTGGACTAGTGTGCTGTGCATTCACGGCGAAGGTCCTGATTCCGACAGTTCTACTCTGCATGTGCGTGAGGAAGTCTTTGTTCTTAGGAAAGACGAACTCAACCATTTAGGGTGTAACGCAGACAACGTACTCTCGAGTGCTTCACAAAAATGCGCATGTAAGAGCACGAACGAATGATGACACAGCAGACGAGGCGCCGGTGTGAACTGGGAAGTCTGGGTAAAGGGAGATAGTTCTTTACAACGATCCTCCAACTTTTCTGCAAGTTTGAAATTATATCAAAATAAAGTTCCCCAAAAAAGAGCAAACAGACTCACCTTTCATCATTATTCAGTGTACTTAGCACCGGATCCACAGACAGAATGCCATATAACTCAAGAACATCGTTTACTTTGAAACAATCCCAGTCTTCATAAACCTAACAGGAGGAGACCACACAAAATCATGTTGTTAGGACTAAACACCACCAAAAAAAATCATTAAATACAGGAAATGGACCTTAAAGCAACTCCTTTATTTCATCAATTGAAACCAAGAGAGGTAGAAGTACTTGTCCGAAGTCATCCTCCTAGATAGCAAGTAAGCACTAAAACACAGGACTCCTGACTCCCAGGCCACAGTCTGTTTTCACTATACCACACTGCTTGGAAGAAAACGGCTTTCCCAAAGGATGATGGCCAACTAAACAAGAAACCTGCATTATCTTGAAATCCATTAGGCACACCAAGAGAAGGGGGAAAAAAACTAGGATTACTACTTTGGACGTATTCACAAACTCTGTATCATTAGGAGGATTAACAGTAACTCAGGCCATGAGGCTTTTCACAACTAAAACGAACTTTGAAAGTGATCTGTCTTTGATGGACATTAGTAACTGGCAAAGCCTCCTACTGCGGAGACCTAACTAAAGCAGGTCAGAAAAGCTGTCCTAACGCTGGTCCCCGTGTGACGTAAGTGAGGGGCCACTGAAGTTAAAAAACCATAAAATATGAGAAGGGAAATTCTCAAGATCTTTTCTGAAACTTCTATTACTTGTTTCACATACCAGGATCAAAAAACCAGGGTAAGCAAGACTGAAGAACAAACTACCAGCAGATTTGTTGCCTTCTATTTTATTTTAAATTCAAACGAGAAATGGATTTTGAGGAGAGAATGCTGAAAATGAAGTCGTTATAAGGAAGATGGAAATGATATAGGAAGGAAGTAGACACGAATTAAAAAACTGTTCCACTTCTGTGTTGGAAATATTCTTCAATTCTTTCAGAATGCTCTGGTGGGCAGAACGGGGCTTCCCAAAGAGGTCCGCACCCTAACCCCCGAAATCTGCGAACGTGTTACCTCGCAAGCAAAAGGAAGGTGTGTAAAGACCCCGCGACGAGATTACCCTGGATTATCTAACTGGGCCTAAACGTAATCACGAAGGCCCTTAAAATCGGAGAATCTTTTCTACCGACAGTCTGAGGGAGACGTGACTGTGCGAAATGGTTAGAGAGAGGCACGGCTGATGGCTTTGAAGACTGAAGAAGGGGTCCCAAGTGAAGGAATGTGAGCACTTCTAGAAGCTGGAAAAGGCAAGAAAACAGAGTCTCCCCGGAGCATCTACAGCGGAAAGCAGCCCTAAGGACTGCATTTTGTCCTCGGTGAGATCCATGTTGGGCTTCTGACCGAAAGCCTAAAAATGATACTTTTGTTCTTACTAAAACCCACTAAAGTTGCATCTGCTACAGCAGCCACAGGAAACAAGCACAAATGCTAACAGTACTCTGTGTGGACTTCCCAGGCACACAGCACTTCTGTAGCCACATGAGGTCTATAAAAGGTTTAGTACCTTCACAAGGCATGCAGGGCCCTTCTCCCCTGGCAGTGGAAAATTCAGGTCAAAAGGAGAAGAGAAGTTCAAGAAGTTCAGCTGTTGCCCAGTAGAAGCTTCGGTTTCTAAACGTTTTGGCTCTCCGCACCACTGAAGACCACCAACGCTCCCTAAATTCAAAGAACAGCACCACACTTATCATGTTTAAGGCTTCCCGGAGATAAATAACATTTCAAAGAGCCTGTCGAGTTTGATATAAATGGTGCCTAAATGGTGCCGAACTCACAAACTTTAAGTTGTTACAGTTCTTAAGAAAGTAACATATGCTAACAAAACTCATTGTCTGACCTAAAAGAGAATATGATTATTATGAAGATCTGCAAATTTTAATCATTTCTCCCCTACAATAAAATGGCAAAAAATTCCCATCAAATCTCAAGTGTAAATATTTTGAAAGTTAATATTTAATAGAGTTACTTTGACATCTTTAACCTAAGAAATACATGGCTTACTGACAACAAACCCACCTTGGTAGAACTTTTTTCTACTTATTAAGCAGAATAAAACCATATAATAGCAATATATTCATTTACCACATATTAACACCCATTACGTACCAGGAATCAGACTAGTTGTTGGAGATACAGAGACGATTAAAGAGTACCCTCTATCTCTGAAGCAATCCCAGCTTAGGGCTTATAACTAATTACCATCAACAGATAGCCAGCCACACCGTAAAGTATCGGTCAGCAACAAAACGGAATAAACTACTCATACATGCAATAACTTGGATGGATCTCAAGGAAATTCTGCTGAATGAAAAAAGCCAATCCGCAAAGTTTACGGTGAGCATGACTCTAAAAGGGCCACCTGAGAGATGGCGGGGGATGAACTGTTCTGGATCCTGACTGTGGTAGAGGCCCCATGAATCCACCCGTGACCAAACTGCCGAAAACTAAATAAACACACACAAATAACTGCATATAAGAAATGTGAATATAAGGTCAATGGGTGACATTAATGTCCATTTCCTGGTTATGATATTCTACTAGAATTATACAAGATGTTAACATCAGGGGAAACTGGGTCAAGGACATAAAGGCTTTCTCTGTATTATTTCTTACAACTGCATGTGGTCTACACTTATCTCAAAAAAAGTTAAAAAAATACATGTAGCTTGACAGATTACCCAGAAACCAACACACAAGTTTTACATAAATAATACACTCAAATGTCTTAAAAAACCCTAGAGTACGACACCAAACAAAAGAGAGCATCAACTGCTTAGACAATAAGAGAATCCTATGTCCTGGATTCCAAAGTTACTTATTGGTATGCTGCACCATTAATTTACACCATTTGGGGGGGGGGGGTGGAGAAAAAGAATAATCACGTTAGTATAGATTTACAACGTTCCAAATTTTAGAACATTAAAATTGGCCTTGGCTTTAAGAAATATAGTAATACGAACTTAAAAAGTAGGAAAACATACGGATAAGTGAAATTCATTAGTAATTCTTCACCGCTCTCAGCCCTATCTTACAGAAGCCCACTGATGAGACTGACTTGTTTGACCTCCTCTCCTTGCAACCTGCCCTCTGATGAAGGAGCTCAAGCTCAACGACTGGACAGAAAAGGAGTAAAGACAAACTTTTCCACCTGCCACAATAAAGAAATTCACCAGTCCTAAAAACCGTGATTGGTGAAATCGAGAATGAAATATGCCAATCCGGAAATGGGCTCATGCTCTTAGGGAACCACACCTTTTGCTCTCCCTGTGTTAATGAGAATTCATTGGGTTTTCAGAAGGTTTCAAGATAAACCACTACGAATGTGTGTAAATACAACTCTGCCGATCCGAGGGCTCTCCGCTGTCAAGTTGAGGACTAAGTCATCTCTGTACCACAATTTCAGGTTTTCTGCTGGTGTTTTCAATCTCAGTAACCTAAAGTATCACTATCTCAAAAGGAAAATAAGAAAGGATGTTTTCAGATATGAAGAAAACATTTTCAGGATAAAGTACTATGCTTCCATATTACTTAGGAACAGAGATAAAAGTCAGTATGAAGAATGAGAAAAGACCTTTCCTGACTAACCGACTAACCACCTGAGACTCTTACAAACTAACAGGTGAGCACTTTTCACTACGTGATGCCTAATTGCTCGGTCATAAAACACAGTCTGACCAAAAAGTACTGCAGAATCTCTCAAAACCATCTATGATTGTGATAAACTTGAAAGCGAGGTTGTCCCATCACTGCCAGCTCCTAAATTCAGAGCCATATCACACGACGATTCACTCTGAAACCGCATCTGAGAAGTCTACAGAAAGCCCGCTGGCACACACCACCTGCTTGTCTGGCACCCGCGTGCTGGTCTTTCTGTTTGCTGGGCTGTAGGTCCATATCTTCATCATCTTCGTAACTCCTCTTGTGACGACTGGGGGTGTAGGACGTTGAAGGACTGACTCGAGCTTGGTTTGCATTAACATAGGCGTTAAATGATAAGTTAAGAAAAGTCCACCACGAATTGCAGAATATCCTAAAGTATGCTAATTACAGGACTAATAAAGATTACTACTTTGGCAATTTGATTAAAATTAAAACAACCTTTTAAAAGAAGATTAGACTTCCACTTTTGATCATGAAGGTAGCAGCTTAACCTCATGCTCCCGACCCTTGCTATAAAGAACTGTAAAACCAGGCAAAAGACAGGATGCAACTGTTTCCAGTCATTGTAAGGGAACGTAGGGTGAACTCCGTATTCTTCCAGCTTTCCCTTGGAACACTGCCCAAACTGCAACCGAGAGAAGTAAAGGCCCTGCCCTGGCTGGGTAGAGGACACAGAGCACTCGGCTCAGGGCTACTGAGCACCTGGACGCTGCAGAGCAGTACTGTACCAGAGAGGCGAGAGTTGCAGATAAACACCCAGAAATCTGTGCAGGTTCCATCTGGCTCTTCGGCTGAACCGAAACCTGTGGATGTCCAAGTCAGGACTCCTTGAGGCCTAGCAGAGAACAGCTGCCAGCTGGCTGGAAGCTGGCTGGAGACGGTGGGAGCTGTACCGTATTAGAACTGGACCTTGATGAACATCTCCGGCACTTAAGTGTGACCCAGAAATAGCGCATCTCATGAGTAGGACTATGTTCTACACAGCAAGGGCCACTCCATACCCACCTCAACAAACCTCGAAACCAAGCCATGACAAACAAGGTCCAAGTATCCACTTAAATCCCCTGCCTGTCAGAACAAAATGCAACACTCCTGAGACAAAACATTCCTTCCTACAATATTGTATATCAGCATATAGTAACACGTTATTAGTTACAGATGAAGAAACAAGAAAACAAGACCTACAATCAGGATTAAAAATAATCAGGGGCTCCTGGGTGGCTCAGTCAATTAAGCATCTGACTCCAGTTCAAGTCATGACATAGTTCATGAGTTCGCACTGCATTGGGCTCTATGCTGACAGCTCAGAGCCTGGAGCCTGCTTTGGATTCCGTGTCTCCTTCTCTCTCTGCCCCTCCCCCCCCACACACACACTCTCTCTCAAAAATAAACAAGTAAAATTCACAGTTTTAAAAGAAACGATGAGATGAGTCAAAGATGAGAAATGTTAGCAGAGAAATGGAAACAATGAAAAAAAATCAAAAAGAAAGAACTGAAAAATAAGATACCTGAAATAAAGACAAAAACAAAAGTCTCCCGGAAGCTCAGTCACCCGGAAGACAGTAATAAAGAATCGAATGATCATGTGAGTGGGTCCCCAGAAAATGAGACAATGATGAATTGAGACTGGGACAGACAGACATTTAGAGAAACAAAGGCTGAAACCTGAAAAATACCAGTCCACAGATCCAAAACCTCCAAAATACCCACACACATCACAGTCAAACTGCTGAAAACTGCAGACAAAGAGAGAATATTAGAAGCAGCCAAAGGAAAATCAGAGACATTATTACACACAGGAATACAGTAAGATGATGGCCGGCCTTGCATCATAAAGCGATGGAGGCCAGAAGACACAGAACAATACCACTAGAACACTGGGGAGGGAAAACAGCTGTCAAGCAAGAATTCTATACTTTCTGTTTGAAAGTGAAAACATCTTTCAAAAATAGAGGTGAAATAAAGACATTTTCAGTTGAACCAAAGTTGAGAAAATTCATCACCAACAGATGCGTACTTTAAAAAAAGAAAAAAAAAAAAGCTTAGCAAAATGACTCCGTACAAAAACAAAAAAAACAGGGGTGCCTGGGTGGCTTAGTCAGTTAAGCCTGCCTGGGATTCTCTCTCCCCCTCTCTGTCTGTCCCTCCCCTGCTCAAGCTCGCTCTCTCAAAATAAACGTAAAAAAGAAAAAGAACGAAGGGAGCTAGAAATGGTACATACATACGCAAACACATAGAAGACTTTTTTCCTCATTTCTTAATTTACACGGAAGTGTTTACAAGTAAACATAATAATATACTGAGGGCTCTACGATTTAAGTACACATCAAGTGTACGGCAACAGCAGCAAGAAGAAGGAAGGGGATGAATGGAAGTATGCTATTGTTAAGATCAAGGAACAGGGGCACCTGGGTGGCTCAGTCAGTTGAGCGTCCAACTTCGGCTCAGGTCATGATCTCACGGTCTGTGGGTTCGAGCCCCGCGTCAGGCTCTGTGCTGACAGCTCAGAGCCTGGAGCCTGCTTTGGATTCTGTGTCTCCCTCCCTCTCTGCCCCTCCCCCACTCATGCTCTGTCTCTGTCTCAAAAATAATAAACATTAAAAAAAAAAAAAAGATCAAGGAACAAAGAAGAAATCACAAGGGAAATTAGAAAATGTTTCGAGTTGAATGATAGTGAAAACAACAAATCAAAATCTGGGCAATCCAATTAAACCAGTGATTATAGAGAAATGTATATAGGCTTAGATGCTAATATTACAAATACAATGTTTGAAATTAATGATCTGAGCATCCACTTTGAGAAGTGAGAGAAAAATTAAAACCAAACTAGCATAAAAGGAAACAAGAACAGAAGTCAATGAGATAGAAAACAGAAAATTAAACAGTTGGTTCTTTGACAAACCACTACCACTGACCAAGAATAAAAGAGAAAAACTAATTAACATAACTGGAAATGAAAAGAGATCATTGCTAGATATCCCCCAGAGATTAAAAAGGAAACAAGGAAATACGATGAAAAGCTTTGATACTAAAATAAATTCAAAGAGATGAAATGATTTTGAAACAACTCTTTGAAAGATAAAACTTATTACAACTGACATAGAAAAAAACTGTTAAAAAACTTAATTGAAAATCTTCTTACAAAGAAAACACCAGGCCCCAAACTGGAAACAATCCAAATGCTCATCAAGTGGAAAAAATATAAACAAATACCATCAGCAATAAAAAAGAATGAGCTACTCACACACACACACAGGGGTGAATCTCAAATATGTTATGCAGAACAGAAATCAGACACAAAGACCCTGATTCCATTTCAGGACACTCAAGAATAGGTAAAATGAAGCCAGAGTGAAAGAAATCGGGACAGTGGTTCCAAGAGGAGACACAGGTCCCTGGAAAAGACACGAGGGAGCTGGCTGGCACAAGTTCTTTACTCTGACGGATGGAAACTGAATGGGGATGAATTTGTCCACATCACTGCTGTGTACTCTTAAAATCTACTCATCTCAGGATACGTGAACTATGCCTAAAAAAATAACTAAAAAAACTAAACAATTTAAAAAATAAGAGACCAAGATGTTTTCACATCTCTCAAAATAGCCATCGTGTTGCTTTCTCTTCCCTTAATTCCGAATTAGTTCTAATTTGAAACTATGTTTTTACTTAATTATGGTACTTTTTCAGTACCTTTAATTTAACCGCCTCAATCTTTTTAACAGTATTTTTCTTTTTTTAAGTTTTTTCTATTTTAGAGTGTGTGTGTGTGTGTGTGAGCAGTGGAGGGGCAAGCAGAGAGAGAGAGAGAGAGAGAGAGAGAGAGAGAATGAATCCCAAGCAGGCTCCATACTGTCAGTGTAGAGGCGGACTTGCGGCCCGAACTCTCACACTGTGAGATCATAACCTGAGCAGAAATCAAGAGTTGGACGCTCAACCAACTGAACTGCCCAGGTGCCCCTAATTGTGGTCTTTTCAATTAAGAAAATAATCAGGAACCATTCAACACAAAAGAAACTTCAGATAAAGGATATTTCTTTTACCCACGTAGATTCCCCAGGCACTGGAACACAATAGAAAGTCTGTCTTTCCAATGTGGTAGTTCGTGGAGAGTTTAAATCAACTTCTTGTTGAGGCTGTGATGTACACAAAAAGCATATTTTAAATTTTACTAAGAAAACCAAAAACAAAAATTTTAATTAGCAAACTACTTTTTCTTGATATTTATAAAATCAAAGTAAATATTACACATTAAGAACTAAAAAAACAAATACCAAATCCAAAGTATAATTTTTAAAAAGGAAAATGGACATAAAATCATTTCACGTGCAATAATGAATATACTACCTTCCCTCAAATCCATGATACATAGGACTCTGTTACAAAATTAAATCCTTTTTAATAAGGAGGATACTTTCTTTTTTTCAAAGACAAAGTACATGGCAATCCCATTGTCTCTTTCATAGAAAATGATCAGAATCAGCCTGTAAAACAGGAACTTAATGAAATATTCATTAGGAGGTAGCTGATCTGAGATTTGAGTCAGATGTTATTCCCTAGAAAAGGCATGTTCTCTATTTCAAATACACTTAGAAAATCCTAAGAGGTAAGAAAGAACCCAAGATGTTACATTAAAATTAAAATATTACTTTAATAAGTACATGCTACTTTCATAGTAGAAAAAAAATTTTCTTACAAGTAAAATGAAATATATATTCCATTTTGTAAGGAAAAAAACAAGGGCCCAAGGACCCAAGAGACATGAAGTTTGAGCCTTAGCTAATATGCACAAGCTGGGCTTTCTGCATGTTTCTTTCTTCCCAGGCCAAGTTTTCCTTGTTTGGTTCTTTTACTTATGATCTTTAGCAAAACAATAAAATCTCTTTGCCTTCGGAAGTGTCACACGTGGACAGACGCATCATCTATTTTTTTTTCCTATTTCCAGACGCTGAGATTTGGTACTCTATGTTTATACTGCATTATCATGTACTGGACAGAACTGTGTGGTTATTAACACACAGGCTAATGCCTGAGAGCGCCTCAAACAAGGGATGCAACAAGCATTTATGGTTAACTCATTCGATCTGACACCATGTTTATGGAAACACTGTGAAAGAAAAACGATGTCAGGAGACCTGGTTCATCACGTGTTAAGATTAATAAATTCATCTTTCATGGGTCCCCCTAAATAATTATAAGTTATTATTTTTTTTAATGTAATCTTCACAGCAACCTTCCAAACTAGGGCTGTTCTTCTGTCCAGACTAGCCACAGACCTAGAACACTTATTCAGTCAGGCACAGCTTCTACTGTGAATTAACGGGCTGGTATGAGGGTTATACATCAATCTCTTGAGGTTTGGGTAAGTACGAGTCAGACTCCCAAAATATGAAAGGCCCTACATAATCTGATTAAATTAAAATTCTGGATCAGCAAACCGGAAACCAGACCCTAGAATGGCGGTAACTCCACCGAGGTAACAACTTTCTATGTAAGCACCTGTCTGACCAATCCCTACCTATGATACCTGTTTTTTCCCCCAACAATAAAATTACCATCAATTTCAACAGAACCACATGAAAAACACAAAAAAGTAAAATACGGGAGATATTTTTGCTTTTATCAGAAAAGCAATTTTTTAAAAAACACATACTGTAGTTCCTTTCTAACTGCTTTCCTAGTAAGTTTCTACCTCAAGATAATCCCTTTCACAAACATAATTCTGACCAGTGTTCTCTGCCTTCTTGCCTTTCCCATTACTGATATGTAAGAGAGCTTCCGCTACTTTTTGTCAAGAAAGCTTAAGTTTATTTAAAATATTTTTCCTCCTCCAAAAATGCGGCAGGATTTAGTAAACTTTAATTAAGCAAGTGTTAACTCCTAAATTAATCTTCCACTTTTATTTTAAAAGAATTTATCATAATCTGTAATTTTCATAACAAGTAGAGATATTAGGAAAAGAATTAGTGTTGTTATTTACAATACTCCACCTTCTAAGAGACTTTAAGAACATCAAAAATATGTAAGAGAAACTTAAAAGGTAAATAAAACATTCATGTGACTTCTTAGAATTTATTTACACACAAGATAAATACATTTAAGATCAACTAAAGGAAATAAGTTTGCTGCTTAAAAAAAAATTCTTACTGGGCCACCTTGGGTGGCTCAGTTGGTTTTGAGCGTTCGACTCTTAATTTCAGCTCAGATCACCATCTCATGGTTCATGAGCTTGAGCCCCATATCGGGCTTTCTGCTGTCAGCACAGAGCCTGCTTTGGATCCTCTGTCCGCCCCCCTCCCCACTGTGTTCTCTCTCTCTCTCTCAAAAATAAACATTTAAGAAAAAAAGAAAAAATTCTTATTAAAAATGTCTTATACATCTAAAGGATACATACCCCACACTCTGCTACATCTCTGTATTTTCCAAAATGAAGGACCTATGATCCAAAACAAAGAGTAACAGTGTATCTGAATCAAAACGACCAAAAACAGCACAAAGATCAAGTTAGTACCACTAATTATAAACAGAAAGCTTCATGAAAAAAAGCAATACTTACACGTGCTTTTGTGTTTCGGTTAACCGTTTCATAAACCCCCATGTAGAACTCAGGGTCAAACATATCCTGAACCATGCAGCGAAACTTCACAAAACTGTTAGGTTTCAAATAATGAAGGGGAACTTCATTCAGTGATGGTACCTTAAAAGAAAACAAGTCAATAAAATACTCTAATCTATAAAACTTTAAGCACATATACAGAGACTGTATATCCAGACCCAAACTGCACACACACCCAAACCCCATCAGGAAGCCAATAATTTCAACAGTTAACATAAATGCTGGGCACAAAAGTACTGAGTTCTTCCAAGTTTGTATAATGACATTGGACCCTAATGTAAACTTCACAAGTAACAGAAAGGCATTTGCCTTACTGAATTCTTTTCTTAAAACTAGTATGTGCCAGGGGTACCTAGGTGGCTCAGTCGGTTAAGTGTCCGACTTCGGTTCAGGTCATGATCTCATGGTCTGTGAGTTTGAGCCCTGCATCAGGCTCTGTGCTGACAGCTCAGAGCCTGGAACCTGCTTCAGATTCTGCGTCTCCCTCTCTCTCTGCCCTTCCCCTGTTTGCACTCTCTCTCAAAAATAAATAAAAATTAAAAATTTTTTTTTAAAAACTAGCACATGCCAAGTCATTTTAAATGAATGTAATAAAACAAAGATACTAGAGACTCTCACGCCTACTGATTTTTTTTTTTTTTTTTTTTGGTCTTAAGAGAGTAACATGGTCAGTTACTGCCACCTAGAGGCACCAAGATAGAAGCACTGAATTGCTTGAACTTAAGTTTCAGTTGAAAGAGGGCAAAATCTTTAAACACATATACACTTAAAGCAGAAGACAGCACACATTAATGTATATAGTTTAAAATTTTATGGGGGCGCCTGGGTGGCTCAGTCGGTTAAGCGGCCGACTTCAGCTCAGGTCATGATCTCACGGTCTGTGGGTTGGAGCCCCACGTCAGGCTCTGTGCTGACAGCTCATCAGAGCCTGGAGCCTGCTTCGGTTTCTGTGTCTCCCTCTCTCTCTGCCCTTCCCCTGCTCATACTCTGTCTCTATGTCTCTCAAAAATAAATAAACGTTTAAAAAAAAAATTTTATGTGGATTACCACTCTACTGAGAGAAACTGGAAGTCAGCCCAACCCTCTCCTCACCAAGGAGCAATAAACTTACCCATTTCGGAGCATTATTTTCCTTCAGCTTTTCCTTAAAATATTCAATCACTTTCTTCTCCCAGTCAGGATTAACTCCATTTTGGGCTGAAAGAAAAAGGCACTTTTCACAGCTACAGGTACAATATTACAATATGTAACGACAGACTCCGGTCAGGTGTGGCACTTCACGTTCTGGTCAAGCCCCGCTCTGGGCACTCGAGAGGCTGCCCTTCGGGGGGTTGGGTGTCACAAGGCAGGGCAAGGCTGACCTCGTGCAGGCTCGCAGGAGCCAACACCCTACCTGAGAATACCCACAGGATGAGCCAAAAGCTACCGAAAGCGGCATATGAACCATTGTAAAGCACAATGCTCTTTGCAAACATCTTATACACATTTTTTTCCTTACAATTACCCCGAAATGAAAAGAAGGCATTCTTAAAAAAAAAAAAAAAATTAATTTGGGAGTAATTTCAAACTTTCCAAAAAATCACATGAACAGTACAAGAATACCTCTATCTTTGCTCCATTTGCTTTATCTGCTCTCATACACAGTTTTCTGGTCCAATTTAGATTAAGTTACATACATCATACACTTTTGCCGTTAGGTATTTCACTGTGTATTCCCTAAGAATAGAGAGATTGTCTTACATAACTAACGGTACTGTTACCAATCTCAGGAAATTCAAAACAGATACAATACGTTTTATCTAATCCACCATCTATATTCCAGTGCTATCCTTTATCACACCTTTTCCTCTTCAGTACGTGAGCCAGTCTACGATCCCATACTGCTCTTAGCTATCGTGTCTCTTTACTCTCCTTCGATCTGGGACAGTTCCTCATTCTTCATTTTTTTATGACAGTCGTATTTAAGAAGAATACGAACCCTATAAAAATACAGAATGCTTCTCATTTTGAGTTGGTCTCATGTTCCCTTATGATTAGCTTGCAAGTGTGCACCGTCAGTCAGACTACTCCTAGTAATGGTACCGTCTAGAGATAAGATGTCCATCTCCCCTCACTGCTGATGTGCACCTTAGTCACTGGATCAAAAGGACAGCCGATCTCTCCACAGGACAGTTACTTTTTTCCCCTCTGCAACTGTTAAGTAATCTGCAGGAGGCACTTCAAGACCATGCAAATAATGGTTACAAATCTTGCCCCACCCCCAGATTTAGCATCCATTGCCGACTCTTACCAGGATGACTGCAAAATGATGAGAAAGGTGTTTTTAACGTCATGTTAAAGAGAAGAAAACACTTGGGTGGCTCAGTTGGTAGATCTTGGGGTTGTAAATTTGAGCCCCATGTTGGGCGTAGAGATTACTTAAAAATAAAATCTTAGGGATGGCTGGGAGGGTCAGCTGGTTAAGCGCCTGACTTCAGCTCAGGTCATGATCTTGCAGTTCATCGAGTTCAAGCCCCGCTCATGGCTCAGAGCCTGGAGCCTGCTTCACATTCTGTGTCTAACCTCTCTCTTCTGCCCCTTCCCTGCTTGCACTCTGTCTCTCATGCTCTCAAAAATAAACTAACATTAAAAATAAATTAAAAGTAAAATAAAAACTTAAAAAAAAAAAAAAAAGACAACCAAGGCTTTGAAAAGAATTACAGGAATCGGCCAAGACCAAAGTGAATTGTTGACAGAATTAGGAATGTCCATCTGGGGAGAACCAGCAAACCACAGAGCCAGCCAATGCCCCACGCACGTTACATTCATCACGCATGTGCTATGGCGATGTGAAGTAAGCTATTTGTGACGGAGCAGATTCTGGTAAAACACTCACAAAATTCCATGAACACCAAGCTTAGCAGGGCTTCCAAACACTCACTTAACTGAGCAAAGTCTAGTTCTGGAGGAAGGAGGAATAAACTCCTGAGGTGATTCAGATGTGCAACAAGGGTTAAACCCACTGGGAAACTGGTCCTCGGAGGTGCCCTATCATCATTAGAATCACCTGCGGTTGTTAAAAATGTGAAATTTTCAGCCCATCCCAGACCTACTGAATCAGAAATCCTGGAGCTGAGGCCTCTAGCAATTCGTATTTTAAAAGGCCTAACTGGCTTGGCAGCGCCGGACCCTTCCCGCTGCCTGTCCCCCCTTGGAGCAGCCGAGGCGCTCAGCTGAACAGCAGGACCCCGAAGTCCCACTTCTACAAGGACCGGCAGTGGCGTGCAGCCTCGTGGTTCAACCAGCCAGCGTGGAAGATCCACAGAAAAAAGGCCTGGCGCCTCACCTGCGCCCTGTGCCTGGACCCCCTCCGGCCCACAGCAAGGCGCCCCACTGCTGCGGCTTCACACCCAAGGGCGAGCCGGCAGGGCCTTCAGCTCAGGGGAGACTCGAGAGATCAGCACCCAGGAGAAGACAGTAGGAACCAGTGATCTCGGTGGATCCTAGAAGGCAGAACCAGTGTGCAGAGTGCTGCGGGGTGGCGTGCGGCGGCGGGAGCACCCCTCCAAGCCCACCCTCTTTCCCGGAAGCCCTTGGCCATCAGGAAGGGGGACAGCTCTCCGGAAGACCTCAAGCCGGCCACCTGACAGGACTGGTTATGCCCATACAGAAGGTCTGCAAGGAGGAATCCAGAGCCACAAGGGAGGAGGGGGGGGGGAGGAGGAGGACGAGAAGCAGGAGGACGACGAGGACAGCCAGCGCTCACACGCCGGTGTCAACGCTGGACTCTGAAGCCCCGGCACAAAGGGCCAAGGAAGCCGCAGGACAGGATGTCGAGAAGAAAAAAGAATAAAGTGCTGTTGGTAAACTATGATAAAAAAAAATACTATAAATACACGAACAAAATGCCCTCGAAGTGAATCTGATACACACTAGAGAGAGCCACTGTTGTACCAGAGGAGTGCCAATAAAGGATTACCAAAATGGCCAAAAAAGGTGGGGGGGACATTTTTGCTTCCACTGAAAATGGATGTTTAAAGAAAAGGCGGACACACAGTCACGACAGCCACAGCGACGCGGCTATTCTGAGTGCATCTGTGTAAGAAACAGGACACGTGGGGAAGGGGAGCGGGCGAGGCCGGCTCCATCCGTAGAGCGTGACCTCACAGTGCTCGTGAGTTCAAAACCCACCCTGGGTGCAGAGCTCACCTTTAAAAAAGTAAATAAAAAGAAGAAAGTTAAACAAGACCATGCCACAGGATGATGAAGCTACATCCAAGAGTGACTGGGAGGCGGTAAGTTACAAGTACACAGATAGGGTTTTCCTATGTGGAGGCCAGCTTACAAATATCTGGCACTGCTGGACAAGGGCTACGATAGATAATTCAAAGGGGCGCCTGGGTGGCTCAGTCGGTTGAGCGTCTGACTTCGGCTCAGGTCATGATCTCGCAGTCCGTGAGTTCGAGCCCCGCGTCGGGCTCTGTGCTGACAGCTCAGAGCCTGGAGCCTGCTTCGGATTCTGTGTCTCCCTTTCTCTCTGCCCCTCCCCCGCTCATGCTCTGTCTCTCTGTCTCAAAAATACTAAAAACATTAAAAAAAAAAAAACTACTCTGAAGTCATACTGTTTAAAAAAAAAAAAATCAAGTGTGTAGAAACTGTCCATTATTTATGAAGCCAACAGTGTGCCCAGCACTCCACTAGGTTTTACAAGGGTACGGAGAGCTGAAGAATTTGAAGCAAAAATGAGGTGAACAGAGAATAGCCAAAAGCAAAGCGAAACGAATGCAGGTCAGTCCATCTCAGAGAGCGCTTCTGACAGAGGTGCAACTGAAGCGGGGCCTGGAAAGAGGGGCAGCACTGAACCAGGCTGAGCTCTAAGGCACTTGTGTATTCCAGACACCGAACAAGGACGAGGACGGGTACTACCCCGTATCCACGTACACAGAGCACTCTGCCTGGAAGCTGCCTGTGGCCACTATGCCTCAATTCTGTCTCAAAATTAAGCCATCCCAGAGGAAAAGAGAGAAGCAGATTCCTATAGACATTATTTGGCTATAATCGAGCCTGACACTAACCCACTCAATTCAATTACCTAAGATAATATATTCATCATTTTGAGTTTAAGAAGGACCAAGCTGGGTCACACACATATCACTTTATCCTATTTCCTGGAGTTCTTAGCCATCTGAATTTGAGCACCACTGCACTCAATCTTATGCTAGTTTAAGGTGTGGGGCGCCTGGGTGGCTCAGTCAGTGGAGTGTGGGACTCTTGATCTCAGGGTCGTAAGTTCAAGCCCCATGTTGGGCATGGAGCCTACTAAAAATAAAAAATTACGCAAAAAAAGTCAGGGAACCTAGGAAAAAGTATATAGGCTCTCACCAATAGTGTAGGAGGCTTCTAGTTGGTTCTCCCTCACCAATACTTGATCGTGGCAATCTTTTTAATCCTAGTCATTGTGCTGGTGTGTCACTGTGGTCTTAACAAGCATTTCCCTAGTGACGAATGACATTGCACGCCTTTTCGTATTTACTGACCATTCCGATGAATTCTCTTGTGGAGTGCCTATTCACAATTGTGCCCATTTTTAAAACGAGTTTGTTGTGGTACCAACAACTAATTTTTGTGTGTGTTCTAGATGTAAGTCGTAAGTGAGATATATATGCCCGGCACATTATTTTCTCCTAATCTGTACATTCTTTTTGACATTCTTAATGGTGTCTTTTGATGAGAAGTTCAATTTGCCAAGTTTTTTTTTCCTTTCATAGTAATTGACCCCAAAGTCATGAAGATATTCTCCGAGGTTTCTTATTTTCCATACTTAGGTCTGTATGGACCACATCAAATTAACGTTTTTGATAATATTGTGACATAGAGGTTGAGGCTCATTTATTTCCCCAAAAAGATATCCACCTGTTCCAACATTAATTAAAAGGCTTTCCTTTTAGCACTGAGTTGCTTTGCACTTGTCAAAAATCAACTCACTGCATTTATGTTATTCTATTTCCACACTCTGCTATATTACACTGATCTATTTATTTGTATGCTGTCTTAATACTATACTCATACTGTCTTAACCATTACAGCTCGGTCTTAAGTCTTAAAAATCAAATAGTTAAGTTCTTCAAGTTTGTCTTGATTATTCTCATCCTTAACAGGTCTATGTAATTGTGAGGACCAGTTTATTGACTTGTATTAGGGCTGCCGAAATTTTGATTAGGGTTGTGTTGAACCCACAGATAATTTGAAGAGAACTGACATCTTAACTGAGTCTTCCCATCTATGACTTCTCCCATGGGAGAGAGAATAAGGGAGCCTACACATGGATTCCTCCAGATTTCATCTGTCTTTCACCTTATGATCCAGCTGTGTAGCTTTACTGTCCTGCTGTAATAAATCTTAGCCTTGAAAACAACTCCACACGGTCACATTAAGTCCTTCTAGTGAGTCTCTCCAGACAGAAGTGGTCTAGGGAACCCTAACACATGAGCACATCAATAGTTCATTTCTCTTGACTGCTGAATAGTTTTCCACGGTATAGTTGAATGACAATTGGTTTCTCCATTTGCTCGTGGAAGGACATTTAGATTGTCTCCAGGCTTAACAACTATGAACAAAACAACTAAACATTTGTGTACAGGTTTTTGTGTGAATGTAAGCTTTCATTTCTCTAACTGAAAAGCTAGGAATGGGACAGCTGGGTATATGGTAAATTTATGGTTAACTTTTAAGATTCCGCCTCTTTTCCAGACTGGCTGTACCATTTTGCATTCCTACCAGCAATGCATAAAAGATCAAGCTCTTTGTATCCTTCCCAGCATTTGGTACTGTCACTATGTTTCCAATTTTAGCTGTTCTAATAGGTGTGTAACATCTCAACATGGTTGGAATTTACATTTCCCTAGTGGCTAATGATGCTGAATTGGTGATACATCTATTTAATCTCTGGCCCTTTTTAAAACTGGGTTAATTACCATTGTGCTTTCTTTATATATTCTGGATACAAATCTCATCTATGGTTTTCGACTACATTCTAGTCAAAAGCTTATCCTTCCATTTTAATAGTATTTTTTCCAGAACAAAAGTTTTCAGTTTTGATGGGTATTGAATTTGTTTCATGCATCGTGTCTTCGGTGTATGTCTAAGATCTCATTGCCAAACCCTGGGTCACAAAGATCTTCTACTTACTTCCACAAGTTTCATATTTTTACAGTCTTAAATTTTATATTTAAATCTGTGACCCATTTTGAGTTAATTTTTGTATGAGGTATGAGAGTTACAGGTTAAAATTCATATTTTTGCAAACAATGTCTCATTGTTCCCATATTTGCGTTGAAAATATCCTTTTCCATGAATTATCTTTGTACTCTGTCAAAAAATGTGGGCAACAGGAATGAACCTTACAAACATTATGCTAAGTGAAATATCTAGACACAAAAAGACAAATATTGTAGGATTGCACTCACATGAAGTCCCAAGAATAGGCAAAATCAAAGAGACAAAAATTAGAACAGAGGCTCTTGTGGGGTGACACAGACAGGAGGGGGAGGTGATAGTTATCTATTTCATCTTGGGTGAGTGCGAATAGTATGTGGTGTGGTGGGCAGAATAATGCCTCCCCCCCAAGATGCCACATCCTATCTCCAGAAACCAAATATATTACACGACAAAACGGAATTTAGGTAGAAGACAGAATTGAGGTTGACCATCAGCTGACCTTAGAGAGATCATCCATGTGCATCCAATATAATCCCAAGGGTCCTTAACATGGAAGAGACAGAAGCCGTCAGAGTGAGGAGAAAGGAGCTCAAAAGGGGCCATGAGCCAAGAAATGCTGGCAGACTCCAGTGGCTGGAAAACAAGGAAACAGATTCTTCCCTAGAGCCTCCAGAAAGGAATGCTGTCCTGTTGACAACTTGATTTTACCCAGTAAGACCCACAGCATTCTGGCCTCCAGAACTGTAAGATAATAAGTTTATGTTGTTTTAAGTCCTTCAGTTTGCAGTGATTTGTCACAGGAAATACAGTTTTTGAAGAACTGCTCTATTAAGTTGTTGAATTTCTGTCCATAAGGTTATCTTGTATTGTCTTTTCCACGTCCATACAGTCTGTAGTGGTATCTCTTCTTTCATTCCTTGATACCAGTAGTGTGTGTGTTTGCTAGTCTGCCTATAGGCTTATGCATTTTATTGAACTTTTTGTTAAAAAAAAAAAAAAACAGTTTTGGGTTTCATTGATTTTCTTTTTTTCTGTTTTCAACTTCATTCATTCCTGCCTTACTTTTATTAGTTTCTTTCTTCTATTTGACTTGGGTTTATTTTGCTCTTCATTTCTGGCTTAAGATAGAAGCTTAAATTATTGATTTGACATCTTCTCTTCTAATAAATGCACTTAACGCCTCTTAGCACATCTTTGGCTGTATCCCACAACTTTTGATTTGTTGTGTTTTCATTTTCATTTAGTTCAAAATATTTTAAAATTCCCCTAGAGACTTTTTGATCCATGGATTATTTAGAAATATTTCCACAAGTTTGAATTTTCTTGTCATCTGTTACTGATTTCTAACCTAACTTCATTACAGTTGGAGAACACAGTTGATGATTTCAACTCTTTAAGATTTGTTAATATTTGTTTATGATCCAGGATGTGGTTTATCGTAGTGAATGTTCTATACGCACTCAGAAAAAAATCTATGTTCTGATGTTGGTGGAGCATTCTACAAATGTCAGATCTATTTAGTTGAGGGTGTTGTGCAGTTTTTCTAAATCCCTGCTTTTCTTTTTTTTTTTTAACATTTATTTTTGAGAGAGAGAGAGAGAGAGAGAGAGAGACAACGCATGCACATAAATGCAGGGGAGGGGCAGAGGGGAGGAAAGAGGATCCAAAACGGGCCCTGTGCTGACAGCAGCGAGTCCACTGCAGGGCTCGAACTCACGAACCTTGAGATCATGACTTAAAGTTGGACACTTAACTGACTGAGCCACACAGGTGCCCGAATACTTGCTTATCTTCTAGCCACTTGTTCTGTACAGTACTAAAAGAGAAATGGTAAAAATCTTCAATTATAATTACAGACTTCTCTATTTCTCCTTCCAGTTCCATGAATTTTTACTTCCTGCATTCTAAAGTTCTGTTGTTAGGTGCATTTACACGTAGGGACTCTTAGTGAACTATTTTATCATTATGTGCCCAATCTCTTGTTCTCTTCTCCCACGATCTTTTTAAAAATATTTTTAAATTTAAAATGAAGACTCCACTAAAGAGGAAGACCTGAGGTCCAAGAAACAACAGAATTAACTCATGAACGCAATGGGGAAAAAAAGTCCAAGCATAATAACTAACTAACAAACCTAAAAAGCAACTAGCACAAATTAGAGGAATAATTCAAAAGGCAAGTTGGGGCACCTGGGTGGCTCAGTTGATTAAGCATCCAACTCTCGATTTTGGCTCAGGTCATGATCTCATGGTTCCTGAGGTCAAGCCCCAAATTTGGCTCCAGCTGCTTGGGATTTCCTCTCTCTCTCTCTCTCAATAAATAAATTTTTAAAAAGGGGGAAGTTGAAGAACATCCACAAAGAAATCATAGTTCTTAGTAAATAAATAATATGAATGAAATGCTGGAAGAACTTAGTGAATATAATGTCAAATTTCTGTTCAATAAGAAACGGAAATGCAATAATACAAATTAAGTAAGTTTTAGCACAGTACTGTTCAAGAAAGTGCATATGGACCTGACAGCATAGCCTCAAAATACATAAAGCAACAACTTTCAGAACTAAGGAGAAAAACTAAGCAGAAATCACAGAGACTTGACACAGCCCTCTCAGAAACATAAATTGAACATAAAACACAAAAGTAAATACACAGCAAGTGTGATGATAATAAGCTCTCCAATAAATAAAAAGATCCAGAGTGCATTTATTTATTTATTTATTTATTTTTTGAGAGCAGGAGAGACAAAGCATTAGCAGGAGAGAGGCAGAGAGAGAGAGACCCACAGAATCCGAAGCAGGCTCCAGGCTGTCAGCACGGAGCCCGATGCGGGGCTCGAACTCAGACTTTGAGATCATGACCTGAGCCGAAGTCAGACACTTAACCGACTGAGCCACCCAGGCGCCCCCAGAGTGCATTTTTAACATGTGACATTCACAAAAGGTTCTACATACTAGTCACAGAGGAAGCCTCAACAGATACCAGTGTATGTTTTCTGTCCAAAATGTGACAAGAATTCAGTACAAAGGGGTAGCTTAACACATAAGCACCCTATGTCTATAATGATTTTTAAAAATGAAGAAGCCCATGATAATAAATAATCCTTAATTTAGAGAGGACTTTATAGGGAGTAGTTATGAAATTCTCCCAGATAGAAAACAAAGAAAAAAAAAACCTGTGCAGGTTAATGTTTGTGGGTTACTAAGGTAGTGTTTATGAAGTTTATGGAGTTATACATTTGAATACGCTAATGTACAAAGAGAGAATGAAAATAGATGAGATTACTTTTCAACTTAAGAAGCTTTTAGAAACGAGAAAATCCAAATGAGAAAAATAATAAATGAAATGAGAGAACAAAAACACTAATATAAATCACTAATATTAAGACTGACAAACCTTTGGCAAGCCGGTTCAGAACAAAGAAAATCCAAAGAATAAAATCATACAAATAAATAAAAACAAAATACAAACAGAACGCAATATTAAAAGGAAAAAATAGGGGCGCCTGGGTGGCTCAGTCAGTAAAGTGTCTGACTTAGGCTCAGGTCATGATCTCAAGGCTCCTGAGTTTGAGCCCCGCGTCAGGCTTTGTGCTGACAGCCCAGAGCCTGGAGCCCGCTTTGGATTCTGTCTCCGTCTCTCTCTGCCCCTCCCCTGCTCACGCACTGTCAGTGTCTCTCTCTCTCTCTAACATAAACAAACATTAAAAAATTTTTAAAAGGAAAAAATAATTATACGTAGAACAAAATGAAAAACGGGGAATGCTACAGATAACAAATATTAAAAGCATGTAAAATACGATGAACTATAAACTAACATATATGAAAATTCAGATGAAATAGATCAATTTCTGAAAGAACATAAATTGCCAAAACTGCCCCAAGATTGGCAGACAGAGCTCTCATGGCTGTCACAATTTGGTCGAAGACCCCTGGAGGTCTGATACCGCAGAAAACCGCTGGTCTTTCCTCTCAACCTCATCAAGTCCCAAATCCACGTAATTTCGCACTTTCAAGCCAAGTTGTCCACAGAAGATAAAGATGCAAAACTCCTACATAAATTATTAATTAACTGAATCCAATGGAGTATTCAAAAAGAAATCATGCTCACTCAGTACTTATCCCAGTAATACAAAAGTAGTTTATGATCAGAAAACCTATGAGTGTAATTTATGGCATTAAAAGGTTAAAGAAAAAATACAACCATCTCAGGGGATAGAAAACTAGGCATTTGATAAAGTGCAAAACCTACTTCGTGACGGAAAATGATAAATTCTGGCTTGATAGTAAAACTGCAGAGTGTAAGAGAAACCTTTTGACCTTGATTCTTGAAACACTGTCCTTAAAGCAAAATAATTTAATGACAAGATTATACTTCCTTCCCTACTGGTCCAAACACCCTAGTAGGTTCTGCAGGGAAAGCAATTATACAATCATAGTAACATAAATGGTATTCGCTGGCTCTTGACCTTTATGATACGCTCAGACAAAGCGCTAACACTGTCAGCGTTGGCAATGCACGAGGCCGGACACAAACTGGGTAGAAGCAACTGAAACTCTGAACTGGAAACTCTGAAATGGTTATCTAAAGTTGCTGGAGGAAAAAACAACTTTAGAATATGCCTTTACATTCAAAAATAAAGCAATTGAAGAATTAAAAATAAGTGAAAAACCAGAAACTTCACACTCAGATAGGAACGCGGCAACGAAGTCCCTCTCACCACTCATTTTCAGCACTGTGCTAGAAGCCACAACCCACACGATGAGGCAAGGAAAAGGAAATAAAAGGTATACTGACCAAGAAGGAAAAAATAAAAGTGTTCGCAGTAGACATGTTTCTACATAGAAAATCCAAAGGAATCAGCAAAAAGAAAAACCCTCCTGGAACTAACAGGGAATTCTAGCAAGACTGCAAAATGCAAGGTTAGCATACACAAGTCAATCATATTTCTACATACTATCAATGAACAAGTGGAATTTGAAATTAAAAACACAGAACCCTTTACATTAGCATCTCCCAAATGAAATTCTTGTGTATAAATCTAACAAAATATGTATAAGATCTGTATGAGGAAAGCTATAAAAGTCTGATGAAAGAAATTCAAGAACTACATAAATGGGAAAATATTCCACATTCATGGCTAGGAAGACTCAATATTGTCAAGATTCTTCCCAATAAAGACTCAGCTAAGTGCATCTGATTGAACAGTAAATCTCTAAGTGGTCCAGAACAGTCCAAACTTGGCTAGGGGCAGTGAGTATCCCCTGAGCCCTGTATGGCACTCTAGAGTCAGACATGCATACAACAGATTTTAAATTTTTAAATTTAAAACGTTTTAATTTTAAAACGACACAGTGATTGTAAAGAGGAAGAAACAGAACTAGAGTTACTTCAATTCTATCTTTTATGAGACAATTTGGGAGTGTTTAGCTGTGTTTAATATTTAAAACAGTGCGAAATGAGAGGGATAGGAAGCATAAATTTTAGCTTGCACATAAAATATTTCACTTAATTTAGTATTTAATACTAAAATATATTCTTCTCAAACTGTTATTGCTTTATAACTAAAGAATGAATCAAGGAAATACATTAACAGGGGCATCTGGGTGGCTCAGTGGGTAAGTGACTGACTCTTAGGCTCAGGTCATGATCTCACAGTGGTAATACTGAGTCCCTGCATCTGGCTCGGCATGGGCCTCAGCGCTGGCTGTGGAGCCCACTTAAGATTCTCTCCCTCTGCCCTTCTCCCCTGCTCACGCGTGTGCTTTCTCTCTCTCTCTCTCTCTCTCTCAGAGAAGAAGAAAAAATATTAACGACAACAAAAAATACATTAACCTCAGTGGCACGATTTGGGAATTGCCTAACTTGTGCCTTTTGCAGTTGCTTGTTTCATTAGAATTCACATATTAATTATCAATTGTTTCTTTTTTGTCCTGCAGGAACTTGGGATGTTATTCAAAGAATTAATTATACGCTTAGAACAAAATTCTTCAAATCTCATGTGTGGTACCCATACCAACGTGAAACAACATCAATACAGTGGAACTCAACAAAAAAGCATTCTAAAATCATTTCGGGGGTTTGGGGGATACAGAAGGTGATAGAAGCAATGACCCAAACTATCTTGAAATATATAATACCTTGAGCATTGTCTATGGCCTCATTTCATGATTATTACTGAAAATCATTCATTAGTTTAAAAAAAAAAAAGAAAAAGGAAATATTTTAAAAAACGACTCAGGGAGCCAAATACCCAGGGTATGGTTCAGAAGTTCAGAAGCAGTATGGCTCTAGAGTCTGAAATCTTCACTATTCTCTATTATCAGAACTAAAAGCACTACAGATTCAATGCAACCTCTACCAAAATGCCCAGTGTCTATCTTTGAAGAAATGGGCGATCTGATTCTAAATTTATATGGAAACGCAAGGGACTCTAACGAGCCAAAACTAGATTAAAAAAGAACAAAGTTGAAGGATTCGCACTTCCTGATCTAAAAGCTTACTGCGAAGCTAATCACGACAACCTGGTACTGTCACGAGGACGAACACAGACCAACAGATGGAACTGGGAGTTCAGAAAGAAAGCTACACATCTACGGTCCAGTGGTTTCCTGACAAAGGAGTCAAAGCAGTCAGCGGGGAGAACAGACTTTTCAAAAAACAGTGCAGGAGCTTCCAGGTTGGGGAATGCATCCGCTGCTGGGAGGGCAGCAAAAGCACGAGGTACTATTCCAGATCGCACTCTCTGCGCCTCTTCATTGGCTGTCCAGCTGAATACTTCATAATATCCTTTATAAATGTAAATGTAAAAAAGAACAAACCAAAAACAAATGATAGTGGGACAACTGGATATCCACGTGCAAAAGAATTAATTTGGATCCCTACCTCATACCTTATACAAAAATTCACTCAAAATTAATCGAAGATCTAAATCTAAGAGCTAAAACTCTGAAACTCTTAGAACATAGGTATGTTTACACCTGGCATTAGACAATGGGTTCTGAAATATGGCAGTCAAAGGGAAGACAGATAAATTGGACTTCATCAAAATTAAAAACTTAAACAAGTAAACTGTTATGAAAGGTTTTCTGATGCCTCTATTCCTTTACATAAACTATAGTGCACCATGCACACAAAAATTAAAAATTTACATTGGAACACATTACCAAGAAGTTGAAGACAATCCACAAAATGGTAGAAATAGCTGCAATTCACATATATCTGGTAAGTCTAGTATGCAGAATATACAAAGAACTCAAATCTCAACAATAAAAAGACAAAACCCAACTAAAAAATTTGCAAAGGATTTGAATATGCATTTCTTCAGAGATAATATACAAATGGCCAATATGCATATTAAAATATGCTATTACTATCAGTCATTAGAGAAATGCAAATGTAATCACAAGAGGTTATCACTTCGCACCCACTAGAATGGCTACAACTAATAAAACAGCAAATAACAAATGTTAGATGTAAATAGAAATCTCACACATTACTGGTGCAAATGTAAAATGGTACAGCCTCTTTGGGCAACAGTTTGGCCATTCCTCAAACAAACATAAAAGTGGCACATGAGTGGCTCAGTCAGTTAAGCGTCCAACTCTTGGCTCAGGTCATGATCTCACGGTTTGAGTTCAAGTCCTGTTTCAGCCTCCCACTGATTATGTGCAGCTGTTTGGGATTCTCTCTCTCCCTCTCTCTGCCTCTCCACTGCTCTTGTTGAGTATGCGCTTTCTCTTTCTCAAAATAAATAAACTTAAAAAATATATATGTATATATACACCTCAAAATAAATCACCATTACGACTCGGCACGCCCATTCTTAGGTATATTCCCAAGAGAAGTGAAAACATAAAAATGTTTACATGGATATTTACAGCAGCACTACTCACAACAGCCAAGAAGTGGACACAACCCAAGGGCCCATCCACGAATGAACAAATAAACATGTGGTGTATCAACGCAGGATATTTTTTCAGTCATAAAAAGGAATACAGTACTGATATATGCCACCGCATGGTTGAACCTTGAAAATATTAAGCTAAGTGAAAAGCTGGACACAGTTAGACACAGTAGTCCACATGCATTATTCCACTTATATGAATCTCCAGAAGAGGTAAATCATAAATAGAAGTAGACTGATCGCCAGAGAATGGAGGAGGGGGCAACTGGGAGGGACTGCTAATAGGTATAGGGTTTCTTTCTGGAATGATGGAAGTAACAGTGGTGATAGCTGCACACCACTGTGAATATACTAAAAATTAATGAAGTGTTCATTCCTAAATGATTTATTTCATGTTATGTGAGTTATATCTCAAAAAAAACCCACAAAAATAAAGGCACTAAAAGCAGGATTACAAGTAGTTACTTCAGTGGGGAAAGAATTCTTTTACTCATTTAATACCATCGTGTTTCTTAAAATCATGTATGAGTTATTATTTAAAAATGAATATATACATATTTACATATTTTGCCACAGGTGCCCAATCCATTCTTCTTCTCTGAGGACTTGCCCCAGTGCTGAGGTGTGGGACCCAAAGGTCAAGTCTGTGCTACATAGCTCTGTGCCCTGGCCACAGCTGTCAGTGCATGAGTGGACTCCTGATGCCAAGCTGGGCCAATCGGACTCTCTGACCCTAGAATCTGAGATCGAGATAAAGATGCTAACTAGAGTGGAACTGAGACCAAGTGAATTTGGGAGCTGTGGAGTAGAGACAGATAAAGTTTGTGTGCAGAGATGAATATAGCCTAAGGAAGAAAATCTGAGAAGAGCTGTTTAGATTCCTGCTAGCTTTCCAGTTCCAGATTCCACTCTGGGGACACTAAGACACCCCCCTATCTTTGGGTTCTACAGCCTATAACAAATGCCTTTTCTCAGTGGCCTACCAAGGTCAGGATGTAGAAGAGATCCAAGATGGGTCCAAACCAAAGGGGATGAATTGTCTGCCCAGAATTGTGCTGACAATAAAAAAGCAAACTTTTAGTCAATTTTATTATTGGTTTAAACTACTTAAAATGCTAGTGACCAAATGCTTCTCCCTGCCCTCCTCCACATGATGCTGCTCTTTTAGTCTAGTCCTGGTCGTCAGATACAACCACTGTACTTTGAATATAACACTAATGATCTTAACCCAACCAACAATCTAAAAACGGTGAAAGAAATCAGCCAATAAGCATTCCTACATTTTCCAAAATTGACAGTGGTTATTAATTCAAGGGGAAAAAATTGTAAATGTTTTAAAATTTTTACACATTCCTTTTTTTGAAAGCAAGAGTATGTGCAAGTGGAGAAGGGACAGAGGCGGGAGGAGAGAGAGAATCCCAAGCAGGCTCCATGCTCAGCACAGAACCCGATGAGGCTGTGAGATCATGACCTGAGCCAAAACCAAGAGTCTGACGCTTATCTGACTGAGGCACCCAGATGCCCCTAAGTGATTTTTTAAATTTTATGTAAGTAATGAACAGCTATACCCCACATGGGACTCAAACTTATGTCTCCAGAGATCGAGTCAAACACTCCTGACTGAGCCAGACAGCTGCCCTAAGAAAATTCATTTATTTTTTTAATGATTAGATCTAGAAATCTTGTCTTAGGAGTCTCCGTCTAGATTGAGCAAATTGCAATTTCAACAAGTACCACTCGAAGACAAGAATGAGTGGTTGAAAATGTGGACGGGCTACAACAGGAAGTTCTCTCATCTATTTCATGGTTATCTGGGAGCTCAGTCCCTCATGCTTCCCGGGACGGCTCCGCCAAAGCTCATTCTTCCTGCTGCTTGTGGAGCCACCCGTGCGGGTACAGTCGCACCAGAGTAGAACACCATTCAACAGAACCCAAGACAGCAGAGGATAGCAATGAGCATAGCTAGCCTTGCAGGGCTAATGTGGTACAGTGGAGAGGACCTGAGTGAAGGAAGAAAATTTCTTTTACATAAAAACTGATTAAGAGAAAAAAAAAGTATACCAAAATTGCTGTTAGTTAACAACATTCCTGTCTTTGTTTAAAAGACGCAATCTGGAGCGCCTGGGTGGCTCAGTCGGTTGAGCGTCCAACTTCGGCTCAGGTCATGATCTCGCAGTCCGTGAGTCCGAGCCCCACGTCGGGCTCTGTGCTGACAGCTCAGAGCCTGGAGCCTGCTTCGAATTCTGTGTCTCCCTCTCTCTCTCCCCCTCCCCCACTCATGCTCTGTCTCTGTCTCAAAAATAATAAACATTGAAAAAAATTAAAAAAAAAATAAAAATAAAAAATAAAAAATAAAAGACGCAATCTGATATGGCTCACTCAACGATCACTGCGGGGACTCCGTCATTAGCACTCTGCACGTAATGGGGCCCGACAGAGATATGCCGAAGTATTCCTAAATCATAATTTAAACCTGTGGGTCTCAATGACCTATACACAAAATCTTTAAACTCCAAGTGAAATGTTAAAGACATTTTAGGAGGGCTTACAGGAAAAAATGTACAAACAACTGTAATATGGCAGATACAAAATTAAAGAACGGACTGCTTCGCAAAGATAAATTATGACCCAGGTAGTTATCATTGGCCACTCACAGAACTTCAAAGTTTCCTACCTGAATGAATAACTCATACCTGGTAGGACCATGAATTCTCTAAAACCACAGGAGGTCCACCAGGACTGTCCTATGTCTGAGACTTGTGGTCACAGAAACCATCCCAATTCACACCATTTCTGATTAATTAATCGGTCATTCCGCTGCCTCTAACACAAGTTCACTGAGCATTTTCACTGTGCGAGGTGCATTCCAGGCAAAGATACACTGGTGAATAAGTCAGATACAGGCCCTGAATTCGCTGAGAAAAAAACATAGCAAAGGAACCCAGAAACAAATACTTTCAACAACCTGCTTCGCATACGTGAAAATTAATACAGGGAAACCTCACTAAAATGGACTTGGGAAGCTGAAAGGGGGAGCTCTAACACTCAGTGTAAATTACAAGAAGAATTATCAATTACAGACCCCTAACGGAAAAATCTTCAACAGGTTAAGGATCGATTACACGCCCCAATAGGGAGAGGTGTATATTCGCTCTCCTACAAGAAATCTACTATCCCTGCAACTCAGCCAGTGAGAAACCAGCAGCACCTGATGGGCTTTCCTTCAAAATAACCCATCCCAACTTCCTCCTTCTCTGTAAAATAAAGTTCCTCTCCTCTGTTTGGAACTTGTCTATGGCTTGCCTTAGCTTGCATGCATGTCCCGAATTGCAACTCTCTGTTATTTCCCAGGAAATCCATTTTTACTGGTAAAATAACTGGGAGTTTTAATTCTAGGATTAACCTACGCCAACTTCCAGGACATACAGGATCCTGCAGTAACCAAAGCCAGGGGTACCTAACTTAGGTTTCCAAAAGAAAGGTAAGATTTAGACAGGAACGTGCAAGTGGAATGAGGAGGGGGCCAGGCGAAGGAAAGAGCTGAGGCAGAAGGCCTAGAGGCAAGGTCCAAAATTAAAGAACTGAAAGAGGGTTCAATAGGAGAGGGAATGGACTGATGAGGTGAGGTCTGAGAGCAAGGTAGGGGTGGGGCCAAGAAAGGCCTCATAAGCCACAACAGTCATTTCTCTAATTGGATGAAAAATCAATTTAAAACAATTTACTACAAAACCAAAAAGGATCTACAAGTTTAACGCCTGACCTACTTCTCACAGAAACATACCTGTAATGCTGTTATTATAAAAGTATACAACATATCCATGGGAATAGGAAAATACAGTAAAAATAAACACTTCAGAACAGCTTCTAGAAATAAATCATAGCTATAAAGCAGTATTATTTTCTTCTCTGTAAGACCCAACCTATATGGGAAAATACGACACTGTGGGGAAACACATCGACAAGATCCAGGTGCCTATAACAACTTACCAAACTTACAAAATACTGTAAAGCCAGTATTTTTATCCAAATTATACCCTTTCTGTACTATAATGAGATGTGCCCCTTAGAATCATACACACAGGAAACAAAACATGACAAATACTTTCAAAACTACATTAACATAAAATCATTTCATTTATCCAGCAAGACCAGGGTATGGCGTATTTCTCATAAACAAATTTCCTAAATATCCATAACTGGAACTCTGCCTTTAAGCACCAGAACTTTTTAAGTTTATTTATTTTTGAGAGAGCGAGAGCACTCGGAGTAGGGGCAGAGAGAGAATCCCCAGCAATCTCCGCACTGTCAGTGTAGAGCCCAACGCAGGGCTTGAACTCATGAACCGCTGGATCACGACCTGAGCTGAAAAGAGTCGGACGCTCACCAGACTGAGCCACACAGGTGCCCCAAAACTTTTCACTTTTGATGGATTTTCCCTAAGAAGTACCTATGCATTTGCACCGCCCTAAACCAACTGTGCAATTTAATCTTCACGCCACATTTTGGGGCCATTATTTTGATCAGTTATGGGTTCCAGTATTTATTGTGAACATCAATTACTAGAATTTAGTGAAGGACTATATGCCCCTTCCTCAAAGCACCCTTACGGATAGAGTAAAAAAAATTCTTTTTGCCTTAAAAAAATATATATCTATATACATACGTATATGTATGTGTGTGTGTATATACATGTATATACACACACACAGTTTTAGACATCTTTATCAGGTTGTCGGGTTCGCAGACTACAGTCCCGATGCCTAAACAGGCCTTCTTCTAATTTACTGCTTCTAGTTTCAGCCTGGGAAACCAGAAAACTAAACTAGTTCAAATTATAGGGAAAATGAGTAAAGAGTATCTGAATCCCTCCTACAAGAAATACGTGCATTTTACACCACTGGTTTTGGCCGCTGGAGACCGTCTAAGCTTCTATAACAAGGCGTTCTCACTAACACCGCCCCGCCCCGTGTTTTAAATGAGCTAAGGCCACTCACTGCTAAGTTACCTCCAGGTGCCACAATCTAACAGTGATTTCTGGTTTGTCTCCGCCACTCCGAAGTGCACAAAGAACGGGGAGGGGGGTCAAAATGCCCAGTTATCCGCAAACAAGCCTCAATTTTCCTTCATAGATGCTTAGCAGAAAAGTAGCATTAACAAGAACTAGAACTAAAATTTACTAAGCTGGTCTGCAGCATTCGAAGCCCTTTTCTACGTAGGATCCCAGTTGAGTTCAACACTTCTTGCTAGCTCTGGCACGAAAGGAGACGTGCCCCAGACAGGCTTTAAAGTCATCATAACAGAAAAATTAAGCTATTACCCCTAATCTTATCGCGAAAAGAGAGGATGTGTGCAATACAGTAGTTAGAGCCAACTTCTGCTGCGGGCGAGCACTCCCCCGACACACCGGAAGTTTTGAAATATCCTGCAGGCTTCCAATAGGCAAAGTGCTTTTCCTCGCCCCGTCTCGGCGGGTCCCCCGAAGGTTCAAGGACCCCTCCGCCAGGCGCCGCACGCGGGGCGCGGGTCCCCGGTGCGCCACGGAAGGGAGCGAGGCCGGCAATCACGGCCGGCCGCCGGCTCCTCGCCGCGTAACCTTGGCGGCTCGCGAATCACGAATCGGGCAGGTGGGAGGCACCTGCGGCCGGCCGGGGAAGCCGTGGCCCCGGCACTGGCACGGGCCCCAGCACGAGGATGTCTCCGCGCCGCCCGCGCAGGCCCGGCCGGCCACGCCAGCCTTCGGGGGAGCCCCGCGTGGGGCCGCGCGGCGGGGCCGGGCCCCGGGCTCGGCAAACTCGGCGGCCCGCCCGGCCCGCCCCCGGCGTCGCCACTCACCGAAGAAGCCTTGCACGATCCCGAGCGGGTGGCTGAGCCAATCCTCCCCACAGGGCATCTCGCCGACGGGCCGGGGCCGGCGCGGCCCGGCGTCCCGCGCCGCGGCTCCTCCTTGGGGGCTCGGCCGCTCTTCGCCCGCGCCCTCCCACGCACGGCGAGCCTCGGGGCGCGGGCCGCCCGGCTTGCCCGCGCCTCCCGGAACGGCGGCTGTGGCGGCGACAGCCAAGGAGCAGCTGGCCACGGGCAGGCGGCGTGTGCGGGCCCCCAGCCTCCACTTCGCACAATGGCGGGAAATAGGCGCCGCCGACCGCGCTGCCTGCGACCTGGGTGGAGCTCGCGCGGGGAGGGGCGGCGGGAACGCGCGGCGCGGCCCCGAGGGCGGGAGGAGGGGCGGGCCGGCTCGCGCGGGGGTGGGCCGGGGCGGGGCGGAGCCAGGACGCGGCGGCGACGCGGCGGCGGGGCGGCCGCCATCTTGGAGACGGGCAAAAGGAAGGGCACGCGGGTTGGTGGGTGGAAAGGCGTCGAGACTGATCGCGATGTATTGCAGTTTGTCACTCTGTGCTAGTGGGAAGGGGGAAACTCCCGAGGTCCGGTTTATTAATTCATAATACGAGGCCTTGCACAGGCTGGAGACCGCAGCATCCCGAAAGCACAAGCCCGAGGAGACCTGGGCAAAATTAGTGGGCAAAACAGCCCTTGGTGTTGGTCCATCCCCTCTTGGTGCTAGTTTTTAGTTTGTTTTGCTCCTTTCTCTGGCCCCCTGCCCGAAACACCCATACAGTGACTCCTTCAGCTGCATAAAGTCTTTTCCCACGGGGGGAGGTGTACATTTAAATAAAGGGTACTTTGGAAACGCCCAAGTGCCCTTTGCTGGCATCTCTAGCACTGTGGTAGAGGGACGAGTTCATAACTGTGGAAACATACCTACCAGTCTGCCTCTGCCTAGAAGCTGGAAACAACCAGGGAGCTTCGGCAGGTTCCTGCAGAAGATGCGTACAGACATACCTTTGTCTGCCCCTTTGTGCCATGCCACCTCAATAAAGCGAAAACCATAATAAAGCAAATCAAATGAAATTTTTGGTCTCCCAGGGCACATAATGATTATGTGTACACTATGCTGTACTCTCTTGTGTGCAATAGCTTCATGTCCGAACAAGCATATACATCAATTTAAAAATACTTTTTAACTTAAAAGATGCTGTCATCTGAACTTTCAGCAAGTCATAATCACTGATCACAGATCACCATAACAAATATGGTAATAACAATGTTTGGGATAC
Organism: Paguma larvata; assembly: GCA_030068075.1. Classification (NCBI taxonomy): domain Eukaryota; kingdom Metazoa; phylum Chordata; class Mammalia; order Carnivora; family Viverridae; genus Paguma; species Paguma larvata. Next base: position 25,690,410 of record CM057837.1, on the reverse strand, counting down.
TGCCCTGACGTAGACATACCCAGTGAGCAAGTGGTCTTGGAAAAATAGCATCAGTGGACTTGTTCCAAATGATGTTGTCACCAACTTTCGATTTGTGAAAAAACACAGTGTTTGGGAAATGCACGGTAAAACAATGTATGCCTCTATCAGGATACCCTAAGAATGAAGATGGTGGCATCAACACACGCACAAGATCAAATCTAGGGGTAAACTTTTTGTGAGGGAATTCGAAAACATCCACGTTCAGTGATGAAACATTGTGTTTCTCCTAGGACTGGCACATACCTGAGAAAACTGTAATATCCATAGCTGAAAAAAGAGCGTCTTAACAGAAGGAGGATGATCTGAATGGAGACTGGAAAGCAGGAAGCTTGAGAATAAGAACTGAACTCAAATCTCAAGCCCTACTTAGGGCAAAGGCAGGTAATTTGTATTTTTCATTTGATTTTCCCAATTGATTGGTCTACTGGATTATACATCTGGCTCTTGTGAGTTTGGGTGAGCTGAGAAAACAGAGTTGAAACTCCGTGTATCCAGGGCACAACCACCGCTTCCTTCATTTGTTCATGTGTTTAGCAGAGAGGGTTGCCAAGTCCCTGGTATTAAATGGAGAAATCCCATATGTTAGTTTCTTGACCAGTAACAGGCAAATTAAATGTATGCAGACATGAAAATGTCTGCTTTTAAGTTATAATAATTGCAGGTTGATTTGCTTTATATGGAATTGCCAATGGATACCAAGTCAGCAGTGGCTAGGGACGCTTAAGCTTTAGGTTCCTCCCTCTGTATTTAGTGACTGAGAAACAAACTACTGCTCAGGTTTACTTAAAGAGATCCTGTGGTGCTTTTGAAATGTCTTTATTTTATTTTTTTACGTATATTTTTAATGTTTATTTTTGAGAGAGAGAGAGAGAGAGAGAGAGAGAGAGAGAGAGAACGAGTGGGGGAGGGGCAGAGAGCGATGGAGTCACAGAATCTGAAGCAGATTCCAGGCTCTGAGCTGTCGGCACAGAGCCAGATGTGGGGCTCCGTATCACAAATGGTGAGATCATGACCTGAGCTCCATGATCTGATGCTCCACTGACTGAGCCACCGGGCACCATGAAATGTTATTATTTTAAAATGTGAATGATCGTAACATCTAATTTTTCTGTGGCAAGACGTGTTGCTGCTACTACTAAGTGGTTATGAAAACGTAAGAAGCCAGGGGGAATCCATAGAGCACAAGATTTGACTTCCCGCCCCCACTAATGGCACTGCTGCCCCCGCACCCAGCCTGTATTTTTAAGGAGGGCATTAAATAACCCTGTCTACCTCTGCGGGGTAAAGGAAATGGATATTTGAGGGCTTTCCCGAAATGTGACATTTACACTAGGACTTGAGAGATAGATAAGAGCGAGGCAAAAAGTGTGAGGGAAGAGCGTTCTGAGCCTAGGAAAACCAAGCTCGCAAACAAATAATTAAAATAATGACAATTTATTAGGTAACTTGGCCATTACTCATCTTTGTGCAATCATAATAAAGTTAAAATTTGAGTCTCGATCTAACCGATGTTATAATTTGACTTCGGTGAGAGGCTAGGGGGAAAGGGCTCATATATGTGATGAGGACAAAGATCAAAAGGGCAAAATCCTGGCCGTTCATCGGGGAAGTCAACAATATAATGCAAACAGGAACAACATTAGAAGTGGCAACGTAATTACGTTAATTTAGAAACAGAAGTCCTGAAAGAATCAGCAGAAAGAGTTGAATGTAGTTGCCTCCGGGGCGGGGTAAATTTTTTCAAAAACATTTGCTAGTTTTCCACATAGTTGTTATTAATTAAACCTCAACCGCATGAGAATTTCCACTAGACTGTAAGATCCTCGAAGCAGCGATTTTGGTAGTTTGATGTTGTTTTATTCCCTAGCACCTAGAACAGGGCCCGGCATAGCACAGCGGCTCAATAAATTGCTGCTGAATGAATAATGCGCATTGCCTGACTTTCCTCTCTGGGCGTTTAGACCCATTTTCTTGGATATCTTTCCGAGAGCCTTTTGACCTGTTCCAATCCAGAGCTGTTGCCCTCTACCTCTGGTACAAAACTGTGTTCCTAGGATTCTCTTTCCTTTCATGGTTTCACTGACACTTCAGAAAAATCTGTCCCCCCCCTTCTTCCGTAGCTATAGATAGAGTTCCTAGGGAAGACCTGAATTTGCTAGCTACAGAAGTATAGCTGAGGCTGGTTGCCTTCTTTCCCAGCCTTCTTTGCAGCTAGGTAGGGCTTTGTGATTAGGTTCTTACCAATGAACTGGGAGCGAACTTCCCCCTCAATTTCTTAGGAGGAGACTTTTGGCCTGGATATGTTCTTTCCTCCTTTGTGATGGACAGGATGGTGAAGGCTAGGACGACTCTGTGTGACAGCCCGGAGTTTTATGAACATTGCATCCTGAGGCCTCTTTGTTACAGCTGCTAGCATTAGTGATTCAGAAAGTGGTGTAAGTGGGGTGTTATCACAACAAACACAAAGTAAGGGGGCTCCACTTTAGGGGTTGGAGGGCAGGTTGCAATCGGTGAAAGATGAAATGCCTGAGACAGTGAAGGAGCTTGATTTCATTCTGGCTGTGGCAATAGGGAGAATGTTCGTTCAGAAACATCTCAAAGGAGCGTGGTCAATTTTGTGTTTCACGAAACAAGGAAGTCATTGAGGAAGGGTGGAGGTGAGCCTTATGTTGGAATTTGCAAGAACGAGTAGGTCTTTTGCATTTATAACCCTTTCTTGGAACACAAAAACAAGAAGGGATTCCTTAACCACCCCTGTTTTCTGAGGAGTGGGTGGGGGCAACTAATAGGGAAGTTGGACTCATTGACCAAGTTCTGACTTTTCTGGGCCGATTGCTGCAGAGGTTGTCAGAGTTCTTTTGTTAAATATGGTCTGGCCATTGTATATTCCATCTCAGAAATATCGTTCGAGCCATATATGTAAATTAAAAGTTATTAGTAGTCACGTTAAGAGTTAATAAAAGGTACGAACTTCTAATTATAAAATAAATGAGTCGCAGGAATGAAAGGCAAAGCATAGGGAATATAATCGATTATGTTGTGATAACTTTGGCGACGGGCAGAAACTACACTGGTGGTGAGCATTTCATAATGTATCTGTCAAATCAATGTATTTTACACCTGAAATATATATTTCAATTAAAAATTGAAAACAAACTGGGGCACCTGGGTAGCTCAGTTGGTTAAGCCTCCAACTCATGATTTCAACTAAGGTCATGATCTCAATGTTGTGAGATCAAGCCCTGCATCAGGCTAGGCTCTGCGCTGGGTGCGAAGCCTGCTTGAGATTTTCTCTCTCTGTCTCTCTCACCCTCACCCTCACCTTCACCCTCTGCCTCTCCCACCCTGCATGTTCTCTTTCTCTTTCTCTCTCTCTAAGTAAATAAATAGAAATCAAACAAGAAACCATAGTGAGATACTTTTACACACCCATTAGAATGGCCAACATTTAAAATACTGGCAACACCAGGTATACACATTACTGGTAGGAAAATAAGATGATACAGTGAGGAAATAAGATGACAGAAAAGGGGCACCTGGGTGGCTCAGTTAAGCGTCTCACTTCCGCTCAGGTCATGATCTCACAGTTCATGAGTTCAAACTCAGCATTGGGCTCCGTGCTGACAGCTCAGAGGCTGGAGCCTGTTTCGGATTCTGTGTCTCCCTCTCTCTCTGCCCCTCTCCTGCTTGTGTTCTGTCTCTCTCTCTCTCTCTTTCTCAAAAATAAATAAACATTAAAAAAAAAAAAAGGTGACAAAATAATACGGCGATTTCTTAAAAGTTGAATATACATGACTAAAAGACCCAGCAATTCTACTCCCAGGTGAAATGAAAACATTTCCCATGAAGATTTTTACATAAACATTCATTGCAGCTTTAATAATAATAGCCCCAAATTTGAAACAACCCAAATATCTACCAACCAATGAATCGATAAGCAAATCGGGGTGTAGTCATACAATAAAACACTATGTAATGAGAAAAAAAGAATGAACTATGATTCATATCACATGGATGAACCTCAGGAACATTATATTAATCAAAAGAAGCCAGACACAAAAGAGTATGTACTATATGGTTCCACATACAAAACTTACTAAAGACAGATGTTAAAATGTAAAACATAGAAAGTAAGTCAGTGGTGGAATAGGGCTGGAAGTAGAATTTATGAAGTAATTGTGGAAAGAGGAGCACAAAAAAAGTCAAGGGTGGTAGATTTATTCTTTTTTTTTTTTTTAAAAGTGTTTATTATTTCGATGGGGCGCCTGGGGGGCTCAGTTGGGTGAGCGTCTGACTTTGGCTCAGATCATGATCTCACAGTTTGTGAGTTCGAACCCCGTGTCGGGCTTGCTGCTGTCAGCGCAGAGCCCGCTTCGGATCTTCCGTTCCCCTCTCTCTGTGTCTCTCCCCTGCTCCTGCTTGCACCCTCGATCTCAAAAATAAATCAAACATTTTTTAAAAATTTTAAATGTTTTATTTTTGAGAGTGAGAAAGAGAAATAGTGTGCATGTGTGAGTGGGAGAGGGACAGAGAGAGAGAGAGAGAGAGAGAGAGAGAATCCCAAGCAGGCTCTGTGCTGTCAGTGCAGGGCTAGATGTAGGGCTCAATCCCACGAACTGCGAGGTCATGACCTGAGTTGAAAATACGAGTTGGACATTCAATGAGCTGACCCACCCAGGCATCCATAGGGTGATGGATTTATTCTACACTAATGTATATTTCTTTTGTCAAAACTCATAGAATTGTCTACTTACAGTTCATAGATTTTTATCATGTAAATTATACCTCAATAAAGTTGGTTTAAAAAGTAAAAGGAGGGATGCCTGGATGGCTCAGTTGGTTAAGCCTCTGACTTAGCCTCATAGATTTTTATCATGTAAATTATACCTCAATAAAGTTGGTTTAAAAAGTAAAAGGAGGGATGCCTGGATGGCTCAGTTGGTTAAGCCTCTGACTTCAGTTCAGGTCATGATCTCATGATATGTGAGTTCAAGCCTCGAGTTGGACTCTGTGCTGACAGCTCAGAACCTGGAGCCTGCTTTGGATTCTGTGTCTCCCTCTCTCTCTGCCCCTCCCCCACTCATTCTGCCTCTGTCAGAAATAAGTAAATGTTAAAAATTTTTTTTAAAAAGTAAAAAGCAGATGACATTAATTTTAATAGTAGGGTGCCTGGATGGCTCACTCAGGTAAGCGTCCGACTCTTGGTTTCACCTCAGGTCATGATCTCACGGTTTCATGAGTTCGAGCCCCACGTTGGACTGTGCTGACAGTGTGGATCCTGCTTGGGATTCTCTCTCTCCATCTCTCTCTGCCCCTCCCCCATTCACGCTGTTTCTGTCTCTCTCAAAAATAAATACATAAACTTAAGAAAATTTTAATCGTATATTTAACTCAACATGTCCAAAATATTGTAGTTTTAATAATCAATATGAAGATTATTAGTGGATAGTATGTACATATATTTTTTAAACTAATTCTTTGAAATCTGGTGTGTATTTTACATTTACGGCGCTTCTCAATTCAGACAGCCACAGTTCTAGTGCTCAACAGCCACAGGTAGCCGGTGCTGCCAAGTCAGGCAGCTGCTAAGTCAGGCAGCACAGGAGAGACAGGGGCCGGCCTCGGTATTCAGATCAGAGAAGGTGAGAATCTTGCTCAAAGGCATTTTCAAGGGTCTGTTAAGACGTCTCTGGTAAACTAAAGAGTCCTGCCTGATGGCAAAGGTCAGATCAAGGATCTAGCTTTCCCGCCTATGCCTATTAGGCTGACAGAACGAGGGCTCAAGTCAGACAAGGAAGTAAAGAACATGAAAACCTTCAGGAAACAAAATACCAGGAGCTTGGCCTGAAAAAGTCTGCAGGTTGTCCAGCTTTAAGGCAAGTCTCAGGCCCCACACTCAATGGAGCAGGCGGTGGACTACCAAAGCTGTACAGCCCCCGGAGAGGACATGCTTCCCAATGTCACTTGAGCTATGGCCCGTGGAAAATCAGGGACAAGGAGAAACCTCCCTGAGGGCAAAGCTGAGGCCAGGGAGGACTGTAGACTGGGGAGATATTTCTAGAGGCCCAAACCACGGGCAGCCAGGACTATTCATAAATGTTCTCCTCTCCCTCCCAGGGCAGGGAGTATTTTCGATATATGCCTCAGAGGATTTAGTCATTTCCGGGCAGCAGTGGGAGTCTCCGTGCAGTTCCCCTGTTCTTGCTCCCTGACTGACTGTTGTGCCCTGTCGTCACAGCAGGCCCAGTGGAAAGGGCTGAGCTGCACCCACGGATCCTGGACTGTGATACGGGATGCAGCTGGTTGCTTCCTTCGAGGAGCGAGTATGTTCTACATGTGGGAAGAAGGGTTGGTGTTTGGTGGCCAGAAGGGCAGCCTGTGGTGGTGACTCCCTACTAAATCTTCTTCCTCCATACAGAACAGTTACCGAACTGTAGGTAGGGATGTGGCTACTCAGGTGGAGACTGTATTTCCAGCTCTTCTTGTACCAGGAATGCCTTTTGTCCAAGTTCTCACTAGTGGGATGTGAACAGACATGGTTTGTGCAAGGTCCGCGTCATTTCTTAAGAGGAGACGTCTGTGCCCAAACTGCTCTGACCCCTGGCCGCCGCCTTGGCTGGCAAGAACTAGGGCAGCCTTGGAAGCCTTGCGTTGAAGAAGAAAGACTGGTTACCCGCATGTACTTTTCTGTGGGAAATGAACCTTTACTTTGCTTGAGCCACTGCATTTTAGGTCTTTTTGTTGAAACGGCTTACATTCTTCTGTACACCTGTGTCGCACATCGTGTTTCCTGTCTCCCACGCAGGAAGACTTTCTTAGTTTATTCCTTTATTTTGGTGGAGCCCCTCCTCCATTTGCTTTCTTACAAGGTGTGCTGGAGGGGCAAGTATTTTGAGAGCTGAATTCCTTTGCCTTTGACCTGTTTTTATCCTTCTGGAACCTTCAAGAATCTTCTGTTTGTCTCCAGTGTTCTAGTGCGTGTCTATTTTCAACTACTGTGTTGGGTACTTAACTCTTGCAATCTGGAAACTTGTCTCCTTCATTTTTGGGAATAAAATTTTTTTCCTTTAATGATTCCCTCCCCTGCATTTTCTCTGTCTCTATTCTTAGCCGAACTCTTAATATACAGATATTGGCTTTCCTTGCCCGGCACGCCAATTTTCTTATGTTTTCTCCTAGCTACCATCTGTTGGTCCTTTTGCTTTACTTTTTGGGAGATTTCCTTATTATTTCTCTTCCTTCTACTGATTTTCTTGTGCGTTCCCTGAACATTTCTTTTCTTTTTAAAATGACATCTTGGGGGCGCCTGGATGGCTCAGTTGGTTGAGCATTTGACTTCAGCTCAGGTTTGTGGGTTCGAGCCCTGTGCTGACAGCTTGCTCAGAGCCTAGAGGCTGCTTCGGATTCTGCGTCTCCTTCTCTTTCTCTCTCTGCCCCTGTCTCTCGAAAATAAAAAAATGTTAAAAACAATTTTTTTTAAAATAACACACTGATCTCATTTCTTGGTTACTGACCCGCTATCCCTCTGAGGATATTATTGACAGATTTTCTAAGTCTTTTTTGTCCCATGTGGGTTGTTTCTTCTAAGTTGCTATTTCTTCTTCCTTTGGTGTGTGTCTTGTTGTGGTCTCTTTCACATTACAGGATCTTCTCAACTATGTGCTGATTGAATTTAAAGTGTGGGGACTAGGGGCGCCTAACTGGCTCAGTCGGTGGATCATGCAACTCTTGACGTCAGTGTTGTAAGTTTGAGCCCCACACTGGTCACAGAACGGACTTAAAAAAAAGGGGGGGGTAGGGACTAACAAGGTGATTGGGAGCTCAGAGCATATAAATAGGGATTGTTGATTGTGAACTTATTATGGGGTGATCTGGCTGGGCTGTCTTCCAAGGAACCCCTGATTTCAGCATCTCTGCATCTTTCATTCCCATGCCCCAAAGACGAGTATTCTAATCTTCTGCCTGAAGGTTGAAGATCTGGCAGCCAGTGTTCTCAGAGCTGAGCAGAGAAACTTGCCTGGGGTTATGGGAGAGATTATTTTATTATCCAGTATGTACATATTTGCGTAGTGTTTCTTTTGTTACCCACACCAGAAGGAAAAATTACAGCCTTTTTTCTAGAAGGGCGATGGTTAGTGGTCCGGTTACTCAGAGTAGGGGGAAGAGACCTAACTGCTTCTCCAACAGTTTTACCCAGTTCTTCCAGACTCTCTAGCTTCACATCAGGGCCTCAACCTTATGATGATTCTGTGGTGCAAATAAAGTTGCTCTTGGGATTTCCCCATTACTGCTTTGCAGGTCCATTTGGTATGTGTGTGCAAAAATCTTGTTGCTGTTGAATCCTCTCCTGTCCCCCTCATCCTTCTGGGTTTAAAAATCAAACACACCTATTTGTATTTTCAACAGAGTTTCAGGAGGAAGGAAATGAAGACACTTCTGTTCAATCTTGATGTCTCGCTCCAGGAGTTACTCCTATTTCTCCGCTCCTTCCTACTGCAATTGCTCTAATTTGAGCCACTCTCACTGCCCCCCCCCCCCCCCCGGGCCCCTGTAGCAGCCCGGGTTGCTCTTTCCTTATCTGTTTTCTTACACTGAAGTCAGAGTGGACTTTCTACAGGGCAAATGTTATTTCTCCACCCTCTTTTATTAAAATTTTTTTCAATGTTTATTTTTTTGAGAGACAGAGAGCAAGCGGGGGGAGGGGCAGAGAGAGAGAGAAAGAGAGAGAGGAAGACACAGAATCCGAAGCAGGCTCCAGGCTCTGAGCCGTCAGCACAGAGCCTGACGCGGGGCTCGAACCCACGAACCATGAGATCATGACCTGACCTGAAGTCGGACACTTAACTGACTGAAGTACCCAGGTGTCCCTCTCTACTCTCTTTTAAACCCTTCTTTGGCTCCCTGTTGCTCTTGACTTGTAAGCCTATGCATCATCTGGCCCTGCTCTGCTTTTCATTCTCATCTCCCAACTTTCTTCCGGTTGCTCAGTGTGGCATTTCAGGGATCATTTTTGGAATGATCTCTCATTGCTTCCTCCAAACCCTCCCCACCCAATTTTCCAGTTAACTTCAACTCATTGCCTTTCAGGTCTCCACTTTAAATTCTCTTCTTCAAGGAAGGCTTTCATGTCACTCGACACTATGTAGGTCCTTTGTTGACGGTCTGATTAGTCTAAATATTTGCTATCTTTCCCCACAGAAGGGTTATAACCTCCCTCCCCTGATGCTGTCCATATTCCACATAACACACTTGGGGAAATTCTACATTACAATTTTCACCACTGTTTAGTTTCCTGTCTTCCTGACCAAACTATAAGCTCTAAGAAGGAAGGGTTCTGTGTCTATCACCACTGAACCCGCAGTGTTTGGTGTACTGCCTTGCCCACCCATAGGATTGACAAAGACTCTCTCCTTGACCCAATTCTAGCAAGGCTTCTAGCAGTTTGTGGCCATGTCCCTAGAATGACCCCAGTCCTCCTTAAAAATGCCTGCCCTGGGAAAGCTCAGCACCGCCAGGAGAATTTACTGTGTGTTCCAGCCAAAACCTAGGGCTAGGCATACGGGGCCCCTGAGCTCCCTTTCAGAGCAGTTACTTTAGAAAACTTGCAATTATAGATGCCTTGTAATTTTGAGATACAAATCCACCGCACAGAACTGTATTCTCAAAGCCCATCTCCTCCTAGCCTGGTGGCATGTTGCTCTAACTTGTACAACTACCTGTCATAAAGATATGAGAAGTTTGTTTCTCCTCCAGATAATTGCCAATTAACAAACCCAGGTGGCCTAGTCACGTGGGCCAACATCCCTGGCATCTCTCAATGCTTTCCCCTTAGCACTTTGGTCTTTGGAAAGTCTCCAGTCTTCTGGGGACGTTCAGTTCACGATGTACCCTCTTTCCTGTTGTAATAGTTATTACCCAGTAAAATCTATCCTTACTGCTTTAACTAGTATCTCACTTTGTTTATCTCTGACAGTAAGCACACTAAATAGTTACTGAATTAAGTAAACAGGTTCTATGCAGGAGTGAATAGCTGCGGGGGAGGAGTTTCATTATTTCAAAGCTTCTCTTGGGGTCTATCTTCCTCTCCCACCCTCCAAAAAGCTACTTGTCTGTTATTTTTTATTTCATAATCTCTACCTACATGAAAGATGACAATTACATCCAACGTCATCCACAGCGCGTTTGGGGATTGAACTAATCAGATTATTGTAGACAGATATAGAAAGCTATTTTAAAATGTAGCATCTCCAAATTTCAGTTCCCTGCTTCTTTTTTTAAACATGGCTTGAAAACCTCAAAAGTTTTACCATTTCTATTTTTGCACCAACAAAAAGTTCAGTTCAGTCCAGAAAGACATGTAGGCGGGTTGGATGTGAGTGCTAGCGTGGGTGAGTCGGGCTCAGCTTTGGCTACAAATGGCTCAACACCTCTTCTTTCCTCCCAATGGGGACAGCGTTCTGCTGACTGCTCCTGCAGGCTCCCGCTGTTCCTCCAAAATCTTGCCAGTTAAACTCTTCTGTCGATACTTTCAGACAGCCCAGCGCGCCCTCCTCAATCCGCGACCCTCAGCGTCAACTCGAGCTTGATTCAGAGCCAGGAGTACTGCCACGCCCACGCTCCAGTCCCAGCCTCCGCCAAGGCCGCCCCTGGGAGTGTCACGTGCCAGGACACGGGCGTGAAGCCAGCGCCGCCATGTTGGTTTCTGGCGGCGCTCTCCAGAGGAAGGGGAAGGCCGCTGACGAGCCGACCCGGGTTCCGGGCCTTGCGCGCAAGTGCGGAAGTGTGCTGGCCCCGAGTGTGACCGGTTTCCGGCCGGTGGTGCCGCACCGGCTGCCTGGAGACGTGTAACGGACGGTGGGCCGCGGCCATGGCCGAGAGGAAACCTAACGGTAGCGGCGGCGCCGCCTCCACCTCCTCATCGGGCACTAACTTACTCTTCTCCTCCTCGGCCACGGAATTCAGCTTCAACGTGCCCTTCATCCCAGTCACCCAAGCCGCCGCTGCCTCGGCCTCCTTGCTCCTGCCTGGAGGTAGTGGGGGGGGGGAGTCCGGTGGGAAGAGTGTGCGGGGAGGGGGGCGGAGGGCGTGGGGTGACAAGGGTCGGACATGAGGTGTTCCTTGTGCCTCGACCCTGTGGGTAGCTTGCCAGGGCCATCAGTGGCCAGGTTGGAGTGGCCCTAGGGCTTTGAGATTTTGGAAGTGGGGGACCAGATCATAAGGCTTACTCTAAGTCCGAGGAACCCTCTGATCCGAGGGTTGGACACTCCGCACTGGCACTGCCATTACACAAATTTTGCTGAAGACATGCTTGTGTACCAGGCGCTGGCAGGGAATGCAAAGAAAATAGTGCTTCTCAACTAGGATACAGTAGGAGATCTCCTGGGACAGACCTGTAATACTTGCAAAGTAGAGGTACAGAAGGCAGTACTCATCCTTCAGGGCAGTGCATCTCTTGGTCTAAGAAGGTTTTTCCTGTTCTCCTTGGCCTCCACTCCTGTGTGCACCCTCGCCCTTTCATTTCTTTATTATTGTCTAGGGGTATGGCTTTTTAATGATTGTGTGACATAACCCAGACCACAGTATCTAGGAGCACAGACTGTGTTCCAGCCCTGGCCAGAAACTTGCTGTATGACCTTAGGCATGTTACTGTGCCTCTCTGTGCTTCACTTTCCACGTCCAGCCTCATAAGCCTGTAATGAGAAGCGGATTGATTTTTGTTAGGCGCTGAGTGTTCTAGTGTAAGCGCTGAGTGCTAAAGTGCTATACAAATGTTTGTGAAATAAACATGCCGGCCTCTCTGTTTGGACCGTGGGCCAAACTTCTTGAAGTTTGCAGCTGTGGCTGGAGTGTGTGCAGAGGAGCGGCCTGAGTAGTCAGTGGGGACTAGATCGCAAAGGGCCTCGCATACCATACCGAGGAGTTTGTAGTGCATCTTGTAGGGTGTGGGGGAGCCTTTGAAGGATACTAAATTAACAAGGCGGTGAAATTGGAGGTGTGATTCAGAAAGACTGGAGTTTTCTGAGATTGCACCAGAGGAGAGGTGACTGTAGCGAGCGCGGTGGGTCTGGAGGCCGTTGGGAGGCAGGCACGAGTGGATGGCACTCTACCCTTACCCAGCCACGTTGGGTATGAAGAGCAGGGATGAGAGGCGAGAGATTTTTTAGACTATAAATTGTTGGGACCTAGTGACTCCCCGGAGGCCATGCTGTCTGCTCTCTCGGCACGGAGGTTCCTCCGCTTCATTCAGTTTTAGCCAGAAGACCTAGCTCCCTCGCTGGCATGTATTGTGTATGCGGTTCTTGAATGAGTATCTGAATGGTTAAATGAAGGGATTGAGAAACGAAGCGGGGAGGAGTCTGTTTGAGTGTCCGGATGGATGTTGGTGAACACCGGTTGAGATAGTGCAGGGTAGTAAAAAGAGCACACGAAGGGGGCCGGGAAGGTGGTAAATTCGTTTTCAGGCTTCCTAAGTTTGAGGCGTACGTGGCTGAGTCTGCCAGAAGTGTTGAGGAAGCAGTTGGATGATGGCTTCTGGAACACCTGAGAACACTCTCTGTTTGAGACGGATCTGGGAGTGTCAGGAGTGGACAAGTGCTCATTACCGTTGTCGGCTTCGATGCCAAAGGTGTCCACATGTAATTAGACAGTGCCCCTGAGGTGAGCCGGCAGCCTGTGGAGACTAGTATTTCATTTGCCGTTGATGCTAATCAGAAAAAAGTCTCTTGGGTCAGGTCGATCCCAGGTTGTCTTAAAGGATGAAAGATACCACAGAGGGTTTTTTTTTCCCCTTCCATTCCATGTTTTTAGTTGTGGAGAGATGAACTGAGAAGTAGAGACAAAGAGAGATCCGGGCAGCTGAAAAGACAGAGAGGGAACTCGAGATATATCCCAAAGGGAGAATAAAGTCAGCAGACAGAGGGGTTTGTGAAGGAGGTGATAATTTGGCTCTGGTTACGAGGAAACAATGGAGAGGAGTATTTTGAATGGTGGAGTAGCTCAGTGAAATGGATGCGTGAGAATACAGCGGGAGGAACCTAGGGGCTCGAGCCAGAGTCTCTGTGAGCCCAGCCAGAGAAGGCCTCTCAGGGGCAAGGATCCCACTGTGCCTGTGTGCGGAGCGTGGGTCCTCTGTTGGGCTCTGCGCCTCCAGCAGTAGGAGATAAGAGGGAATGAGACCAGAGAAGGAAGAGATTAGGCAGGAAGTTTCTACAAGCTAAGGGCTTATAAAAGTGGAGTAAGAAGAATAGACGGGACTTTCGAGGCCACGTAGAGGGAGAATGCTTTTATTTTACCACTCGGTGACAGAAGAGAAGGAAGGGGCTAGTAATACCTGCAGTGACGATCAGTTTGGGCAAAGGGAAGTGAAGAGAACTTGACTTTGGCTAGAAAGTGGCTTTTTTAGTGATTCGGCCTTCTCTAACGACTAGTTCTCAGGTTGCGATACTGTGATTTTAGGGACGGCAATTAACGGTTGACCTACTTTGCCTCGGGAGTACAAATACCACATGTTCATTTGTACAATGAGTGCTTTGTAGGTAAGAGTCCCGACACACCCCTTCTTGTCAACAGAGTTCATATCCGTACTTCAGTTTCTTATTACTGTAGAAATAAAATTACGTAGCAGAAAATATTCGAATTATTTTTTACCGGGAAGAAATTCAAAATAAAATGTAAAAATAGTAGGTATAGGTTTTGTTTCCATTTTTAAAAACTCCTGTATACCATATGGGTAATTTATATGTATTTACAAAATAAATACTTGATGGTATTTATTTAGAAATAAATAAATAATAAGATATTAACTCGTTAACAGTAATTTAAATCTTTTGCTCTCCTGTGCCCTTTCAGAGATTCCACTGACGTCGGCGAGGAGGACAGCTTTCTCGGTCAGACTTCGGCTCACACGTCTACCCCACAGACATTTAGTTACTTCTCTCAGGTATCAAGCAGTAGTGATCCTTTTGGGAGTATTGGACAGTCACCGTTGACAACCGTGACCGCGTCGACCGGACACTCGGCGTACTCCAAGTCCCCGGCTGCCCTGCCTTTTACAGCCGGATCCCAAGATGTGGCGAATGCGTGTTCACCAGCTGTTTCGAAGGCTCAGTACGGTGCTCCGCCTTCTGCACAGATGGGAATGAATACTTACCTGCCTTCTCAGCCAAGTAGTCTCCCTCCATCCAGTTTTGGGAGCCCACCCCAAGGAATGCCCCAACAAGGACACAATCCGTATCGTCACACCCCTGTAAGCAGCAGGGCCAATCCTTATATTGCACCCCCACAGCTGCAACAGTGCCAGACACCGGGCCATCCCACCCATCCTCCACCCTCTGGACCCCCTGTTCAGATGTACCAGATGCCTGTAGGACCTTTGCCACCGGTACGGAGACATGTTTTTATAACCTAGCTGTTCACTCTGGTTTATTTTATTGTATTATATAGTTTTTTATATTTTATTAAATAAATTGTTTTTAATGTTTATTCATTTTTGAGAGAACAGAGACAGAATGCGAGCAGGGGAGGGGCAGAGAGAGAGGGAGATATGGAATCCAAAGGCAGCTTCAGGCTTCGAGCCATCAGCCCAGAGCCTGACACAGAACTCGAACTCACGAACTGTGAGATCGTGACCTGAGCTGAAGTTGGATGCTTCACCAACTGAGCCACCCAGGTGTCCCTCACTTCGATTTTTTTACCTCTCTCATCTTAGCCTATGTTTTTAAAAACAGTGAGCTTCTATTTTTATTTTTTTATTCCATTTCTTTAAAGTTTATTTATTTTCAGAATGTGAGGCTGTACGTGTTCTTGCCTGCATATACAAGTTCGGGAGGAGCAGAGAGCGCGGGTGAGAGAGAATCCCAAGCAGGCTTCGCACTGTCAGTGCTGAGCCCGACCTGGGGCTCAGTCCCACCAACTGTGAGGTCATGACTTGAGCTAAAATGAAGGATCAGATGCTCAAGTCCCTGAGCCACCCAGGTGTCCCAGCACTGGGCTTTTAATAGTCAGTGTGATGAGAAACTGTTTTCAGAGGCCGTTCTTTGTAAGGTACACGCGTCGAAGAAAACATCGTTTTAAAGGAAGATCTTAAAGGGGCACCTGGGCGGCTCATTTGGTTGAGAGTCAGACTTTGTCTCAGGTCATGATCTCACGGTTCGTGAGTTCAAGCCCCACGCTGGGCTCGCTGCTGTCAGTGCAGAGCCCGCTTCGAATCCTTCGTCCCCCTTCTCTCTCTGCCGGGCCTCCCCACTGCCACTCTGTCTCAAAAAAATAAACATTAAAAAAAAATTTAAAGGAAGTTCATTAAGTGATTCGTATTTTAGTTTGTACTATTGATTTATGGACGTAGATTTTAGTGAGTTAACTACATGTCAATATTTCCAGATTTTAGCGTGAGCTACCAATAATAAATGTTACCTGGGTCTGTGTTAGAGTTGAAGCATTTATTCAGAGACTGCCGTTTTCTCTATTTTTAATTATCCTGTTCAATCAGAACTTTCAATTACAGGGACTAAAATTTATTACTTCAGTAATTTCTTTTATTACATTATGAAGTTTGGGTCTAGACAGTCGAACTCTATCTCGGGAGGGTGATGGGACAACATTTGCCTTGGGTAAATTCTATGAAATTCCCTGATGCTTTTTTCCCCAGCTAATTGTTGAACTGACTTCCACAGGGAAATCAACTGAATCAAAAAAAGGGAAATGATTAAAAGAAGAATTAAGAACCCAAGTGTGGCAGGGATAGCGGTATTATAATCAGAGAATAACCTAACTTCTCTCTTGGGACTAGAGAATGGGCTCGGTTTTATTGTTTTGTTTAAATCCTGTCAATACACAAACTCGCGATAATGTTGGATTTCAGCATATTGGAAGGTGAGCACATCACAGCGTGTAGTATAGTTAGTAAACGAGTTTGCCGAGTAAATTTTTGAAAAGGTTTCTAATTAAGAAATTTAAAAATGATAATTTCAGACTTGAAAGTTGCAGAAATAAAAATACCACCAACAGTACCGCAATGCCCTTAACCCATATTTAGCTGTCATTAACATTTTACCCCATTTGTTCTCATGCACACGTGCACTCTCACACATTTGGACATCCTCTCTCTCCCTTTCTCTCTGTCTGTGTGCAGTTGTTTGGGAAACGGTCAGTTGAGTGCATTACTACTCTTTACTCTTAACTATTTTAGAGCGTATTTTCTAAGAATAAGGATGTACCCTCACATGACCACAGTACAGTTACCGCCTCAGTAGTCTTAACATCAATAC
The DNA here is from genome assembly GCA_030068075.1 of Paguma larvata. Classification (NCBI taxonomy): domain Eukaryota; kingdom Metazoa; phylum Chordata; class Mammalia; order Carnivora; family Viverridae; genus Paguma; species Paguma larvata. The sequence goes on along the minus strand of CM057837.1, from coordinate 25,674,103 downwards.
GTTAAAAAATGATTTCTAATTAAGACATTTAAAAATTGTATTCTAACTAAAAAAATTTTTTTTAATTTTAATTTTTTAATTAAAAATTTTTTAAATTTATTTTGAGAGAGACAACTGGGGAGGGGCAGAGAAGGAAGGAGACACAGACTCTGAAGCAGGCTTCTGGCTCCCAGCTGTGAGATCATGACCTGAACCGAAGTCGGACACTTAACCAACCGAGCCACTCAGGCGCTCCCTAATTTTTAATTTTTTTAGGTTTTTTTATTTTTTGACAGAGAGAGGGAGAGAGAATGCATGTAAGCAGAAGAGGGGGACAAAGAGAGGGGGGGAGAGAAAGAATTCCAAGCAGGCTCGGTGTTGCTACTGCAGAACCTGATGCAGGGCTCGAACCCACAAACTGAGATCATGACCTGAGCCGAAATCTTGAGTCAGATGCTTAACCAACCGAACCACCCAGGCGTCCCTGATTCTGATTTTAAAAGTATTTACAGTGCAGAAAATTGAAAAAATTCAAAATACTCAAATGATTAAAAATTGCCTGTAATAATAACCCCTCTCTCATTTTTTTATATGTCTTACCTTTTTTTCTAAACCAAACATTGTGTATGATTTCTGTGAACATTTTTCAGATGTTGAGATTTTTTTCTAAAACACTTTTAATGGCTCTAGAGAATTCCACCTTTTAAGTCACAGATAACTTATTCGATCAGGTCTCTGTTAGACATTTAGATTGTGTCTAGTGATTTTCTATTATAAATGACCATTTAGTATGTCTTTGTTGGTTAAGTTTTACTTCTTTCTTTATTACATCTTTAAGATAGAATGGCCAGGTCAAGGAATGTGTAAGTTATAAACATTAAATAAGTCACAGGAGATCTACGGCTAGATCGATTTCTGTAAGGTGCTAGTTTACTTCACCATCAGTTTGAGAAAGCCTGGTTTACTTTGAGACTGATGTTCGATTTTGTTGATTTTTTTTAAAATTTTGTTAGATTAAAAAACATTGTTTTGGTTGCTTCAGGGCCTAGTCGTCCAGAAATACAGGTAGGCTAATCATTAGTAATGTCACTTTGGGTCCGAGGCATACACAGAATTGTTTTTTTTGGACAAACATCATAGTCCTGTCTTTGTGGTGTCTTCCAGATTCCTCCTGCAGTGCCATCAGGGTTGACCCCTCCGCCACAACCGCAGGCTCTTGCTAGACCCGCAGGTCCCTCTGTGCAAGCACCCCCTCCTTTTCTACTTCAAAACCAGTACGAACCTGTTCAACCCCACTGGTTTTACTGCAAGGAGGTAGAATACAAACAACTGTGGATGCCTTTCAGTGTGTTTGACTCTTCGAATCTTGAAGAAATCTATAATTCAGGTGAGCACTGATCATACATCGTTCGTATCTCATTTTAGAAAGAGAAGGAATAATATTTACCCATGGTCTACGTTTTGTGAATGTCGGATTCCTTAATCCTTGTAGACTCCACCAGACTCTGTATCTTAAGATAGTGATAGTTATAGAAGTCCTGAGTTATTTAGGCAAGGTTTTCAAAATGTTTTAGTAATTTTCTTCTTTGTTTAAAGGTGTTTTAAGTTAGAGAAATAGAGTAGTTCGTGTAACATAGGTGTCAGTTTTCCTATTTCCCTCATTCTTTTGTAGCTACGGACATTTCTAAAACCTCTTCTTTGGAACTCTTGTTCCTGAAGATGCTTTGAAAAGCGTTCCATGGTCAGGCGAGTTTTGGAAGTGATTTAATGTCATTCACTTCTTGAGACGGTGCAGTGGAGTGTGTTAAGGCTCTGAGAAGTCTTGGAGTATAGAGTTATATGTTTTTCTTCATCCTGATGATATTTCATCATGAGACTTAAAAGTTGCTTGTTAATACCCTCTAGGAGCATACTTCGTAGAGACTTGCTGCTTGGATTAAAAGAAGAAAATCCAGTTATTTGAATTATTTTATGATCGTACTTTAGAGCTTTGCTCCGGCCAGTTTTTCTTCACTTATGAAGAGTTATAATTTTGAACAGCACAAATTTTAATGTTAAACTTCAGTTTTAAACAAGAATGAACTTAGTTCTTGATCTTTAAGGATCAACTAGTCACCGTATTCTTTATTCCTTTTTAATTTTTTATAAATTTGTTTTTTTCATTATTTGTTATTTTTCAACGTGCCTTGTAACTGTTGGGTTAAAATGTCGACTTTGTGCTCCAGTCCAGCCGGACCCTGAGAGTGTGGTTCTAGGCACGGATGGAGGGCGCTATGACGTTTATCTGTATGATCGGCTGAGGAAAGCTGTGTACTGGGAAGAGGAGCCAGCCGAAGTCAGACGCTGTACTTGGTTTTACAAAGGGGACACAGATAGCAGATTTATTCCCTATACAGAGGAGTTCAGTGAAAAACTAGAGGTATGTGGGCTTTATTCTTCTATGCTTTTCTTCCAAAACGTAGGCCCCGTATACATTGGAGCCTCACATAACACCACTCACAACGAAGCAGGCTTTTTAAGAGCCTGTTTTGATCCTGTTCACAAAGAAGATTGCTTTTTCAGTGGTGCCATTGTTCAGATGAGGCGCTACTCACGGCCTCAGTAGTATCTGAAGGTAGACTGTGTTACAGGAGCATGTCACAAATCTAGAAAGATACTTGCATCAAACCTTCAAACCAACGTAGTCTGCTGGGATCTGTTGTTAACAGATGTGCCACGCCTATGGGTTCTTTTCTGGTTACTGTTCAGTAAAAGACTTGAGCTTAACTTCTGATTTTTGAAAATAAATAGAAAAATGGAATAGAAACAAATGTTTTAAGACTTATTAGCCACTCTACAACTGGTGGTTAATGTTGTTTCATATAATGGCATTAATTTCTTATGATAATTCTATTTAATGGTTGAATTAATACATGAATTCAATTTACATACATTGGAAATGAGATACAGAACACTTAGTACTTTTTTTTTTTAACATTTACTTATTTTGAGAGAGAGTGGGTACGTGTGAGCGAGGAATGAGCAAGGAGAGAGAGGGAGAGAGAGAATCCCAAGCATGCTCAGGGCTGTCAGTATAGAACCCGACACAGGGCTTGATCTGACCAACCGTGAGACCGTGACCTGAGCTGAAATCAAGAGTTGGACGCTGAACTGACTGAGCCACACAGGCACTCCTCCTTACTCTTACTATTTTTTAATGTAGTAGTTATTAAAATGGGGATAACCAGTGCTAACAGAAAACATTAAAATCATACCAGGTTAATGTTTAAAGGTGCCCCTAAAATGTTAATCTTCTCTGGATTCATATTTTGAATAGCTTTACGCAAGGACTAGACCTTATATTTTGTTTAGGAACTGACAGCCAGTGTAACAGCTAACTTTTAATTAACTAAACTTTTTTGCCCTCAAAGAATGTAATATTTAATAGAGGTAAGGGAAAAAATTAAATCACGATCTTGCCATCCTTTCAAATTGAACCCCTCCATTTAAAGAATATTTTCTTAGGGGTGCCTGGCTGGCTCAATCAGTAGAGCATGTGACTCTTGATCTCGGGGTTGTGAGTTCAAGCCCCACGTTGGGTGTAGAGATTACTTAAAAAAAATTTTTTTTTTCTTAGACTGTTATTTGTCCGTATACATATGTATATATAGTGTTTGTGTGTATATATATATATGTATTTTTTAATATTTTTTTACGTTTATTCATTTTTGAGAGACAGATATAGAGCATGAATGGGGGAGGGGCAGAGAGAGAGGGAGACACGGAATCTGAAGCAGGCTCCAGGCTCTGTCAGCACAGAGCCCGACGTGGGGCTTAAACCCACGAATCGTGAGATCATGACCTGAGCCGAAGTCAGACACTTAACCGACTGAGCCACCCAGGCGCCCCCGTATTTTTTTTTTTTTTTTTTTTGAGAGAAAGCGAGCATGCTCACACTCGGAGAGGGGGCAGAGGGAAAGAGAGAACGTGAAGCAGGCTCCATGCCTAGTATGGAGCCCAGTATGGGGCTCGATCATGGCCTGAGCTAAAATTAAGAGTCAGATGCTTAACCAATTGAGCCACCCAGGTGCCCCTATGTACATATTTTTTCTAATAATTACAATAGTATGCATTTCTTAGGTATTATCAGTTGTGCCTGTTCTGGAAATATTAATTTTATGGGAGCGATTATGAAATACCATTGTGTAACCAAATCAGTACCAAAAGATGAGTGTTCGCCTAAAGTAAGACAGTGGTTAATTGGAAAAGAAGCTTGTTCAGAGCAGAGGCTTCAAATTTTTTTTATTTCAACCCACAGTAAGAAATACAGTTTCTGTTGTGATTTAGTATACCCATTTGATACACACACACACACACACGTATATTTAAGTATCAGAAATACTGGTGTGTGGCTCTTGGGGGAACAGAAGCCCGATTTATAGCATTTACTGATTTCCATGATATTAGTACCCCCTTCATGGCCAATTTTATCAACAGGATGTTACGGGACATGGAGCTGGAAAGAGCTGTGATGGGTCTTGTGAGCTGGTGTGAGCCTGCGCTAACACACCATTAAAAGCAAAGGTCCATGAAACAGTACTTACAGTTACTAGGTGTCACTCTGGTATTTTCAGTTTCATTTAAAACACTGATTTTATAATTCATCACTAGGCATGACCCACAGTTTGGAAAACACTGATTTAGAGTAGAGTCAGAACCCAGCTAAGAAGACCAAAGACTGAAAAGAAGGCATAAATTAATTTTGATTTTGGGACTATCAAGTATCAGGAGGCACCAGTCTCCTAAAACACAATTTTAGTTACTTGAATGAAGAAAAGTGTAAAAGAATGCTGATATCTATAGCTTAAGTTTAGATCTAAATTATTATTTTTTAAAAAGTTTATTTATTTTGATAGTGTGAGTAGGGAGAGGGAAAGAGAGAACCTCAAGTAGGCTCTGCACTGTCAGCGCAGAGCCCGACATGGGGCTCGATCTCACAAACTGAGATCATGACCTGAGCCGAAACCAAGAGTTGGACGCTTAACCGACTGAGTCACCAGGCGTCCCGGTTTAGACCTAAATTATTAAACAAAGAAATGAATACTACAGTTTTCAGTACCTTTGATAAGATCCTACTGAAGGTATAATGCCCCAAGGCTGAATGTTTAGTCCTATTATTTCGAAGCTAAAGTATATAGTCTAAGTATAAAGTCTAAGCAGTATCTAAGTGTATTCACTTTATCTTAACTATACTTGATTAGAAATGGACGGCACAGGCTTTGAGGGTGGGGTAGCTGTCCATGTACTGAGTGTCTCAACAGCACATGGTTATTATTATTTTTTTTAATGTTTTTTTATTTTGAGAGAGTGTGTGTGTGTGCATGGGCCTGGGGGAGGGGCAGAGAGAGAGGGAGAGAGGGAATCCAAAGCAGGCTCCATGCTGTCAGGGCAAGGCCTGATGTGGGGCTCAAACCCACAAACCGTGAGATTATGACCTGAGCTGAAGTCAAGAGTCAGATGCTTAACTGACTGAGCCACCCAGGCACCCCAGCACCTGGCTATTCTTAACAGATCTTAGCTCCTCTTCAGCCTCTTTCAGGAAGCTCAAACCAGATCTGGGAAGAGGCAGAGGAAGTTAGGAAGTGAGATTGCTAATGAGAAAAAGAGAAGCAGATGATACGTATTGTTGCTCAGTATTGCGTAGGTGATCCTGTCCTATCAGAGCACTAAGACAAAACAACAGAAGAATTGGAAACAGAAAACACCTTCTATTTGATGAGGACATGATTTTCTATGTAGAAAATCGGAAGAACTTTTAGAAATACCATTAACACTGTAAGTCTGTGGATATACAGACATATACAAATTAACAGTGTTTCTGTGCCATAGAAGTAAGTAACTAGAGGGGGCACCTGGCTGGCTCAGTTGGCAGAGTGTGCGGCTCTTGATCTCAGGGTCATGAGTTCAAGCCCAACGTTGGGCATAGAGCTTACCAAAAGAAAGAAAGAGGGACGGAGGGAGGAAAGAAGAAGGAAGGAAGGAAGGACTAGAAACCTTAATAAAAAAAGAAGATACTGTTTGTAACACTAACAAAACTATAGGCTAAGTAGGAAAATGAACAACAAATACGTGTATGAACTTATGGAGGAAAAGTGTAAAACAGAATTGAAGGACATAAAGGATGATCTCAAGAAATGGAGCTAAATATCACGTTCATAGATGCGCAGTTAAGATGTCAGTTCTTCCAGCTTTTTTATAAATTTTATATAATCCCAGTCAAAATCACATTAGGATTTTTAAGGTAAAATTTGCAAACTGCTCCTGAATTTTATATGGAAGGTCAGCATGTCCAGAATAACCAAGACCGTTTAGAAGAATGATGTGTGGAAACTTGCTCTGTCAGACGACATTTATCACAAAGCTGCGATTTGAAAGGGAATATAAAAAAGTGCAAATAATTCTTTTTATTTTTTTATTTATTTTGAGAGAGAGAGAGAGAGCCAGCAAGGGGAGGAGCAGAGAGAGAGAGAGGGAGACAGAGGATCTGAAGAGGGCTCTGTGCTGACAGCGGAGAACCTGATGTGGGGCTGGAACTCATAAACCTCGAGATCATGACTTGAGCTGAAGTTGGATGCTCAACTGACTTGAGCCACCCAGGAGCCCCAAAGCGCAAATAATTCTTTTTGTTTGTATCTTGCTTTTAAGAATTATAAAGAAATATGTTTAAAAAGGCAAAGTGAGGAAGAAAGTCAAATGGATAGAGGCCGGTGGAGAGGAATCAATATTGAATGAGTGTCTGGCAGACAGAAAGAAACTCCTGTATTTTGACATGATCATCAAATAATCGTTGCTTTGACTTTTTTTTTCTAGTTGCTTAGTGATTTATTTATTTACATCCAAGTTAGTTAGCATCTAGTGCAATGATGATTTCAGGAGTAGGTTTCATTGATTCATCTCCTGTATATAATACCCAGTGCCCATCCCAACAGGTGTCTTCCTTAATGTCCCTTACCCATTTAACCCATCCCCCCCCTCACAACCCTTCCAGCAACCCTCTGTTTGTTCTCTGTATTTAAGAGTCTCTTATGTTTTGTCTCCCGCCCCCCCCTTTAATATTCTTTTTGCTTTCCTTCCCTTATGTTCATCTGTTTTGGACTTTAAGTTCCTCATTTGAGTTAAGTCATAATCTGACTAATTTCACTTAGCATAATACCCTCTAGTTCCATCCATGTAGTTGCAAATAGCAAGATTTCATTCTTTTTGATTGCCGAGTAATACTCCATTGTATATATACATCACATCTTCTTTATCCATTCATCTGTTGATGGACATTTGGGCTCTTTTCATACTTTGGCTTTTGTCGATAGTGCTGCTATAAACATTGGGTTGCATGTGCCCCTTCGAAACAGCACTCCTGTCCCCTTTGGATAAATACCTAGTAATGCAGTTGGTGGGTCATAGGGCAGTTCTATTTTTAATTTTTTGAGGAGCCTCCATACTGTTTTCCAGAGTGGCTGCACCAGTTTGCATTCTTACCGGCAGTGCAAAAAAGATCCTCTTTCTCATCCTCGCCAGCGTCTCTTGTTGCCTGAGTTGTTAATGTTAGCCATTCTGACAGGTGTGAGGTGGTATCTCATTGTGGTTTTAATTTGTGTTTCCCTGATGATGAGTGATGTTGAGCATTTTTTCATGTGTCTGTTTGTCCTATGGATGTCTTCTTTGGACAAGTGTTCATCTCTTTTGCCCGTTTCTTCACTGGATTATTTGTTTTTTTGGGTGTTGAGTTTGATGAGTTCTTTATAGATTTTGGATACTAACCCTTTATCTGATATGTTATTTGCAAATATCAACTCCCATTTCCTTGGTTGCCTTTTAGTTTTGCTGATTGTTTCCTTTACTGTACAGAAGCTTTTTATCTTGATGAGGTCCCAATAGTTCCTTTTTGCTTTTTGTTTCTCTTGCCTCTGGAGACTGTTGAGTAAGAAGTTGCTACGGGCAAGGTCAGAGAGGTTTTTGCCTGCTTTCTCCTCTAGGATTTCAGGCTTCCTATCTTAGGTTTAGCTCTTTCATCCATTTCGAGTTTATTTTTGTGTATCGGGTAAGTAAGAAAGTGGTCCAGGTTCATTTTTCTGCATGTCGCTGTCCAGTTTTCCCAGCACCAACTTGCTGAAGAGACTGTCTTTATTCCATTAGATATTCTTTCCTACTTTGTCAAAGATGAGTTAGCCGTACGTTTGTGGGTCCATTTCTGGGTTCTCTATTCTGTTCCATTGGTCTATGTGTCTGTTTTTGTGCCAGTGTCATACTGTCTGGATGATTAGAGCTTTGTAATACATCGTGAGGTCTGGGATTATGATGGCTCCAGCTTTGAGTTTCTTTCAGGATTGCTTTGGCTATTCGGGGTCTTTTCTGGTTCCATATAGATTTTAGGATTGTTCTAGCTCTGTGAAGAATGCTGGTGTTACTTTGATAGGGATTGCATTGAATATGTAGATATGTATTGACATTTTAACAATATTTGTTCTTCCTGTCCAGGAGCATGGAATATTTTTCCATTTTCTTTGTGTCTTCATCAGTTACTTTCATAAGTTTTCTATAGTTTTCAGTGTATAGATTTTTCACCTCTTTGGTTAGGTTTATTCCTAGGTATTTTATGGTTTTTGATGAATTGTAAATGGGATTGATTCCCTGATTTCTCTTTCTGTTGCTTCATTATTGGTATATAGAAATGCAACTGATTTCTGTGCATTGATTTTTATATCCTGCAGCTTCGCTGAATTCATGGATCAGTTCTAGCAGTTTTTTGGTGGAATCTTTTGGGTTTTCCATATAGAGTATCATATTGTCTGTAAAGAGTGAAAGTTTGACTTCCTCCTTGCTGATTTGGATGCCTTTTATTTCTTTATATTGTCTGATTGCTAGGACTTCCATTACTGTGTTGAATAGCAGTGGTGAGAGTGGATATCCCTGTCATGTTCCTGATCTTAGGTGGAAAGCTCTCTGTTTTTCCCTACCAAGGATGATATTAGCAGTGGGTCTTTCATGTATGGCTTTTAGGATCTTGAGGTATGATCCTTCTGTTCCTAGAGGGTTTTTATCAAGAAAGGATGCTGTATTTTGTCAAATGCTTTTTCTGCATCTGTCGAGAGGATCATGTGGTTTTTGTCCTTTCTTTTATTGATGTGATATATCACACTGATTGTTTTGCGGATATTGAACCAGCCCTGCATCCCAGGTATAAATCCCACTTGGTCGTGGTGAATGATTCTTTTAAGGTATTGTTGGATCTGGTTGGCTAGTATCTTGTCCAGGAGTTTTGCATCCATGTTCATCAGGGAAATTGGTCTGTAGTTCTCCTTTTTCGTGGGGTCTCTGTCTGGTTTTAGAATCAAGGTAATGCTGGCTTCATAGAATGAGTTTGGAAGTTTTCCTTCCATTTCTATTTTCTGGAACAGCTTCAAAATAGGTGTTAACTCTTCTTTAAATGTTTGGTAGAATTCCCCTGGAAACTCATCTGGCCCTGGACTCTTGTTTTTTGGGAAATTTTTTATTTCTAATTTCATTTCTTTACTGGTTATGAGTCTGAACAGATTTTTATTTCTTCCTGTTTCAATTTTGGTAATTTATGTTATTAATTTTTAAAAAAATGTTAGACCATGAGTGTGCCAGTGGTTCCTCATCACCTCATCTTGCGTCTGTCTCTAGGAGGCCCTCAGACTTTTTTTTTGCCTTGTAGAGAGCAGAATACTATAACTGGAGGAAGAGTAAGAAAATTGTTCAACAGTCCGGATATTGGAGTCAGAAATTTGAGGGTGGGAGTGAGCTGCGGTTCTGCTGTTGCTACTTTACGTGTGTGATCTTGTGCAGCTGTGAACTTCACATGTCTACCGAGCGGTTGAATGGTGTCCTCCTTTGCACTCCACAAAGGATACGTTGAAGCCCTAACCTCTAGCCACCTCAGGATGTGATCTTTCCTGGAAATAGGGTGCTTGTAGGTATAGTTAGTTAAGATGAGATCATTCTGGAGAAGGGTGGGCCCCTAATGCAATATGACTTGACATCATACCAAGTAAAAATAGAGAATTGGAGTGTTGCATCTGTAAAGTAAGAGCACTAAAGATTGCCGACAAAGCACCAGAAGTTAGGAAGGGGCAAGGAAGGAGTTCCCTGTAGGTTTCCGAGGGACAGGGCCCTGGCTGACACTTGACTTCAGTGGTCTAGCCTCTGGAACTGTGAGACAGTACATTTTTTATTTATTTATTTTTTATTTTTTAAGTGTTTATTTTTGAGAGAAAGACAGAGTGCAAGTGGAAGAGGGGCGGAGAGCAAGGGAGACATGGAATCCAAAGCAGGCTCCAGGCTTTGAGCTGTCAGCACAGAGCCCGACACAGGGCTTGAACCCACGAACTGTGAGATCATGACCTGAGCTGAAGTCGGAGGATTAGCCCAGGTACCCGGAGACAGTACACTTCTACTGTTTTAAGCCATTCATTTTATGGTACTTTGTTACAGCAGCCCTAGGAAACTAATGGACTGTGTAAACCTTTGTTCTCGCCTCTGTGTACTGAGGATAATCTTATTTAGGAGTGATTGAGAGTAATTCGTTAAATAAGGTAATGTATGTAAAGTGACAGAGGAGTATGGTAATTAGTACATGAGAGCTGCTGTTACATTGTTTTTATCTTCATCATAGTTATACTTTTCATCCACCCCTTTCCTCAGCGTGGCATAGGTTTGTCTTATTGGATTATATGTGTCTATTATTTTAGGCTGAATATAAAAAAGCAGTAACCACCAATCAGTGGCACCGTAGATTAGAGTTCCCGAGCGGAGAGACCATCGTTATGCACAATCCAAAGGTAATGTTACTGTTTAAGATATTAAAGTGTTCAGGAAAAATAAGATACCTTCAAGTGTAGGGTTCATTTTAATAATGATTTTATTGAATGTGGTTGATAAATGTTCATTTTTATTAACTTCGGTAGGGATCTATTCGTAATAAGCACGTAGCTTTTCAAAGCTTACTGTAGTTCACACTGATCGTAGAAACAAAAATGAAATTTAAGTTTTTCTCATGAGGCTGTTTATGGCCGCGTGTCAGCTGAAGCTTAGCGTGCATCACAGTTTGCCCACCCTCCCTACGCTTGGCGAGGTTTCCTTCCAACTTTTAAAAATATATCCTTCCTCTTTTTGTTTGTATTGTCTCCATGAACTTGTTTTTTTTTTTTTAAGATACCGATTAGTAGTGGTCTTTCGTTGACCACAGTTAATCTCTCTGAGTTCCAGGTTCCTCTTCTGTAATAAGATTTACTTCCCAGAGTCAGGATCATATTTTAAATAAAATCAAAGTAATTTCTACAAAAACATCTAGCATAGTGCTTGGCATACCATAGTTTCTCAGAACACAGGCTATTTATTTTATTTTAGAAAAGCATAAAGGAAAACAAAAATAATTTTAATCTCATCACTTCTATAATTATTGATACTGAAATAAATAAAAATAAACATTCATATGCCAACCAAATCGAAACGATAAAAAAGTATCCAATCAAAAGTAAAAGTCTCTCACCTCTGCATTTCCCGTTTATCCTCTTGATGGTAACTACTCTTGACCTTTTGTTTTTCATTTGTTTTTGATGCAACAAACATTTTGCATGCCATCTTATATGCATCTTTTTTTTTTTTTGAAGAAAATTTTCTGTGTGACATGGGACTAAGTTTAATATAGTCGATTTAACCGAATATATGTTTTCCTAAAAAGTGGTGGTATATCAGTTTTTAGCCTTGAACTGAATTTGTAAGTTAATTGGGAATCTTGCTATTTAAAGTACTATGCTTTAAATATTTTTGTAAGATAAAGATTTCTCTATTCTAGATAACTTTTCCTTAATTTCTTATGCATGACCCTGGATTATTATGTTACATTTTTAAAATCAAGATATACTGATTTTGGTTGTAGTATTTTCCGGTATAAGTGTTGGAGGTAATGGTATTGATTTGCCTAGTTTTAATGGTTAATGACTTCTAGCAGGACTGTTATAAAATTGGTTTTGGGAGAACAATATGAGTACTTGATTTATAAACTATTCATACTATGAGGTAGTTTATTGTGTATTGAAATAAATTATTTAGCCTGTAGTGGAAATGAACTTGGTCGTGAGCTCTGTCATAATCCTTCTGTCGTGTCTTGAAGGTTATTGTTCAGTTCCAGCCTTCATCAGTGCCCGATGAATGGGGAACCACACAAGATGGACAGACAAGGCCCAGGGTTGTAAAGCGTGGAATTGATGATAACCTTGATGAAATTCCTGATGGTGTGTATAGTTTGTTTAGGGCCAAGGTCATTTTTAGACTCCTCTATTTTGGCATCAGTTTTTAGAATGATGAAAAAAGACGCAGTTATTAGGAGTAGCTGCTGTAACCTGCAGAAGTCAGCCAGGCTGGCACATATCTTTCTTCTTAGCCTATTTTCTCTCTCTTAATTTTTAAATAGAGAATCCTGTTGAAGATATACAAACTGTGTAATGTAGGTTCTAAAATATGTATTGTTGTGAAGAAACACTTTGCTGGTTGAAACCAGGCATTTGGCAATACTTTTGGGCTTTTTTTGGTCATGCCTTATCTACCTTGTATTACTCTAGTGCAAAAGTTTGCAAACTTTCTCCATTAAGGCCAAATAGTAAATATTTCAGGCCAATGGGACTTTGTCGCATCTACTCAGCTCTCCCATTGCAGTGTGAAAGCATCCGTAGATGGTGTATAAACAAATGAGCATAGCTGTGTTCCAGGAAAGCTTTGTGAAAAACAGACAGTGAGCAGGATTTGGCCCGTTTCATCAACCCCTGCTCCAGTGTATGTGCTTCGGTCTCTCCTGTTACACCGTCTAAAATACACATTTCAGGGGCACCTGGGTGGTCGGTCGGTTAAATGTCTGATTTCTGCTCAGGTCATGATCTCGTGGTTGGCGAGTTTGAGTCCCGCCTCGGGCTGTCTGCTATCAGTACAGAGCCCGCTTCAGGTCCTGTCTCCCTTTCTCTGCCCCTCCTCTGCTTGCACTGGCACGCGTGCACGCGCTTTCTGTCTAAAAAATAAAATAAACATTTAAAAAAGAAATACACATTTTATTTTGACAATTACATACTTCATTTTTGTTTCCTTGTCTTATGAAATTATAAAATACATGTACTCATATTATGAATCTGAACAAAATAACCAGAGTAAAGTAGTAAATTTAACTTACAGATGTTCCTATATGCCAGAGTAAGATAATAGATTTAACCTGATTTTCCTGTACATAACTCGAAGATGTTCTTGATACAGAATATGTATTCTGTAGGGAAAGGGAAGGATTTGGGGAAAATATTTTAATTAGTTATGTTTACTTATTTAAGTTAGTCTCTATACCCTGTGTGGGGCTTGGAATCAAAACCCCAAGATCAGGAGTCACATGCTTCTCCAGCTGAGCCAGCCAGGCGCCCCACTGGGGGAAATGTTTTAAAGTTTTAATATTGGCGTATTGCTTTTCTATGCGGGGCTTAGTAGGAATTCTGAAGGGGAATTCTGAAGAGATCACAGAGGTAATGGAGACTCAGTGGGCACAAAACTGCTGATTCTCACATGCTCATACCTCGTGGGATCAGAGGCCTTCCTCCACTTCTTGGCCTAGTTCACTGTCCTTTCCCAAGATGGACCTTGAGCTTTGTTCTTCTCATCTCATAGAGAGTACTGAAGCTTATAGGCATGGAGGGTCTTACACTTCTCTGCCCAGTTTGTGATGACAGAAGGGATATCTCTAAGAGTGCATGTACGTAGGCACAGATGCATTTCTTTTGCAGGAGAAATGCCTCGGGTTGACCATTTGGTGTTCATGGTGCATGGCATCGGACCCGTGTGTGACTTGCGCTTTAGAAGCATTATTGAATGTGGTAAGTTAGTCATTTTATTTCATGTAATGACTTGAGAACTAATAGAAGAACATTTAAATGTTCTTTTTTTTTTTCTTTTTCCTGAAACAAATACCATTTTCTGGTATTATTCGGAGAAATTCAAAAGGTGACACACTTCTGTTAAAACAAATAGAAAATACCTGGCAAAATATTTTCTGAAATAGAGCTGTTCACTCAAAATTAAGTGTTCCAGCTGTATACAGCTGGCTGAGGAACTGTGAGGGGAGATTTTTAAGTGGTCGCCCGGAAATAATTTGTCCTTGATTTGCTCTTATGACACATGCAACTCATAAAATCCTAGACTGTAAAGAATTAGAAGAATTAGAATTAGAAGGATCTTCGAAATAATTAGCCTTTAATAATTTAGCCTTTCGGACAGACACCCTCTGCCTAAACACCTGTGCTTTGAGCTTTAAATTTAAAGTGAATTAGTTGAAAGAAGTTATTTAATGGAACAGTGAATCTGCCTGGTTAACTGACATTTTTGAAATGTTATTTTTGTATCTGTGTAATAGTTCGTATTTATTGAATGCTTGGTTTGTGCCCGCATTTCGCATGTATCGTTTTACTGACCTCTTCCGATAAACCTTGGGGGTGCAGGTGCTGTCACTTCCTCCGCACTAATGGGTGAGGCACTGAGACCCGTAGACGAGGCCCATACGTGGAAGTTAGCCTCTCCGGTGTCCTGGTCTGTGGGTTCTCGGGCAGGGGGCCGGTGCAGGTAGTTTGATTCCGGAGTCTGCACCCATAGTGCCACGCCGACATCCAGAAATGGTAGTTAGATGTTCTTCGGTCGTCTACACATCCCTCTAAACTATTGAAAAGTTAAAAAGAGTTTCCTAAAGGTTGGTTTTCTTCTTTTTTTTTGGACTGATTTTGTTATTCTTTTTTTTTTTCTTTGTTTTAAAGCATACTGACACAATTAAGGGAATTGCTAACTACCCATCAAGCTGGGAAAATGTAATCTATTTAATTTGTCTTCCCTAATTTTTTTTTTAAGTGGATGATTTTAGGGTGGTTTCTCTGAAATTGCTGCAGACACATTTCAAGAACTCTTTAGACGATCGGAAAGTAAGCAGAGTGGAATTCCTTCCTGTTCATTGGCATGGTTCCTTGGGTGGGGACGCCACAGGCGTTGACAGGTTCGTGGACTTTGATAACTGGTCGTTCAGATTAGTCATACTTAGATTCAGGATTTAAACCATAATATGAAATAGTTTATTGTCGCTTCAACAGATAGAGTCAACAAATATAGTTCTTTATTTAAATGATCTAGTTGCTCTGACATAGGATTTAAATATTGACTGCAAATGTTTATATGCTGCTTATTTGAGGGTTTACGTGTGTGTGTTTGCACATGTGCGTAGGCGTATGTGTGTGTTCCTATTATAAAAATTTAAGACAATCTAAGGAATTTCAGTCAGTTTGGGAATGCTGTTCTCATCTATAGTAGTTTAGACAGGGGGGCTGTGCTGTATGCTGTAGGACTTTTAGGAGCATCCTGGCTTCTACCCACTAGACAACAGTAGCACCGCCACTCCCAGGCCCCCAAACCCATAACAACCAAAAACGTCTCCAGTCGTTGTTAAAGACCAGCAGCACTCTGTAGACACTGCGACAAGTTAAAGCGCCCCACTCAGTTTTGAATGCTCCCAGTTGAGAAACACAGATTCAGGCAAACATTTCTCTGGGACTCAGGGCTAATAACACGTCTGGGTTTGGGCGAACTTCGTAATGTTTCAGGGCATGTGGTTTAATGAAACCGATTCTACAAACAGCATTCTGTGTTCTTCATATGTGATTCCATGGTAGGCCCTATTATGAGGGTGTTTTTTCTTTCTGTGGATGTTCGTGAACTCGGCTGTCATTCTCAAATCAGGAAAGATTTTCAGTGCATGAAGCTGCTTTCAGATTCTTTGTTATATTCCCTGTTGTCCTTTCCACCACAATTTTTGTCAGGTATCCTCATTTCCAGTTAATTGGAATAAATATGAAAGAGTAGCCTTTCCTCTTTAAAAATAAAATTTAAGTTTTTATATAGGTTTTCTTTTATATAAAAACTCTTCAGAGAGTCCCCAGAGTCATAGTATAACTACAGGTACACATAATTTTTGCTCTTTCTTGATTCATTTATAATAATTCTGTCTACAGAAGGAACCCGTAATTAGTCTGTGGGATTCTTTTACTCATTGTATATTTGGAAGTCAGTTTCTAAACTAAAAAAGTCTATAGGTTTAAGGTGACCGAAGATACTTTTTTTTCTTTCTAAACAGGAATATTAAGAAAATCACCTTACCAAGTATTGGTCGGTTTCGTCACTTTACCAACGAAACCTTGCTAGATATTTTATTTTACAATAGCCCCACCTACTGTCAGACGATTGTGGAAAAAGTGAGCATGGAGATAAACCGTCTGCATGCACTTTTTATGAGTCGGAATCCAGACTTCAAAGGAGGAGTCTCTGTTGCTGGTCACAGTTTAGGTAAAACTGTCAAATATCCACATTTTAAACACTATTTTCATTGAATCCTTAGTGCTTTTAGAGAGGGTGAAATTATTAGTGTGAGATTTAGAATTAGAGGTTTTAAGGTTTTTATTTATTTTTTATTTTTTTTTATTGTATGTTTATTTTTGAAAGAGAGTACGAGCAGGGAGGAACAGAGAGAGTGGGAGACACAGAATCTGAAACAGGCTCCAGGCTCTGAGCTGTCAGCATAGAGCCCGACGTGGGGTTTGAACTCACGAACCATGAGGTCATGAGCTCAACCGAAGTCTGACGCTCAACTGACTGAGCCACCCAGGTGCCCCAGATTTTCAGTTTTATAAAGGGTAGAATGAATGTAGTGACTCGAGTTAGATTCTGCCTTTGCTTTTTAATTACCTAGGAATGCTTTATATTTTCGTTGATTCTGGCATTTGGCAAAACAATGATATTGATGATCAGATTTTGATTGACATATAACTTTTGTATGACTTTTGCCTAGGGACTTTGTAACAAGAAGAAGAGAATGAGTATTACAAAATTATTAGTACATTATAAAGCAAAATGCAGTTTTTTCCCCCCTAGGTTCTTTAATACTGTTTGACATCCTCTCTAATCAAAAAGATTTGAATTCGTCCAAGTCTCCTGGGCCTTTTGCTGTCGCTAACGGAGTTGTGAAGCAGCCCCATGTTCAGGAAAAGCAGGTATGGCCCAATGCAGATTTAGAGGCGAAGCCGAACAATTTAATAAAGTCTGAACTCTTTCCTGAAAAATTTTTTTTAAGTTTGTTGAAGTAAACAAAATTGTTTAAGGTTGTCCGTAGATGAAGAGACATTTTGTGGGAGTTTTTCTGGGCTACAATTTGTAATGTTCTCCTGAGTTTGTTTTGTTTGTAAAGTTTGTAATGTTCTCCTGACTTTTTTTTTTTTTAAGATGCCTGAAGAACCAAGGCTGACTTTGGATGAGTCCTATGACCTTGATGTTGAAAATGAAGAAGTCTAAGTTTGCAAGAAACTCTGGAAGCGCTTAGCCTCTCTGAATACGTTAGCACTTTTGAAAAGGAAAAGATTGACATGGAATCTCTGGTACCAATGACAGTTTGATTCATTTTCAATTAAGATTGTTTTTCCTGTATGTAAGATCAAAGATTAAGAAATGATTTGAACTTTCTGACATCATAAAACATTTTGGATAAGGCAGAGACTTAAATGTTTAAAAATTGAAAACAGGAGTTTTGTTCGTTTGTCTCGTATAATCTGGGAAGGCTTCTGAGTAAACCCGGAAGCCATGAGAGAAAAATCGCGCAGCGGGAGGTGCTCTGAACAGCCAGCGGCCAGCGATGGAGTAAGAAGAATATTTGGAACACACTTTGTAGACAAAGGGCTTATTTCCTTATTATTCAAAGCTCCTACAAAGTAGTTCCACAAAGACCATTAGCACAACAGGAAAATAGGTGAGAATACGAACAGATGGTAAACAGAAAAGGAAGTAGCAACTGGCTTCTTCTCGTGTGAAAACTCTGGAGAGAAAGGCAGATTGAAGTGCAATGAGGTTTTTTTTAACCTTTTGTTTGGCAGAAATAAAGAGCTTGATAATATACTATGGAGCCAGAATGAGGGGAAGTGGGGTAGGCACTGTTTATGTGTCGTTAGTGAGGCTGTAAATTGGTACAACCTCCATGGAGAGCAGTTTGGTAATAACCTTTTAAAACACAAAAAATACGTATCTTTTGGCCTAGCAATTTGACTGCCAGAAATAATTCCTGTAGAGAACTATTTACATAAAAATTTCTTTTAAATTATTATATATATATTTTTAACATTTACTTATTTTTGAAAGAGAAAGAGAGCATGCGCATAAGCGGGGGAGGGACAGAGAGAGAGTGGGAGAGAGAGTGGCAGCAGGCTCCAGGCTCTGAGCTGTCAGCGCAGGGCCCGATGCAGGGCGCAGGGCTCAAACTCATGAATGGTGAGATCATGATCTGAACCGAAGTTGGACACCTAACCGACTGACTCATCCAGGTGCCCCTACATGAGGATTTCGACAAGGGTACTCACTACAGCACTGTTTATAATAGCAGAACCTTAGAAACACCTTCCATGTCCACTAGTAGGGCACCAGTGAAATAATCAGTGGTGCACGCACATAACGGAAGGCCCTGCAGCTGTTGATTAAGGAAGGCGGTGTCAGAGATACTGGTGGGAAATGATTCATTCCTAAGGTATGTTATGAGAAAAGCGCACGGTTTAGTCTTGTTCGTAGAGCAGGCTGCACATACAGGGAAAACCACGTGGGTGCCGTGTGTACACGTGTGTCTCTAGAAGTAGAGCGGATTGTCCGCAGTGGCTGCCGAAAGGGGTGATTGGGACAGAGGTGGAGGGAAGAGACTTCGTTGTCTGCTCGACTGTGTAGCTTTTGAGTTTTGTACAACACGCACGTATTTTCTGCTAAAAATGAATAGAATGGTCTAGATGCGGAGACCCCAGATTTTACAACCTAAATTAATCCATGATTTAAAAACAAATGAACTTTTAAAAAATTGACTGGGTCTTAGATTGCTTTCGATGATACGGTTTCTTGTTATCATTTCCTTATTTCAGTTACCAACTGAGACTGCTCCTCTGTCGTTAGACCAATTAACTAATGTGTTTGTTTGTTTCCTTTTGAAGCTTATGTGCACCGTTGATGACCTGAAGGAGATGGGCATACCCCTTGGACCCAGAAAGAAGATAGCTAACTTTGTAAAACAGAAAGCAGTTAAACTGGTAAAGTTCATTCCGCCCTAAAGATAGAAACCCAAACTCATCTTTGACTAGCTCGTTTGTATTTTGGAAGTTTGTGTTGATACGGTATGGTTAGGCCAGCAGGTGTGCTCCCTGCCCAAGGGCACGGTCGTGTTAACGGAGGCCCAAACCTTGGAGTCTGCCAGAACTGAATTTCAATCCTAGTTAGGGACACTGACCATCCTGATTTTCCTGGAACCGAGAGAATTCCCAGGCTGAAGGACTTGCAGTTTTAAAATTGGGATTTGGGGATTTCCCGGTGGATGGATTGGTCACCCTAGTACCCAGTTCAACTACTTAATAGCTACTTAATCATGAGCTATTTGCTTCACTTTCTGAATCCTTGGTTTCCCTCATTTCTAAAATGTGAATGGAGGCGCCTGGGTGGCTCAGTCGGTTGAGCGTCCAACTTCAGCTCAGGTCATGATCTTGCGGTTCGCGAGTTCGAGCCCCTGCATCGGGCTCTGTGCTGACAGCTCAGAGACTAGAACCTGCTTCTGGTTCTGTCTCCCTCTCTCTCTGCCCCTCCCTCGCTCATACTCGTCTCTCTCAAAAATAAAAACGTTAAAAAAAATAAATAAAATAAAATAAAATGTGAATGATGCTCCCTTCCTTCTAGAGCTGCTGCGAGGATGAAGTAATACGTGTCAGCTTTGCCCCCAGTAAATGTTAGCTCGTGTTCTTCCTTCCCAGGCCTCACCATCTAAAGCAACAAGAACAGACCCACTAAGATCTCATTAAATAACAACTAAAAAGCAAAAATTCTTAATACAAAGCAAAGCCACAACTAAAAAGCATGTAGAAATAGAACAACAGGGAAAAATCACTCATTTAATTTTCATTTATTCATCAAATTAATTTGACAGATTTTCTAAATACTTAGAAAAAGTAGCACTTAGTGTGGCTACTTTATTTTTATTGTTGTTATCATGGTTTAGGTTGATCCATCTTTGGAATTTCTGTGTTTTTTTTATTTGTGTCACATATTTGGAACTTCAAATACGTTAGTTTTTATGCAATGGGACCATAAAGTCATAGGACTGATCTGTTATGATTTGGAGAAGGAACAAGGGTGTGTGGTCTAGCGAGGGGCAGAGATTTGACCACAGACGACGCATAGGTCCTATAACAGAGTGCCGTCTGTGCTGTCAGAGCCAGGGGATTTCTGGCCTGGGGAGAGGGGGCTGGGAATGGGGAGAGAAGACTCCTCCAAATGCTGGTGCTTGAGCTTGAAGGAGAGAGAGGATCAGGAGAGGTGGCCTCCAGGAGCGGGGTCCTGGAGGCCGGAATGGCAGCTGTTGGAGTTTGGATTTTCTTTTATAAGAAACTGGCTCTCAACCATGTTTTTGTGGCTATGAAAGTCATGGTACTTTTTTTTTTTAAGTTCATTTATTTATTTTGAGAGAGAGGGAGGGTGATCGTGTGTGCAAGCAGGGGGAGGGGCAGAGAGGGAGAGAGAGAGAATCCCAAGCAGGCTCCAGTCTGTCAGTGCAGAGCCCGATATGGGGCTCGATCTCAAAAACCATGAGATCGTGACCTGAGCCGAAATCAAGAGTTGGACGCTTAACCGACTGAGCCACCCAGGTGCTCTGAAAGTCATGTTGGTTTTAAAGAAATAACCATGAAATGCTGACCTGCTTACTAGTTCTGTCACAAAGTATGATTTAGTATCATCTGTATAGTCTAAAGTTTAATTTTTATTTTAGAAATTTTAAAATTTAAAAATATGTACAATAAACCACATTATAAAATTTCAGCCATGAGCAAATGTGTCTGTAGTAAATGAGTTTTGAACATTTTGATTCCTTCCTGGTTTTTCCGTTAACATTTGCTTTCTTTTGCTATTGGCTAGGGTCTACTGGCTGATAAGGAGTGTTAAAGGAAAAAAAATTGGAGCTAAGCTTAAAATTGAGACAATTCTATTAACAGCCGGATTTAAAAAGTTTTTTTAAATCCTATAATTGGAAGATTGTACTTTTTAACTCCCTTTACCCATTTCTCATACCCTCCAGCCCTTACCTCTTGGCAGTACCAACTGGTTCTCATGTTTAATAAGTTTGTTGTTTTTTAGATTCCACAGTTAAGTGAGATCAGATAGAACTTGTGTTTCTCTGTCTTATTTCACCTATCATAATGCCCTCAAGGTCCATCCATGTTGCAAATGGCAAGATTCCTTTCTTTTTTATAGATAAATAATATTCCTGTGTGTATATACACACACAGACACACACACACACAAATTTACATACACACCCACCAAAACATTATTCATTCATCCATCAGTGGACACTTAGGTTATTTTCATACGTTGGCTGTTGTATAAAAAATGCTGTAATGAACTTGGGGGGTACAGATGTCTTTTCAAGACAGTGATCTTGTTTCATTTGGTTATACCTCTAGAAGTGGAATTGTTGGATCATATAGTATATCTACTTTTAATTTTGGTGGGAACTTCCATACTGTTTTTTGTAGTGGCTACACCAATTAACATTCCCATGAACAGTCTACAAGTGTTCCCTTTTTTCCACATTCTTTCCAACACTGGTTATCTCTTGCCTTTGTTGATGATAGCTATTCTGACAGCTGTTAGGTGATACCTCATTGTGGGTTGGATATGCATTTCCCTGATGATTAATGACGTGGAACATGTTTTCGTGGACCTGTTTGCACAGCATGCGTATATATGTCTTCTTTAGGAAGATGCTTATGTAAATCCTCTGCCCATTTTTAAATTGGATTGACTTCATTAAATTTTGTGTACGTGTGAATCGGGCCATAGTTTCATATGGCACCAGAAAACCTCTTGCTCCGGTTTCTCGGGGGCACGGTTTGAGAACCACTGCTGTCGGGCAGTGGGCAGTGGGCAGTGGGCAGTGGGCGGCTGTTAGGAATCTCAGAGCAGTCCATGTAACTACTCAGCGACTCAGTGAGAGATGATGAGGGTGTACTGGGAGGTGGAAAAGAAGGCTGGCAGAGAGTTATTTTTTCTCTTTTGGCTTAAGAATTAACCAGAATTAGACTCGTTTCCCAATTTCCTGGTGTTTGGAAGTCCTTAATCGACAAGGTCGTTTGGCCAGCGCTATTTTCGGCAGAGACCTAGCAGTCACGTGCAGCCTGGCGAGCGAGGGCCGCTGCAGCCCGGGCTTGGGGCGAACGGGCCCGTCCGCCCGGGGCAGCTGTTCAGGGTCCCCTGACTCTGTCAGGCCGCCGTGCCTGCTGCAGTCACAAACCAGCGTGAGTGGATTTGGTCTCCTTCCTGCAGAGACAACACCCGTTCCCCAGATGTTCCACAGATCCTTGGCTCCTTCCTTATTAATGGAAATCCATGGGTCTTGTGTGTTCAGCGCAGGAAGTTTTGAACGTTTTGGCACCTGTGTGATCGCCACTTAAAACAGGAGCTAGAACATTTCTGTCATCAGATAGTTCTCTCATGCTTCTTCATAGTCCGCTCCTGCTGCCATAGAGGGCTGCTTTGGCTTCCATCACGGTTGAGGTTTGCCGCCTCTACAAATTCACATAAATGGAATCAGCCTCATAGACTCTTTTATATTGGGCTTCTTTTACTCACAGTCATGTTTCTGAGATCCATCCAGTTGTTGGAACATTGTTGCAGTTCACTCCTTTTTATCTCTGAGTAGTTTTTCCATTGTGTGCCCGTCCGTTCTTCCCAAAATGGTTTAGAGGAAAACTGGCCAGTGTCTCCACGTAGGTATAATGGGTGTAAACATGTGGAATGAAGAAGTTTCTCCCCAAATCCGCATCTTTATAGGAAGTGTGTATTTTACAATTATATGGTACTTTAATCTCTCTAAAGTTGAGATTGTAAAGGAAGAAGTTGGCATTTTTTATTAAAATTCTAAGTTATATAGAAAAGTAGAGTGAATGGTATAATGATAGCCAGTATTTAGATTTAACCATTGCTGTTGTGCTGTTTTTTTTTAAGTCTCTTAATCATTTTTTTCTTAAAAATTGTATTTATTTGTTTAATGTTTATTTTTGAGAGAGAGAGAGAGACAGAGCACAAGTGGTGGAGGAGCAGAGAGAGAGGGAGACACAGAATCCGAAGCAGGCTCCAGTCTCCAAGCCATCAGCATAGAGCCTGCCCCAGGGCTCAAACCAGCTAACCACAGTATCATTACCTGAGCCGAAGTCAGAAGCTCAAACGATTGAGCGGCCCAGGGGGCCCCTTCTTTCTTAAGAATTTTAAAGTAAATTGTAGAAATCCCGACATTTCTTCGCCAAATATTTAGTGTTTGTCTCTCAAAAGGACCTTAATCAGCGCACTGCCTGAGAAATGACTGAGGGTTCTTTACCATTGAGATAGCGTGTTCATAGTGATAGCTGATGACCCGAAATTTTCCTCAGGGTTGTGTTCTGAATTGTTGGTATTTCACAGGAACAGAAAAAAGCAGCATCAGAGAAGAAGGCAGTGATGGCCGCTTCGACAAAAGGGCAAGAGGAAAGTGCTCAGAAGGCTAAAGAAATGGCTTCTCTCCCTTCAGAATCTAACGAATCCAAGAGGAAACTTCCAGTTGGTGCTTATGTGTCTTCTGTGCACGTTGATTATGAGTCTTTCGAAGTTGGCACTGGACAGGTCAGTTTATATGTTGATTAGGGCTGCATATTTTATATCAGAATCACATATCTTTGTCATTTGAGTTGGCTTTAAATTCTTCAAAAATTCAACAACGATACGGGGGGAGGGCGATGGAGATAACTGATTTTCTCTTTGCAGAATTGTATGCTGCTTTCACGGAAATGTTCCAAATAAGGGATCGAATGTGTACTGAACGTCATTACTCTTGAAAGTATTTTTATTTCCGTTTTTCCATTATTTTATATTTTATAGCATCAGTCTCTCATAGCCATTAGCAACAGAGTGGCGGTAGTCAGAAAGAAAATTATTTTCTGAACACAGTCGTCCCCACTGACCTGCGGTTTTCAGTTACCCAGGGTCGAGCGGGGCCTGGAAGCAGATGATCCTCCTCCTGACGAACGATCAGAGGCCAGCAGTAGCCTAGCATCACGTCACATGCGTGCGTCATTCCCCCTGCCTCATCTCATCCTGTAGGCCTTTATCATCTCCCGTCCTCGCAAGAAGGAGGCTGAGTGCAGCGCAGGAAGATATTTCAGGGGAGACAGACCACACTCACATCGCTTTTGTTACAGTATATTGTTGTAATGGTCTGTTTTATTATTGGTTCCGTTAACTCTTACTGTCCCCAGTTTGTAAATTAAACCCTGCGTAGGTATGTATGTAGAGACAAAGACCTCGTATGTAGTGTACAGCGTCGTCTGAGGTTTCAGGTGTCCACGGGGGTCCTGGGATGGATCCCCTGGCATGAGGGAGACTACCGTGTCCTTAGATTCCTGTGAGAGAAACTTGCGCAGTCACTTAACTTACAGTTTTTAGTATTCATAATTCTTCCCTTGCAGAAAAATTTCTTCCTTTTTTCCCCAGAAAATTTCTGTAAAAACCAGGGAGTCAATGCTGCTATATTTAATGATATACTTTAATATACTCGTATCTCAATGGCTTAGGAGTATTAAAATCTTTTTAGACATTGTTTTTTCAGTTCATTGTTTTTTCACAGCCATTTATAGTTGTGTCTCTAAGGTTCCATTGTAAGGGAGTTCATGACTGATTTAAAGAAGGCGGAAAATGGAACAAGGTATTTGTTATAGCCCGTTCAAGCTTTTAACCCAATTCACTGATAAAGATTATATTTTTAAAAATGCCTATTTATCGAGGCGCCTGGGTGGCTCAGTCAGTTAAGCGTCTGACTTCAGTTCAGGTCATGATCTCACTGCTCGTGAGTTTGAACCCCACGTAGGGCTCTGCTGACAGCTCAGAGCCTGGAGCCTGCTTCGGATTCTGTGTCTCCCTCTCTCTGCCCCTCCCCCACTCACACGCTGTCACTTTCTCTCAAAAAGACATCAACGTTAAAAAAAAAGTCTATTATTAAATTTGCTTATTCATTTTGAGAGAGACAGAGGCAATTCAAGGCAGGAAGTGGCAAAAGAGAGAGGGAGACAGAGAATCCCAAGCACGCTTTGCATAGTCAGCACTGAGCCCAATGTGGAGCTCGAACTCACGAAACCATGAGATCATGACCTGAGCCAAAGTTGGACGCTTAACTGACTGAGCTACCCAGGTGTTCCTAAAATGTCTTTCTTTTTAACCATGAGCAAACTTGAACAAAGTTGAACAAAGTTGTGTAGTTTACCTACGCAAAGTTTAATTTACAAACTGGGGACATTAGCAAATAATAGGTAGATATTTCCTCACTTAACTGTGAAGAAGCAGTGTATAGAAGATTTGTGGAACCAGGGGCTCCATGTGACCAGGACACTCACTGAATGCTCCTCTCTGGGAGTTGGCCTTCTCCATGAACCTAGACTCGTGGGTGTCCTTGACTGTAGGCTCTTCTCCTTATAGCTTTATGACCACAAGGAAAAGGAATCTTCCCCTGGTAGGTCCAGTTAGGAAAATGTACTTGACCTGGTTTGAGTTACAAGTCCATTTTGGCCAATTCATACTTCCTGAGGAATGGGGCACAGGTCGAGTGACCCAGCCCGAGTCACATGCCACCTCTGTGGGGGGTGGGCCAATGTGGGCAAGTAGGGTCTGTTACCCAAGGGTTATGGGGCAGTGTGGACAATAGCCTGTGTGCATCATTTGTTGCCAGAAAGCCAAGAAACTCTGCTTAAGCAAGAGAAAAGAAATAGATCATGATCACTTTGGCCAAAACTAACCACTGTGAACTGTTTGAATAAGGCTTTCTAAGAAAGACTTATTTGAGCATACATTTATATCTATGCTTTAATAAAAATGGGAAAATACTACATAAATGTTTTACTGAAACATTAATACTGCTATTTCCAAACACTATGGTATGAATGTATTCCCATGTCAGTAGATCTTTCTCTCATTTTTAATGACTGCCTTGTTTTACTGTTTGGAAAGATCATGATTTATTTTGTCACTCACTTGTTATTGGATGTATTAGCTTGCTCGGGTCGCCATAACAAAGTATCACACACTTGGTGACTTTAAACAACGGAAATTTATTGTTTCAGCTCTAGAGGCTGGAAGTCGAGCGAGGTGTCAGCAGGGCCCCGCTCCCTTTGAAACCTACGGGGAAGAACCTTCCTGCCTCTTCCAGCTTCTGGCGGTCCGCCAGGGGCTCCTTGGCTCACAGATGCCATTCTCCAGACCCCTGTTTTCATGTGGCTCCTCTTGTGTCTGCATCGTCTGTGTGTCTGTCTCTTTGTCCAGATTTCCCCTTTTTATAGTAACACCATCATATTGGACTGGGGCCCACCTAAGTACCTTATTATTGTAACTCAATTACCGCTGTAAAGACCCTGTTTCCAAACGAGGTCTGAGGCACTGCCGTGTATCTTTCTTGGGGGGGACACAGTTCACCTATATCATTGGACATGTAGGCAGTTTCTGGTTTTTCACTTTTTTAAGCAATCCAGTAATGGACACTTTTTTTTTTTATATTTAAAATTTAAAAATTAAAAAATTTTTTTTAATATTTATTTTGAGAGGGAGAGAGAAAGGGAGAGCAGGGGAAGGGGCAGAGAGAGAGGGAGACAGAGGATCCGAAGCGGGCTCCAAGCTGATGACAGTGATCCCGAGGCGGGGCTCGAACTCACCAACCTTGAGATCATGACCTGCACTGAAGTTGGATCCTTTAACCTACTGAGCCACCCAGGTGCCCCCAGTGATGAACACTTTAATACCAATTTTCTGTGCACTTTCTTTGTTTTTCCTTCAGCTAAATAAGGAGAAGTGGGATAGCTGGGCCCAAGAATGTACACTTGAAAATTCTGGTAGTTACTTCTGTTTGCCCCTGAAAAGGTTGTGCCGGTTTGTACTGTCGCTAGCAGTCTATAGCGTTGATCCCCTCTGGTCTCCTCACTGACTCTGGTGCTACCTTTCTTCTTTACAGATATGCAGTGCTCACACTTTGGTCGCTTTATTCTGAAGAAATAACTTGTTCGTGAAAATAGAAGACTTTTACTTTCTTTCTAGTATTTCGTTTATCCGATAACCTTGTGGGGACAGTGGTGTCTAGTTGCGTTTCGGAGCACCGGTCAAGTTCGGTATTTGCTCATGAGTCTGTTTGGCTTGATTTCTTTGGCGAAGTGCTGATTTTACCTAATTTCCTACGGAGTTTTTTTCCTTCACGGATATCAAAGAGTTGATGTATAGTAAGGGTATTTGGTCTTTGTCATCTGTGTTTTCAGTACCTTTTCTGGTTGGTACTTTTCCTTTTAACTTTGTATTTTCTTCTTTTTTTGTCTGGAGCTGGGGGAAATGGGCAGTCTGGGAGCACGTCCTGTGTGGCCCTCATCAGTAGCAGAAACCATTGAATTTGCACAGATAAGGGCAAGCCAAGGCTTGTACAGTCCACACTTTGTTAGACGGGACAGCCTAGCGTAGTCGAGGGTGCGTCGGAGTGGGAGTTACAAATCCTTTCTGCCACCCCGGCTGAGTGCTCTCGGGTGAGTGGGGTCACCTGTCTGAGCGTCGCTGTCTTCATCTGAGAAGTGACGTGATAATCTTGCCCACATCCTTCTCAGCGGGCCTCTGTCGTACACTTAGGGATTATGCCTGCCATTCATTGTTCCTTCGATCCCAGGATACTCAAGTGACACAGACCTGTATCCTGCCACTGAGCAACAAAGAGCTTTGTAAACTGCAGAGTGCCACCAACGTAGGTGCTTTTTCTTAATCTAGGCAGTTCTCAGTGGGCTGAGATGCTACAGGCAAGCTGTCCCCAAACAGAAGCTCTCTGGGGACAAATCATTTTCCTAATGGGAAGAAACTTGCTTGAACAGACGAAGATGGTAGTTACAATAGAAGGAGCAGCTGTCAGATGCCACGCCCTGTGCTTAGCTCTTCATGTGAGTTAGGTTATTGATTTTTCAACCCCTTTATGAGTTTGGCATTGTTATGACTCCCATTTTATAGGCGAGGAAACAGGCTGAGGCAAGAGAGGTTAAGAAACTTGCCCAAGGTCACATAGTAAGGCGGGGAGCCAGGGTTCAAACCCAGGCAGTTCGAACCTAGAGACCGCAGTTTTAATGCTAACTTACAACTGAAATAAATAGAATGCTTACTGCATACTGTACATACTATGTTGCACAACGAGAAGTATAGACAGCAGATGTGGTAGTCTGTGAAGATTTTAAAGAGAAATTGTTTAGTCCCTTTTAAAATAGCTGTGACAGTATATTATAAGCCTTATAAGCCGCACCTAGAGTGGCATCATCTGTGATGAGGTGGTTTTAATTAAGTGCAGTTCCAGCTTGAACTTGGGAATTTTGTATTATATGACGTCGGAATGATGATCTTGCATTATTTTTTGATTCTTCCTAGGTTTCTGTTGTTTACAACTCATTAGACTTTGAACCAGAGATTTTCTTTGCCTTGGGATCTCCAATTGGTATGTTTCTCACCATTCGAGGCGTGGACAGGATAGATGAGAACTACAGGCTTCCCACCTGTAAAGGATTCTTCAATATTTATCACCCAGTGAGTGAACTGAATTCCTTTTTCTTTTGAAGAAGATGAAACCCCTACCTAGAAACACCTGTCTAGACCATCCTAATAGCTTCTCAGATTCTTATTTCTTAGGCTCTAACCCTGATTTTGAAGTGTATACAGCTCAGCTCTCTGTCCCAATAGAGAACAGTCTGATGCTTTCCAGTAAACTTTTCTACCAGAAAGCCTATGTTCAAGGAAATAATTCTCTTGTTTGGCTTGCAGTGTAATTTTACCCACAAACTTGGAAGTCTCCTTGTAATTACCAGTAGGTGAATAACTTGGGAAAAAAAAATCAGAATCTCTGGTTTGCTGGTTATCCGTTTTGTCGCCTAATTGAAATATATATCTCAAGACCAAACAGCTGTTCCTGACTGTCCAGTTCTCCGTTCACAGCTCGATCCAGCGGCGTATAGATTAGAGCCGATGATCGTTCCAGAGCTGGGCCTGAAAGCGGTTCTCATTCCCCATCACAAAGGCAGAAAAAGACTTCATTTAGGTAAAAAGCAAATTCTGTAAAAACTTGTTTCCTTCCTGTCATTTTGGAATCTGTCAGTCCTAACCAATTAGGTGTTTCCTGTCGTTTGTAATTGGATTATGAAAATTTTAACACTAAATTCTTTCTGACAGAATTAATGTTACTGAAATGGCTGCTGTGTTTAGAACCTATTTATTAAAATGTTCAGAGGAAGTGTAAAGAAAGGTTTGAATGCGTTGTTTCTCCTTGATGGCTTTCTCCTTGAAACGGCGTCCTAATGGTTGAGATGCTTAGGAAGGGGGGAAGTTGGTAATAAGATGATGAGATGCATAGATTTCGATAGAATTCCGTCATAAGTTTTGGAGTTGGGAAGTCCAGTAACACTTGAACTAAGGACCAACAATCAGGAAATAAACTTTATGCTAAGCTAAGTGAGTTGTTATTTCCTTGCTAACAGGATAAACTTTTCCCTTTAAAGATATTCGTTAAACATAGCGGATCGATAAAAATTCCAAGTGGGGTTTAGATTTCTCTCGTGCCAGTTAAGGGTGTATGTTATCCGTAGGTTTAAAGGTTTGGGCGGAAGGGATGGGAGTGTAGCACAGAAGAGCGAGGAAAACAACCATGCTCTTTTACTTGAAAGTGGGGGTTTCCTTTTTTTCCTTTTTTTTTTTTTTTTTTGCTTATATCATGCTTTTAGACCTATTTTAACTCTTTTTTGGGGCACTTGGGTGGCTCAGTTAAGTGTCTGACTCTTGATTTTGGCTCAGATCATGATCCTGCGGTTTGTGAGTTCGAGCCCTGCATCTGTCTCTGGGCTTACAGCGTGGAGCCTGCTTGGGATCCTCTCTCTCCATCTTTCTCTGCCCCTCCCTCACTCACACTCATTTGCTCTTTTTCTCAAAATGCACAAACATTAAAAAAAAAAAAAAAAATAGGGGCACCTGGGTGGCTCAGTTGGTTAAGCAGCTGACTTCGGCTCAGGTCATGATCTCACTGTTCGTGAGTTCAAGCCCCGAGCCTGGAGCCTGCTTCGGATTCTGTGTCTCCCTCTCTCTCTCTCTGCTCCTCCCCGACTCATGCTCTGTCTCTGTCTCTCAAAAATAAATAAACATTAAAAAAATTTAAAAAAATAAATAAAAACAAAAAATATTTAACTCTTTTGGAGTTAAAATGAGAAATGTGATACTCAAATACCTTGAATTCAAATAGGATTTATACGATGAAAGTAGAAAAGGTTGAAGGGGCAGGGGTTTCTTCATTTTTAAAGAAGTTAAGTTGTGGTTATATCAGAATCTCAAATTCTCAAAATCGTTTTGCCATTACAGATTAGAAAAGCAGTTCATCTTTTTAATCTTGTGGGTCCATTTTTCTCCCCCAACTTACAGTAAAAAAAGCACATGAATTTTTATGGTATTTGAACTCCTTCACTCCTTTTTCTTTTTCTTTTTTTCTTTCTTTTTTCTTCTCTTTTTTTTTTGTAGAGGGGAAATGTACACATTTTGGCTGGATTAGTTTTAATTGGTAAAAAAAAAAAAATGATAAAGAATAGGACTCCTTAAAACATTTCCATATGTTGCAAGGTCTTGGCTGAGAGGCTCCACGTGGTTGGCATCTAAGATGGGCCTTGCGGCGTCTTACCCTGTCTGAGGACGGTGTTAGCTTTTGTTTTGATTTTCGTGGTAGGCCTTGCGGCGTCTTACCCTGTCTGAGGACGGTGTTAGCTTTTGTTTTGATTTTCGTGGCACAGGATTTTACCCAGGGCCTAATGAACTTGATCCGTCCTCTTAATCTCTGTAGAGCTGAAAGACAGTCTCTCCCGTATGGGATCGGACTTGAAGCAAGGCTTCATTAGCTCCCTGAAAAGTGCTTGGCAGACGCTGAACGAGTTTGCCCGCGCTCACACCTCTTCAGCTCAGCTGCAGGAAGAACTGGAAAAGGTGGCCAATCAGATCAAAGAAGAAGAAGAAAAGCAAGTAGTTGAAGGTAAATTTGCCCTTTGAGGCATTTTCTAGTACGAATGTTATTTGTCAACCTAATACTTACGAATTGTCTAATGAGGCTTTTCCATTCTAGTCTCTTTTGTAAAAATGTTCTTCCTACAAAGGAAAGTTTATTCTGATAAACTGTACTTCAGAATGCATGTCATCCTTTTCCTGGATTTCTGCCTGACAGTTGCTGGACTTTTTTACTCTGCCATCTTAAGTTTTTGTCAAGGCTCCTAAGGCCAGAATGGCATATCAGAGTTGGGAGGGAAGCTTGTTATTCAGACGTGTTAAAGACCTGCTGTGAGAAATTATCTTCCTGATGCTGTTTAACTGTGTCATCGTGTCATAGACTTGACCTGCGTTGTCAGGTCCTTGTGCCGTGATGTTTTTGACTCTTTCAGATTCTAATTCTGTTTCCTTTCTTTCTACAAAGCTCTCTCACCCCTTTTCTTCACAACTTCTGTCAGCTCGTTGGCTCTTTCTCCTCTCTCTGGGTAACCAGCCCCTCTTCCTTCCCCTGGCTCTTTGGAGGAATGGGAAGTGAGCCCGGTAGCTCCCCAGGTTGCTACGTGTGTCAAGCGGTATTCTCTTGAGCCCAGAAAGTCAGCTAAAGTCAGAGGATAATGCTTAAGTGATTGACTTTGATATTGAAATGGTTTGAATTCTAGCAGAAAAGATTGTTGAAAGTCCAGATTTTTCCAAGGATGAGGACTACTTAGGAAAGGTGGGAATGCTAAACGGAGGCCGCCGAATTGACTACGTTCTTCAAGAAAAGCCAATAGAGAGTTTTAATGAATATCTTTTCGCTCTTCAGAGTCATTTATGCTATTGGTAAGTGTTTTCTTCTTTGATAACATTCCCGTGGCCTTTGGGTGCTAGCACACACAGCCGTTTAAGAGAGACTCTTTTGCGGATTTGTCATTTGGGATGGAATATTCATTTCAGTGGCCATATAGTCAAAATCTGTATTTTCCCCCTTTCGTTTGTTGTCCACAAGGTGGCAGTGTGTCATCTGCCTTTGACCGCAGGCCTTTGGCACGCACACATTGCGTAGGGGTGCCTTTCACAGAATCAGAGTCGTAGGGACTTTGAAAAGCCGTCCTCTCGTAAAGCCCCGGGCACCACGGAGGACTGTGGCTCAGCTGTTTTGTAGCTGCTCCGTACCCATCCGGTTTGTAAGGGCAGCTTTACGACTACATACGCTGCTTTGTTTTCATTTGCCTTGCCTAGGGAGGTTGACTAGAACAAAAGGTGCATTTTCCACCTTTGTGTATAGAGGTTAATTTCTACTCGTGGTCTGTTAAGTAAAAATGTTCTTTTCTTCGTGATAGGGAATCTGAAGACACTGCCCTGCTGTTACTTAAAGAAATCTATCGAACAATGAACATCAGCCCAGAACAGCCCCAGCACTGATTGGACTTCAGTCTCGCTGTGTGAGTTTATCTTTACTGTGTGTATACACCCTAAACGTTTCCTTTCATTTCCTTTGTTTAATGTAATCTCTGTGCCTAGCGTGGGGCTGGAACTCATGACCCGGAGACCAGGAGTCACGTGTCCCACCTGGACTGAGCAGCCAGGCACCCCTCTGAAGTCCTTTTTCTGAAGTCGATGTGGACTTTAATTTTCTCTTTTTTCTATTGCTTCCTAGTGTTTTTTTTTTTCTTTTTTAAAAAAAATTCAGAATAGAGACCTTAAGGAGGGAAATTGGTTTGCAGTCTGCATTTCTGACATGTCACAGTGTTTCCTAATCCTGCATGAAACTTGAGTTCTTTTTAGTTTCTTTCTAGAAGATACGCCCGGGAATACCAGTTAGGAATTGGTCTGGTTGTAGGTAACAGAACCCAGCTCACAGTACCTTAAACGAAGAGAGGTTTCTTTTCCTTGTGGAACGGGAAGGGCCCACCTGTCGAGCAGTCACTGGACGTCCACACTGTTGGCGTCTGTTCGTCTGCACGTCGGCTCTTACTCCATAATTACAAGACGGCTCCTGTGGTTCCAGGCATCACGTGTACATTCGAGACACGAATAAGGAGGAAGGGACTGTCAGTTATATCTGTTCCCTTTAATTAGCAAAGGGAAAAAGCATGTCTAGAAATGCACTGATGCCCATTGACTAAGCTTGTGCCCCGAGCCCCGGGTCTCCCCCAGCCCCGAACTGCATGGAAGATTGTAAAAGCAGTGTTTTAGGCACCCCAGTCCTTATAGAGAGAAGGGTTAGAGAAGGGGGCTAAACCTGTGATGAATCAGCCTGCCTGCATTCTTGACTGTTCTCCTGAGACCCCGACGCCTCTTCTTCCTCACTAGACGATGCATGATTTACAAAAAAGAGGCAGTGTTTTTTTTTTCAGTAGGTCGAAAGCTTGAAGCCCTTCAGAGCATGGAATGCAAGTGGTGAGCTCTAAACTGTGAGGCCAAAAGTAGTTCCTGGCAGTTTTTATTTTTCTAATAATCAACATGAAGTTGAGCTTCCGCCTTATTCTGGAGAGGTAACCGCTTTCGGTAGGATTGCCCGAGAGGGATGGCCCCGTGCGCGTCCGGCCCGGGGTGTGCGCACGGGGAGACGAAGGGGTCTCGTCGAACGTATCGTGCAGCTTGATGGTCACTTGTGCAACTCGTATTTTATGTGAGCGAGTATCTTCTTCGTCCTCTTTAATGGCTGCATAGTAACCTGTTGTGCAGCTGTATTCCACCTTTTCCAGCCAGTTTCCCCTTAACGCACCTTTAGATCATTTCCTAACGTGTGTGAGGGAGTCTTAGTCAACAGAGCAGGTGAGAAGTCTAAAGAGCCATTTTGTAATCAGACTCTGGATATAGTTTTATCCGTTCTCACCATTTCCGATACTCTGGCACTGAAATAAACTGGAGGTAATGTCAAAAGCTACCCCGGTTCAGATTTTCAGTTATAAAAAGTCCCTCCTTTGGTTGACAAGTATTTATTGAGTACTTACTATGTGCCGGGCACCAGTTTTCATGCTGTGGATAAATGGATGATGAGGTAGCCTTCACCTTTGAAGACCTTGCCTTCCACCGGGAGGAGAGCAACAGCAAACCTGTGTTTTCATCCACAAGTACGTTTCAGATTTGATAGGGTTTGTGGAGCGAGAAAACAGGAAGATGTTGAGAGCCATGGGTTGCTACTGGGAAAGGCCTTGCTGGGATGATGACATCGGGGTTGATAAGTGAAAGGAGAGAAGGAGGTGGACATCTGAGGATGTGGGGAGAACAAACAGAAGGAAGGGCAGCTTCCTTCTAAGGCCATGAGATGGGAACAGACGTGTCGCATTTGAGGGACATGAAGCAGGCCAGTGTGGCTGGCGGTAATACATGAAGGGGAGGCCAGGGGGAGAGGAGTCAGAGAGGTGGGTGGGCCTGGTTGTGAGGGAGCTGGTAAGGCCTTTGCATTTTACTCTGAGTGTAATGGAAACCTGGGGGGCTCTAATGGACGGGGTGGCATGACTTGGCTTAGGCTTTGAAGGAATGCTCTGGTGCTGGGTGGAGGGCAGACTGCCGGGCACGGGCGGACGGAGGAAGGGGGAGTCGCGAAGAGTCTAGTGGTGACTCTGACGAGGGCTCTCGTGGTAGGGATGGTGACAGAGGACTGAGTGCAGATCTGTCGTGGAGGGAGGGGGAGTCCGGGACTTCCAGAGGGCTTCTCGTGGGGGAGGAAGGAAGGAAGTTGAGGATGACGCTCAGGATTTGGAGGTGAGCAACTGGGTGGAGGGTGCACCTTCCTGGGAGGCTTGTGGACAGAGCAGGGTCTTTTGTGTGTGTGTGGGGGGGATGGGGCTGCGGATGAGGAATCGGTAGTTCCGTTGTGTTAAGTTAGTAGTAGTTGATGATATTCTGAAGCTGATGGCCTGAAGCCCAGAAGAAAGTTTGAACTAAAGGTAGTGACCTTAAAATCAGTCGTGAGCATGTACTTGGCCATTTGAAGCCAGAAACTGGACGGGGTCACTTTGGAGTGAGTAGGTGGAGAAGAGCAGGGGTCTGGTGGAGAAGGAGGAGCCATGGAAGTGAAAGAAAATTTGGGGCTTATGATCTCAGGGAGGCTGAGAGAAGATTGCTTCAAGAGAGAGCGGTCAGTGCTGGCCAGGGCTGCTGACACGGAGGTCGAGAAGGAGGAGGGCCGAGACTTGGCCATTGGCTCGAGGCTTGAGGAGGGTGTAGAACACCACTGGTAACCTTGAGCAAAGCTGTTTTTACACCATGGCAGGGGTAACGTGGGTCGAGGAGAGGTAAGGGATCCGAGAAGAAAGAGTTTTGCTGTGAAGGGTGATAGAAGTAAGACGGGGGTACGTTTTATGATATTAAGGTGTGTGTGTTTGCTGCTGAGAACAATCCAGTGTTGGGGGGAGACGACGATAAGGCAGGAGCAAAAGGGGTAATTGTGGAGGAAGTACTCGAAAAGGCAGTGCAGGAAGGGGCCTAGGTCAAGTGAAGCATTCGGCCTTGGGAGGAGGACAGGGATGCACCTCTCCGGGTACCAGGTGAGGGAGAGGAGCGTGGGCGCTGATGCGGCTGCGCGCTGACATTGGTCGTGCCTTCAAGGATCTTCCTTCGTCTGGGGAAGGACAGACAGTAAAGCAACAGTCGGAGCGCGCCAGCTGGTGCAGAGCAGAGCAGCAGGGTCAGGGGAGGCGCTGTTCTCTGTCAGATGGCGAGGGGCAGGCTCACGGATACAGTGTCACTGGAGCAAGCGAGCGAGGCCGATCTCTGGGGAAAGCTCATTGCAGGCAGAGAAAGTGTGTGATTCAGCACTTAAGAGCTGCCTCCTCTTGTAATGATTGCGTGGTGGTCTGCTGGCTGCTACACTGTGTAGGTTTTTAACCAATTCTTTGTTAATAGGCATTTAGATTATTCTAATCTTTTACTATATAAACAAGGCTTTAGTGATACATAGTATTTTTTTAAATCAATTTATTGTCAAGTTGGTTTCTATACAACACCCAGTGCTCATCCCAACAAGTGCCCTCCTCAGTGCCCGTCACCCACTCTCCCCCCTACCACACCCCCTCATCCTTCAGTTTGCTCTTAGTATTTAAGAGTCTCTTATGTTTTGTCTCCCTCCCTCTCTGTGGCTTTTTTTTTCTTTCCCCTCTTCCCCTCCCCCATGGTCTTCTGCTAAGTCTCTCAAAATCCACCTATGCATGGAAACATATGGTATCTGTTTTTCTCTGCCTGATTTATTTCACTCAGCATAGTACCCTCCAGTTTGTTCACATTGCTACGCATGGCCAGATTTCATTCTTTGTCATTGCTGCGCAGTATTCCATTGTGTATATATATATGCCACATCTTTATCCATTTGTCAGTTGATGGACACTTAGGCTCTTTCCATGATACATAGTATTTAAGAGTTGCGTTGTATTCCATTTTATAGTTCTGTTATTTATTAAAATAATTTATCTACCATTGTTGAGTGTTTAGATGTTTTTCCAACTTTATTATAAATAATTTTGACATGTAGTTGCATATACCTTTTGCATATATCTGTTTGGGATGAATTCTTACACGCAGCATCGCTGGATATAAGAATATTGCACATTTTAAAAGGATTTTGGGGCATCTGGGTGGCTCAGTCAGTTGAGCATCTGACTCTTGATTTTAGCTTGGGTCATGATTCGAGGATTGTGGGGTCGAACCCTGTGTTGGGCTCTGTGCTGAGTGTGGAGCCTGCTTTGGATTCTCTCTCCCTCTCTCTCTTTCTTTGTCTCTCTCTCTCTCTCTCTCTCTCTCTGATCTGCACTACCTGTCGCTAAATTGCATTTTCAGAAGGGTTGCTCAGTTTTCATGTTTACCATCAGTATAAAAGTGCTGTTTTCTTGTGCCCTTGCCGACAACACTGGATGTTACTGTTTTTAAAAATGTTGCCTATTTGGTAGCCAGAAATTGTTACAGTTGTTTTAGTTTGTATTTCCCTTAAAAGTGAAGTGGAGCGTGTTTGTTAGTGTTTGTTATGTTTAAGGGCCCGTTTGTGTTTCCTGTTAGCTGTCTAGTCTTAACCTCTGTGTATTTTTCTGGAGGTGCGGTGTAGGGTATTTTGTTTCTTACTGATTTATAATTATGATATTTAAGGATGTTAGTCTTTTGTCACTGCCAACTTTTTTTCCAGATTGACATTTGCCTTTTATTTTTGCTTATGCTTTGGATTTTAGGGGGTCGGGTGGGGAGAGAGTATGTTTTAAAACTATGGAGGCCAGTCTTTTGAGGTTAGTTATCATTTCAGTAATTACGTTTAATTTTTTTGTTTTTATATGGTTTTTTAATTTAACTTTAGAGTTTAGAAGGATACTTTAGAAGATTAGAGAGAGATTTACCTTTTTTCTTAAATCCTATGCCGTATATAGAAATGCACCCTTTGTCATTGATATTTCTGTGATACATTCTTGTGTTACATTTTTATTATATGTCCAGTAGTTTCTTTTTTTATGAGAAAATTGCTTTTTAAAAATTTATTTAAGTTTATTTATTTATTTATTTTGAGAGAGAGCGCTAGTGGACAAAGGGCAGAGAGACAGGGAGAGAGAGAATCCCAAGCAGGCTCTGGGTTGCCAGCGCAAAGCCCGACACGGGGCTTGAACCCACGAAACTGCGAGATCCTGGCCTGAGCTGAAACCGATTGAGCCACCCAGACACCGCAAGAAAAGTGATTTAAAAAATCTTTTTAATCCAGTGTAGTTACCGTGCAGTGTTACATTAGTTTCAGGTGTACAGTCTAGTG
This sequence comes from Paguma larvata, assembly GCA_030068075.1. Lineage (NCBI taxonomy): Eukaryota > Metazoa > Chordata > Mammalia > Carnivora > Viverridae > Paguma > Paguma larvata. The sequence continues at coordinate 25,636,188 of CM057837.1, read as the reverse complement.
ACTCATCACCTCCATACATAACTCAGTGCTCATCAGGATAATTGTACACAGTCTTTGTTTTCTAGGCCCCTTGACATCCCTTCTATTGATTTTTTTTATCTACCATTTTTCACTGATTACAAGTCGTACATGTTCCACATTTTATCTTTAAGTTTGGACTGCATCTTCAAATCAGCTGTTGCCTTGATGGTAGTTGAGTTCTTGCCGTAAGGGTTTGCATTATTTTCTACCATTTCGTGGGTGGGGCACTGCCACCCTGAGCCCGCTTCGGCTGATTTCTCTGCTTCAGATATTTGGACTAGGCTGCTAGTGTGAATTCAGACACAAAATTTGTGGACTGGCAGGGCTGGGGGACCAGTTCACATACCAAAGAATATTTTTTCCCTTCTTCCCATTGTCAGGGAAGAGGTGCGCAGACTTCTCGGCTGTCGCTTGTAGAGGAAGGGTTATTCTTTTCACCCCTCACTGAGGCTGTGGCCAGTCAGTGCCCCCACTATTCGTGACGGTCTCTGTCTCCTTGGAGAGTCTGTATCCCGTGCATCTATTTTTTCTTCGCATGGGCACCTAAAGGGATGGTGCATCTTACACTCTCCGGTGTCTTACATTTAGTGAAATCGGTGTTTTAGTGACCGTAATGAAGAGTTTACTGTCGGCAGTGCAAGTTCCGAGTGTACGACGGTCTTGGCTGTTGTTGCAAACGACTTTCGGAATGACCTCAGGTGCCCTGACGGTCTCTTCCCACAAAACAAAGCGAGACCTAACATGAAAAACTAAGAACCTTTCATTTCATACAGAGGTTTTCACTGCTCATTGTTTTATTTCTCCTTATACTTGGTTGTAAAATTTGGGCAAGACCTTTAGTTCCTGAGTCTGTTCTAATACTGTACCGTAATTTAGAATAGAACCGTTCTTCTGTACTTGGTTCATGTAGGCTTAGATCAGTCTTGTTGAATGACTCTTCTGTGTTTCTCTCCTTTAGTCCTTTTTAGAACTGCTCTTTAAGGGGTGCCCGGGTGGCTCAGTTGGTCGAGCACCCGGCTCTTGGTTTCGGCTCGAGTCGTGATCTCATGGTTCGGGAGTCTGAGCCCCCACATTGGGCTCTGCGCTGACAGTGCAGAGCCTGCTTTGGATTCTCTCTCTCCCTCTCTCTCTCTGCTCCTCCCCTGCTCATGCACTCTCTCTCTCTCAAATTAAAAAAATAAAAATAGAAAAAGAATCGTTCTTTAAAAAGCCTCACGTGAATCTGACAGAAACTTTGTCTCTCGCTTTCTGTACGCGTCTTGTTCTGGAGGTCTACCGTACTCATCACTCACAGAGCACTGGCTGCCGCACTTCCACCCCCGGAAGGCCCGAGGCCCCGGGCTCACAGGCTGTGCTCCCGGGAGGCACTGCGCAGCGTCGGCCTGAAGCTGGGCGCTCGGCGGTGTTTCTCGGACTTCGGGAAGGAAGAGCAGGGCGTTCGCGTGTCCTTACTGTAACTTTGTGAAGCTCACCAGGTATTTTTTTTTTTTTTCTTTTAAAGATTTTCTCGTCTTTCCAGAAAGTCGGTATAGAAATTACGTTGCTGAGAAAGCCCTCAGAGGACATTCCCAGGAAAGTGGCTCGTCGGCATTTGCTCAGAATTTCTCATGTGTCGGAAGTCATTTAAAAGAAGACGCGCCGAACAAAAAGACAGTGAAGAAAATCAGTACCACGTTTGGACAGTAGAGATAAGAAAACGTAATTTTAAAAATGATGCGATTAAAAATTCCTCGGATCAGTTTAGCTGTGCAGTTTAGCTTCGCGTGATTGCAGCGAAGAAATGCTCGTAGCATGCCGATGGTCATTTCTGTTTCTTCGATGGGCCATTAAACTTGCATTTTTTAAATTAATGTAGTATGTTCTTTTGTTCAAGCATGGACTTCTTGAGAAACTATAGTAATATGATTCTCCAAAAAATTTATGTTCTGCTCTCAATGTGACCTGTGGTTTCGAGCCGCTTTAATGCGGGGTCATCTGTGTCTAAGAGGAAGCAGCCGAGATCACTTACATTCCGAGTCGAATCTGAGGTTTTATGAAGCTTTGTAAGCACTCGCTGCGAGCGAACTTGTGGAGAGAAGGGAGTTGCTCCTGCGGCAGAGCTCCTGCGGGGTGCCCCCCTCCCCGAGCCCTGGCGCGTCCGCGTCCGCTCGCAGGGGTGCGGGGAGCACGTGGGAGGTTTTCCGTTTGTCCTCTGAGGTAGCTGTGCGGTCGCCTCGTTGCTAAACTTTCAATTGATATGAGAACCAAAGTAGGGTTTTTAGGTTTGGGTTTGTTTTTTTTTTTCCTTTGTATTAATTTCACGTATACCAAAGTATTTCAAAGTATGAAATGTATTGCTTCTAGACTATAAATCTACTTCCTGGAAAGACTGTTCTGTAATATTTCACTTCGTTTTACTATGACTTTGAAATCAAATTCTCTTAAATATTTTCCTAATACTACACGGGAACGCTGACTTTTCTTCCTTTGTTATGCAGTAGAAGCATTTTACACTGTTTACATAGTTCTCATGGAACATAGGGTTTTTTGAAAGCAACATATGATACACATTTTTTTGTGTATATATTCAAATTAGTGTGAATAAAACAGTAACTGCATTTTTAAAAAGCAGCATACGTCTGTATTTCTCGTCTTCCTTGAACATACTCCCGTGAGCTCAGCGTTCACTTACTTTTCCTTGTGAGTCCCTGCCGTGTGTGGCTCAGTCATAGCACTTGCTCCTACTTACAGAATTAGGACAGGACAGTTTTGGAGCTGTGTGATCTCAGGCAGCTTGTGTTCCTTCTGACCAACCTCCTCCTACGGCCGGGGACACGGCGCTCAGGGCCTTTCTCGGACTCTAGGTCCGGCGGCAGGTGGGGCTGGAAGACAGTTTCCCTGACTCCATCTTGGCCTTCATTTCTCTCCACCTACCGCTACTGCTTTTCATTTAATTTCCACTTACCGTCCCCACACTGATGACATAAAGAAAAACGAGGGTTACTTATGTATACTTAAAATCTGGTTTGAATTTTTAATTTACAACTGGTTTCGTCTGCCTCTGTCTTTTGATTCTTGTGCAGAGAAGAAACACCTGAGCCCTGTGTCCAAAGAATCAGTGTGTACCAGCTGAGTTTCAGGAATTCCGAGGTTTTATTTTGACACTTGAAACATGTATTAGAATTTTTTGGTGACTCTGCCTGTGGACATGTATTTGTATTATTCTTCAGTTTCTTAAAAAAAAGAAAAAAGCAAAACTGTTAGTGGTTCCCCTGCGGGTGGAATCTGCATCTGTTAGCATATTGTTCACTATTGAGACCACCGTGTCCAGCACAGTCTTGTCTCCTGGGAAGGCACTTTCCAAATACTTCTTGAATAAAAGAACTTTAACCATTAAAAACATGGTTTAACACTTAGAAGAGACCTCGGAAAACCATCCAGATCAGTGGTTCATAAACTTTTAAAAAGCAACAAAACACTTTTTCAAGTGAGAACTTCCAGCACATTCCGGAACACAACCCAGAGTGGGCACAGCTTCTGAGTCCAGCCTGGCTTCGCCGCATCCCCCAGGAGCAGCTCACCCCCGCCTGGAACTAAAGCCCTCACTTTCCCCAGGGGAGGAAGGTCAAGTCTCTCGTCCTTCTGAAAGGGTTTCAGACCCGGAGCGTGGGACCAAAAAAAAGCGTTAGTGTCTGAAGTTGGAGGTCCGAGTCCTCATAAAACCGATGGCGGGTGACCTGGCTGGTCAGGTTGGCGTGTAACCGGGGCAAGCCCTCTGTAGCTCCGACACGCTTGTGTGTTTCCCCAGCCCATCAGGTTAAGGGCGTTTTCTCAAAGCGTGAGTAGAATCATAACAAAACTACCCAGGTTCTATTGTTTTTGAGGTAAGTGTGTTACTGGAAAGGTGTGATGCACAGAGGCCTTGGAAACGAGGCAGAGAGAGAGAGAGCCACCAGCCCGGCGGGAAGACCGTATGTGCGAGATAGTCCCTCCCGACACGTGGCCTGACTGTGAACAGGGCCGGCTGTTAGGACTGCCCCAGGGCTCCCAGGGTGATTGGCCCTGGTGTTTCTATTGCCCTTGTTTTGGGTTTCCATGACGGGAGGCGTCCAGCTACCCTAGTGTTTACCACGCGACATCGGTGGTGACCTGGTTTCCCTGCGTAGGTTTTGCCATCTGGGAAGAGGGTGAGTTGAGCTGCAGATGCTGAGTGGTCGGCTTGCTTCTAAGATACAGTTCCTCGTAACCCGGTGGGTTGTCCTGGCTCAGTAGGAGTCAGTCTGCAGGTGGGTCCTCTAAGAGGCGTTGAAGGAATTAGGGGCTGAGGGGACGGCCCTGTGTTCCTGCTGTCCCTCTCCCCGCAGAGCACGGGCTGGACTGTCAGCTGGTCTGTCTCCTCGAGATGTCCGTCCTGCTTCCAGCAGGTTAGCAAGTCTTGTCCTGCTAAATCCCCTCTGAATGAGCTTCCCAAACCTTGACAGCCTCGTAAAGACCTCTGGTGCCCACCTGCCGTGGTGTCCAAGCTCTTAGCTGTGGCTCTTGGGGCGAGACTTTGTCCCTAACCTCTCTGTAGGCACAGCGTGTTTTGGTTTTGGTCCGTGTCCTCTGCCATGCAATTCCTCGACCTCACGGTTGTGACACCAAATAGAAATATGGGTAAAGTGCGTGTGACAGCGCCAGGCACGGAGCAGCACTCGGAACGCCCTGTTCTGTCGCCAGGGGCACTCACGTCGGGGAAGACCCAGGCCTTCGTGGCCAGCTCGCTGCCACTTCTCTCCTCCCTGGGTTGTACTTTGGCCTGGTTTCTTGTAGCCGAGAGCAGCTAGCGGCCGTGCAGGTGTGTGACGTGTGGCGGCCTGGAGGAGGCGGCGGTCATTCGGAAGGAGGATAAGGGACTGTGGAGCCAGCTGGGGTGGGGTGGCGGGGGCAGGGATGCTAATGCTTCTGTGCTGCTTCACGCAGGTCAGCAGGACCCTTAGAAAGCACCTGTGCGCCACCACGGTGGCTCAGACGGTTAAGTGTCTGACTCTTGATTGTGGCTCAGGTCACGATCTCACAGTTCATGGGTTCGAGCCCCATGTTGGGCTCTGTGCTGACAATACGGAGCCTGCTTAGGATTCTCTCTCTCTCTCTCTCTCTCTCCCTCTTTGCCCTTCCCGCACACGTACACGCTCTCTCTCTCAAAATAAATAAAAATATACTTAAAAAAAAGAGGAAAGAAAACAGCTGTGTGTTGCTTCTGCATGCCCTGATCCTCTAAGCTCTTTTTTGGGATAAAGGTCAAGAAAACAAGGTTTTCCTTCTTAAATTCTCTTTTCTCCCTGATACTTTGTTTTCCTACTTGAAAACATCAGCCCTTCTAGATTTCCTCCAAACTCACCGGCCCCACAGAACACTTGGAAGATGACTTCACGTTGTTAACACTAGTGGGAGCTCGTGAGAAAATGCAGCCTCTTCATACTTCAGTCTCAGCTCGAGGGGAACAAGTCTGGGCCGTCTACACGCGTCATATCCCCGGGAAATAGCACAAAATACGTTCGGCTTGTGAAACTGCATGACGACACAGCAGACAGCCCAGGGAGCATCAGGGACCCGTCCTGGAGCTAGTGGATTCGTTAGAGGGTGAACCGCAGGCTCAGGTTCACGGACAGGAGCACATGGCATCCTTGGGAGGAACGAGCGTGTTTTCCTTTCCTTCTGTTAAAGAGTGACTTCTGAGGGACTCTAACATGGAGATTTTCACATACTCCACAAAGTGTGGAGGGCGGTGTAATGAATCCTCTTAGACCCGTCCCCTCGCTTCGGTGCTGCTGGCAGGGATGGCCTCTTGAGGTGACCTAAAAGGACAGGTAAGTAGGGGTGGCCAGGTGAGAAGTGGAAGTGTACTCGGCATGTGTGGGAGGCCGTCAGGTGGGACAGGGCGTCCCACGCTCGGGCCGTGGGAAGAAATTAGGTGGTTACGCGTGAAATGTGGAAAGAACCGTAGGAGTGTGTTGAGTCTGATTATCACTAACACCGTATGTGTTTGAAGTTTATTTGTTTTGAGAGAGAAGAGAGCGGGGGAGGGGCAGAGAGCTAGAAGGACAGAGAGAGAGAATTCCAAGCAGACTCTGCACTGTCAGCACAGAGCCTGACGCGGGTCTCGAACCTACGAACTCTGAGACGGTGAGCCGAGCCGGATGCTCAACCGCCTGAGCCCCCCAGGCGCCCCCTTCACATTGTTTTAAAGACAACATCTCTCCTGCCGCCTTTTCTGCTGTGGCCGTTGAATGGCATTCCCCCTCGTTGACAGGAGCATTCCAGGTTTGGAATATTGACCTGGGCCGCTCAGATCCGTGTCCAGCTGCTTCTCTTTACCCGTGACGGGCTGCAAAGCTGTTTCGAAGGGCGCTTCTAACTCCCAGAGAAGCTCCGGGCGGACGAGGCTGCTGACGTTGGAACGCTCCTCCCTGGACTAGAGCCTGGGTGGGAACTTGGGGGGTTAGGGCGCCGACCGTGTTTCAGGCACTGTGCGCACTCCAGCTGTTTCACGTAGTCTTTACAGGACCCGACTGGAGGTGGGCGTCACCCCATTTTGCAGACGAGACACCTGAAGCTTATAGAAATGAGCCGTGTTGCCGGGGCCATACAGTTAGTGTCAGGGCTGACTAAAGCGCACCTGAACCCCCAACACGGAACTATGGGCAGCCCTTTCGAACACTCGCAGGCTGCCCGCCTCTGTTTGGAAGCGCCTAGGCCGTGCCGAAGCTTCCCGCCTTATTATTGCACAAGCGAAATCATCTTCAAAAGACACCTTTCGGGGCACCTGGGTGGCTCAGTCGGTTGAGCATCCGATTTGTGAGTTCGAGCCCCGCATCGGGCTCTTTGCTGACGGCTCAGAGCCCGGAGCCTGCTTCAGACTCTGTGTCTCCCTCTCTCTCTGCCCTTCCCTGCTCACGCTCTGTCTCTCTGTCTCTCAAAAATAAATAAACGTTAAAAAAAATTAAAAAAAAAAGATACCTTTGAAAGAAAAGGATAAAGTTTTAGGAGCCGTGCATTCTAATTTGCTTTGTTGTTCTGGCCTGAAGTGCTCTCGTTTTGACAGAGGGCGAGAAGCCTCTAGTTAATGAAGATTCCCAAATATTGGCCTAAATGGGACGGAGATGCTTGCACAATGCCCCTTTGAACCGAAAAGGGAGGAATAAACGCAAGATGGTCTGTTTGACCTTGGAGCATAGAAAGCGGCCTGGTCTGTGTCCCCACCCCGAGCTTCTCGGTGACCACTGCCAGGCCGGCCCTCCTCGGGCTGGTTCTCCGCTCTCCCTTCCGTGACCCGTTTTCCTCAGTCCCGGACAACCGTGACACCGTCCCGGCCCGGCAGTGCAGCCTGCAGCCTCGGCGCTCCCAGCTGCTGTCCTCAGACGCTGACCCTGTTCCCCCCCCCACTCCGGCCCACCGAGGGGCTTTCCTTTGCTCCGAATCTCCCACCCACCTTGCCCTTTTCCCCAGCCTCTCTCCGGCTTCGCCTTCCTCTCCCTCCGTGAGCCAAGCCAGCATCCACTCCCCCAGTGGGTTTTCTTTTGCTGGCTGTGCTGCCAGAGCCCCGGCCCACCTGCCCCCTGCACCTGCCTCGGCCCCATGTGGCCGCTGCCTCCCCCTGTGCCTCAGTTTGGTCTCCGGTGTTTATTTAAAAAGCACGGCTGAACAGGGGGCGGGGTGGGGGGGGGCCTGACTAATGGGAGTCCAGCCTCTGCCTTCAAAGGACGTTAAAGGGAGGCGAACAGACGTGCAGACCCTTCTTTGGCCCCCTTCCCCGGCCCCTGCAGCCTCTGCCCCGCTGTCCTCAACCTGGTGCCCCGCCCCAGAGAGAAGAGCCACATCAGAATGACAGGTCCCCCCCCCCCGAACGTCTGTGAGCCAGGAGAAGGGGTCTAAACATCTTTCACCCTCTGCTCTCCAGCACCCACGTGTGGCCGGTCACCTGGTGAGGGGGGACCCCGAGCCACCGGCCGGGCAGCAGGTGCTGCTTCTGAAACACAGCTGCCCCACGAGGCATCTGTTAGGCCGCGGAGTTCGCCTTCCCTCCAAGGATCTGGACTTAATGCGTTTCGTTCCTCTGAACAAAAAAAGGCTTTAATGACAAAGCTTTCCCCCGGGGTGGGGGGGGAGGTAGACAATCCCCTCCCCCTGTCCCCCGAAGTATCATCTTGTGTCAAAAACAGTTTCTCTAAATGAGACCGTGATCGCTTTTACTGGGTAGACTTTTCCGGACGCCATCTAGAAATTCCTTAATTTGACTGTTTTGAGGTGTTGCTTTTCCATCATTCTCATTAGAGCTTCCTTTAGGTCGTGGTCATGTGTGTGAACAGGGCGGATTTATTTTTTATTTTTTATTTTTTATTTTTTATTTTTTAATGTTTATTTATTTTTGAGAGCGAGACAGAGCATGAGCAGGGGAGGGGCAGAGAGAGGAAGACACAGAATCTGAAGCCGGCTCCAGGCTCTGAGCCGTCAGCACAGACAGGGCGGATTTTGTTATTTTGTTCGGCGGTTGGGCAGGCAGTGCTTGAGTCTTGAACTTGGAACGCAGTTGTGAGGTGCAGTTGCTTTTTACCCCTTGAGACTTTGCCTCAAGTTTCTTCTTCTTCTCTTTCTCTCCTCCCCCTTCCCCCTCCCCCCTCCCTCCCCCCTCTTCCTTCTTTTAGCTCAAACGCCTTTCACCCAACTTCCTTCCAAAATTCATTCCCTGATGCCATTTTTTCTTTTCCAGCAAGTTTCAGAATCCAGCCTTAGATGGCCCTACAGTGGTTTTCCCTTTTCCCCAATCAGCCTTGTCAACCCCTGAAGCTCACACGGCTCTGGTCTCCGGACGACCGTGTATCATTACCTTCCCGTGTCATCACTTTCTGCCGATGGGACCCCGTGGAGTTTCGTCGTCTCTAAAATGGCAATGTTCTGTTTCCTGAAAATGATAGTTTACCTCAACTCTTGTCAAACGTAATGAGTTCTGAATTGGCGATTTTGGGTCTCAATGTGCCGTCTCCGGAGGAAACGTGACGATTGAGGTTTCTGGGCCTTGGACGTCACTAGTCAAAACACGTGCTGCTTCTGTGCAGAGAATGCAGTCCAGTCTTGCCGGCTGGAATTTAGAGCCACAGCGGCTTTGGTTCTGAGAGGAGAACAGCAAGTCTTCTCCTTGGTGTATCTTAAAGTTCTGGAGAGCTTTCTTGAATGGCAAGAGTGATCGTGGCCGTACACTGGAACTATATTCCCGCGCGCCAAGCCTCGTAGGGAAATGAATATTTAAAGTCGTTTTTGTTCTATAGATGTCGTTTCGTCTTGCAGAGTGCGAATCCCAACCAACTTAAAACAAAGTAGTCACTTTTTATTTTTCTGGCTAGAATTGAGTCTTCCACCCCTGAGGAAGAAATTGCTGCACAAAATGTTTTCGGGTGAACGTTTAGCAACTTAAATATGAAAAGGACGTGAACAGATAATTCGCTAAGAACGGGCCGGGTACACTTGAAATAAAATGTTCATGCTCGTTACTGATCTCAGAAATGCAAATTAAAACGTTAAAAGAAGGACCTTTTTAAAAAACTGCTCATAATGGCAAATTAAAAAAAAAAAAAAGGGAGGGTGCACAGAACTTAACATTGCTGGCAGGAATATCAATTCATACTTCTTTGCCGAGAACAATTGTGTATCAAGAGCTGTAAAGTGGTCTGTACCTTTTAACCCCATAATTTTACTTCCGGAAATAGTCTTAAAAATGGACAAAGATTTATATACAACTGACTACTTATCAGGGGAGTTTTTTCGAGTGAAGACCTGGAGGCAAAATAAGACGGTCGGTTTGGGAAGAAGTGGGAGGGGAGGAAGGGAGACCAGAGATTTCACACATTTCTAGTCTTGGCCGCAAGGAGTCTTACTGGGCAGTGAAGGCGTGTGGACCGTTCGTGCAAATCTGTTTATTTTTGTAAGTCTTAAAACAACCCACCTGCATCCCCGTCAGTGACAGGCTGCCAGCATTGTCTGTACAGCGTCAGCATGTCAGAGGCAGTGTCCTCACGCAGAGCGCCACCTGAGGTGGTAGGGAGGTCACTTGTATATAAGCCAGTCTGGGTGGATGATGGATGTGTGTAGCTTGAACCATGGCTGGACTTGGGGGCTCAGGATCCTCCTAACAGTCCTGAGCGATCTGAGCACTGTGGGGGGTGGTGGGCTTGGGTTGCGGATAACAACAAAGCCAGCATGAGAGTCCCGTCTCCTGAGTCCAAAGCCCCTTTGTGTCCATCTGGAACCCAAAACTTAGCGACAGCTTCACATATCACTTCGACGTCTGTGGCACTGGAATGGCACAGGCCCGTTTTATAGGTAAAGAAACCGAGATTAGAAAAGCGGATGGGGCGCCTGGGTGGCTCAGTCGGTTAAGCGTCTGACTTTGGCTCAGGTCGTGATCTTGCAGTCTATGAGTTCGAGCCTTGCATCAGGCTCTGGGGACAGCTCAGAGCCTGGAGGCTGCTTCAGATTCTGTGTCTCCCTCTCTCTCTCTCTCTGCCCCTCTCCTGCTCATGCTCTCTTTCTTTCTCTCAAAAATAAATAAACATTAAAAATATTTTAAAAAATTAAAAAAATGGAGTGACTTGTCTAAGAGCACACAATGATTTGGTGATAAAACGTCAGAGTAGAGAAAGCAAAAATGGAAAAATGAGATGAAAGATCAAGATTTTACTTACTGCTTTGCTTTTCTTATGTTCCTCCCATGTTTGGACAAAATATCTCCGTGTGTTGATCAAAAATTCTTTTTTTCATGGATTTGGAAGGAAGAGGAGTATGTTAATCATATAAAAAATTATCCTGTTCTTCATATGTGGACATGTTTCCCACAACATCCTTCTCTCTCTTGCCCGGCATAACCGTTGATAGTGAGCCCCCGGGGCCTGGATGGCTGTTCTTTACTTTAGTGGGTTTTGTAAATATCTTCTTTTTTTTTTTTCTGGATTGGCTGCCCACCTGTCCGGCACCCCCGCTTTAGTGCTCTGTCGGGTCCCATGTTTGTATCGGACGGAACAGGTGCACGGTAGGGATGAATATCGTAACTGCCATGAAATACAGAGCCTTAACTTTATAAGCTTGCGTCAGACCCATAAGAACGTTAAGAGCGTCTTTAGCAGTTGCAATTATTTCTTTTATTGGTTTGCACTTGCGCCTCGGCAGAACGCTTTCATGAACTTCTCTGCGTTTGATCTTTGTACTAATTAAGGGAAGAAGGCGGGGACAGGAGTGACCATCTCCTTCTTTATAGATGAGAGAACTGAGGTTCCCAGGAGCGGTGTGACTGGGCCACAGTGACTCGGGGGGGGGGGATGAGGAAGCTGGGACCCGAGCTCATGTCTTTCCATCCCAGACCTGCCCTCCTTCCGTGGCACTGCTTGCTTCTCCTTGGAAACACATTCCGTATCAGTATATAATTGGTAACTCTGCCGGGCCCCAAGCTGTATAAATATGAAATAGCTCTTGACACCATGTTGGATTAGAAATTTTGGAAAATGCGGACAAGCATAAATGAGAAAATAAAATTACGCCATTTCTTTCCTTATAAAAATGGAATCACATTTGGGGCACCTGAGTGGCTCAGTCGGTTACGCGTCCAACTTTGGCTCAGGTCATGATCTCACCGTTCGTGAGTTCAAGTCCTGCGTCAGGCTCTGTGCTGACAGTTCAGAGCCTGGAGCCTTGCTTTGGATTCTGTCTTCCTCTCTCTCTGCCCCTCCCCTGCTTGCACTCTGTGTGTGCCTGGCTCTCTCAAAAATAAGTAAACATTAAAATAAGATGGAATTATACTATAATGTTTGAAACTTACTTTTTATGCGTATTATTTCTTGAATTTTTCTATGCCATTAAAAAAATCTTCTATAAAATAAAATCACTTTTTACCTATCCAATCACCATTATTTGGTTTTTGAATAGTTTCAAATTTTTCAAATATATATGTACATGTATGTGTGTGTGTATAGGAAGACAGACCTGTTAGACCAATCTTTTGATGAACCTCCTTTCAGAGAAAGCTTTGTGAACATTTGAGTTGTTTTATTTGTTTGTTTTTTACATTTCTTTCTCTCTTTTTTAATATATTTTATTGTCAAACTGGCTTCCACACAACACCCAGTGCTCATCTCAACAAGTGTCCTCCTCTGTGCCCATCACCCACTTCCCCTCTCTCCCACCCCCCATCAATCTTCAGTTTGTTCTCTGTATTTAAGAGTCTCTTATGGTTTGCCTCTCTCCCTCTCTGTTTGTAACTATTTTTTCCCCCTTCTCTTCTCCTGTGGTCTTCTGTTAAGTTTCTCAAGATCCGCATATGAGTGAAAACATATGGTATCTGTCTTTCTCTGACTGACTTAGTCTCTTTAGCAAAATGGTGCTGGGAGAATTGGACAGCAACATGTAGAAGAATGAAACCAGACCACTTTCTTACACCATACACAAAAACAAACTCAATATGAGTTAAGCTTTTTTTTTTTAATTTTTTTTCTTAACGTCTGTTTATTTTTGAGAGAGGGAGAGACAGAGAGCAAGTGGGGAAGAAACAGAGAGAGAGGGAGACACAGAAGCCGAAGCAGGCTCCAGGCTCTGAGCTGTCAGCACAGATCCCGACGCGGGGCTGGAACTCACAAGCTGTGAGATCATGACCTGAGCCGAAGTCGGACGCTCAACCGACTGAGCCACCCAGGCGCCCCTATATGGGTTAAGTTTTAAATTCCCTCGCTGAACAGGTGCGATTTCTCTGAGGTCCAATGAAACAGGAGGTTGCTAAGGAAATAAGACTTTCCTCACCTGGCTTTATTTCTGTCTTTGTACACCCTCTTCGAAGGCTCAAAATCACCCTCAAGATTCTGTTCCCTGAATGGCAATGTTGGCATCCACCAAAACTCCACCTTACATGTAGATTTCAACCTCAATGACTTAGCTGGATAGTAAAGTGGTTTTCTATTTTCAGACTGCATTAATTCTACTGAAGAACCAAATTAAAAAAAAAAAGTGAAGCGGACAGTTGTGGGAAATGTAAATTCTATAAGGGACGCCTCTGTCAGAACTCAGGGACCATTTAGCACATGGTGGCTATCAAGTCTGATTCACCTAGAAGGGCTGTTTACCAAAAGGTGGCATTTAAAATTTTTTTTAATGCTTATTTAATTTTGAGAGAGAGAGAGAGAGAGAGAGAGAGAGAGACATGTATGAGTAGGGGAGGGGCAGAGAGAGAGAGGGAGGCACAGAATCCAAAATAGGTTCCAGGCTTTGAGCTGTCAGCACAGAGCCTGACGTGCGGCTCGAACTCACGAACGGTGAGACCATGACCTGAGCCGATGTTGGACGCTTAACCAACTGAGGCACCCAGGCACCCCAAAAGGTTAAATCCACAAACTGTTTTGAGCAGCAGATGTCATTTAAATGTGGCTTGCACATATGGTCGTGGAAGCCTAATGATGTGGTTTCCTAAACTTTCCAAATCTTCTGGAAAGGATTTATATTTCAGAAAGGTTTTAGTTATCCGCCACGTGGGGTGCATATGATTCATATCGCATTCATTTACTTTGCTTTCATTCAGGTGAATGGAAATTTGGTCCTTGGTCTGATTCATGGAGCCAGTGTTGGCAATATTTTAAACTCCTTTTATGGTATCTGTGGCAATTTATTTATTTTTATCTTAGAGAGAGTGTATATGCATGTGTGCGTGGGCAGGGAAGAGACAGAGAGAAAGAGAGAGAGAGAGAGAGGGAGAATCCCAAGCAGGCTCCATGCTCAGTGTGGAGCCCAATGCAGGGCTCGATCTCATGACCTTGGGATCATGACCTGAGCCAAAATCAAGAGTCGGATGCTCAACTGACTGAGCCACTCAGGCGCCCCTGCATGTTTCATTTATTTACTCTTATTTAAAAATGAAATTTGCCCTTGAACATAAAGCTCTAATTTCAGAAAATACAGTTCTTGTTTGTAGGTATTGTTTCCTTACAAACCTATTCAGAGTCTCTAATCTACCTTCCAGGGGCTCTTAAATCCAAATGGCACACATGAAAGGGGAAGAGGCAGAGCAAAGTAGCCCATCCAGTGTTTCCGCTTGCTGAGCAACCTTGTCTTCCAGAATACACTTGTTCCCTTGTTGGCTCCCTGCCCAGCTGCCCCCACCTCCGCAACACCAATTTTCCCTACCCAACTCATTGCTTTTTTCAATGACGATGTCATGGGAGGGATTTCCACTTTCGGTAATGAGGGACTAGCTTATTGCACACTAGCCATCCTACTAAAAACAACTGGGAACTATGATATATAGAAAACAATGTCTGGCAGCAGCGGAGCCCTACCTACCAAAGAAGTGAGGACTCAAGGGACCAAGATTCCAGAGAGAAGGGGATGCGGTGAAGTAAGTTTGACGTTCGGTGCCATTTATCCCCTGGAAGCAATTGCCCAAAGCAGAAGGTGGTGACTGAGATACTGCAGAGGTGACAGCAGAGCTCCTGGCATTTTTATGAGACTGAGGGGACAGAAATTACAGGTTACGCGCCCTAAGGAGGAGGGATTCTGATAAAAATTGCAGGATTTCAGCTGGGACTTCTGATAGTCCATTCTTTCAGATGGGGATGAACCAGAAGTAGAGCAGCCCTCATTAAGAATGAAGCTCAGATTTAGATCAGCTTAATCCCTGATTGCATCACAGTGATTTGCCCCCATGTGAACAGCCTGCAAGAAGCAAAAACAAATTGTTTTGGAAGGAAGATACTATCACCCAGAGCTTCAAATTTTCTGTGTGATTTTTCATATATAGTGTCCAATCTACATGACTGAAAACCTGAAGAAAAAAAACACCCCTACAGTAAATCCAGACATTGGAGTTGTTCAATACGTACTTAAAAATGACAGTGATTAATATCATCAAGAAATTAGCTGATGATTAGGAATAGAGAATTGGAGATGTGAAAAGAACTGAATGGAAATTCTAGAACTGAAAAATATAGTAATGAAAGATAAGAACTGAATAGTGGGTTTCATAACAGAGAAGATGTAGTTGAAGAGAGGAATAGTGAATTAGAAGGCAGGTCAGGAAGAAATAGCCTGAACCACACAGAGGAAAAGGATAGAAAACACAGGAAAGAGTGTAAGATACATACGGGATATGAAAGACCTAACGTGTATTTGGAGTCCTGGGAGAAAGTGGGACAGAGACTAGGGCTGGAGCAGTATTTGAAGAGCAAATTGATGAGGACCTTCCAAAACCTGTGATGGTTTCAAGAAGCAACATAAACCGTAAGCTGAGTAAATATAAAGAAAACCACATCATGGTAAACTGCTGAGTGAAATCACTCTGTAAGTCACTACTTGACCAGAATGTCTTCTCCTGAACAGACTTGCACCTACGTGGGCTAACACTACTGCATGTATTCCACAACTTCCTTCAGAATTATTAGCAGACACATCTCTCTTTGGGGGAGCATTTTCCAAGACCAGCGTTTGCCCCGAGTGAGGTCCCTGTGCACCCAGGGCAGGTATACTTCTCTCACCGCACCCTTGTCTATGGTCCCGGGGAGAAATGCTCAGTGCCTCATCGGCCTTTTCACTGAGAGGTCGGAAGGTATGTAGGGTCATAAGAGATCGCTGTGCTTACTCACCTCCTTCTTCCACCACTCCGTCATCGGTCATCGTAAAATCTCACCTTTCAGAGTTTTCGTGTCCTCAAATGCACAATCAGGATGAGAGCAGTTACACTTTTAAGGGTTGTTATGAGATTTAAATGAGCTCACGTTTGTAAACTGTCTGACGTATAGAAGATGATTAATGGATGGGCTTGTTTTAAATCTTCCCGACCCATTTCTTCAGCCTGATCGCAGCCCATGTTCCTTCCTTAATAATAGCTGAGGCTTCTTCAAACCTTTTGCGCCTGCTTTGCCCCAGTGGGAACCAAACATGAAAGGAGAGGAGGAGGTGTACATTTTATATCAGAGGAGAGAGCTTAAAAATTAATCTCTTTAAGAATGTACAAGAGCTGGTGAACTTCACCCTTCAAAGGAGGAAGTGGACGTTAAAGTTTGAAAAGTTTCCAAAAAAAGCCAGAGAAATCAGACCCTGATAGGATCAAATAAACCACCTGGGTTGGTTGAAGGATTTGTGTCTGGATAGTAAAGGTTACTGCTCTTACTACCCTAACCCATTTTAATTTGCCCACTAGTTCTGCTTTTTAAGAAAGATTGATGCATTGGATGCACCATTTTCCCTACTAGAAAATTCTTTAATAACAATTTCCATCAATTGAATCTTGTATTCCTGATTCAATGGTCTGTTAACCTGATTACTGTTAACTTCTTGGATAAGGGGTTTAAAAATGTATTCAGGGGCACCTGGGTGGCTCAGTCAGTTAAGCATCCAACTTCAGCTCAGGTATGATCTCACCATTCGTGAGTTCGAGCCTGGCATCGGGCTCTGTGCTGACAGCTCAGAACCTGGAGCCTGCTTCAGATTCTGTGTCTCCCTCTCTCTCTGCCTCTCCCCCACTCGCACTCTGTGTATGTGTGTGTGTGTGTGTGTGTCTCTCTCAAAAATAAATATTAAAAAAATTACAAAAAAGTATTCATATTATTTACATATGCACACACTAGGTATATTACTCCAATGTATTTTACTCCAATCTATTCCTCCTGCTCCTTAGGTAAATACATATTTATGTAATTTATATTGTAATTTTAGCTACATGGTAGAAAATTGGAAAATAAATTTTACTTAATGTTAAAGACTAAAGCCAGCCACCATGAGCATCAAGCTGTCTGAGATTTTGGCTCTCCCTGGGTTAGCACTGAGGAGCATTCAGGAGAAATTAAAGAAATAACCTAATCTGCCTTCCAGACAGTGCTAAATATCTGTCAGGCATCAGAAGAAGCCGTCCCCATGCAAGATCTCATGTCGTTCTTGCAACAACCCGGGGATGCCTTTATTTTGGGCCAAGCATATTTTTTTTTCTCCTTTTTTTCACTAGGCAAAAATATGATTAAAAACTTCTTTTAAATGTTAATTTGATTTTGAGAGAGGGAGAGGCAAAGTGTGAGTGGGGGAGGGGCAGAGAGAGAGGGAGACACAGAATCTGAAGCAGGCTCCAGGCTCTGAGCTGTCAGCACAGAGCCCGACAGGGGGCTCGAACTCTCAAACTGTGAGATAATGACTTGAGCCGAAGTGGGACGTTCAGTCGACTGAGCCACCTAGGTGCCCCAGAAATATGATTTTAATAGATATAAATTTGGGTCCTGAAATTGGTGGCACTTCTTCATGTACAAGGTATAATCTCCACTTACAAAGTAGGCTTCGGCTGTAAGGTAGAGTGCCCAGAGTGCATTTATGTGCTGGGATAAATATTATCGAGAAAGATTTATTCCTCTTTCCCAGAATGACGTAAATGAACTGTCGTTGCCTTTGGGGAGAGTTTGGGCTCTTGTGACACATGGTTGGATTCATTCCTTTATTTGTTCACTTGTTCATTTCACAAAGATTTTCTGCGAGACTTCTCCTTCTTCTTCTTTTTAATAATTTATTGTCAAATTGGTTTCCATACAACACCTGCAAGACTTCTATGAGCGAGGCTTCCTTCTAGGCCCTCGAGATGCAGCATTGAACAAAACAGGGATCACTTGTTTCGGGAACTTCCGTTCTAGTGGGAAGAGTGGTAGGTAAGCAGCATTGAACATAATAGTGTTGGTGTTCTAGAACACGGTAAGTGCCGTGGAAAACACGAAGCAGGCTAGGAGAGATGAACAGTCTGGGAAGGGGTGTGATAACCTGGAAAGGGTGGTCAGGCTTGGCTTCGCCCACAGGCGACACCTGAGCAGAGACTAGAGGGAGGTGAGGGCACGAGCCTCTCAGGGAGCCGGGCAGTCGCCGGTGGGCAGGGTGCGCATGAGTGTGAACGAAGGCTCCGAGGTGGGGCACGCCCAGCGTGGCAGGGAGGCTGGGGAGGCAGTGGGGAGGGAGCAAAGGAGAGAGAGGCCATGCGCAGCTTGTTCGGGGCCTTGGAGCCATTACTGGGACCTTGACTTTTAACCTGAGAGAGACGGGGAGCCACTAGGGAGGTCTTAGCAGAGGCGTGACATGATGGGATTTATGTTAGAATAGGATCAGTATCCTTCTGGCGGCTTTGGTGAGAAAGGAGACCGTAGAGGGCCTCGTAGCTGGATTTCCCCAGGAACAGACTCTGAGAGGGAGGAAAGTGTGCAGGGTGGGCCCTCAAGAGCAACATCCATCCGGGAGTGAGGGAGGCAGGGCACGTGGTGTTTTGCATGTCAGTGTTTGCAGCAGGAGCACTGGCTCAATGGGAGATAGCCTGGGTTGAGGTGAGGGGCCTGGGCTCTGTATCCCTCCACTGACCAGTCACAGGATGTGGGCTGCGCCTAAGAAGGGGGGATGAGCTCAGGCCCAGTGGCTTACTGCTTCAGAGGACATTCCTGGGGAGGGCCTCAGCTGAGGGCCATCAGCAGGTGACGCTCCTGGCCGCTAGAGAAATGAGTGCTGTGGTCCGAAGGGCAGATTTGGGTGCCACTTCACAGCACCCACTGCAGGACAAGGGTGGGAGCAGGGAGATCACGTGGGTGCTCTTATACTAATCAGGGGAGAGAGCGTGGTGGCCTGGACCACAGCTGGGGCTGGGAAGCTACCAGCTCCTCGACCTGGTTTGAAGGTAGGGGCCAAGGATTTTGTTAGATTGGGTTTGGGTGGGAGGCAAAGAGACATAAGGATGACTCTGAGGCGAGGCGGAGAAAGACCAGACCAGAGAGAAAGGGAAGCTGGTATCAGAAGGGATAAAATGGACGCATCATATAAAGGAGGGGGCTCGGGGGGCTGGAAGTAGAGGGGAAGCCTTGGGAGCAGGGTCTCCTGAGTGGCTCCAGAGAATTGTGGGGACCAGAAACATTGCTAGAGGTTACACGAAGTTTTAGAGAGGGTCAAGTTAAACAAAGTAAAAAAGGAATTTCTTGTAAATTATTTTGGCCTGTTTAGACTGTGTACCCCCCCCTCCCCATGACTAGTCGAACCTAGCTGGCATTGGTCCCATTGCTGGTGACTGATGTAGGCATGGTCATGGACTCAGTCTTGGCCAGTGCCGTGGTGGGGGGAGATAGCAAGCTAGGGTCGCGGCAGGGTGCTCTGGGAAGAGGGCCCCTCATACCCAAGGGGGCCTTGAATGTCCCCTTACTCTGATCACAACCATTGTGACGGAAATGCTGAGTGCCATCCATTCACCAGTAAGAACAGCTGTGTGACTAGGCATTTTCAGCTCATTTTCCAAGAGATAAAACGACGGTCAGGACGTTGGGAGACTTGACCGTCCCTAAGCCACGCGACTAGTAACAAGAATCACACACGAAGCCCCTTGGCCTAGCACAGAGTAGCCCCGTGTAAATGGCGATCACGATACAGAACTTCCTCAGTTCCAGGAGGAGTGTACGGTCATTCGTCCAGATCTATGTGCTTTTTGAATTCATTTTTGATGTATATGGTTTTTCCCATTCTCCCTTCACGCACTTTGGCGTTTCTAATTACCATCACCATGTCTTCCTGAATCATAGTACAACAGAAAGAACTTTGAAGACCTGTGTTTGAATCCCAGCTCCACCACTTACTGTGTGGCCTTAGGAAAATTACTTAACATTTCTGAACATCAGTGTCCTTATTTGTAAAGTGGGGATAATAATAGCGACCTCAGGGTGTGTGTGTGTTAAAATTTAATGAGATAATGTCTATAAGGTGCTTTTTAGCACCTTGCATGGAACACAGCCAGTTCTCCGTAATGTTAGATACTATTATGATTGTTATTGTGCAGGTGGCCCTGCCCTGGTAGATCACATGACTCCCTAACAGGGTATCTGTAACTGCCAAGTGAAACAGGTATGCAAGAGTGCTTTGAAAATGTTATATTTCCTGGGGAACTCGACTGTATGGGAAGAATTTGCTGTACATAAAATGAATATATATAAGAGATATGTGTACCTAGTAGACTGGAAATCTAGGCATAGGTAATAGCAAAGAAAGTACAGAAGAGCGATTGGGTGTTATTTTCTGGGAGTTCTGGGCTGTGCATTGCTGTGGGTCTTGTAAAGAGCTGAGGATTTGGGAAGGTACTAAGCAGAAAATGAGAGGGATTCTTGTAGGGAGTGGGCTCATCCAGGGAGGCAAGGGATGAGGGTTTATTTCTGGAGCACCTTCAGGAAACTGCCCGGAATCTGCTCTCATGAAGTGGAGTCTGGTCTGTCACAGGGTAGGTCCAAAGCTTCAAGGCTCAGTGCCCAGGGGAGGCAGACAGTTTAAGTGAAGGGTCCCATCCAGAGGGCCTGGGTGGGAGGAAACTAGGTCCAAGCCGAAGGGTCAGACTTGGGGGCAGTGCCATCGATCAAGGCACTGGGGAAATGGGATAGGAATTTCGGGGCCCAGAGCAAAGACTCTGCTTTGAATCATGGTCCAGGGGGCACCATTCATGTGGAATACGATGTAACGTGCCCTCCCACCAGCTCCGCCCCAGCTGTCACACCCCCTGTGCCGTACGGTGGCCTGGCTTAGAAAGTTCCTAGATCAAGGAGCCTTTTTGTAGCAACGGCATTGACACTGGAGTCAGAGAACTGCGTGCTGGCCGCCCTACTGAGCCCTCCGCAGGAATTTTAGATATTTGTGTTTTCATTCATGATGTTCCTAAGACAGACAAACAGGCGTCGTCCTGGGTGGACTCTGGGGTGATGAAGCATAAAGGAATCCTTTGGATTCAGATTGATTTGCTTTCAGATCCTGACATGGACAATTTTCTTCCCCTTACTTGTATTTTAGCAGCTTTTTTTGTTATTATAAAAATAATTGTCATAAAAATTCAAATTGTACAGAGGACCATCTTCTCACTGTGGCCTCACCTGGTGGATGGAGCCAGGGAGCCTCTGAGGGTCTCTTTCATAAGGGCACTAATCCGTTTTCAAGGGCCCCGCCCTCAGGACCGACTCACCTCCCAAAGGCCCTGCCTCCAGATACTGTCACACTGGGCTTTAGGATTTAACATTTGGGTTTGGGAGAACATACATGTTCAGTCCAGTACACCAGGTAGAAGTGAATTTTCTGACACTATCCCCTTGCCCCAATCCCTCTCTTACTGAGTTTCTTCAGCAGATTTTCAAGGCGCTTCCCCAGTCCTTAGTAGTTGGGTTGTTGCCGTGCATGAAATGACTTTTACAAACAGTTTCAGCTGGATGTCTTAGTACCTGGGAAGGTACTGATTGTCATCTACCTAGTGTCCTGTCCACCTTACTCCTTGCGGGTTTTTTGTTTGTTTGTTTGTGTGTTCGTGTGTTTCTGTTTGTTTGTTTTAGTGTTGATGGTTTTCAGTTGTTTTTCTTGGATTTTTCTCACCATCAGTTTTCTCATCTGCAAAATGCAGATAGTGTTGGCTCCTTGGAGCTTTACCAGGGTTACACAAGATAAAGTAAGAAGCCTAGCTTAGTGCCTGGCCGATAAGTGTTAGCTAACCTTCCTACTGCTCCTGGTCTCACGGTGGAGACTTTCTGTGTGACTCCCTCCACCAGATGCAGGCAAAGGGGTCGTGGAGAACAAGGGTTTGATTGGAAAAGCCTCCCTTACAGCCGCTTCCACAGATACCTCAGGAGGTTGCCTGTGTTTTCTTTCATTTTTTCTTCAACTCTGAAAACCAAATTTAAATGGTAGTAAAATACACATGAAACTCCACATCCTAGCCATTTTTAAGTGTACGATTCAGTCTCATTAAATGCATCCACGGTATGATACAATCGTCACCCCCATTCATCTCCAGAACTCCTTCCACGCAAAACTGAAACTCTGTACCCATCAAAGAGTAACTCTCCACTCCCTTCCACCAACCGCGGGCAACCGCCATCGTCCCTTCTGTCTCTAGGAGTGTGACCCCTAGTGGTACCTCACCTCAGTGGAATCCCATAGTATGTGTCCTTTCACACTGGCTTATTTCATTTACTGTAATGTCCTTGAGGTTCATCCATATTGTAGCATTTGCCAGAATTTCCTTCCTAAAAAGGCTGACCAACATGCCATTATATGCATATACTATGTTTTCTTATTTATTCATTGGTCAGGGGACACCGGGCTTGCTACCACCCCTCGGTTATTGTGAATAATGCTGCTTCAAACACCGGCATGCGGAGATCACTTGGAATCTCGGCTCTCCATCCTATGCACCAGCGGGTGGAGGAGAAAACTCCTGGGTGCCTTCTGGGTGGTCCTCAGCCCTGGCCCACCCTGGGCTTCTCAGGCGGCTGGGACAGAACGGACGGGTCTGCGTCTGATTGAGTCACCATGTGCCGAGCCTGCCCAGTCCCCACCAGCCTGCCCCGTCAGCACTCAGGGCTGCAGAAGATCCTGGAAAAATGTGAGATTTGCTGCTGTTGTCGCTACTTTTAGGACTTCCACAAATGTACATTTTTCTATTTTATTGTGTAATTTCAACTGTGAAAATGGCCCTGAACCACGTGCACACTGCAGTAAAGCATCAGCATTTGGCTTCCGGGAAGACAGAAAGGCAGCAGGAAGAAACGGCAGCAGGAGAAAGAAATCGCTGGGAAACACAATAAAATGACAGTTTCTCCATCCCACCCCAACCCCCTCCCCATTGCTTAACCTGTAGGTATCATTCAGTGCAGTGTTGTGTCATGGCGGAGGTCTGTGAGCAATCTCGACGTCCATCGGTGGGAGATGGTTAGTCAAACCACAGTCCTCCATGCTGTGGGGGCTGGGTAGTTGCGGAAAAGAATGACCAACCTCTCTGTAGAGAAAGATTTACCAAATATTTTAAGGGAGAGAACGAAGGTAAAATGCTGAGTAGCTTGTGTGGTATGCCATATTTTGTGGGAAAAGGGAGCAAAGCAGAATGTGTGTGTGTGTGTGTGTGTGTGTGTGTGTGTGTACTTGCATTCGATTACATTCTTATGCTCGCTTGTATATAAATATAACACAAGCCTAGAAAGATGCATAAGAAACCAATATCCGTGGTTATGTATGATGGTGGGAAGGAGATTTTCACAGCATTACTTTATATATATTTTATTTCTGAGCCATATAAATACATCACCTATTGAAAATAAAGAGAGAAAGGGCTTGTGTTTTCCCACTAGCCTGACCGTAGGTTCAAAATCTAAATTAAGTTGATTTATAGGCAACAAACAGTTGCACAATTTCTTGCAAGAGAAAATCTCTGTTACAGGCTCTTCAGAATTTATCTTCCAGTCAAGGAAGCCAACAGCTTCCGATCCCAGCCCTGGAGGCACCCAAGAGGAGATGGAGAGAGGGTGGGTGCTCAAAGCCTCGCTCTGCAACTAACCCTAAATTCTCTGGAGGAAGTGGGGTGTTGGGTGTAGGGCATGGGGGCAGTAGTTGTGCAGGGCCAGAAAGCCAAGCCAGGGTGGACTAGGACTGGGTTTCACTTGGGGGTTTCTCCCTCCCTCCCATTGTCCCGGGTGGACCAGGTGGGCGACTGGGAGGCACTCCCCAATGCAACAGCAAAGCTTAGCTGGCATGGCAGGACCAGAACTTAGGCTGCTCAAAAGCTTACAGTCTGCGGCAGCCCGTAAACAAGCAGACAAATAGATACACCGACTGATCTGAGTGCCTCCTCCGTGAGACCAGAGCGTCTATCACTCCCACCCCTAGA
This sequence comes from Paguma larvata, assembly GCA_030068075.1. Taxonomy (NCBI): domain Eukaryota; kingdom Metazoa; phylum Chordata; class Mammalia; order Carnivora; family Viverridae; genus Paguma; species Paguma larvata. Next base: position 25,612,499 of record CM057837.1, on the reverse strand, counting down.
GGGTGCCCAGGCAGGAGCTGCTCGAGCCCGGAAAGTCCAGGTATCCCCTAGTTGTCTCTGTACCCCTAGAGAAGCACAGGTAGGGTCTGCTCTTTCTACTGGAGAGCGAGCACCAGTCAAAGGAACAGTCATTCTCCAGGGAGCAAGGTGAACTCGGAACAATTGGGAGACAGCTGAGGAGCAGAAGCTCTGGGAAGGATGGCTGCCCAAAGTCAAGGACTCCGGAATGGGCTGGTGAGAGAATCCTGAGATCCAGTGACTCATTCACCATCTACTAAGTTGCACTTGGACCGAAAGGAGATGAACTGAGAATAAAGAGATGAAAAGAGAGGCACCAGGCGAAGAAGTTCAAGTAAGCAATTTTAGTATCAGACAAAACAAGCGTATGGAAAAAATATGTAGATCTCAAGGACAAAGCAAGGTGTTGCGTGCCGATAAAAGGCACGCGTCCAGAATTAGAGTTGATTTTAATATGTACTTTATAAATAACTCATTATAAAATATTAGAAATGATACCAATTAAAATAGGGAAAAAAAAACCACACCTCCAAGCCCCACAAACTTATACAGTTTCTAGGAATTACCACAATAAAAAGCCTCAAGACCTTTATGAAGAAAAATGTGAAACTCTATTACGGGATATAAAATAAGATGTAAATAAATGAAGAGCTACGGATGACATGACAGCATTATAAAACAGTTGATTTTCACATATTTAATCTATAAGTGCAGTGCAACTCCAATTAAAATTCCAAGAGCATCTTTAGGGGGCTTAACAAACTGATTCCACAAACTTGATAGACGAATAAAGCTTCGTGAACGGCTCAGACATTTTTGGGAAAAAAGGAGCAAAAAAGGAGACTTACAATATCAGATATTAACATGCATTATAGAAAAAGGCAGGAAAACAGGCCTGAAGGGACAGAAGAGCTTCCAGAAATAGACCCTGTATATATGGGAGTTTGAGATTTTATAGAGCTAGGGAAAAAAATGAGTAGTTGGTAATTTCCAATCTTGGAAAATTGGGTTGTTATCTGGAGGAAAAAAGTTGGACCCTCAGCTCAAACCATATCCTGGTGGATTTAAGACATAAATTTAAAGATCGACTTTTCCCGTATAGAAAAAATGTAAATTATTCTTTGTGATCTTGAGTGGACAGGATTTCCTTAACAGGATCCTCAAACTCGTACAATAAAGGAAGAGAGAGATTTGAATGCATTAAAAATGGACTTTTTCAGGGGCAGTCGGTTAAGCATCTATCTGACTCTTGATTTTGGCTCAGATTATGATCTCATGGTCATGGGATGGAGCCCTGCAGAGGGCTACATGCTGGGCATGGAGCCTGCTTAAGATTCTCTCTTGCTCTCTCTCTCTCTCTCTCTCTCTCTCTCTTTCTCTGCTCCTCCCCCACTCATGCAAGTGTGCATGTATGCATGCACTCTCTCAAAAAAATGAAAACTTAAAAAAATTTAAACTTTTTGGGGCTGCTGTTAAGAGGCCATCATCGAAGTGACTGAATAGGTGGTGGCTGGGAATCTGTGTACAACATCTATGACCAAAAATAGTTTTAGGATGCAGAGAAAAATACCCAGCCAGCAGCATGGAAAAAAACAGAAAATAACTTAGGAAAAAAATTAAAAGGGAAATTGTATGATGAGGCAAATTACGGAAGGGAAAACTGAATGAATGATAAGTCTATGAAGAGGTGCTCAACCTCCATCAGAAAAACACTAATTTCAATGATAATAAGACCCCGCCTCCATGAGACAGCATCGTTCCCCTGTGTGAGACCCTCAGAGTTTCCCTATTTAGGGGATGAACCACGGACCTACATGGCCTGCAGGACTGACCTTGAAGTTAGGGAGAGCGACCTAAGGGATCTAACTACTACTTCTTCTTTTTAAATATGCTTTCATTTTGGAACAGTTACTAAATTTTTAAAAAATGTTTATTATTTTGAGAGAGAGAGAGACAGAATGCAAGTGGGGGAGGGGCAGAGTGAGAGAGGGAGACACAGAATCCAAAGCAGTCTCCAGGCTCAGAGCTGTTAGCGCAGAGCCCCATGCGGGGCTCGAATCCATGAACCGTGAGATCATAACTTGAGCTGAAGTCAGACACTAAACCCACTGAGGCACCCAGGTACCTCTCTTTTTGGAACAGTTAGAGTTACAGGCTGAAAGAAGTGAAGAACTGACGCTTCTAGCCAACACCCAGGCAAGAAACTGAAAGCATTCAAACCACCATGTGAGTGAGCTTGAAATTTGATTTTCCGGTCCCAGCTGGGCCTCGAGACGATGGGAGTCTCAGCCTGGAGCTGGACTGCAGCCCCATCAGGGACCCCGAGACAGATTTCACTTGGCTAAGCCACTCTCGGATCCCTGATCCTCAGAACCTGTGTGAGATGATAAATATTCGCTGTTTTTAAGTTGCTCAGTTTCGGGTTGATCTGTACGCAGCAACAGATAGCTAACATAAGAGGTAAATCACAAATGGAGATTTTTATAAGTGTTAACCATCACTGTGTTTCGATGCCGTCATGAATTCTTGAGAATTCAAATAAAGACGTGGCTTACTTTTTTAAATATAAGCTTTTATTTGGGGGTAATTTTAGATTTACAGAAACATGGCAAAGACCGCAGAAAAAGGTTTCCTATACCTTGCCCAGTTTCTACTGTGGCTAATACCTCACATCACCATACTCCGTTTGTCAAAACTAAGAAACTGACCTTAGTACATTCCCATCAACGAATTCCAGACTTCATCTGGATTTGCCAGTTTTTCCACTAATGTCTTCTTTCCGTTCCAGGATCCCATGTAGGGCGCCACCTTGCATTTAATTATTGTACCTCTGCAGCCTCCCCGTGTGACCATTTCTCCATCTTTCCTTGTTCTCATGACCTCGACAGAGATCTGAGCTATGTGGAAATAACTTCTGTGTGTTGGGTGATGTTTCTCTGACTGTGACACCAGTAGGAAATTGAACTGCAGGAACCCACACTTTATATAAGAGTAACATCATTTATCTCATTGGATAATTGGTTTTACATTTATTTGTACAAAGTTTCGACTGTCTGCCTTCCCCACTAGCCTGTAAAATCCATGAAGGTAGGGACTGTGTTTGTTTTTTGCAAACCTAGACTGAAGTCTGGCACGGTGGCTCCATAAATATATGTTGAATGAATATATTCATTCATACATATGGGCACACATACGCAGTTAATGGTCCATAAGTATTTTTAATGAATGCTTGAATCTTTGTATTCCTCAGAGGACTTAGAATTGTGCCTTAATTTAGTAAGCCCTAAACAAATAGTAACTGTTTGCCAAGCACACTGCCGAATACTTTACCTATACTAGCTGGAGAAATGTGCACACATGTAGTTACATCAAATGAGAATTACGAAGTTCTAAGAGACGACACTCCGCTTCCTATCAAGGAGAAACTTCCTTAGAGTCTAGGATTGATTCTTTTAGGTCAAGCCCGATGCAGTTGGAGGGCAGAAAGCTATCAGAATGTGGAAGCAGAGTGCTTGGGTTCCTTCGAGAGGAAGGAGAAATTCTCAGGTTCTCGGGGGCCATGTGCGCAGAGAAAACATCACAAGTCAACAACACGAGGGGAAAAAAAAAAACCAAACACCTCTGCTCTTTGAAACCTAAAACCTAAGTTCGAGAAACTTTATTCTAATTAAATCCAAGTTCATTTTAATTCAGCACAAAAATTCCCCACATCTCTTCATTTGAATTTTAAAATTTCACTTTTTAATGGTGCCTGTTCGTCGTTCTGCTGGCACTTTAGTTAAAACGTGTAGTGCGGATCATTCGTTAGACTTTTTTTATGGTGGTGAGGGGTGGAGGGCGTGACGGCACGCCTGGGAAATTCCATCTTCTTTTATTTTTTAATTTTTTTTTATTTTTTATTTTTTTAAATTTATAATAGTTTATTTTCAAATTGGTTTACATATAACACCCAGTGTTCATCCCAACATGAGCCCTTTTTAATGCCCATCACCCCCTCTCCCCCCTCCCTCAGCCCCCTCACCCTGGGAAATTCCATCTTAATGGCATTTGGGAAATAAGAAAAGCCTCGTTGGTGACGTGGGTGTCTGAAAACAATAACGCATTCCGGTGGCAGCCCCACTGACATTACTATTAAGGAAAGGCTTTATGTGGTGTGCTTTATATATAATTTAGAAATAATAATAAATTGTAGTTGGGCTTTTGGCTCCTCTCCCAGATTAAATCCCTTGACTGCTTATCTTAGAGAAGACACAGAAAGAATTCAATTTTAGACCTGTATATTTATCTGTCCTGTAAATGCCAAATTTTTTTTGGATTTGTTTTGTATAGGGAAAAAGCAAAAATGTGTCTTAGAGTAAAATACAAAAAAAAAAAAAAAGGTCATGAAAGTAAAAATTCGAGATTGGGACTCTGTAACATATTTTGCTAGCGGCAGTATAGCCCAATAAATCAGGTCTGTTTGTTTGTTTTCTTTATAATTGATTTTCCATATTTTTCAGCAAGCCACAAGAAATTCAGCTTTAAATGTGTCTGTTTTTATCTATGACCTTCTATGGGAAGAAATTACTTTTGTCCGTATTTTAAATTATTTACCTTCATGAAATTTTCATGGCTTTCCCTCCACATGCTAGTCCATAAAAGGGCTCATTCATGTATTCACCCATTGTTCATAAGGGCCTTGCACTGGATTCTCCATGATAAGACATATGGTGGCATGTTATAATACATGTTTGTTGGGTGGAGAAATGTTGTTTGCATGCACAAAATATCGTGTTGAATGCGTTTCCTAAGCAATGGTCACTCGAGATGGCTAACTTTCTTTCATCATATGCCCTCCTTTTTAACCCCCATTTTTTGATAGTATAAGAACTTTTAACTCGGTTCTGCCTTTCGAAGGCAGGGACTTGCTCTCTCTTTGCTCCCTTGCTCCCTTTCCCCTTCTTACTGGTTGGAATGTAGACAAGGTGTTGACACATTGTCAACAGTTAAAGGCAACCCTCTGAGGATGGGAGAGTCACGGGTGGAAGGCGCCTGGATCCCTGCGTAGCGTAGTGGAGCGGAGCCACCCTCCAGCCCTGCCCGCTGCACCTGTACCGTTGTGTGAGAGAGGGACTAACTCCCGTCTCCTTTAAGCCACTCTTATTTGGAGATGTCTCTTCCACAGCAGCCAATCCATCTTAAACCATACAGCTCTTAAGGCACTAGACTCTAGAAGTAACCATAATGCACGTCAGGATAGGAGAAATTCCATGAGTGGAATAAAAGCTCTGAGGGTTTGGAGGAGGGAGCAGTCGCATCTGTTAGGAGAGCAAATTAGGTTTGCTTTAGAAACTAGAACATCTGCGTTTTGAGAGTAGCGTTCCCCTAGAGCCTGGTGGCCATGGATATTATTACATCCTACCTGCCTGGCTTATGTCGTTTGTCTGTCTGATGGAGAGTTGCCACCTTCGGACTTGGGAATAGACAGAGATTGCAGAGGGCCGGGGGGGGTGGTGGGGGTGGTGTCATGTGCACTCAGCCTGCACCAGAACAAAGAGGCTGATGAGCTTTCTCTATGTCAATGAAGTTTGGCCCTTGCAAATTATCAGGTGGTCGAGAGCTTTCGAGTCAGACGGACTTGGGGTTTGGATTCTACCTCTACCACTCGCCAGCGGTGGGACTGAGCAGGAGATCTGCCTCTTTCGTTTTACCACGTAGGAACCCTGTGACCCAGGCAATTTGTTTAACCTCTCTGGGACCTGATTTCTCGAGGGAATATTACCCACTCGTTAGGATTGTTGGAGAAACGAAGCGCGAACTCCTGAGCATGTGAAGTCATCAGCGCACATTTAATGCTAAGTAGAAGTTACGCCAGGCACATAAACATATTTATACATCTGTTTAATATCTATAAAGAGAATAGTGTGTGGTATTAATAAACGTTTAATAAACAGTACCCATTGTTGTTGTTTGTAATGACCTAACTTCTCGTAACCTGATGGCCTCGGTTGACTTATGCATGAAAGAGATGTAGTGGTCCTCCTTTACAAAATGAGGTTATATTTATAAAGCCCTTGCAAAATGCCTGATAAATAGTAGGCTCAATAAATAATTAAGCGCTTTTTGATGTAAATCTCTAAAAAGTATTTTCCCTACGCGTTTCCTATGTACTTTTAAGGCAAATAAAGAGTTACGTGCGGTTTTGTGAAACGCAGACTTGAGGAGGGAGGAAGCCACAGGTGTAGGTAAAGTAGTAAGTGTCGGGCCTTCAGCTGTCTCTGTAAGGATGCCTTGGCCAAGGAGAATTTGGCTGGGGTCAGGGAGAGGGAGATAGGACTCCCTGCCACTTCCCGAGGCAGTCTACGTGCTTTACCAGCGCCTTGGGAGGTGGCTGTGTCCTTCCTGACGGTCGGGAAAGTGAGTCCAGAGAAGGTAATTGACCTGTCCGCAGGCCATGGCAGATCCAGAACTCACCGTACGTAACTCCTGGCAATCCCATCTGGCTTAAGTGCCAGCCGCAAGTCCAAGGAGCCAAGTGGGGGGGGGGGAGCGGGGGATATGAGCTTGGCATATCCTCCCAGGAGATCCTTCCCACCTGTAGGTGTAACAAGCCCTCGTTCCCTCCAACAGTCACCGACCATGCGGGAAGCTTCCCAAGGAAAAGACCCCGGGCCCTGCAGTGAGCCCTCAGGGGCTCATCCCCCTGGATCTTCCAGGTTCTGGTCATTTCTCAACACTTTAGGGACCAACACCCCCTTTCCTTCCCCAGCTAGAGTTGGAGAGCTCTTATTTCGCTGTCTCCTGGCGTGGGGTACGCCTGGTCTTGGGGTGTCATCGGGGACCTTGAATTTGTAGGGAAGATGGTTCTGATCTAAGCACACATTTCAGGAGCTCCTTGAAAGCATGGTGCTCTTTCTACTGCCTTTCTGGGACTCTGGGAAGGTTGTGACTGACCGTGAGGACCCTCAGTTCCAAACTACTCTTGCCGCTCTCCCTGTGCTGTTACTTCCTGGCCTTTGTGGCATAAGAAACAAGACACGGAGTGTCCAGGGTTCCCCATGGGGCAGACGAGGCTTGATTCTTTCCACGCCGGGATTTCTAATCCTTCTGGGGCTCTGCCACCAGCCTGCAGACCTTCTCTTCTGGGAGCAGAGCCCAAAGACAGACTGCTTCAGCTCCTTCCCTGCCCTTTCCGCTCCCTGCCTCCTTCCTGTGTGGCTCCGGGGTAAGGGAGAGGTAGGTGAGGGGTGGGGAGGGCTCAGGGTGGGGAGACGCTTCTGCCAGATGGCACCTCTTTTCAGATGTTCTCTGTCTTTTATTTGAACTGTGCCTTTCGAACTCGGAAAGGAATAATTTGTTGACTCTGTCCTCTGGACTCAGAGAACCTTGGGACATGAGCGTAGCTCACTTTTCATGATCCAAAGGGACTGTGGGTGAGATTTCTAACTCACAAGGTCATCATCCTGCCGTATGTCTTTGCTTGGGACCTGTTTGCATGTGTGTGTGTGTGTGTGTGTGTGTAGGCATGTGCGCATGTGTGTGCATTCACACACCTGCGGGTGCTTTCATGCATGTGTCCATGTGTGTTCATGCATGTGTGCGTGTGTGCATGTGTGCGTGTGTGTGCATGTGGGTGCTTTCGTGCATGTATGTGTGTGCATGTGTGTGCATGCATGCGTCTGTGTGTGCATGTGTGTGTGCATGCATGCGTCTGTGTGTGCGTGTGTGTGTGCATCCTCCCTTTGTCGCACGCATCCTTAAAGTGATGAGACAGTTCCCACCAAGCTGCACAACTTTGTACAGAAATTGCATCGTGACTGCATGTTTCTTTTACTTGGTAACCATTCGGACTTAGCACAGGTGAGTTTTTCTGTGCTTAAGAGTTTCTGAGAAGTTGCCCCCAGCACCTGGAGGCCGTCATTCATATCAAGAACATCATCAGAGCTTTGTAGGATTTAGGACAAGCTCCAAGAACAGCTTTCAGGAGTGGGGGTGGCGCATCCTTCAGTCCCGTTATCAGGTGATTGGCCCATTCTTTACCCAGAATTTACTGTAGATAAACCCATTTGAAGCTCCAACCCCAGTCTGGGGATATTAAAAAAATAGGACTTTTCTGAAGGGGGATTTTCTCTTTACCTGATGGTCTGTATTCATCTCCATAAGCTTTGAATCAAAGGACACGAGCTTTGAGTGGAAGATCTCAACACAGTGGATGTGCCCGTTTGGGCATCGAGGGAACACAACGAACATGACCTTGAGGAGCCTGCTGCCTCTACAGGTGTCCTTCTGAGCCAGTCTTAATGCTGAGGTTCTGTTTGAAATGTTGTCACTGACTGACCGTGTCAAGAGAGGTGGTCACAAGATGGACACCTGTGAGTGACAAAATGTAGGGACACGATTTATGGGAGATCAGCAGAGTGGGGCAGGGAGGCAAAGGGAGCTTTCTGTTTTAATTAAAAGGATTAGGGGTGAGAAGGTGAAGGTGAGAGATGATTTAAGATACAAAATTTTTCTTAAAATCTACCGTTAAATTTACTTAATTACTTAAAAGTCAAACGTGGAGGATATGGATGATTATAAAGAAGGAAAGAATTACTCACCATTCCACCAGAGACAAGCTTTTTTAGTGCATATATTCCTACATATAGCATATATTATATAAGAATATCTTTAAAAAAAAGTTTATCTATTTTGAGAGAGAGAGAAGAAGAGAGAGAGCAGGGAAGGGGGGCAGAGAGCGAGGGAGAGAGAGAAAATCCCAAACAGGCTCCACCCTGTCAGTGCAGAGCCCGACACAGGGCTCAAATTCACAAACCACTGGACCATGACCTGAGCTGAAAGCAAGAGTGTGATGCTTAACCAACTGAGCCACCCAGGCACCCCTTATATAAAAATATCTTATACTTGATATTTTATAAATATTTTATTTTAAAAGCTTTTATAATTATGAAAGCAACGCATGCTGGCTGTAGGACACCCGAGCCGAGCAGACTGGGTGAGCTGTAACATAGTTAGCCACAGTGAACGATAACATAGTTAGCCATAGTGAGCTATACCATAGTTAGCCATAGTGAGTGATAACATAGCCATAGTGAGCTATACCATAGTTAGCCATAGCGAGCGATAACATAGCCATAGTGAGCTATACCATAGTTAGCCATAGTGAGCGATACCATAGTTAGCCATAGTGAGCGATAACATAGCCATAGTGAGCTATACCATAGTTAGCCATAGTGAGCTATACCATAGTTAGCCATAGTGAGCTATACCATAGTTAGCCATAGTGAGCGATACCATAGTTAGCCATAGTGAGCGATAACATAGTTAGCCATAGTGAGCGATAACATAGCCATAGTGAGCTATACCATAGTTAGCCATAGTGAGCGATACCATAGTTAGCCATAGTGAGCGATAACATAGCCATAGTGAGTGATACCATAGTTAGCCATAGTGAGCTATACCATAGTTAGCCATAGTGAGCTATCCCATAGTTAGCCATAGTGAGCTATACTATAGTTAGCCATAGTGAGCGATAACATAGTTAGCCATAGTGAGCGATAACATAGCCATAGTGAGCGATACCATAGTTAGCCATAGTGAGCGATAACATAGCCATAGTGAGCGATACCATAGTTAGCCATAGTGAGTGACAACATAGCCGTAGTGAGCGATAACACAGTTATCCACAGAGAGCGATACCATAGTTAGCCATAGTTGCTGTCTTCACTCCTATGCGTTCCCTGGCCGCCTCCCAGAGGGTCAGTGTTGACATTTGGTGTGCATCCTTCCAGGTATTTTATTCACACACGTACTTTCGGCAATTTGCTTTTTTCACTTAGCTACACTTTCCCACAACCACTTGGCCATAGATTTCCAATATCTCTTTCCTGTTCCCTGTGCTGGTGCCCAATCGACTCAATTGATGAGTTCACAATGAAAAACAGGCTGGAGGCACAGGTTTAATATCCACCTAGTGCCCTTTCGAATCATGGTCCGTGACAGCACTCCCCCGGGATGGCCGCTGAACAGGGGGAAAATGGCTTCCAGGATACCAGCTGAGAGCAAAAGTCTGCCTTTCCTCCTGGGAGAGAGGACTTCTCAGGCTGAGTCTGTAGGGGACCCCCGGGAGCAAGGGTTGTCCCCCTTGCACTGCCGTCATGCTCGATAATTCCTACCCCGTCACAACAATACTCTGTGTGCTGATGGTGCTTACTTAGCAGGTGCTACCTGCATTTGAGTTGATTTAAGGAAATGAGGGGCATATGAGTGGCTCAGTTGGTTAAGCATCCGACTTTGGCTCGGGTCGTGATCTCGTGGTTTGTGGGTTTAGTCCTGCGTGGGGCTCAGTGCTGACAGCTCAGAGCCTGGAGCCTGCTTCAGAATCTGAGTCTCCTCTCTCTCTGCCCCTCCCTTGTGTGCACTCTGTCTCTCTCTCTCAAAAATAAATAAACATTAAAGGAGTGAAAGATGCGGTGTGTCATGCACATCATTGTCATTGCACATTGGTATGTGTTCCCAACTTGCGCTTGAATGGCCTCTCGGGAACTCTGGAAAGATAGCTTCTGAGTTGGCTTCTAACTTGTCTGAAAAGTTTTGGTGGTGTCCACAACTCTTTGGAGAGTTGGACAGTCTAGTCACTTCCGGCAACAGGTTGTTTGCAAACATTACCCACCTCCTAAGAAGGGCGGAGGCCAGTACTAGCACTGGCTTGGCCACTGACAGAATGGGTGACTTCCCAGGGGCTCTCTTAATTCTGTCCCCAGTTGGACTTACCCTCTTTCCCTGTTCCCCTGTCTCCCTGACATTGCTAGAAGGGGGGTGCAGTGTTGCCAGAAATGTGTTTTTAAAGCGTAGATGGAAATCCACATTTTCTGTGAATTCTCCCAATTTTTATTTTTATTTCATTAAAAATTTTTTTTAACATTTATTTATTTTTGAGAGAGATGGAGACAGGGTGTGAGCTGGAAAGGGGCGGAGAGAGGGGGAGGCACAGAATCTGAAGCAGGCTCCACAGAACCCAGTATGGGGCTCGAACTCATGAACCATGAGATCATGATCTGAGCCAAAAAGACGCTGGTGGCTGAGCCACCCAGATGCTCCTCTCCCAATTTTGTAAATGCAAGCAATTAACTCAATTTTCCAAAACTCTGTGCAGGTGGGAAAACACTGCTCTGTGGGTTACATTTGGCATCCAGGGCACAGTAGTTGAGGGCAAAATTCTGTCTATCCATCAGGTTATATTGTTTTTTCATAGGTTTTTACGATTCATCTCTGAAATCCTGAAGTCATTATTTTGCCTACATCATGTGATTTATGGGCCAATCTGCCGAGGAGTTCTATTCAACTCCCTTGAGCTTACCCTCCAACAGTACTGACAGGTTGGCTTTAAACACTTAAAGCGAAAGGTGACTGTTCTTCTGGATGTAATTTTAATGGATGCTAGTGGGATTTCAATTGAAGGAATGAGTTCTGTGGTCTTGTAAAGAGAGGCTGAGTGGAAATTAAACTTATTATGAAACCATCAGCGATCACGTTTACCTTCCTAACATAAATTTAAGCCTAAATTGATTTAAGAATGTTATGATGTCATTTATCTCTTTGAAACAGAGTAAAATGGTAGCATAAATTATAAACTAAAAGGTGGTGCACTTCTTTTCCCATTATTTGAGTCTAAAACTACTTTTTATGTGAAATAAAGATGACAATTATAGAGAAATATAACAGATGCTCTCCTTATCTTCTCCCCCTCCCCACCTTCATACCTTTCTCCTGCTTCCTCAGTACATTCTAAAATTACCTACAAGGTCAGGGGCACCTGGGCGGCTCAGTCAGTTCAGCGTCTGACTCTCAATTTCGGCTCAGGTCATGATCTCACAGTTTGTGAGTCTGAGCCCCTCATGGGAATCTGTGCTGACGGCACGGAGCCTGCTTGGGATTCTCTCTCTCCCTCTCTCTGCCCCTCCCCTGTTCGGTCATGCTCTCTCTCTAAATAAACATTGAAAAAAATGCCTACAAGGTGAGCAGGAAGTGTGACCTCACAGCCGTCCACACTAACCAGTGATTCATCTGTTTTCTGGCTCATCACCTTTTTCTTTCGAGGGATTAACCAGCTCTCAGGACACCGAACACTATGAGTAAGCCTGATTCCGTAAGGACGATAAGAAAGTGAGTGAATGGAATTTGGCCATAATTGCTGCCTTCCTTCCTTTATGTTCTTGTGGCTGGGATGACACACTGTGACAAAAACCATTTCTTTGAAGGGAATTTCTTTTCACAGGAATCGGGAGAATCCAAGTGTCAGTAACTTGGTTCCCAGACCAGTGGAGACCTTAAAACCCTGCCCTCCATCGAACAGTGGAAGTTCCAAAGTCAACCCAATTATCTGACAGAAAAAGTGTTAGTTTGGGGGGGAAATAGAGCTTAATAAGATCTAATTCCTAATGATATATCGTATTACATTTGACGCGAAGACAAACTCTATGTGAGAAGGCTGCAAACACTGTTCCCTGGGAACATACTTATTTCTTTGTTTTTCTTCAAGATAATTGGGGTTTAAAAGGCACAGATGGTTGGGGGAACTTGTTCTTGTATTTGTCTCTACTAGTTAAGACAGTCCACAGATATAAGGTTCCGGCTTCCAGCAAAGACCTTGTCGTTGATATCTTTTAACTCACATCCTTCTGGAAGCCACAGGCTTCAACGGCAGTGTGTCACTGCCACGGTACATACTGTCACTAGGACCCTACGAAACGATCTCAGAATGGGTTTTGAATTTCAGTGGCTCTATATTTATTTTAAAGTTAGTTGAAAAAAATATAACTAGCACACCAAGCCAGTGAATTCAAAGATATTAAATGATCCTTTTGAAATAAAGTAGATGATTTCAAGGGAAATATTAAGTAAGTTAAGCACGAAGTAGTTTAGGTGATACGTGAATATGGCAAACATGATACCGAGGGTACAGAAATGATGGAAGTTTGGGAAGCTGTGAATGCATGGAGACTGGCTGCATCTGGACGGTGATACAATGTTTCAACTTTAAAATTTCAGGATGCCTGGGTGGCTCAGTCGGTTAAGCCGCCGACTTCGGCTCAGGTCATGATCTCGCAGTCTGTGAGTTCGAGCCCCGAGTCGGGCTCTGTGCTGACGGCTCATCAGAGCCTGGAGCCTGCTTCGGATTCTGTGTCTCCCTCTCTCTCTGCCTGTCTCCTGCTCACACTGTGTCTCTGTGTCTCAAAAATAAATAAACGTTAAAAAAATAAAAAAAAAAACCCTAAACTTTAAGATTTCAATCGGGTTAGGATTAGATGGACCTGGAAGGTCCAAATAGATCATCCCAAGGAGTCAGCATCTTGGGGCACCTGAAGGGAACGTCAAATCAGCTGCTGACTGTAGTTTCCCTTTTTAGCACCTGCCTTGTCTCTCAGGTTCTGGTCTTACAGGACGTTGTGTCGTAGGTAGCAGTGCACGTTCTGGCCTCCAGACTCTCTGGCTGTATTGTCGTGTGAATGCAGACAAGTTATTCCTACTCATAAAATGAGGAAAAATAGTACCTAGCTTGGAGTTTCCTTCTAGCATTAATAAACCAAAGCACATCAAGGATTTCGGCTGTCACCTCACGAAGCATCGAATCAATATTAGCTATTACTATTTTGCATTTCTGAAAAATAACGTCAAGATAATGGCTTATATGTAGCATTTCGTTTATGATGCAACAAAAGTTTATTTAAGAGAAATGCTCGGTGAGTCCCACGGTGAAGCAAATAATTACTGCGAAGTGTCCTGCTTTAAAGCCCCTGTATTTTGGGAGAGAATGGTTTTAAGGTGAGATTGTTCTTAGAAATATTTAAGTCCTATAAGGTTTGAAAGGGGTTTCTTTTCACCGGTCTTCACTGTGAGCTGGCACAAAGAAAGTTACTTTGGAAGGTAATGTAAATTAGGCCAGTGTTCTTTTTTTTTTTTAATTTTTTTGGGTTTATATTTTTTGAGACAGAGAGAGACAGAGCATGAGAGGTGGAGGGGCAGACAGTGAGGGAGACACAGAATCGGAAGCAGGCTCCAGGCTCTGAGCTGTCAGCACAGAGCCCGACATGGGGCTTGAACTCATGAACCACGAGATCGTGACCTGAGCAAAGTCGGACGCTTAACTGACTGAGCCACCCAGGTGCCCCTAGCTCAGTATTCTTGAAGGCAAACATTCCAAGTCGTATGTGGAATACTTTAGGATGGTGGTCTGAATATTCAGGAAAAGAACTACATTTCTCCTGGGAACCTTTCACATTTTTTTAATGTTTATTTGTTTTTGAGAGAGACAGAGAGACATAGCTCAAGTAGAGGAGGGGCAGAGAGAGAGGGAGACACAGAATCTGAAGCAGGTTCCAGGCTCTGAGCCATCAGCACAGAGCCCGATGCGGGGCTCGAACTCACAAACCGTGAGATCATGTCCTGAGCCGAAGTCGGCCGCTTAACCGACTGAGCCGCCCAGGCGCCCCTCCTGGGAGCCTTTCAGAGAGATTCTAGATTAAGACCCCTGGAAATGAGGTTTTGTTTTCCATTCTGGTGAGTGCCTCCTGAATAGGATGCAATTTCATTCTTTAAAAGGTTCATAAGATATGAAATCATCTGCAGTTAAGTCTGTTATATGCACTTACTTGGAAGAGATTTTAGGTCGGGCTGTCAGTAGAATCCTAGACTTTTTAGAGCAGGAAGAAACCTGAAGTGTTGTTCTCTGCCTCCTCTTTTCCCTCTCCCATGGAGCCCTAGAGAAGCTCACCAACTTGTCGCAGACTGCCCAACTAGTTGGGGTCAGGCTTAGGCCGGAAGTGAGTGTGGGTAACTCAGCAGTACCCACCAACTGAATTCCTTCACTGGACGGCAAGCTTCTCGAGGGCCAGAAGTGCGTCTTACTCACCTTCGTGTCCCTCGCCTTCAGCCCAACCTCTGGCACACGGCGGTCTTCACTAGGTGTTTGGTGACTCAGTAGATATCCCCTCCTCCCCGCCCAGAAACCAGTGAGATTCTCGTGATAATTAGGCAACCGTTCTATGATTTTCACTTTGAAAGATTCTTTTTCACTAAAGCCACACACATTTTATCTCTCACGTGCTTTTTCCAGATGTTTCTAATGAATCCCGGCAACGTGTTTTCAAAATTGTGACCCATGGACGAGTCACCTCGGAATCTTCTGGAGTTCTTGTTAAAAGTGCTCGGAATCGGGGAGTCTGGGTGGCTCAGTAGGTTAAGCGCCCAGCTTCAGCTCCGTTCATGATCTCACGGCTGGTGTGCCGACAGCTCAGAGCCTGGAGCCTGCTTCAGTTTCCGTCTCTGTCTCTCTCACTCTGCCCCTCCCTGGCTCACACTTTCTCTCTTTCTCTCCCTCTCTCAAATATAAATAAACATTAAAAAAAATTTAAACTATGCTCAGAACCTCCTGGAGTCCTCGTTAAAAATGCAGATCCAACCTTAGACTCTTTGGAGGTGTCTCCGAATCAGCATTTGGAATCCGCGGGCAGTTCGACGTTTGCCGGAGTCTGAGGACCACTGCTCTAGAGGACTTTTACAAAGAGCGTTTATATAGCCCCATCTTTCAAATAATTTAGATTCCTGCATCCCAAGCGCAGATTTCAGGATGGGTTCTTTGATATTTTAAGCACAAAATAGAAAGTTTCCAGGAGGAATGGGGAATTGGGCAGGGGACTTCCGTTCCGTGAATCAAGCAGGGGCTGCTTTGAGCCAACTTACCTAGAGCCGGGCTCAGCCTTGGCAAGTGCCTCTAAGACAGACCAAGGCACTCGGGACACGAGGGGTCCTAGTCTTTAAAACGGGTTTTATTTGTATAAACTGACCACTCCTTCCGGAAGTGCCGTGGGTCATGACCTCTCCCACAGGCCGTTCTTCCTCTTGTCATGATACCAGTTGGCACTGGATTCCAGGACTTCAGGAATACGCCTCCCCCACCCCCTGCCACATTTCCTACCTGCAGCACAGACTCTGTGGCCATGGCCCGGATTTGCTTCCTGCCCCGGGGCCTGGGACACAGGACCCCCTGTACCTTCACTCTTTGATGTCTTGTGGGTCTGCTGGCCCAGACTGTCTGCTGAGTGGATAACGGGCAGTAAATGTTCATGGAATGCTAAAGGTTTCACCTGATACAGCCATCTGGGGTGAGGGTGTATTCACTTCTGCTTCCAAGTCTGGGGTCTGCCTGCGAGCAGGCCAACATGGGTCATGTTCTTCCTGCCTGGGCCATGGGGGATCAAAGCAGTGAGGACAAGGCAGAGAACCGGGCCATGTGATCTCTGGGAAGAGAGGTGGCCCGAGCGGGTTGTGAAGGGGCGTGGCTGCCTCAGGCCGAATGGTCCCCGGGAAGCCTGTGCTGATTAACACATGGTGTGACGTGTCCTGGACATGTGTTTTAGAGGTGCTCGGGGTGAACGATGTATGCACAGGGCTCTCACAGAGCTTCAAATCATGGAGAATTACCTAGAGACGGCACCTTGATGGCCCAGGGGTGCAAGAATCTTTTTCTCCCCGACTCTGCGTGATGGTGGAAAACTCCCCCTCTGAGAATCTGGGGGCAAAAACGTCTAAGAAAAATTATCCTGGTACTTCCTTTTATGAAGAAACAGAAAGGCTCTAGCACGCTAAAAACGAAGCTCTCGATTTATAAAGGAGGGGGAACTCTACTTTGCTACGGCAAAGCAGAAAGACTAAAAACACCTGCTTTCACGAAATCTCTGCATCTTTTGTTCCTTCATCTCTGGCTGGCAGGCTTATGGTCCCAACAGCGTTGGTTAGTTCATGATGCTCCCTTTCTTTGTTTATTCGCGTTCAGCCCTGCTCTGCATTGCCCCCGTGATCCTGGCTCGTCTGATGCATCGTAAATACTAATCACCTACTGTCTGTCTACTGACAACGACAAAGAGGAGGAAGCATCTGAGCGTTCTCTCTGTCCCTAACTGCCTGCCCCAAAGCACCTCAATTCCCCCAAGTAGAGACTGGATGAAAACAAGACATCTTTTGGACAGTTCTGAGGGGTAAGTATCAGCCACTCGCTTATTAGTGTGAAATACTTAGACTTTTTTTTCTTCCCATAGCAAGCTGAAAGATCCATTTAGGAAGAGATTTATCTATTTAGGAGGTGGAGAAGAAAGTAGACATGGGGGCGGGGAGCTTTTGACAGTCCAGGACGTAAGAGAGAACTGCACGCGGTGCTGGCGGGCGCCCTGACGCTGGGAGAGGCGAAGGGGGAGCTGAGATTAGCCTGGGCACTCTAGTAACTTAGTCCAGAGTAGGAGGAGCCCCTTCCATTAAGGAATGCGGGTATGGACATTACGCTTTCTGCTGCTTCACGTTATTTATTAGGAAGTCACCCGGCAGTAGCCTGGCGGGACTTTTGTCCTCTTTCATTCAGAGAGCTGCCCGGTGGGAGAAAAGGACGCATGACAGACAGGAGTTTTCGCCCAGACTGGAGTTCTGCCTTGGCCAGCTGTGCAGCTAACCTTTCGCCTGATCGCGAATTGCCTGCGGAGCTCAGAAGCTGAAACTAACGAGAAATCAAGAAATTAGAAGTCCCAGGAAATGGAACATTCTGGAGGTCTTCAGAAAACTTGTTTCCCTCCCAGAGCAAAGGTTGCTTACACGCGCCTCTTGCGGTTGGGAAGGAAAGGCTAATCTAAGTGTCCCTACATGAGTAGGTCTCCTAGATGTATTAAAAGAACAAAATAAGTTTCAAGACTAAGCCTTAAGTATGATTCATTTTATTGTTACAGGCACGCACAGAGCTATAGATCCTCTGTAAGTAAATATACGAATGTATGTAGGTAGCTGTCCCATCAGGTTGTTACGAGGATTAAAAAAAGACGATGCGTGTAAAATGCTTAGAACAATGTCTAGCACAGGGTAAATATGTCACGAGTGTTAGCTGTTACCGTCAGGTAACGCATTTGGAACAATTTGTATTGAACTTATAGCCAAACTCATAGCAGCGAGATGGGCAGATGAAAACATCGGATTTTAGCGTTACCTTTAACATTTAAATACTTTTGCAATAAAGAAATACATTCACTATTCCTTGCATAATTAAAAATTAATTGGTACCCCCGAAACTAATAGAACACTGTATGTTAATTAACTGGGATTAAAATAAAAACTTAGAAAAAATGTAAAAATAAAAAAATTAATTCAACAGAGCCTAAAAAAACAGGTGGATATCTTCAGACTAAAACTTTAAGAGAGGGGCGCCTCTTAAAAAGGGGTGCCTTGGTGGCTCAGCCTATTAAGTGTCTGACTCTTGATTTTAGCTCAGGTCTGTGAGATTGAGCCCCGAGCTGGGCTCTGCGCTATCAGCACAGAGTCAGCTGGGATTCTCTCTCTCCCTCTCTCTCTGCCCCTTCCCCGCTCAGTCTCTCTCACTCTCTTTCAAAATAAACATTAAAAAAAAAATAAAAATTTAAGAGAGATTTTGCAAGCAGTGCTGTCGTTGGACCTGGACAGAGGGGACTCAGCCCTGAGACCGATGCTTTAGAGTCCAGCGTCACACACACACACACACACACACACACACACACACACACACACACACACGTCAAACAAATGAGCAGCTCAGTCACGTAGGAACTCAGCATGGGCATGGTTTCATTTAACACTAATTTAAATGCTAATTTAAAACCTAAACACCTGCTTTTGTAAGTAGGGGCGGTCGGGCCTCAGGGAAATGCTTCGTGTCTCAGGTCCCGTGTCCGTGACACACAGGGAGCTGCCCTGGATGCCACGAAGGGTCACCGTTGTGCGCCTGCTTGTGTTGGAGCTGCTTTGGGGTGTAAAGAATGATGCGGCACTGAGGTAAAGAAAAGACAATTTAATTAATTTATCTTTAATTAACTTACAATAGATTCTCATGGAGTTATTGCTTCCCAGTGGTGCCAAACGTTCATTTTTCGGCTTCTCTTTGTGTTCCAATTCTTGGTTCCAGAGGAGCTCATAAATTAGCACAGTATTTACAGGAGTTTCAGCGGCAGCCGAGTAACATTTTACAATATTAAAACAATGCATATTATTTTCCAAGTTGCATATATGTAGATCTAAATATAGCATGCACAATGTGTGGTCTGTTCTGTACGTTTGTTTTTGTGAGCGTGAGAGACAGAGCGTGAGCAGGGGAGGGGCAGAGAGAGAGGGAGACACAGAATCCGAAGCAGGCTCCAGGCTCCGAGCTGTCAGTACAGAGTCCATGCGGGCTTGAACCCATGAACCGAGAGATTGTGACCGGAATCAAAGTCAGACGCTTAACCGACTGAGCCACCCAGGTGCCTGTGGGGCTGCTTATTCTTGACTATTCATTTGCTGTTGTTCCTTCTTCCACCTCGACATGTCCAGGTTGTTCCTTGGGAAACCAAAGGGGTCAACTTCCTGAGCAGGACCAAGAGGCTGAGCACATAAGGATGAACACTTCTGCCTTCTCTCTTTCTCTCTTTCCTCCTAGATTCTTTACATCCCTCCTCGCCGTAGCTCAGGAGGGTATTCTGGAGCTTTTGGAGAAACCATTGCCTTTTCCTCTCTTCTGTTCCACTTCTATGAAGCCTGCCCTCTTAGGTGATTGACGACTACTTCCTGCTAAATCGCGTTAGATGATAGTTGAAATCTGAGCCAAAAATGGGTTGAAGGGAAGGTCTTTCCAGAGATAGTTGAAATTACAGAGGACAGTGTTTCTCACAGTTGATTTTAGACATTGAAGACCTTGACTCAAATAATGAAAATTCCCTTTCTTTTATTTCTTTTCAGTTCTCTGATTAGCTCGGGGAAAAAGTTTCATTTTGTTGCCAGAATGTAATTTAATGTCTCTTTCTTGGAAATTCCCACATCTCACCTTTTTATTTAAAAATCAACTTTAGGGGCGTCTGGGTTGGTCGAGTGTCCATCTCTGGGTGTTGTTGGCTCAGGTCATGATCCCAGGGTCCTGGGATCAAGTCCTGTGTCAGGCTCCGTGCTAAGCATGGATCCTGCTTAAGATTCTCTCTCCCTCTACCCCTCTCCCCTGCTCGTGCCCCTCTCTCTTGATAAAAACAAAAACAAACAAACAACAACTTTACTGAGGTAAGTTTATATCAAATAAACTGCACCATTTTTTAAGTGCTGGTGAATTTGATGAATGTGTACACATCATGACCACCACAATCAAGATAGTGTGTTCCCATCATGCCCAACTTCCTTTGGCCTCTCTACCTCCAGCTCCAGGCCACCAAGGATATGTTTCTAGCACTATGGGTGCATTTCCTGGAATTTTGAATATATGGAATCACACAAGATATATGTATTTTGTGCCTGGCTTCTTTCACTCTGTATAATATTTTTGAGAGTCAACTATGTTGACTAAGCAGAGTCAGATCAGTAGTTTGTTCAATTTTATTGTTGACTGGTAGTCCTTTGTATGGACATACCAAATTTTGTTGATCTATTTACCTGTTAAAATTTTTTTTAAATGTTTACTTATTTTTGAGGTATAGAGATAGAGACAGAGTGTGAGTGGGGTAGGGGCAGAGAGAGAGAGAGAGAGAGAGGGAGAGGGACGCACAGATTTCGAAGCAGGCTCTAGGCTCTGAGATGTCAGCGCAGAGCCCAACATGGGGCTCGAACTCACAAACCATAAGATGGTGACACAAGCCAAAGTCAGACGCTTCACCGACTGAGCCACCCAGGTGCCCCAATCTATTCACCTATTATTGATGGATGTTTGGACTTTTTTCAGTTTTTGGCTCTTATGAATGAGTATACGTCGAACATCTGCATGCAAGTTTTGTGTCGATGTGTGTTTTCATTTTGTTTTTATAAATATCCACAAGTGGAATAGCTGTACATAAACTTTATAAGAAATTGTCTGTTTTCCCAAAGGGTATCCTTTTACACTCCCATCATCGGGGTATGAGAGTTCAAGTTGCTCCACATCTTTGTCAACATCTGTTATCGTCAGTGTTTCTCATTTCAGCCATTCTAGTGGGTGTGTAGCAGTAACTCACCGTGACTCTAACTCGTATGTCCCTGATTATCCCTGACATTAATGTGCTTATTTACTGCGCATATGTCTTCTTTGATGGCGTGTCTATTGAAATCTTTTGCCCATTCGTCTTCTTACTGAGTTGTAAGAGTTCTTTATATATTTTGAATTCCATAAATATTTTCTTCCAGTCTGCGGCTTGCCTTTAATAGTCTTAGCTGTGTGTTTTTTTTTTGAAGAGCAAAAGATTTAAATTTCGATACAGATTTATTAGTTTTTTAAAAATGGTGCCTGCTTTTTGTGTCTTAAGAAGTCTTTGCCTCGCCCAAACCCTAAGATCCTCTCCTGTGTTTTCTTTGAGAAGTTTTATCAGTATTAGCACTCATATTAGGACTATGATCAATTTTGAGTTATTTTATTCTGTGTTGTCTTGCGGTAAAGTTTGAAGTTGAGAACAAAATTTTTTTGGCATGTGGATAACCAGTGGTTTCAGGGCCATTTGTTGAAAAGACTGCTTTTTGACCCATTGAATTGCCTTGGCACCTTTGTTAAAACCCAACTGATCATCTATGCGTGCATCTAATTCTGGACAGTATTCTGTTTCACTGATAGCTATGTTAATCCTTTCATAAAGGATATGAAGGATTATTTCTCAGGTGCCTCAGAAATAAAACTCTAATGAAAGAATGGCTGGTGGCAGGCGTGTATTTTGGGGGCATCCCATGTCACACTGACGATTTCATTTGCAGTGAAGAGGAATTCTAGGCTGGGATTAAGCCTTCATTAAGTTTTTCTGTAAGGATGGTCCGTGGCATTTACACTCGGGAGTACCTCTGTATTCAGGGGACACTTAACACTGCACTTGGGCCTATGAAATGGCAGGGAGTTAGTGCTTGCTACGCCTCAGTGATGGCACTTTAGGGGTTAAAATGCAATCTCTCCACAGAACAAGTTCTTATCAAATAAAGAAAGATGAAGGACCCCTCTAGGTGATAAGAAAAGTAAAAATATTTATTGCTTGGTTTACCAGATGCCTAAAATCCAATTCTGCTGCCTTTGATTGACAGCGTGACCCTGTCTGTGAGGCATCCCCCTTTCGGTGAATAGGACAACATAACTGTGTTTACTTGCCACCTGCCTTCCACAGAAGCAGCTTGAACCCAGGAGCTGAGTACAAAGCGAAGTCAGGTCAGAAGGGTATCCGTGTTCATAGTCTGAATCTATTTCCCAGAGCCTATGGTCTCTTTCAAGAGACAAGGACATGAATAACCAAGTTGACCCTGTGGTCCTTTGGAGGACAATGAGCAAGAGTCTAATCATAGTAAGGCACAGAGGAAAGGTGCGTGGGTCACATGATATACTACGTGGCCAGTATCTGAACCTAGGTCGTCCCCTTCCCCAACATCAGTATGGAAAATGGGGAGTTTACAATCATTTTGTTAGACTTATTAAAGTTGAGTTGTTTATACTTGGATTTGCTGAACCATGTCTCTTTTTGGCTGACATTCTAATAGACTTTTGTTGACTTGTATTGTTCCATGCTGCATTTTCTCACCAGACATTCCATTAGACAAATTCTACCCTTGCCTTCAAGTGGCCACATAGTAGCGCTGCTCACAGGGTCTTACTATTTGGAGCCAGAATGCTCCTGTTTCTTCTCTCCTGTCCTAGCTCATCTGGCCTTCCCAAGGCACACATCTGGGAGACAAGGGTTACTATCCATGAAAACTATCTTCTGATTTTTATCGATTATTTTATTTTGAAGGCATTTCCTCCCATTGTTGGTAAAATTCATTAAGACAGTAAAATTAGGAAACAGTAAAAATCTAAAAGAATTATGGTTAAAAAAAAAACCCTCCAAGTACTAAATTTATTTGAGTGTATTTCCAATGAATTCACATCTCAAGTGAAAGGTAATATGTAACATGAGATTTTCCCCCTTAATAAGAAAGCTTTGTATAGGTGTGCATAGGTGTGTACTTGTATAGGTGTGTGTGTGTGTGTGTGTGTGTGTGTGTGTGTATCTTTATGGTCATGGGGCTTTCCCAACGCTGATGTTAACTCAAGAATAATAGACTTGTTATTAACCCTGAAATTGACTTTAAAGATTATCTAACTTCAGACCTTTAATTTTACAGGTAGGGAGGCTGGGAGCATGGTAGGGGTGACTGTCCTAAGACCTCACAGCCTCCATGTAGCAGTGTCCAGAGGAGCTCAAGTTCAAAGGTTTTAGGCTTTTGATGGGTCACCTTATCTACTGTAATACGTGCATGACATAAGCTTTGTTTTAAACTGTTTCTTTAAAAAAAAAAAACCTGTCTTTCTCCTATTAAAATTTAACCAGCAGGGTGATTAACCATCCTGGTTTGACTGAGATTCACAGGGTCCCTGGGACTTGGGACTTTAGCGCTAAAACTAGAAAAGCCTGGAACAACCAAGATGAATTGAATGAAGTAAGACCCTACCTACAGGGCTTTGGAGCCATTCAACCTGGATGGTTTTGCCACGTTTCCTGGTGACCTGTGGCTTGTGGCCCTAGCTACGTGAAAGGAAACTGATAACTGTGTCCAACGGGAAAGAAGAGACAAACTGACTGTTCCGCGGGTGGTGGGCATCCAAATCCCGCTCACCTTAACCCAATCCTGTCTGTCCTCCAGGTCCTTCCAGGCCAGGCCTGACCTTTCCCACCCTACCTGCCCACTCCGGTGGCCGTCAAACACCCTGCTGTCTTCTGTACGAACCATTTCACCTTTGCCGTCGAGCGCTGTTGGCTATGATTTCCTGTGGAAAGGTTTCAGCTCCTCAAAGACCCTGTGAGACCCTTGAAGGCGGGAGGTCAGGGCTTTGCGTTCCCAGCAGGTGAAGATCATGGACTCTGGTCTAGGTTAGAATCTTGGAGCTCGGCACTTTGTTAGTCACGTGGCCTGGGAAAGTCTCATAACCTGTTCCTCAGTTTACTTCTGCAAAATGGGGGATCATCGTACCCACCCCACGGTGAGGGGCAGGGGGTATTACCTCAGCTGGTACCCGCAGAGTGCACACCGCGGCACCTGACACATTAGCTCTTGTAAGGTCTCGGTGGATCCGATGTTTGCTGACTGATTTGAACGCAGATTCACAGCGCTAATTCCCTAACCTTTAAAGCTCACTCACAGGCTCAGCACTTTCAAAGTGAGAATGGTCGTGGAGAGCATTCCTTTCTACCCAAGCTGTTAAAGGATTCTGTCTGTGTGGTTCATTAGAATTCTAACTGCAGGGGCCTTGCCTTGAAATAGAATCCTTAAGCACAAGGCCATCTATCTGATAGTCTCTGCTCAGCGATTACTCTTTATAAGGAACACATTTATATCTTTGAACTGACCATTTAATAAAAGCATGTTATCAATTAAAAATAGTTTAAAGGGACGTTAAAATGACAACTAATCTCAATTCATTGAAATAGATCTTTATTATATTTGATACATAATTTGAATTTTATGGCCAAGATAAAAGGTTAAATCTGATAGGTAACCGAAATAGAATATGCGCTTCGCAGGAACTTAACTTTTAATTTTTTATGTACCTTGGTATAATTAATAAAACATTTCTTACAACAGAATTGCACAACTGAATGAATCCATCAGCTTCCTGAGTGTCAAAGCAAATTAAGCTATTTAAATCCTTATTGAAAGAATAAAACTATTCAAATTGCAGTGCCTTATAGATTCCTGAGTTTGGATGAAGGCATCTGTAATGTCTTTGGAAGAAGAAATAAATATTTTCTGCAATGCAAAATCATATTCCTTTCTCTTTACCTGTATGGAATCCAGCCAAAGGTGACAACAGTGTGAGTTAACGTAGTGGCTGAGATTCTTGCCTGCCCAGCTCCCATTACCCTCAGCCCCTGTTAATGGAGCCCCTCTCCTTTCTTTGGGATACAGCCCTTTCCTCCCCTCCATATTAAGGGCTTCCCTTCATAGTACGTAGCCTCCCAGACCACTACCTCCCTGTATGAATTTCCTAGGACCGCTAAAACAAAATACCACAAACAGGTAGCTTACCACAACAGAAATGTACTCTCTCTCTCTCTGGTCTCTCTGGAGATCAGAAGTCCAATCAAGATATTGGCAGGGTTGGCTCTTTCTGGAAGTTCCAAAGGAGAATCTGTCCCATGTCTCTTTCCTTGCTTCTGGTACTTGTTGATAATCCTTGGTGTTTCTTGGTTTACAAACACCACTCCAGTCTCTGCCTCTGTTGTCACATGGAGTTCTCCCTGTGTGTGTATCTCTGTGTCCAATTTTCCCTCTTTTAGAAGGGCACCCTGATCCTGTATGACGTCATCTTGACTTGATGACATCTGCAAAAACCTTATTTCTTAACAACGTCATGTTCACAGAGTTAGGACTCAAACAGGTCTTTTTGGGGTACACAATTCAATCCACGTTACCTTCTTTTTCATGACGATTGGTCCAATCGCTTGGGATTCCCCACTTGGAACTTATAATTGGAGCTTTTGGGGAACATCTTCACTTTCCTGCTTGAGACAGTCATAATGGTGCCATGATTCCGCCTTGTGAAGAGGCTTGCCTGAGATACTGGAGATGAAGAAAGGACGAGAAAGTCCTGATGGTGCTCAATCCTGACATCCAGGCACACCTATTGGTTCATGTGAAGCAATAAACACATGCTCTGCTTTTCCCTTCTTAACTTGGTTTGAGATAATTCTTTAGTCATTTGCGACCAAAGGACCCTCAATAATACATTTTAAAAGTATCGTTTAAAAATTTTATGCAAAACGGTCCTAAATGGAAGTGCTGTCTTGCACAAAAGTGAGTGCTTGGCCAAGTTCTCGCCAGTGTACCTGCATTTGCTTGGCAGGGAGGGGCGCGTGTGCACAATGACAGCGCCTTTCTTCCAGACCACGTGGCTTGCAGCACGACTTTCCCAGTACCGCTCCGGACGGCCACAATGGCAGGCACAAGCTCTGACCTCACTTCCTTGATTTTTCTCCTCTGCACACAGGCTTATTCGGACCATCTATCATTTGACTATGAATTTACAAAGGAAAACCCTTCTTGAGCTCCTAAGAGCAAAGGAACAATGTAGAACACTGTACTTTTCCTGAGACGACATGAGTCGTACTGTAATGACTCTCTTTTCCAGTTGCCTGACTCATTGCAAGTGTTGGAAGATCACATTGCAATATCTCTGACAAACTCTCTGCCACCAAGCGACATACAACAGACAGGAGGCTGGCCTCATGGGGCACCTGCAGGACACTTGCTGCTGCAAATAACGAGACGTGGCCAGAAGGAGCTTAAATAATAAGGAGTTTCTTATCTTACTGGACAAGAAGTGCAGACATGGGGGTTCAACGACATCATCGTATCCTGTTGCTTTCTCCCTTTCAGCTCTGCCATTCTCAGCTCAAGGGTAACAGTTCCCCTCAGAGTTGCAAAGTAGCCTTGGGGGAGAGGTCCCACTTCTGCATGTAACAACATTTAGAAAAGGGGAGCACCGTTCTCTCCCCTGCACCTGTTTTCACTGGGAAGGAAAACCTTTCTCTGAATTCCATCGCGTCCCCTCTGTCCAACTTTCCCCCAATCCTAATGCTAGGATTGGGTCACATGTTCACCTTTGTACAATGGCTGCAGAGGAAGTTGGATTCCAGCTATGACTCACCAATTAGCATTCCCCTTGGGGCTAGAGACAGCCTGTGAAGCCAAGGACACTCCATATTGAACAAAACTTGTGGGAGCGGGGGTCAATTAGCAAGGAAGGGTGAGGGCAAACATTAGGGTCTGGAATAGCACTTGGGGGCCCTTGATGGAAAACCCAGAGCCCCTGGTGTCAGGTTTACTCAGCAGGCTGCCCCACATCCTCCTCGGATGAGGAACTGGTGAAATATGAAATCTTAAGAGGCATTTCTTGGAGGGAAATTGATAGTGTTAAATACTTAATACACCATATTTAACAGAATTTAATATAATATATTAAAATAGTTTATATATTTCTATATCATATATAGTAATATGATATGTTATATTTTAGTATACTGATATTTAATATACAACAAAAAGTGGGCTCAACATTAATGAATTAATCATTGAACTTAAGTTAGTAGAAGAAAAGTAGAATAACTCGCAGGAAGAATTGGAGTGATGGAAGTAAAATCACAAGAACAGTCAGTAACGATAACAATAGAAAAACATTTAAAAATTTTTTTTAACGTTTTTTATTTATTATTGAGATACAGAGAGAGACAGAGCACGAGTATGGGAAGGGCAGAGAGAGAGGGAGACACAGAATCAGAAGCAGGCTCCAGGCTCTGAGCGGTCAGCACAGAGCCCGACGCGGGGCTCGAACTCACAAACCGCGAGATCATGACCTGAGCTGAAGTCGGACGCTCAACCGACTGAGCCACCCAGGTGCCCCTAGAAAAACATTTTTAACGGTGAGGTTCAACAAAGTCAGTTCGGTTCTTTGAAAAGACTAAAAATTTTTTCCAACTTCTGAAAAGAATGATCTAGAAAAAAAGAAATAATATTAGAAATTAAAAATGTTAGAAATATGGACATTATAATAGGATAGTGTAAACCACTTAAGCCTAGAAAAATTAAAGTTTAGATGAAGTGGAAAAACAGAAAAATACAGCCTACCAAGACTGATTCTAGAAGAAATATGTACTGAATAGTCTTATAATCTAAGGACTTTACCATTTGTTAAAAGACTTTCCACAAATGATATCCAGATGGTGTTTACTGACAAGCTCTGTCAGATATTCAAGAAATAAATGATTCATTTAGTTTTATTTTTTATTTTTTGTTTATTCATTTATTTTGAGAGAGAGCAAGAGCAAGGGAGGGGCAGAGAGAGAGAAGGAGAGAGAGAATCCTAAGCAGGATCTGTGCCGTCAGCGCAGAGCCCGACATGGGACTTGAACTCACGAGCCCTGAGATCATGACCTGAGCCGAGATCAAGAGTTGGATGCTTAACCAACTGAGCCACCCAGGTACATATAAAAAGAACAACACTCAGCTCATTTTTCCCTCTTTTTAAGTTTTTTTTTAGTTTTTAAAATTTATTTA
The DNA here is from genome assembly GCA_030068075.1 of Paguma larvata. Taxonomy (NCBI): domain Eukaryota; kingdom Metazoa; phylum Chordata; class Mammalia; order Carnivora; family Viverridae; genus Paguma; species Paguma larvata. Next base: position 25,584,443 of record CM057837.1, on the reverse strand, counting down.
TTTAAATTCAAGTTAGTTAACATACAATGTGGTATTGGTTTCAGGAGTAGAGCCCAGTGGATTCATCACTTACAAATGACACCCAGAGCTCATCTCAACAAGTGCCCTCCTTAGTCACCCATTTAGCCCATTGCCACACCTACCTCCCCTCCAGCAACCCTCAGTTTGTTCTCTGTCTTTTGTTTTTGTTTTTGTTTTTTTGAGAGAGAGACAGAGTGAGTGGGAGAGGGGCAGAGAGAGAGGGAGACAAAGAATCCGAAGCAAGCTCCAGGCTCTGAGCTATCAGCACAGAGCCCAGTGCAGGGCTCGGACTCATGAGCAGTGAGATCATGACCCGAGCCAAAGTCAGACGCTCAATCTACTGAGCCACCTAGGCGCCCCTGTTCTCTGTCTTTAAGATTCTCTTAGGATTTAGCTCCCTCTCTGTTTTTATCTTATTTTTCCTTCCACTCAGCTAATTTTTTGAGATGGATAACTTTGATTCCACAACCTGATAAGGACTGAATGGGAAAGGAAAACCACTCATAAGCATAGTTACAAAAATCCTAAGGAAAATATTAGCAAGCAAAATCCTGCGATTAAATGTGTAAATCATGAATGAATTGGATTCGACTTAACATTATAAAATCAACTAGTATAAATGATCATATTAACATATTAAAGAAGAAAAGTCTTAGGATAATCTCAACGCATGCCAAAAAAGCAGTTGATGAAATCCAATACCTGTTCATGGCAACAACTCTTATTGAGCCGAAGACTGACCATGCCAATTTGGATGGCCCATTGGCTAAGTAACAATTTCTCAGGCTGTTGCCCTTGATGTTCAGTGGAAAGCTGACTACGGAATTCCCATATCTTTTGGGTTTCCTTTCCCAATTTTCACTGTCGTATGGTTGTAAGTCTTGTTCCTCTTTACACGTAATGATCTTTTATTTTTTAAAATAAAAATAGGCACGTGTTATATATACTGTTCTCCTCCTTACTTAATTTCATTTGACACACCATAGACATATCTTCTTTCAGTATATATGCTGCACTAATGGCTATATAGAATTTCATTATATATAAACCATAATTCATGAACTTTAAGAAAATATCATTTAGCAGCCTGAAGACTGACTGCAACACTTAATATGTTTAGAATCTTAATCAAGTGGGATGGAATTAAAACCATATAACATAAAAAACTGAGAACTCAATGGATTTCTGCCCCTTAAGGAAAAATTTGGGCTCCTCTGGGCTGCAAATCACTCCCTGTGAACTGAGAGTTGGGCAGATGTGACAAAACAGCTTTTTTAAATTTTAATCTTAATTTTTTAAAAACAACTTTTGAAGGTCACCTTTCTGTCTATGAGTCCAAAAGTGAGACAGGAAAAGGTCAACAGAGCTTCCGGGGATGAGAGCCAATGGAGAGGACTCGACTACAAAGTCCATGAACACCAAAGGCTTTCATTCTAGAAAAAATCTTGTAACTCTTCCAACTATCCTCTTCCTCCAGGAATTCGTTGGGATGTTTACTTCATTTTCTTTCTTTCTTTTTTTTAATGCTTATTTACTTTTGAGAGAGAAAGAGAGAAGGGGGAGGGGCAGAGAGAGAGAGAGAGGGAGAGAGAATCCCAAGCAGGCTCCATGCTGTCAGGTTGGAGCCTGATGTGAGGCTCAATCCCATGAACTGTGAAATCATCACCTGAGCTGAAACCAAGAGTTAGACGCTTAATTGACTGAGTCACCCAGGCGCCTATGGGGTGTTTATTTCAAACAACACGGTCTGTGATTCCCTGTTTGGTGGACTCCCTGTGGGGCATGAATGGGCTGGGCAGGCGCCCTCTGGAGCAAAGGGTATTGGGCGGATGGGGGAGAATCCAGGCCCCACAGCGCATTACTGCACTCTTTGGCTGGTGACTGGGGCTCTGCTGAGCCTTCTTTCCTCATCTTTAAAATGGGCAGGATGTTCCAAATCTTACACGGTATTCGTGAGACCTAAGTAAGATAAGTTTCCCCACCCACAGAGGTACCAGTTTAAGAATGTAGCAAATGTCTTGCCATCTTGGGAGTTTGTTATTTCAGGGAAAACTTTTCTTTTTTTTTTTTTTAATACTTTTATTTATTTTTGAGAGAGAGAGAGACACAGAGCGACTGGGGGAGGGGCAGAGAGAGAGAGAGAGAGAGAGAGGGAGACACAGAATCTGAAGCAGGCTCCAGACTTGACTGTCAGCCCAGAGCCGGATGTGGGGCTCGAACTCACGAACCGTGACCTGAGCTAAAGTTGGATGCTTAACCGACTGAGCCAGCCAGGCGCCCCAAGGGAAAACTTTTCACATGGGGTCAGACTGTGCTTTCCCTGTGCACATACTTTGCAATCAGAGCGATGATAAGCAAGTGTAAAATAATTTCTGGGCTAAGCCAACGGTCAGCAGTTCGGTTTTCTTTGTCACTCATTTGCCCCCACTGAGTCCTCAAAGCACCAGGGAGCAATGAGGCAGTCAACTGAAAAATTCCTAGGGCAAACTGGGGGACGGGGGACGACTTTAAACACCCCTCCATCCCATAGACAATGGAAAAAAATCCCAGTTAGACTGTTCTATCCTGTCCCCCATCTCGTTTCTCTTGCCCTCCCACTAGAGGTCTCTCCTCCCTGTGCCGAGCTCAGCCAGATGAAAAATCTTGGTTAATAGAGCCAGTTAAATGACCCTGTAGTCTTACTGGAGTATAACCTTCGGGGTTTCAAGCCAAATTGGTGGGCCAAGCCAAAATCTTAGCAAGATGTCTTTTTTAAATTTTTTTTTTTAATGTTTATTTTTGAGAGACATAGAGGCACAGTGTGAACAGGGGAAGGGCACAGAGAGAGGGAGACACAGAATCGGAAGCAGGCTCCAGGCTCCGAGCTGTCAGCACAGAGCCCGACGCGGGGCTCGAACTCACAGACTGCGAGATCATGACCTGAGCTGAAGTCGGCCACCCAACCGACTGAGCCACCCAGGCGCCCCAAGATGTCTTTTTTAACAAGAGAAGTTGTCATGCCAGTTGCTACGAGATGATGTTTTCCCTTCATATTTTTGCATCAGTAACACCGTCATGGGCATATCAAGATGACAAGAGCCTCTTCCGTCAATGCCAGACTCCTGCTGATGTGGCATCTGTCACCTTGGCCACCTCTGGCTCTCCGCAGTTATGTGCAGCTGCTGCCGGTCACACGCAGGTCCCTCTTGGGCCATGTCCAAGCTCTTTATGCCTCCCCTGCCTTTCCCAAACACTCACCCCAGTGGTAGGAAATTCAGTACCCAGTTTCGAGGGCCGTGTGGTTGGACTATTGTAGCCCCAGTGGGAGCACAGTACCTACCCAGGGCAGGTACCCAAAAGCCTTTGCGGAACAAATCCTTGTGTATTCATGGACCACTAAGTTGTATATCACCCTCCATCTAAACCTTCTATCCTTTCTTGTTGTGGAAGTGTGTATTAGTTTGCTGGGGCTGCTGTAACAAAGTAGCACACACTTGGTAGCTTAAACAACAGAAATTGTCTCACAGTTCTGGAGGCCAGAGGTTCAAGGTCAAGAGGTCAGCAGGGTGGGTTCCTTCTGAGGGAGAATCTGTTCCAGGACCCTGACCTACCTTCTAGTGGTTTGCTGGTGACCTTGGCATTCTCTGGCTTGTAGCTGTATCACCCCAAGCTCTGCCCTCACATTCACACAGCTTCTCCCAAGGTGTATAGTTGTGTCCACGTGTTCCCCCCTCTTTTTAATCTTTATTTATTTTAAATTTAAAAAAATTTGTAAATGTTTATTTATTTTTGAAGGAGAGAGAGACAGAGTACAAGCAGGGGAGGGGCAGAGAGAGAGGGAGACACAGATTCTGAAGCAGGCTCCAGGCTCCGAGCTGTCAGCACAGAGTCTGACGTGGGGCTCGAACTCACAGACCGCGAGATCATGACCTGAGCTGAAGGCTGACGCTTAACCAACTGAGCCACCCAGGTACCCCTCCCCCACTTTTTAAAAAGATTATATATATATATATATATATATATATATTTATTTAGAGAGAGCGACCAAGCATGGGTTTGAGGCAGAGGGAGAGGGAGTGAAATCCCAAGCAGGCTTCGTGCTCAGCAAGGAGCCAGACTTGGGGCTTGATCCCACAACCATGAGATTATCAAGAGTCAGATGCTTGACTGACTGAGCCACCCAGGCACCTCTCAAATGTCCTTTTATGATAAGGACACGAGTCATACTGAATTACGTGTCCACCCTACTCCAGCACGACTTCATATTAACTACATCTTCAATGACCCTATTTCCTAAAAAAAACCTTTTATTTTGACGTTTACTTAGTCTTGAGAGAGAGATCGAGAGTGCAAGCAGGGGAGTGGCAGGGAGAGAGGGAGACCCAGAATCCGAAGCAGGCTCCAGGCTCCGAGCTGTCAGCACAGAGCCTGATGTGGACCTCGAACCCAGGAACCATGTGATCATGACTTGAGCCAAAGTTGGAAGCTTAACTGACTGAGTTACCCAGGTGCCCTGACCCTATTTCCAATTAACATCACATTCTGAGGTACTGAGGGTTAGGACGTGACCATATCAAGTTTTGCGGGGGGGACACAATTCAGCCAGTAACAAGGGGTTACCAAGCAGAACAGTTACTTTCCTGTTATCAATCCTCCATTAATGTTAGAAAAGGTTGAAAGTTAGGTTGATTCCTGTAAAGTATGAACACAGCTGAGAAGGAACAGGGAAATATTCTTCCCGTTAACATAGCTTGAAGAATTTGGGGTTTTGTCTGAAAATGACAACTGAGGCTGAGAATCTTAGTGGCCGAATAAACAAGACTATTCCACTCCCACCTTGTGTATCATGTGAATAAATCGTTTTTCTCGTTGGAATCTGCAGGTTGTTTGCCTCATTTTTAGCCTTGTGCCTTTGTTAAGTGAAATGTAGTGCTGTCTTGTGACTGGGGGGACACGGCCCACACAAGGTTCGTTAGAAGAAACCTTTTCTCTAGGGCTTACTCTAGCAGGCTCCGCTCTAAGCCTTGGACCCATCCAACTGTCAACTCGCCGGTAGAGGGCCGTGACAAGCGTGTATTGACACGGAACTGACGCGCAGGCAGCGGCCAGCAGGTGGCGCCCTAACGGGGTGCGAATCCAGTTGGGCGGGATTCCGAGCTGGGAGTGGTCCAGACCCTGGGGAGACTGAGTCGGAGGTGATTGCTGCCTGACCCCTGTCTCAGCGGCTGCCTACATCCCCGCGGGGAATACACAGCCCCCCCCCCTCCCCCGCCCCTCCACGAGCAAGACCGCCTTGGGAGGGGGGTTTGAAGAGCGCGGTGCTGGGGCAGAGACGCCTGCCTGAGGCCTACTCGGGTTCTCCATTCATTTTTTTTTCCTAAAGTTCTTATTTAAATTTCAGATAATGTACTATTAGTTTCAGGTGTACAAGATAGTGATGCAACACTTCCATTCGTCACCAGCTGCTCATCACAAGTGCACTCCTTAGTCCCCATCACCTGTTTCACCCATTCCCTGCCTCCCCTCCCCAAGAGTGTTTCTTGGCGCGCGCGCGCGTGCGTGTGTGTGTGTGTGTGTGTGTGTGTGTGTGTCAGGGTTGTCCTTCAGTTTTTACTTTTGCCACCTGCGTTTCCGGCGGAGGACCTGGCCTGCGGTCAGGTGCCTGCCAAACGTGCTGCTCCCCTGGTGACAGAGCAGCGCCTCAAGAGTCAGGCAGCTGTGAGTTTGCCCTGGAAGTGTCACCTCCCCGTGGGCCCTGCGGAGCCTGTCCCCTTTGGAGGCCTCCAGCTTCGCCACCCCCACCGCCCGTGCTCTCTGCGCAGCTCCCCCAAGGGTTGAGGCCTGGAAGGAAAAGGAGCTACTAGGGAGTGTTGAGTTTGGTGGAGGAGAGGCTGGCAGGAGCCCGATTGGACCCGGTGGTGTACAGGCACGGAGGGATTCGCCGCGCCATCCTCCGTCCTTTCCACTGGGAAGCAATGCGAAGCCTGGGTGGCCAAAGTCACTGTGAAGACGCACACATTTTATTTGGGGAGAGAGAGGGAAAAGGGCTGGTTGTGGAGGACGTCCCCGCTGCCCCTGAAGGTGACAGAGGGCATGCCTCCAGGGAGTAGGTGTCAGGGCCAGCGGCTGGCCTTAAGAACGGGTGAATGATTCACTGGGGCTGGAGAAGAAGTAGAAAGGGGAGAGGCTGGATGGGGTGAGGGGAAGAAAAGCCAAATGCAGCCAGCTTCACCGTCTTGCCTGGGGCTGATCTGGAACTTTTGCCTTAGGGTTGACTCATTGCTGTGGTGACTAACTATGGAGGAATGGGAAGAACACTGGCTTGTGAGTGACTGCGTCACTTTATGGGCATTATGTGTTTTCTTATCTGTAAAATGGGAGGGCACATTTCCAAAATGGCCTGAGGCTAGAAGTGTGGAGACGGAACTGCGGTGCTGTCCAGTTCCCATGCAGCTCTGCGGCCTTGGGGGTGAACCGGTCTAAGCACTAGACCTCAGCAGCCAATCAGAGAGAGACAGTCTCTCGGCAGCCTATCAGAGAGAGACAGTCTCTCGACAGCCAATCAGAGAGAGAGAGACAGTCTCTCAGCAGCCTATCAGAGAGATACATTGGGGTTGGGGGCGGGGCCTTTCGTGGCACCTACGCTCTGAGGACAGGACCTGCGTTTTCTGTGCTGGAACTTGGTTTTTTAAATGTGCGCGTACGGATCTGACTCGTACCTTTTGTGTGGATGAGATAGAATCTAACCAGAGCAGATGGGAGAGGACAGAGTCAGTTCCACCTGGAATCATGTGAGACAAATCAACATTAACTTGTCAAAAACTTGTACGTAGGAGTAGAATCTTGGGAAACCACAGTATGTTAATGACTTAATTTAGTTTTGTGAATATCTGCAGACATGTGACATGAATGTAAATTGTAACCTTCACAATGCAGTATCTTCCTGTGTGGGTTAAGCTCAGGGAAGGCTGAAGGGTTTATGAGGTTTCTTCCCTCAACAATTGATCTGGATTCAAATCTCAAGTGGCACAGGTCAGCCTTCTGCGTCACTGACCTGGAGCAAGCGTTGTTTCATAAAATGGATCTGATTTAGTTTCCCGCTTTGAGTTCTCTCGTGTAACGTTTGCCTCATTTTCTGGCTTCAAATGTTGCAATAGTTTTCTGCCCTGCCCTCCATTCTGGTCCATGGTAGGCACAACAAAAATTGGTTGAACAAACCTTGGAGTGAAACGCTAAATAACTCTTGGGGGCACCCCTAGGGCTGAATCAAAATTAGGTTCTGCTCAGTTTCGGTATCTCGCTCATGGGAGCCCTTTAAAATAAAAGTCTAAAGCTTTTTGGGGGCAGGGCTCCTCTGAAAGCCTGATGAAATTTGCAATCTTCTTTTCACATGTTACAAGTAAATTGCAACATTTTGTAAATTCCAAAGAGTTCAGAACTCAGGTGGTCCCTCTCTGGTTAAGAATGTCAGTGCAAACCTATCTTTCTCCTGCTGCTTGATATGAAGGCAGATACTTAATCAGAGAATGTTGTGTTCATGGCCTGAGGCATGTGGAAATGGACTGTCAGTAACTTCTTATTTTGATGAGTTCCATTCCTCTCCCTCTGAAACGATGTGTAGAAAATTCTAGATCAAGGAGAGGAAGACAAGTATAATGGTATCCAATTGTTGGGGTTTGTTTTATTTACTGATTTTCTAGTTATCAGTTCAATGTACAAATATTTATTTTCCTGGTTTATTTCCTTCCTTCTTCTCAAGGGAGATAACAGTAGGAGATTTGGTTGGAAACCCCAAATGGTTCTGAGTGTGTGTATCCTGTGCTTTCTATGCCTGCATCTCTGGAAATGAGCCCCAAGGTACAGTCATTTTTAGAAAAATAACGTCTGTTTTCTTGTCAACACTGACAAGTTAGATTTCTTCCCCTGCAGTATCTAAGACTTTCTAAATGAAGACTTTCTAAATGAAGCTACACAAATGTGGCGTTCAGGTCTGCATTCAGCTCCGGCTTCCAACTCTGCATAATTGTTTATGGATTACTTTCTGTGTGCACCCAGATAAGTGATTTTCCAGCCACCGTCCTGTGCAAGCATTCGACCTGCACAGACTATGTGAAAGGCACGGTGGTGTGCTCAGATGATGCTCCTAGATCATCCCGTGTGGAAATTGCTGCACTAAGAAACGCTCTCAATGCTTCTTCCACCCATTCAGCTTTGAACTTGCCGAAGCCAATTCGATGCCCTTCTGCCCATGGCCAGTTGAGCCATGTTCAAGTTTCGGTAAAGCATTGTACAAGTCCAGCAGTTTTGTAACTGAACCAACAGGAGTTCGCAGGCAGAAACTGCTCCAGGTGAGTTGTCGCGCAAAGGTAACTTTATTTGCAGCCAGTGAGGAGATCACCAGTAACTTCCAAAGCCCATGACTCCTCGAGCAAGGGAGAATGGCTTCCTTTTATTAGGGTTAGAATGAATATTTAGATAGGGAAGCCTTGTCATTGTGTGTGGAACCTGGCATAAGGTTGCACATGCACCTTAAGGAAACATGCTTATACATACATTGTATGTGACGTCAGTAAGGCTGCCGGTCCTCCTTGGGTGGACATTTTAGTATCAACGTGGTACAGGTAATTGTCAGTCACTCCGTGGGTTGCTCTGTGGTCTATCTGCACAGGCGTGAGTCTGGAGTTGAGTTCAAACTGGTCTGGGTGGTCCGGGCTCCCCAGAGCTCTTGGTCCGGGCAGTCCTTCTTCCTTAAGGCTATTTTCATTTCCATGATGGGCTGTTACACCCCTTGGGTCTTTTGCCTGAGTTAAAAGATAAGCTGGAAGGAAGAGCCTAAGGACAAATGTGGAACAAAGGTTGGTGGGTACAAGCAGGTGAGCACTAAAGGTCGGGTCCTGGGGTCTGGCCGGTGGCAGTTTCTAATTCTAAGGCATTACTTTCTGGGAAGAGAAGGGGTAGGAGTAACGGCCTGGGATTCAAAATTGATAGAGCTCTCGTTTACAGTACCATTTGGTAAAGAACAAAAATTGAACCTAGTAAATTTCAAGATCTAATTGGCTTTATTCAACTATTGTGAGTCAGGCAGCATCCCTTGTAACGAATAGTGTGCTCTGAGGAGCCGTGCCACGTAGAAGGCTTTTACAGGCAGAAATGGGGTGGCCTGAGGAAGTTACTAGCAAAAGGGAAGGATTATTTCAGGTGAAGTCACCTTCCCTTAGTGGGGATGGCAGGGTCTTAGGCAGATAACCTCAGGAGTAATGAACAACTGATTAGTTTCAAATTCCACCCCGGGCACTCGGCACCCCCTGCCACCCTGGGTGGCTAAGTCGGTTAGGTACTTCTGGTCAGGTCATGATCTTGAGGTTCATGGATTTGAGCCCCCCGTTGGGCTCTGTGCTGACAGCTTGGAGCCTGCTTAATATTCTGTCTCCCTCTTTCTCTGCCCCTCCCTGCTCATGTGTTTTCTTCTCTCTCTCTCTCTCTCTCTCTCTCAAAAATAAGTAAACATTAAAATAAATAAATAAATAAAATTCCACTCCTGGGAAAGGCGGAAACTGCAGCGAGGTTAGGTATTAAGTCTTGGTGGGCCTTAACCTAAGTAACTCCATTTTAGGCCTGTTGTTTCTTTTTAACACCTTTCTTAGGTTAGGGTTGTGTGCAGGCAAGCGCCAGAGCAAACCTCACGGAGCCTGAAACAGCACAAAGGTGAACCTCCCAATGTTCTCACCTTCCCTGATTAGATTAAAAACTCAGGTCTGTTTCTCTCTGTTGGGAGGTTGGTCTCTGAGTAATGGAGGCAGTTTTATGGCTTCAGATGAGTGTGTGACTGCCATGGAGCACTTCCACGAGGCTGAGGAGTCATCTGGGCTGGGGGTGGAGGTGGGGGCAGAGGGGACAGCTTCGATCTCCCACCCCCAGGTGCCCAGCATGAGGCAGACATAACAAACCACACATTTAAGGTAAGAACCTTGGGAGGGGTTGGCACTTGCAGTGTTTTTGCATCGGGGGTAGGTGGGTAGAACATTGTGGCTAAACTAAACTCAACTAAACCCATAGGTCTTTTTTTTTAATTTTAAAGTTATTTTCATATATTTTATTAAAAAATTTTTTTAACGTTTATTTTTGAGAGAGACAGAGCATCAGTGGGGGAGGGGCAAAGAGAGAGGAGGACAGAGGATCCAAAGTGGGCTCTATGGTGCCAAAGGCAGAGAGCCCGATGTGGGGCTCAAATTCTTGAACCGCGAGATCATGACTCCCGATGAAGTCGGACACTCAGCCAACTGAGCCAGCCAGGTGCCCCTCAACTAAATCCATAGTTCTTTGATTAACTCCACTTCTCCTCAGAAGATTATGGCCCATCTGAAGGATTTTATGCTTCTCTGCAGAGTGCTGTGGAGGACAGGATGCCTGCTCTCATAATTTTGTTTTATTAGAAGCATTTATCACACAGTCTCTTACTTTTGTATTAAAATTTCCATATGGCATTTTTTAAAAAAGACACAAAGTAAATGCCTTGTCTTATTGCAATTTAAAAATTTTTTAACATTTATTCGTTTTTGAGAGACAGAGAGAGAGCGCAAACAGGGGTGGGGCAGAAAGAGAGGGAGACACAGAATCCTTAGCAGGCTCCAGGCTCTGAGCTGTCTGCACAGAGCCCGATGCGGGACTCGAACTCACGAACTGCAAGATCATGACCGAACTGAAGTCAGACATTTAACCGACTGACCCACCCAGGCGCCCCTTATTGCAATTTTTTTTTAATTGAAGTGAAATTCATAGGACGTAAAATTAACCAGTTAGAGTGAACAATTTCGGTGAGGTCTGGTACATTCACAGTGTTGTGTGATCACACCTCTGTCGAGTTTCAGAACATTTTCATCACCCCACAAGGGGGCGCTGTGCCCATTCAGTCGTTGCTTTCTGTTCTCTCCTCCCTGGAGCCGCAGGCAACTGGTATTCCTTCGGCTGCTATGGATTTCTCTCCTCCGACATTTCGCGTAAGTGGGATCATACGACACGTGGCCTTCTGTGTCTGGCTTCTTTCTCTTAGCGTTATGTTTTCAAGGTTCAGGCGCCCTGTGACAAGTCTCAGACCTCCACTCCTTTTTATGGCCAAATAATATTCCATCGAGGGATGTGTTGCGGTTCGTTTATCCATTCATCTGTCGATGGACATTTGGGCTGTGACCACCTTGTGTTGAATGCCTAGTTTTAGAATTAGACACAAGAGCAAAGGACATTAATGTGGCATTCTTTGTTGGAAGCGTCACCCCACGGTACATATAGCAAGGCAGTAACGGCACTTCCCCAGGAAATAGAGAAGGAAGTTCCCGTTCATGGGCAAGTCAGCAGGGAGGCCTGAACAGCGCCGCTTTCTCGTCTTTAACTGCTTTGGTCCTCAAGGTTAACTAGACAAGGCGTAGTATCCAGTAATATTTCCTACCCTGCCTTGCTTCACAGCTACTATTTTTAAAAATCATCAGTAGTTCAGTGAATGTAAACATTTCCTTTCATTTGCGTACTGGCTTTCCACAGAACATTTGTCTTTTTAAGAAAATCATTTATTTATTTATTTATTTATTTATTTATTTATTTATTTGTTGTTTATTTATTTTTGGGAGAGAGGATGCGAACAGGAGAGGGGTACAGAGAGAGGGAGACTGGCTCCAGGCTCCAAGCTGTCCGCACAGAGCCCGACGCAGGACTCGAACCCACGAACCAGGAGATCATGACCTGAGCCGAAATCGGGGGCTTAACCGACCGAGCCACCCACGCACCCCTGTCTTTTTTTGATAGATTTTATTTTTTCAAGTCAACGTTCCTCAAGCAATCCATAGTGAAATTCTACAAATAAATCACATTTCCTGTCACTTCTGAAGACAGAAAGTCTAAGATGGAGGAAACTCTTACGCCTCCGTTTCAATTCCTCTAACGACAATATTTTTCAGTGTGTGGCACATTCAAGGCCTTACCACTGAGACTTGTTTCTTGAAGAAAAATAGGAACTGACCTATTTTTCGCCATTAAATTTTCATATGTTCTCTTTTATCCGTTTAAAATACCTGGACTCAGCGCTTTTAGAACTTCTTTTTTTCCTGGCCCAGTGGAGAAATCTACCCTGATGAGGGCCGGTCAAGCAGACTGCATGCCCAGACTCAGACGTGGCTGTTTTTTGACCATTTTACGTCATTTCATCTGGATGGAAGTTTCACTGGACATTCGTCAGAACATCGCTGTAATCTGTAGGGGAGTGTCCCCAGGAGGCCCGGCTGGGTTGCCTAGAACAGAGCCTCCGTCTACTATGTCCAGAGGGAGCTTCCGAGGAGTCTTCCGTATCCTCACATGTCTCGAGGATTTATAGTTTGCATTCGAGTCTCGGAGAACGCAGACCTCATGAACCCCAAGGTGGTTTGCTTTGCTGCGGGTAATGTAGTTTGCAAACTTATTGCTTTCAAGAGATTCCTAATGTGGTCTTAGATATATGGTCTTATGTCAAATTCCAGCGCAGGAGTGAGGAATAATGCTCTCCCCACCGTTCCGAGCCTCAGGCTCCAGTTCCCTAGCTTTATGGGCAGATAACAAGAGAATAATGAAAGAAACAAATATTCTTAGGGCAGTAAAAAAGTTGTGTGGGAACTTAGTGAGACACAGTCATTCGTGTGTAGCCGATGTGCTCGCCACCCTTTGTGGTCCTCATCACACCCGGGCTCAGTCCACATTTCCTAGGTACGCATTGATGTGTCCTGCGGGTGGTTTAGAATCTCATATCCGTGGTGCTGGGCTCTACTCCATACCATCTGCGTCCTGTTGAGCAAGTCACTTAACCTCTCTGAACACCAGTCCCCTCATTATAAAGTGGCCATAATTCCTCAGGGTTATGGTGAGGAGAAAGTGAGCTCGTACATGTAAAATGCCTAGCCCGGTTCCGTAAAAGGTGCTTATTTCTGTTATTTAGATAATTGCCAAGCATGACAATTAACCGCAGTCATTGGAGAAAAAGATCCCGAGATTCCACAGGAGGTAGTTTTTAATTAAGCATTCATGTCACCAGACAACATCCAGTCCGCAGTAACGAGTGTGGCCTTCCGTTCCAGGGTGGCGCAGTGTTGATCCATGGAGAACCCGAACTTCAAGTGGAAAGTCCGCTCTGTGGGAGGAAGGGGCCCCAGAGACTCTAAGGCAGGCGGGACGTGCAGGAGACTGACTGACATTGACTGCCGAGAAGTAGGATTCCATGGGCCGAGAACAACCGTTCAGGAATTTTTTAAAAATGTGGTTGGCAATGATCGATGACCGTTGCATAGATCACCAGCAAGAATTTACCTCCTTGATGATTCATCTATGTGTCCGACAGACATTTAGCCACTTGTCGAGACCAGCCGTACAGAGTGCTGACCCTGGGGGACAGAGTCCCTGTCTGGTCCTCAAGGGGCTCACAGTCATACGCAGTCTGTGTCCTCGCTGGGAGCACAGACGTGGAGCATCTCACCTAGCGGGGCCCCAAAGTTTTCCTGGGGTGGGGGACCCATGATCATGCCCACAAAGGAATGAAGCAGGCGCAGTTGGAGATGGCAGTACCTCTGAACAGTGAGCAGTGAATTCTCTGCTGAAGGAGCTCGGGCAATTTTTGTTAGTCGCAGGCAAAGGAGCGTTAATTAGAAGAGACATCTAAGGAGGCAAAGTTGATTGTTAGAGGAATTTGAAGTGAAAAGAGCAGTGGCCACCTCTCCCCAAAAAGCAAGAAAAACCCAATCTGTACCACCAAGGAGGGGGAGGGGCTGGAGGGTGACCACAGGGAACCAGAGGTGGGATGTCCCTCGAGTGAGCTGGAGAGCCTTGAGCATTCAGTGTGGCTGGTGCATACGTGGGAAGGTTAGGGTGATGACAGAAAGTGGGCGAAGTGGCAAGGGCCACACAGTCCTTGGACCCCAGCCGTAGGTGACAGGAAGTCACGGAAGACTTTTAGACACAGCAACGAAGGGGTCAGATTTCTGGGCAATGTTAGTTTTTTGTTTGAACTTCATTTATTTATTTCTTTTTTACATTTATTTATGTTTAGGGAAAGGGAGAGAGCACAAGCAGGGGAGGGGCAGAGAGAGAGGGAAGAGAGAGAACCCTAAGCCGGCTCTGTGCTGTCAGCCCTCGAACCCACAAACTGTGAGATCATGACCTGAGCCGAAACCTAGAGTCGGACGCTCAACCGACTGAGCCACCCAGGTGCCCTTTGTTTTTAACTTTTTAGAAAATTACTTCTCTTCCTTTGGTTTCCTTCTTTCTCATTTTGTCTTCTACACGTTCAGTACGGTAATTGGGTGATGAAAATTCAGTGGGGATTTCTCTCCCTGCGCTGGAGGAGTGATGGCAGCATCGCAGAACGTCTTCCCATCTGCGGCTTCATGGGCCCCTCTCAGGAATAGTGTTCTTAGCTGTGAGATATTTGGAACAGGCTTCTGAGCGGTAAGCGTGGGAGACCACCTCTGCGACAGTGCTGTTGACTGCGTTTATGGGACCCCTGGGATGTGTCTGCACAAGGTCAAGGCCAATTGTCATTTATTGGACTCTTGGCTTTCCTGGGAGCAGGTCACTTACTAGAAGTCTGTCAATTCCTTCCCAAGCCTCAGTTTTTAAAATTGGCCCCTTTCTGCATGTCCCCAAGGCATTTGTCAGTCCTGGTTTTTATTCTCTAAGTAACTGCTCCTTTCTGTCACCTTAACATTACTAGCGTTTGGGGAGAATTCTGCGCCCATGGTCCCTCGTCTGTTGCCCAGCTTCTCCTTCCTTGCAAACACAGATCCTGCTTGATTAATTGATTAATTAATGATCCTTTGCTCTTCTCCTTTCACGTTCCTTTAACAATCCTCTTTGGCTCATTAGATGTTTTATATAAAGTTGTTGTAATGTTTTTATTTTCGAGAGAGAGAGACAGAGAGTGAGTGGGGGAGGGGCAGAGAGAGAGGGGAGACACAGAATCCGAAGCAGGCTCCAGGCTCTGAGCTATCAGCACAGAGCTGACGCAGGGCTCAAACTTGGGACTGGTGGCGAGATCATGACCTGAGCCCAGGTCAGATACTTAACCGACTGAACCACCCAGGTGCCCTGGTTTTAATTTTTTTTTAATGTTTATTCATTTTTAAGAGACAGAGAAAGACAGAGGGTGAGTGGGGGAGGGGCAGAGAGAGGGGAGACGCAGAATCGGAAACAGGCTTCAGGCTCTAAGCTGTCAGCACCGAGCCCGACGCGGTGCCCGAATCCACAGACGGCAAGATCGGTACCCGAGCTGAAGTAGGACGCTTAACTGACTGAGCCACCCAGGTGCTCTGTAGATGTTTTAAATTAATACGCTTTTGGCTGCAAGTAACAAAAACACATTTGGGCTGGTTTCAGCAAGCAGAATTCTTTAAGAGAGTGTTGGGAGCTATGACAGAACCCGCAAACAGAGACACGATCGGGCCTCAGCATAGACAAGAGCCAGGAACCCAGTCTCTAGAAAATTGATACCAATAGTGCCTGCAATTATAACACCCCCCACGCTCCGCTGGGAAAGGTGTGCTGCCTCTCTTGGTCTTCATTCCAAATTCCGGGGATAGTGGCTTTTGGTCTCTGTTCAGGGGACAGGAGGGAGGTCACTCTCTATGATCATGGCCGTTCCTACCCCAAGCTTATGAATGGAGAGGAAGGGGCAGTTCCTCAAAAATGGTGCTAGGCAGAAGCCAATTCGAGGTCGAATCCGATTATCTGAAATTACAGTCTGGCTGTGGTTTTCAGTAGAGGTTAGAAACTTATTTTTTTGGCCGGCATTTGAGGAGAAGACCTTATCTCCCTTTCTAAGTCTTGTAAAAGTCATTCAAGTTATTATATTATTCTTCTCTTCATTGTCTTTGCATGGCTCTCCTTCCTCTTGGCCCTTCCAACCAACACAGTCTACAGCCCTTTCCCTTGGTGGTTCTTCATTACGTTAAACTTAGAAGTGCCTGCATTTGTGTGTGTGTGTGTGTGTGTGCATTTGTGTGTGTGTATACGTGTGTGCGTGTGTGTGTGTGTGTGTGTTTGCAGACTGAACTGAGCCTGGTGGTCAGGCATGTCCGTGCATCTGTGACAAAGGGTGAGCAGAGAGCTATCGACTGGAAGGAGAAGGAGGAGAGAGTTTTGCATGGGAGCTGAGAGAGCCTGAATTGAGGAGGAAGGCAAGGCTCATACCTTGCATATTTGCCTCCATTTCAGGTTCCAGAACTTGCTGTCGGCCCTGTACAGAGTGTGGCTGCTGGCAGAGGCTGGAAGAACTGGTGAGGTTTTGGGATCAGGTTGCACTTCAATATGTGCTACATTGAGGGGACACTCTTCCCTCTCCTGCATGGAACAGTGTGTCTCGGGCACGGTGACAACCTCAGACCTGGCTCCTAGAGGGGCCAAATGTAGTCATTTTTGGTTACAAACAGAAGAAACCTACCTCAAACTGGCTTGAGTACCAAGGGGGCTAAGTGGTGCCTGTACCTGTCCAGTCCAGGGACAGGTCTTCAAGTCTGGATGGACGAGGAGTTTCAACAACGGTGATACTTGGGCTCTCCGTCTCTGTGGGCATAGGCCTCCTGAAGAAAGGTGTCCTCTCCTTTTAAGGAAACAGGCTGCTGGTTTTCCAGTTTCACATCATTCCAGGATAACAGACTCACTGGAAGGATAACTTGTTTCTCCCGTTATTTCTGGAGAAGAACTCCGGGCGACTGGGCTTGGGGTAGTGCCCACTCCCGGCCCAGTCGTTGTTGCTGGGGAACGGGATTCCCTGGGGGCTGAGTCCAGGTTCAGTGTTCAGTGCCCATGTCATGGTTCTGATTGCGGCCCTCCCCACATTACAGGGGATGGGAGAGGGACCCTGAGCACACAAGTCACTTCGCTACAGAATTATCCTGATAAGCGTCCTGTCAGTGGCCAGCCACAGAGAGGTGCCACCTCCAGCGGCTTTTCAGAAAGCGGACATCAACGAGAGGAGGGCGAAGAGGCCAATGTTGAGAGGACCGTACAAGAGCATGTGTGAGATGCCCCAGGGAGCCCCCAAAATGCAGAAAGAGGCCAGGGTTCCACACTAGCCTGCAAAGTTGAAATGATTACTGGTGGCCAGCCACAGTCTGGGAGATGATGCTCATTTAGGGCCTGGATTGTCTTAGTTGATGTAATTCCAGAGAGTGGGAAAGCACGGGCATCCAGGAAGCGTAGGCGAGTGCCCGTCAGTGTTGAGCGCACATTTGATATTTGTGGTCATAAAAATTTGAAGCAAGTCCAGTCATCCCAGCTACGCGAGTTTCTCCAGAAACACGCCGTTACATGCTTGGGCTAAACAGGGCTGGGGTTTCGCTAGGTGAGCACAGTGGGAGGAAAGAGCAACCA
Source organism: Paguma larvata (assembly GCA_030068075.1). NCBI lineage: Eukaryota > Metazoa > Chordata > Mammalia > Carnivora > Viverridae > Paguma > Paguma larvata. The sequence goes on along the minus strand of CM057837.1, from coordinate 25,567,064 downwards.
GAGAGTTAAGGGCGTTCGCAAGAGAGTGTGTCTAGTGCTGGTTTGTGGGATATAGATGGGCAAGGAAGTGAGGATAGGAGATGAGGGTTCTGGATAGTGAACCCCGGAAGAGGTCTTCGCTAGAGAGAGAGAATTCTAGAGGAGGTGAATGGAAAGATAAGAGGGGATGGTCAAAGAGCTGGGTGTTTGACATTGAGATTTTTTTAAATTTATTTTTATTTATTTTATTTTAATTTTTTTGTAGAGAGAGAGAGATTACGAGTGGTAGAGGGAGAGAAAGCGAATCTCAAGCAGCTCCATACCCAGCGTGCAGCCTGATGAGGGCCTTGATCTTACAACTGAGATCATGACCTGAGCCAGAATCAAGAGTCGGAGCCCGCCCCCCCTCCCCCCCCCCGCCAACCAACTGAGCCACCCAGGCACCCCTGACATTGAGATTTTTTTATTAAAAAAACATTTTTCTAATGTTTATTTATTTTTAAGAGAGAAAGACACAGAGTGCGAGGGGGAAAGAGGCAGAGAGAGAGAGAGAGAGACACACACACACACACACAGGATGTGAAGCAGGCTCCAGGCTCTGAGCTGTCAGCACAGAGCCCGACGCAGGATTCTAACTCACGAACTGCAAGATCGTGATCAGAGCTGAAGTTGGAGGCTTCACTGACTGAGCCACCTAGGTGCCCCTGAGATTTTTGACACGACATCCTTATCGGTGACGGTTCCAGTTGTGGAGCTGCGGTGTGGTAAAGGAATAGATGCTCGACCCCAAGATTATGAAACCAAGGGATGGTCAGAGGGTGGGGTGGGCCATCCAGGTGGTGCTGAAATCACTGGGAATAATTGTAACAGTGGTGGGGCGGGAGAGGGAGTAAGACAGATGCCAAAAGTCGTCGGTGCATGGGCAGGAGTGACCAGGAGGCTGGAGGTGAAAACCGTAAGAAGAGGTAAAGTCTATAATTTAATTCAGGCCCAACAAATGTGCCCCCGCTTCACCGTTTTTGTGTAACGTGGTGGCAAACTGCCAAAATAATTAACTTTATTTGTGTAGATTCCCTGCCGTGTTCCAGAAAAGATATTAAACCCTCTATAATAATATAATATTTAGTTTAATAAGATACAAAAAAGATGAATAAAGAAATTGGGGTCAAAAGGAAATAAGCGTATGGAAAATTCGATAAAGCCCTAAGTAAGGTGGGCGCATAATGTGCCCAAGGTATGATCCCAGATGTGCGGCTCTGAGCTTCTCGGCCTCCAAAGCATAGGAATAAACAAGATTCATAGCATGAAAAAGATTAAGAATTCACCAGTGGTTCAGAGAAGCGTAGCTATTCTTGCTACCGAGAGCTGAGAAATTTCTCCCGTGGGTCTTCAGTAGGAGGCCCAGGGCGATGTAGCAAATAATATCCTCGGAACCATTCATATAGAAGATATAATAATATATAATAATGAGCTTCCCAGGTGGTTCCTCATAGCATCTTTCAATGTAGGTCAACAGTGTGGTGAAAAAGTACGGTTAGTAAAAACTTTTGTGTGGGAACAACAATGGTTCAATTACTCCTTCCAAGGGTCTGGCCAACTCAAAAAATTGCATTTAACTTGAAAGACAATGGAGAGCGTGTTCTCCAGGCTGACTTCCATCAGTATTGTTTCTTGCAGCTCAGTGAGTGCTGCCAAGTATAGACTAGGGGTGAGTTTGATATTCTGTCCTCTGACAAAGAGCGGGGCGGGGGTTGGGTAGGCATCCGTTTTGTTTTTTGTTTTTTATTTTATTTTTGAGAGAGCACAAGCAGGGGAGGGGCGGAGAGAGTTGGAGGGACAGAGGATCTGAAGTGGGCTCTGTGCTGACAGCAGAGAGCCCCACACAGGGCTTGAACTCATCAACCGTGAGATCATGACCTGAGTTGAAGTGGGACACTCAACCGACTGAATCACCCAGGTGCCCCAAGGTAGGCATCCTTTTAACTGAGTAGGGCTTGTGCCTGAACTGAGGGCTGGCCTGCCTTCCCCTGGAGGTGGGTCAGACTAGTGTATGTGGGAAGGGCCGGCGTTTTCCTTAGAAAGCTTTCCTGGGTCTGTTCTGACAACACAGGTAAAGGGTCATTAAAGCTCCCAAGTTCTGTGTCACTCTTAGCTAGGAAAACATTGAAGGCAGTTTCATTCATTGTGTGCTTTATGGAAGTCCCTCACGGTGCTAAGGGCTCATGATCAAGACCAGCGTCTTGCCTCCTGGACAGTGGAAGACAGCGAGCAGCTGCGTGGATGAATAAATAAGAAGATACTGCAGGTTGTGCTAAGGGCTAGGAGGGAGATAGGATGACGGGAGAGGGGAGGTCTTTACATTACATGAGGTGAGGAGGGGACGTTTAGACTGTGGCCGGAACAAGATACGGGCCTTGCAAAGGTCCAGGAGAAGAGCCTTCAGGAAGGGGCAATGATAAGAGCAAAGCCAGGAAGGCTTGGTGGGGAGGGAACCGAGGGTAAGATCTGTGGAGCCAGGGGCTCAGCTGGCAGTGGGAGAAGCCCTGAGATGAGACCGGGAGGCGGAGAGGCCAGCTGGAGGAGGCATCGCCGGGCCACAAGACAGTCTTAGTTGTCACCAACTTGAAACACTCTATCTTGTTTGTTTGTTTTTTTTAGCGTTTTTATTTTATTTTATTTTATTTTATTTTTTTTATTTTTTTATTTTTTTATTTTATTTTTTTTTAAATGTTTATTTTTGAGACAGAGAGAGGCAGAGCATGAGTGGGGGAGGGTCAGAGAGAGAGGGAGACACAGAATCCGAAGCAGGCTCCAGGCTCTGAGCCATCAGCACAGAGCCCGACGCGGGGCTCGAACCCACAGACCGCAGGATCATGACCTGAGCCGAAGTCGGACGCTCAACCGACTGAGCCACCCAGGCGCCCCTATTTTATTTTTGAGAGACATAGAGACAGAGCATGAGCAGGGGAAGGGCAGAGAGAGAGTGAGACACAGAATCCGAAGCAGGCTCCAGGCTCTGAGCTGCCAGCACAGAGCCCGATGCGGGGCTCGAACCCACAGACCGCGAGATCACGACCTGAACTGAAGTCGGCCGCTTAACCGACTGAGCCACCCAGGCGCCCCCACTCTATCTTGTTTTTCATCTCCTTCAAAATGCCTTGGATGCAAAGTATGCCTTCAGGGAGCTCAGCGACTGAATTCACTGTCCAAGTTGGTTAACGTAACAGTGGGAGTTAAAGGGTAGAGGCAGCAGAGTGGATTTTATGGCACGTGAATTGTATCTTTTTTTTTTTTTTAAACATTTTATTTATTTATTTATTTATTTTAACATTTATTTATTTTTTTTGAGAGACATAGAAACAGAGCATGAGCTGGGGAAGGGAAGAGAGAGAGGGAGACAGAGAATCCAAAGCAGGCTCCAGGCTCTGAGCCGTCAGCACAGAGCCCGACGCGGGGCTCGAACTCACAGACCGTGAGATCATGACCTGAGCCGAAATCGGCCGCCTAACCGACTGAGCCACCCAGGCGCCCTGTGAATTGTATCTTAATTAAAAGAAATTGTAAGGGCAAGGGCTGCCTCTTTGTGACCAACGTGGCATGTATCTAGCCGGCGCGCGATAAATTATTCTGATGCTTATAAAGAAAAGGTTGGAGGAAGTCTGTTAAAAAAACAGCAAGTCTGGCCTTGTAAGAGTGGCTATCCAGTTTTTCCGGCAGTCCTTACCTAGCTCAGCCACTGTCTGTCTCAACTCCTGTTTGCCAAGATGTCCTGTACGTCCCTGGGACGCTGTCTTTTGGTTCAGTAATCGGAGTTGTTCGGAGGGTCTGTCTTCCCCAGGAGGTACCGAGTTATTGGGAAAACAAAAAAGTGAAAAAAGAGAAAAAGGGTGGGAGGGGCAGGACCCACGCTTGTATTACCTACTGGAAAAGCCTACTTTGTTGAAGGGAAGTTCTTACCAGTCCCGATTGTTGAGGTCTCGAGAAAGTAACCGACAGAGCGTCAAGTTGTAGTAACCCAAAGCTGGCATTATAGACTATTTTTATTAAAGGGGGTTTGTGTCCCACCCTTTGACCTACACACAGAAGTGCTGAGGACTGTTCTAGGCTGTGATAAGGTGTGGCGGTGGGGGCGCGGGGGTGAAGATGGTGATCACATTGGCTGGTGCCTCCAATTGAGTGACTATAACCCCTTACTTGAGCAAGCTTCCCAAGAGAAGTATGTGCCAGGAGCCCAAGGTTGGCCAAGACACACTCACTCAGGTGGTGGGGACTTGTCCCAAAGCCTGGTTAATTCCCTTGGGGAGAGAAGGCTGGCTGCCCCCAAGTATCTCCCTTTCCCCTTACCCCCAACTGCACATGCTGGTGATGCTGACAGGGGCATGCTGCAGGGGAGGAAAGGTCATTTCCCCTCTACCCTTCTGAGTTCTTGGCCGACCCCCCCCCCTTGTAATAAAAGACAGGTGAATAGGAGAAAAAAACCCATATTTAATCTGGATATATGGGACCTTACGGGAGCCCCACAAAGATGTGAGACTCCAAAGGCAGCCAGACAGTTGAGGCTGAGCTAAGGAAAGGGGTGTGAGCCTTCGAGGCAAGGAAGGCAACTCACAGGACAGGGAGAGAGGAAATGTTTGGGAAACAAAGGTTGCAGGTGAGTCTTTCCAAGTGCGAAGGAAAGTCTGGGAGTAGCATTCTGGTACAGCACCCCCCCCCTTTCTAATGTGAATTTCCCTTGAGAAAGGGCAACTTCTCTTCTGTTTTCAGAGTCTCTCATGTGTCTGCAGTTTCGCGAAACGATCAGCTCAAAAATAATCCTCCTGCCAAAGAGGAGTATTTTGGAGCGGCAAATTCTGCTGCCCTTCAAGGTCAAAGGAAGCAGCAAGGAGGAGAGAGACCGTCTGCACGGTCTGTCTAACGTAGACTCAGTCCTTCCAAGGCAGGTTTTTCTGGGTGGGGCCCCCTCACCCGCCAAGCCTCTCACCCCCAACCCTGACTTGCAAGAGGAAGGGAGTGATGGTAATATCTTGGTCTTACAGGGACCCCTACTCTTGTTTGTATGCAGTTGGTTTCGGGAGTCCCTATGGTTTCTCCAAAGCAGATTCAAACAAGTTTCCTTTTGTTTTGGAAACACATTCTTCTCTATAATACACAGGGAAGCTTCAGCTGGAAACAGTTCATGATCACAGATGCCCAAGGAGAGGACTGTGTGCTAATGAGGGGCTGGGGGCCCTCTTTGGCCAGCGCCTTCTCTGCTGTGTTGCATCCCTTCCCTGTGGGACAGATAAAACCCCGTCCCAATAGCTGATTTATAAAGAGATATTCTTCGATTTCGGGCAACCCTTCCCCCCTTCTTAACTTACTTTATTTTTAATTCTAGAATGGAAAGCAAAAGTGGTTTTGTGTTGTCCCTCACAGATGGACAAAAGGATAGTCTTTGAAAGACCTGTTATTTTTGAAAAAAAATTACATAAATATTTTTTTAAATAGTTAAAAAATTTTTTTAATGTTTATTTTTGAGAAAGAGAGAAACAGAGTGTGAGTGGGGGAGGGGCAGAAAAAGAGGAAGACCCAGAATCCAAAGCAGGATCCAGTCTCTTTGATGTCAGCACAGAGCCTGACATGGGTCTCGAACCCAAGAACAGTGAGATCATGACCTGAACTGAAGTCATATGCTTAACTGACTGAGCCCCCCAGGCGCCCCAGGATGTGTGTTTTTTATGGACAGATACTGTCAAACTGCACTCCGCAAAGGCTATATATCAGGGCGCACTCCCATCAGTGGCGCCTGAGTGGGAAGCCCTGCTTTATGGAGTGAATTAAAGGCTGGTGGCAAGTGTTCTTTCCTATTTTAATTAATTTTCTCTTTTGGAGTAGAGCAGGGTCTCAGTACAGATTTTTTTTGTAGTAGCCTAGCTTTTCTATGAAAGCATTAGTAACCTCTGGCTGTCATAACCCACTACTATGAATTGGTAGCTTAGAACAATAGAAATATATTGTCTTGTAGTTCTGGAGACCGGAAGTCTGCAATCAAGATGATGGCAGGGCCAGCTCCCTCTGAAGGCTCTCGGGAAGGTCCAGGCTTCTCTCCTAATTTCTGGGAGATCCCAGAAATCGGCTTGTGGCGGCAGAGCTGCCCTGCTCTCGTGGCTTCCTCCCTGTGGGTGTCTGTGTCCAGATTTCCCCTTTGAGCAAGGACACCAGTCATGTTAGAGTAGGGGCCCACCTAACTCCAGTGTGACCTCATCTTAACTAATTACATCTGCCAAGACCCTACATCTTCAAATAAGGTCACATCCTGAGATCCTGGTGGCTAGGACTTCAACATAACCAGTATTTGGAGTGGAAACACCGTTCCACCAACAACAGCATCTGTCACAAACGAACATGTCACTCTCCGACACGAGACAGACTATTTTGTTTTCTCCCTCGGGCCAACAGACCTGTGGCACTGCCCGTGTCTAACTGCAGGCCCCACTTTTGACTCAGCCATCCAGAGATGGATCTCTTGTGCTTTCACTTTCTAGATGCTACAGTGACATGTGGTGCATCTGGAAAGAAGTAAGTCAGACTGAGATGACTTCAGGAGACCTGTGTTCAGATGGGGCAAAACCAGGATCCTGAAAGGATTCGGTCTGCCCAGTAAGATCCCCTTTGGTCCAAGTGTGCAAATATACACAACTCAGAGGCATGCTTTGGCTGAGATCTTCAGGACCTTGACTGAAGTATGAGCTGAGACTAACAAGCCCGTACTCTGAAATAGCAATCTTAACAAAGTGCTATTAGGTGCCAGGCATTGGGTACGAACTCACTTAATCCTAACAATACACCTACAAAATAGGTTCTATTAGTGACTTCAAGAGGCAAGTACACTTGGAAGTGAAAAAAAAATCTTTTTCCTCTTCCCATCTTTGGTTCCATGGGTCCTTGTAAAAAAGACTAACAAAAGACAGACTGACAAGAGAAAAACAGATCATTTATGCGTGCAGCCCACGTCTCGCAGGAGAAAGCTCAAAAGGGTGATTAGAACTTGGGCTTAGCAAAGAACATCTTAGCAAAGAACAATAAGTAATCTAGAGAAGTAAGAAGACAAAGGAAAACGCCTTCTAGGCGCCCAAGGGCAGCAAACTGGGAAAGGTAACTATATGGAGGAAACAAATGGAACGTAAGGGTACCCGTGCAGGTCTGTCTTGGCAGCAACTTTCTGTCTTTTTCATGGCCATAAAACTTCCCTGCGAGAGGGGCATTTATGACAGTCTTCATTCTCAGAAGTGTCTGCCTTCAGTCAGCGCAGGGAAGGCGTCTTTCTGCATCTGTTGAGTCTCCAGCTCAAAAGAATCCTTACGCCAAAGCGGCACATTTCAGGGTAGCATGTTCTGTGCTCACACGACTTCTCTGGTTGGTCCTGACTTGGAAGCCAGTGGCCACTGGCCATGTCCTGACTGATCTGGGCAGGCTGCCGCAGGGGCTGTCGGCGTTCTCCCATCGGACATGGCCTGGTCCTTCTGGATCCCATTTGTATACTCTGTTTCTCCAGTGCTATCAGGAGTAGGGTCCGATGGTATATTGGGGGTTCTCCTTGCTGCAGAGTTAAGGCAATTACCCTTAGCCTGTGTGGTCAAAGAAATACGTTGAGTCTAATTCAGAGTCTTTTCTCACCGCATGTGGTTCCCTCGATCGGTGTCTGCTTTGCCTCCGGGCCCTGAGCTGTGGAGTGGTTGGAGGATGAGCTCAGATCCCTTGCTTTCTGTGGCACGTGTGTCTGCCTTCTAGTCCTCTCTGTAAGAGAATCTTCTCCATGGCCGTGTGAAGCTCTCTGCCTCCCCCATCCAAACCCGCTGGGACCACGGGCAGCCTCCTCCTTTCCATGCAGGGCAACGTTCTCCTAGGTGTTGTACAGGGAGGGTAGCTTTCGAACTCTTTGGGGTGTTCTCACACTGTTCCAAGGACATTCACAGATGCCTAAACTCTAGGCTTTATGCAGGGGCTTTGCTGTGAAATCTGCAGGGCTTCTACTTGCACTTTCGTTGGAGATTTTTGTTTTTCTTCTGCTCTTGGCCCTTGCTGGGGGTAAGCGAGTCTCCAGGATTGCGCTGGCACCCAGTGTGTTGGATCAGGCACAGGACCAGGTGTGGGAGCAGGAGACCCGGGCGCCTAAACAGGCCCTCGGGTTGTTGTCTCGTCTCGGGACGTAAGACTCGAAAGCAGCTGATGGATTTGAGATTTTCAGAGCTGGAAACTATTTAAAAATGATTCTGCTGGATGAATGAATGGTAGGTTTACAGCAAAGAATGCTTTAATGCAGCTGGCATTTACTGAAGTCTCCCGGGCCCTGAGGTAAGAGTGGTGGGTGTGGAGCAGGCAAAGTAGGTCAGGAGCCTCCGGGACCTTAGCGTTTGCTTCAGGAAAGAGACAAAAACACTATGTCTGTTGGATCTTAGGTCTGCTGAGAGGAAGGGGGCCAACTTTCTGAAAGCCAGTTTGCTGACAAGCTGGTAGGATGGCCAATCAGCCTCAGTCCGGTTGCCTCAAGAAAAACAGATTGTTATATGAAAGTTGGCAGATACCGTTCTAAAAGTAACTGTTTTTGTCTTGGCACATGGCAGCCTGCAAGCAGCTTGCCAGAATTGGGGCTTAGCTTTTGGTGAGATGGGGCTACTCAAACACTAGTGACAATGTTGACTTTTATCTGAGCCCGCTGCTTCCGAAAAGCAGTGCCGATTGAGAACTCTCCCGGGTTTTGTGGTCTGAGAAGGGGCTAGCTGCTCTCCCATGTTCCAGCATATTCCAAAATAAGAACCACCTCCACCCTTCCTCATGACTCCCATCAGAATAGAGGGTGATTCCCTTGCCTCCTTGCTTCTAGAAAGCACCAGGCCTTCTTTCTTTTCTTTGAGACATTCCTCATTAATGGACACGTTCCTTATAACAATAGCCTGAATAAAACCATTGTCTTCATTGCTCTGGGAATTCTGTCTTTCACACTAGATAAACACTAGCAGGGCCTGATGGGGAGGTCACAAGGTCACATGGCCAGCAAGGAGCCTCAGGCAGGCCGCCCAGCAAACATCAGTGAGCAGGCTGTGTGCAATTGAAGAAGTTGGCCGGGAGATGGCGGGCATCCAGACTAGAGAAGAGTGTAACTGGTAGGATGTTTGCCTTATAAGCTCAGGCCCTGCTCCAGGCTTAGAAACACCCAGAGCTGAGCTTTCTAATGGGCGGGGCCCACAGGTGTGCTTAAGCCAAGCATCTGCTAGAAAGTGATTACAAACAGGTTGGTGTGAAGTTGGGTGTAGACACACCATGGGCATGACTCGTTGACCATAACTTTCAGCTTTGTACCTGGTGCCACGTAGAGACAGATTTAATAATTTACTAACTGCTTTTTAGTTGGGAGAAAACATATTTTTCTTCTATCAAGGACAGAGTTCCCCGGACAGTTGGAATGATTTTTTTCAGGCTATTGCAATAGAGAGAATGTCCAAGAATGAGGGGATGTCTCAAAGAAGAGAGAGAAAAATTGGGGTTTTATGAAGTAAAAGAGTCATCAGGGCACCTGGGTGGTTTAATTGGTTAAGTGTCCAACTCTTGATTTTCGTTCATGACATGATCTCGTGGTTTCGGGAGTTCGAGCCCCGCATCAGGCTCTATGCTGTTAGCCTGTGCTGTTAGCCTGCTTGGGATTCTCTCTCTGTCTCTCTCTGCCCCTCCCTTTCGCACTCTCTCTCTGTCTCAAAATAAATAAACTAAACTAAACTAAACTAAAATAGAAGAGTCATTGAGGAAGGGTGGAGGTGGGTCATAGCTTGGAATACCCTAGAAGGGAGTAGTCCTTTCTCCCTTAGCCCTTTCTCAGAACACAAAGGACAAAGGGCAGGGGATTTCTCCACCATCACTGCTTCCCAGGAGCACAGGGTACAGGTAAGGTTTGACATTGTCACTTCCAATGTATAATCTTCGAAATGAAAAGCTGATTACTGTCTCGTTTTCTGCTACTTCCAGTTCCATGTGTCTGGACATCCTTCAGAATGGTGTAAACATTTCCACAGGGCTGCCGTAATATATTTTTTAAAAAAGTCAGAGTTACGTTGTTCCCTAGAAACAGTTCCGGCATCTATATTATCTGCCCGCAAATGAATCCTTTGTCTCCAAATGAGTAGTGATTAAACCTTTCCCCCACATCTAATGATTTCTTTACAAAAACCACCTTCATAATTAGCATTTCTTGAGAATGGAATGAAAGTAATTATGGCTAGATTCACAGATCTTTTCTCTATAATGTTTTTGACTAGAGTTTACGTCTCTAAATTCTTAGGTGCACCGATCCAAATGCCTTTCTAATTAAGGGCATTTTAATTCTCCTTGTCTCCTTCGATGAGTCACCATCCATTCTGCTGCAGCCTCTGGGGCAGTCACAAAAGAGTCAAATTAGCAAAGGTACAGGATGACAGTGACTAACACATCAAGGCCTTGGGAGTCAGCTCAGAAAGTTCTAGTCCACCTCTCTTTGATGGGGATGATTTTAGCTGGGATAATTTGGCATTTCGCTCACATTCATGCTGGGAATCACTGTGTCCTCATACGGCAGTGATAAGACAGCCGAGCGTCCATAGGTCCACCTTTCTGAAATTGAGGAATAGGCTCACTGCCTCTTATAATTGAAGAGAGGCACAAGGCCAGGAGACAATGTCCAGAGGGATTTGAATCTAGTAAGTGTCTTTGCTTCATATTTCTCCGATAGGCACATGGGGATTGGAGTGAGCTCACTGGCCATAATGTCCCAAGGCCTTGACTCTCCTTCAGACCTCTACTCTTGTGACTAAAAAAGGAAGTGAGAATGAATAATGCATGACATCTGGAAGCTTGGAACTCAGGAGAGAGAGAGGCCAGAGAATGAAATCCTGTTTATATTTAAAGCAGAACAAATGTTTAATGAGTGGTTTAATGTGTTCAGCCGCACTGGGTCAAATGCTTAAGACAAGCCCAAGTACTGCCCTTGCGTTTTTGATGCTCTGTTGACCGTGGACCCAGCACTGTGCCGAGTACTTTATATCTAGTAGCTTTTTTCCATTTTTTGCATCATAACCGTGGAGTGGGTATTATCAATCCCATGTGCATATGAGGAAACTGAGGCTCAGAGAGTTTAAGCACTTGTCCAAGGCCATGCACTGAGGAGGGGCATTGCTGGGATTGGAGCCTAGGCCCCTCTGACACTAAATCCCCTGGGAATGGCCTGCTGACCAGTATCTACAGTTGGGCTGGGAAGTTAAGACACAGTAATATGAAAGAGTAATTAATAATTCACAGAAGATGTGATAAATGCTTCAGAAATGGAGAGCGAGGCGTGGCCGGGGGAGGTGGTGGCAGAGAGCATTCTATAGAGGGGTATCTGCGCTAGACTTAATCGTAGGAGCAGAGTCAGGTGTCCTCTTTAAGGACAGGAGGTGAGAGAGGGATACTCTAAGCCAGTGGTTTTCATGTTTAAACATGCATCAGAACCACCTGCCTTCTCAAAACAGCTTGCTGGACCCCAACTCCAGAGATTCTGATCCAGTAAGTCTTGGAGCAGGACTTAGAATTTGCATTTCTATCCAGTTCTCAGGTGATGCTGATGCTGCTTGTCCAGGGACCACTCTTTAAGAACCACTGCTCTAAGCAAAGGCAAGAAGGTATGGAATTATGGAGTATGTTTGGAAATCAGTAATTTGGCCAGTTGGGTTCCAGTAGGAAGGTTTGGTCAAGCCAGGGCATTCAAGGAGATGAGGCTGAAAGGTGGTTTAGAGCCACAAGTATTCCTGTCACCTGTTTCATAATTGAAAAAAAAAAATCAAGATACCTTGTGCAATCGTAGGGGGAAATTTTGTTAATAGGCATTATGAGAAAAACTTGTTCTTCCCTGGGGTAGGTTGCATTATCGACCCCAAATCTTGCCCCACCCAGAGTTCACACCCTCTGTCATGTGCCCTTGGATTTCTTCCATAAAGATAGAACACATTTCCCTGTCCCTTGACTTTGAGTTCAGCTATGTGCTGTGATTTGGCCATTAGAATGAGGCAGAAGTGACAGTGCCAGGTCTGAGCCCAGGCCAGGTGGTCTTGTGGTTTCTCCACTTGACCTCATGCCTTGGCCATCACTGTGAGAAGACCGTGGCACACTAGTTCCAGAGCAAGAGAGACATGTGAAGCAGAGCTGAGTGCAGCCTGGAATAGCCACTCTCCCAACCCCAGATGCATGAGCAAACAATAACTAATTTTTATTTCAAGTCACTGAGTTTTGGGATGGTTTGTTTACTCAGCGATGACTTACTGATGCCTCCTATTTAAAATGTGTATGTGATTGGAATGCATGTTTTTTAGGCTACCCGATCAAAACACTAAATTCATTTTTCATTTTTCTTTGTATAAAAGAATCCTGCAGAAGCTTTTTATCTTGATGAGGTCCTGCACGGCAAAAGAAACAACCAACAAAACGAATAGGCAACCAACGGAATGGGAAAAGATCATCGCAAATGACATATCGGATAAAGGACTAATATCTAAAATTTATAAAGAACTTACCAAACTCCAAACCCGAAAAACAAACAACCCAGTGAAGAAATGGGCGGAAGATATGAATAGACACTTCTCCAAAGGGGACATTCAGATGGCCAACAGACACATGAAACGATGCTCAATGTCACTCATCATCAGGGAAATACAAATCAAAACTACACTGAGATACCACCTCACACCAGTCAGAGTGGCTAAAATGAACAAATCAGGAAACTATAGATGCTGGCGAGGATGTGGAGAAGTAGGCACCCTCCCACACTGTTGGTGGGAATGCAAACTGGTGCAGCCACTCTGGAAAACGGTGTGGAGGTTCCTCAAAAAAATGAAAATAGAGCTACCCTATGACCCAGCAATAGCCCTGCTAGGAATCTACCCAAGAGACACAGGAATGCTGATGCATAGGAGCACGTGTACCCCAATGTTCATAGCAGCACTTTCGACAATAGCCAAATCATGGAAAGAGACCAAGTGCCCATCAACTGACGAATGGATAAAGAAGTTATGGTACTTATATACAATGGACTACTACGTGGCAATGAGAAAAAATGAAATCTGGCCATGTGTAGCAACATGGATGGAACTGGAGGGTATTATGTTAAGTGAAATAAGTCAGTCAGAAAAAGACAGATACCATATGTTTCCACGAATAGGTGGACTTTGTGAAACTAAGCAAAAACCAGGGGGAGGGGAAGAGGGGAAAGGAAAAAAAGACACAGAGAGGGAGGGAGATAAAACATAAGAGACTCTCAAAGACTAAGAAAAAACTGAGGGTAAGGGGGATGAGGGAGGGGGGAGAGGGGGTGATGGGCATTAAAAAGGGCACATGTTGGGATGAACACTGGGTGTTATATGTAAACCAATTTGAAAATAAACTATTATAACAAAAAAAAAAAAAAAAAAAAAAAAGAATCCTGCAGGAAACTTGTTATGCTTGCCAAGTTGGTGATCATTTTCTGCAGAATGCCCCACACATCACCGAGGTAGTTCCTTTACCAGAGGATCTGCTGCAACCTGGGGCTTTTTTCACATCTTCCTTTCATTTCCTTGATACTCAGGCTAAGGCTCAGCCTCCTCTTCCCTTGGCTGAAACTTATTATTCTTGAAGGGCCTAATGAGCTGTCCATTATGTTGTCAGCTCATTGATTAAGAGTGTCTTCAGCGCGAGAGAAGATCATTGTTATGGAAATTTCCCTGCTCCTGTCTATTTTTCCTAATAAACTGGGTACAAATGAAAACCACAGTTTGAGGAGAGAGAAAAGTGGGCCATTCAACCACATAGTGGTTCAGGCCAAATAGTGGTTTAGCATTTGTAAAAAATTGCACCTTATTTTTAAATAAATAATATGACATGGATGTATCACTTACACCTTTGATATTTGTCCTGTTGCCAGTTTTGGAAATTAGAGTGTTATAGCTGGAAGGAGCCCAGCTGGTTGCCTATTAGAGATAGCAGAGGTCTCTTTGAGGCTCTTGGGCAACACTGTTCATTTGGGAAGCCAAGAGAAAATAGAAGCTAAGATCCATTCTCTGTTCTTGCTAACAAGTCTCTACAATCTAATCTTTCATGAGAGTGTAAAGTTCCACACTTGTACCTTGGTTAACTATGTGGGCTCTGAGTAGCTCAGTGAAGCTGAGCCTATAACGCTGTGAAACTCACGAGTCTCTTTACCTTGGTGACTGCCGTGTCCAAGCGTCCAACCATATGGTAATTTCCTTTGTCGATTCTTCTCAGACCTTTTTCCATCCTGTTTCATAAAGCTGTCCTCTGCTCCCTCCCATGGAGGGTGTCGGGAAAACACGACTATTCTCTACATGGAGACTTCTCAGATTTCAGCGTGGATAAGAATTACCTAGAGAGCTTGTGCAATCACAACTTCCTGGCTTTCGCGGATTTTGATTCAGTTGGTCAGGGGTGGGTCCTGACAATTTGTATTTCTAACGAGCTCCTAGGAGGTGCTGCTGCTGTTGGCATGCAGACGTCACTTCAAATAGTACCATATTCTACCTGCCTTTCGAATTCTTGTCCCAGATTCTGTCTCACTCCATTCTCTGAGATGTTTCCTTCCCATTTCACAAGGTTTATCATCATCAAACCCATTTCCGATGGAGGAAGCCCTAACTCTACTGGCTTTTAACCTCCAACAGACCCTTACTCCATTCTCTCTAAGCCTCTCTCGTCTATGGGACAAGGACCTCAATGATAATAAGCGTTTTTCTTCTCTGTGCTAGGCACATGCCAAGTAGTAGGAATATTGTGAAATTTATGCTATTTCTGCTCTCAGGGCCTTGAAAATGTAAATACTCAGTAACACAGTTGTTCAGTAAAGGATTAACCTTGCCCAAAGGAAGGTTTGGCTCTTGCCTGGTACCTGGGAGGTAACTGCTAAGCCCTTGAAATATCTTGCCTGGTAAGAAGGTCTCTGTTGACTTGAGGACCTTGGGTCATACCAGGTAGTCTATACTCATGCTATGATTTATTGGGGGAAGGTTGGGCTTGGGTTACAGGGTATTAGCTTGACTTTTGAAGGAGCTGGAGACTAAGGTCAGCCACACAGGTGATTAGCTATGCCTACATGACCAAACCCCACCCCCTAAAAATTTGGACACTAAGGCCAAGGTGAACTTCCCTTGTTACCAACACTGTATGTGTTGCCACACATTGCTGCTGAGAGAAGTAAGTGCAGCCCACATGAGTTCACTGGGAGAGGACAACTGGAAACCCATGTCTGGCCTCTCCTGGACTGTCTCCTATGAGTCTTTTTTATTGGCTGATTTTGGTCTGAATTCTTTCATTGTAATACATTCTAATTGTAAATGTAATGACTTTTCTGACTTCTGTGAATCCTTGTAATGAAAATTAAACCTTCGGGTGGTCCTGGGTACCTCCCAAACCGCAATATTAATATATGTAAAATAAATAACCAAAGAGAACACCTGTCAATTGCTAATATAGAAAAGCATGGAGAATATAATGGAAATCGCCAATGACCCTAATTCTTTTTTTAAAAGTCTATTTATTTTTGGAGACACATAGAGAGAAAGAGAGCATGCATGCATATGGGGCAGGGGCAGAGAGAGAGAGAGAGAGAGATTCCCAAGCAGACTGTGGGCTGTCAGTGCAGAGCCCAACATGGGGCTTGTTCTTATGAACCATGGGATCATGACTTGAGCTGTTCATGAGATCATGACCTGAGCTGAAACCAAGAGTCAGATGCTTAACCGACTGAGCCACTCAGGCACACCACCAATTACTCCAATTTTAAAAACTATCAGCAACTTAATATGTTGTTGAATTTTCTTTTGGTCTTATTTCTATGTGTATAATTGTTATAAAATTTTTAATATAATTCTCAAATGTGCAAAATGTGAAGAGAAGAGCATCATGAGCACCTTATATCTTTCCCCCAATTATTGTGATTATCACTTCCTTTATATCCCCTTTCATTATGCCTGTCCCCTAAATTATTCGGAAACAAGCCAGAGACATTATATAATTTCATTAGTGTACATGTATGAATCTCTAAGAGATAAGGATTCCCCTTTTTACTTTATTTCTAAATTTTTTAAATGTTTGTTTATTTTAGAGAGAGAGCACAAATGAGGGATTGCAGAGAGAGAGGGGGACAGATGGTGCAAGCAGGCTTTGCACTGACAGGCTGACAGCAGCGAGCCTGACGTGGGGATTGAACTCACGTACCGCAAGATCATGACCTGAGTCGAAGTCAGACACTCAACTCACCGGCCCACCCAGGTGCCCCAGGATTCCCCTTTTTAAATGTACCGCAGCACCATCATGCCTATATCCCAAATGAGTAATGATGCCTAAAAATCACAAAATACCCAGATAATGCTAATACTTTCCAACTTGGCCTATAAATTCTTTTTTTTCTTAAATTGTTTGAATCAGCATACAAAGAAGATCCATGCCTTTCACGTTAATATGTGTCTTAAATCTCTTTTTTAAAAAATGAACTTTTCTAGGTGTGAGACTGAATATCTAAATAGACAGTGGCTTAACCACATATAAAACTTTAACCCACAACCTACGGCAACCTGACCAGGAAACCAAATCTTTATTCATAATAACCAGTCCAGTAAAGCCAGACAGCTATCAGTTAGACTTGCAGGAAGCAAGGAAGCTAGGCTTCTAGCTCTAGTGACAACCCACTAAGTTAAACAACAATAGAACCACCCATTTTAAGTGCACAGTCTGTTTAGCACCATCCCCGTCAAGATACAGAACATTTCCATCACTCCCAAAAGTTCCCTTGTGCCTCTTTGAAATCAAACCTACTCTGTCCCAACAGCTTCAGGCAAGCATTGATTAGCCTTCTGTCACTGTGATTCTGAATGCAGGTCTTTAATAAGTCTCCCTGATGGTGGCTCCTGGCTGACTCCTGCCCTTAGTTTCACTCTTCTGCCATTTTGGAATTCTTCAGGGCTCTCGGGATGAGCCTCGCTTGACTCAGGGCTCTTGGGGTGGGATGTTCTCTGTTCTGATTTTCCTACAAATCCAGTGCCATCTGCTATCTTCCTGGGATTAAAAAAAATTATAGCCTTTTGATGGCCTTTCTCGTTTTCCTGTGCTATCATGGTTTTGTTGTTAAAATAAAAATTGTAACTTGTCAAACTCAGTGGCGATATTAGCAAGAAATAGTTTTTATTTCTTTCAGTCATTGCCTTTAGCCATACCTTGTCAGTTTCTTCTTTCCTGTCCCTTAATAAAATCTTGGGCAAATTCCTTAACTTACTTAGTTTCATCTTAGTCTGATTCCAGTTAGAACTTAAATCTATAGTTGATTTATACCCTCTTTTCTCCTCCATCTTGTGGTTTCAGGGACTCGTCATGTAGTGGGGCTGGAGGCTTAATCTGATTATGAAGTATTTTTTTTTTCCTTTCCCTATGTCTGGTTCTTCCTGAATTGGGAGCAGGCAGGAGGGACAGTGGAAACAGATCCGATGTGGTTGATTGCCTGTGAATAGAGGAAGACACTGCTCTGGCTTAGAGTTTTCTATCAGGTTAAGACGGCCTCCTTCAACATAGGCGTCTCCCTGTGGAAGATGTGTGGTTTTCTTGAGGGGCAGTGATTTCCTGGAGAGAATGACAACTGGATCTCTCTTCACTCTCTTCCGGTGGTCTAACTGTATTGCTATGGGATGGTGTGTGTCTGTGTGTGTGAGAGAGAGAGAGAGAGAGAGAGAGAGAGAATTTTGCCTAAATCACATGGTGGCTCAGAATTGGAGACATGCAGTTTCTCACAGGAAATTTGGGGTATTTTTAACATGAACATGAGGAAAAGGAGGCTAAATCAACAGATGTCTAACACATGCGTTTTAAGACCTCACCTTTTGAACAGTTGAATATAGAAAAAGAGAAGCAATTTTCCAAAAAGAAAATGGTATGGTCTATATTAAAGTCCTGATTTTTAATCTGCCCCTAATATGTATTTTATTTTTCTGGAGAAATATGGTTAGCAGAAAGTTCGGGATTTGAACTTTCAGAAACTGCAGTGTTTTTCTTAAAAATTTTTTTTTAACGTTTACTTATTTTTGAGAGAGAGAGTGAGCAGGAAGGGGCAGAGAGAGAGGGAGACACAGAATCTGAAGCTGTCAGCACAGAGCCCTATGTGGGGCTCGAACCCACCAGCTGCGAGATCATGACCTGAGCCGAAGCTGGACGCTTAACCGACTGAGCCACCCAGGTGTCCCTGTGGTGTTTTTCTTTTTAAACTAACATCCTTTCTTTCATAAAGGTGATGACTTGAAATGTTTGGATTTTATTATTACAGTTTGAGAATAATCTCACATTTGCCTCCCAGCTAATCTCTTCCGAGATTTATTATTCTTTCCAGAGTCGACTTGTAAATTGTCTTTACCTGTTTTACCACATCTGAGCCTCTGAGTGATCTTCGTCTCTCTGGTCCCTGTCTTGGAACTGCCTGGGTAGAGACACGGCAGGCCTTGCTCTCTTTTCTCAGGCTGTCGTTAAAGGCAAGACTGAAAGGCTGACGCTTGCTAACCAGGGATGAATTTCTTTTCTCTTCAAAATGAATTATCATGAGATTTTGCCGATGCTGGAAACAGATTTAATAAAGGAGCATCTTCATATGGTTGAAGATAGATAGTTTTAAATTCAGAACATTTTCCATTATAATTTCAAAACCATGCACAGATTTAAACTGACACTTCCAGGAGCTCACGGATGGGGTGCATTGTAACCCGCTGCCGGGCATCGTGGTCACTAGGTGTCATTGTTTTAGAAATGGCATAATGACTGTTGGAAAGCACTAATTGCATACAGTTTGATGCGATAGAAGGACACAATGCATTTGTTCTGCCCTGTAGACCTTTGTTTCACAGAGACAATTTAAGGGACATAAGGAAGCAATCACACACTGTTGTATTCTCCATGACATTTGCAAATTATTATTTTTTTTCAATCAAAGGGCATTTTGAATAGTTTTTTTTGGCATTTATAATCCTCTAATGAAAGTAGCAAAATATAGGGAAAAGAGCAAAGGACTGGATTTGGATTCCAGTTTTTATCCCGCTTTTTATGAACATGGTCAGTTTGTTCAGACTCTCTGGGTAAGAGGTTCCTTTTCAGAGAATAAGTGAGCTATGGATAATTTGTAAGGTCTTTTGAAACTGCAAAATCCACTGATTCTATGTTGTATAAAAAAAATGAAACCATTAAACAAATTATTTGTATCATCCAGTTGCATATTAAATGAAAAGCCTTGGTTTTATTAAGTATATTTTTCTACCATTTTATGTTTTTAATATTTCGAGAATGGTCTACCATCCCATTGTATTTTCTGGTTTATTATTGCTTTGAAAAAGGAAAGATTTGATTTTTGTGTATTTAGCTTGTATCCAGTTGTGTTACTGAATGCTTTTTGTACTAATAGATTTTTAGTTGAGATGCTTAGAGTTTTGGAGATGAAATCTATAAATAATAATTTTAAAACCTCAAGAACAATGTTGAAAAATATGCATGATATCATGATATCCTTCCTGGTTTTTAACTTGTGTAGTATGTCTTTGTTTAATACGATGTTTGCTATTGGTATATAAATATGCTATCAAATTTAGGATGTTTTCCTATTTCAATTCTACTTAGAAATTTTATGCAATGCTTTTCTGGCATCTCTCAAAATAGGCCTGATTTTTTTTCTTTATTCTACTAATATAATAATGAATTATATTAATAGATTTTCCGATATTAATCCATAGCAGAATTTTAAACCATCACAAAGTTCCTTGGATAAATCCAACGTGGTTATTGTACTTCAAAGGTATACTTTTAAATTTAATCTGTTAATATATTATGTAAGGTTTTTCCACTTCTGTTGTATTGCTGGTAATGTAGCTCTGTATTTTCTTTGTAGTTAAAAAATAGTTTGAATCAGAATTATGCTCACCCTCCAAATGATTTGGAAAGATTTTTCATATTCTTTGTGTTCTGTTATAACTTGAACAGCATAGGAATTAACCGTTCTTTGAAGGACAGATAGAATTCATGGGCAGAAGCCATCTGGGCCTGGTTCTTATTGCAGTGGTAGATATTTGACAATTACTTTCTGGTAATTCTGTGGTTATTGTTCAGTTCTCTTACCTTTTCTTCAATCTGTTTTGGAAATTTATATCTTCCTAACGTCACTCATTTCATCTTGTTATTCAAATTTATTGGCATATGCTCTTCTTTTCACTGGTTATTTTACCCCTCATATTTATAGTCTTCTTCCTGCTATTTATTACTTTCTTGCTTTTTTCTCATTTCTTTTTAAAATAATTAATTAAAAATTTCAGGTAGAATTCATATACGAGATAATATTAGTTTCAAGTATACACCATAACGATTCGATATTTGTATATATTGTGAAATGATCACCATAATAAGTCTTGTTAACACCCGTCACTGTACGTATTACTCCTGTTTCTTGAATTGTTTTGCTAGGGGTTTGTTTCATTCAGTGTTTCAAAGAACCTACTCTTGGTTTTCCTTATAACATGTTTAGGATTTTCAACAAAAAATGAACTTAACTTTTGGGTTAGTTGTTTATCGGTTCACTACATGGAGGATATTCCAGAAAGGTCATTTGGTACCTTGTCTGGAGTCCCCTCCTTGACCCTCCTAAGTAGAGTTTAGAAGAGAGTGAGGATGTGGCTTACGGACGGGAAAATCAATCCTGGCTGGACTGCGAACTGCTTGGAGGGTGGACTGGGGACTTTATTACCACATAACATTGATCAAGATATGGTCAACGACCCATTACGGTGGAAAGACAGTGCGTGGCAGCTCGATGGCAGTGCATGTTGTGTTTAAAGTTAAAGCTTTGACAGACCTGTGTTTGAATCCTGGTTCTTCCACTCACACATGGGGTTACTTTGGGCAAGTCCTTTGGCTACTATGTCCTCATCTTCTTGTTTGTTTGGGGAGGATTAAATGGAATACTATATGAAAAGCTTTTAGCTCAGTGCCTGACACGTACCTAACCTTGGTGGGTGGTAACAGCGATGGTAGTTGTCATTAATCTAGTGTCTGGTCAAATCATAGAGTCTCAGTTTCTCATTCCCAGAAGGTAAGGTTCTATCTTATGGAAGCTACCCAGAAGCCAGATCTAGAAACACTTTCCTTTAGAAGCATGAGCTGTTTTCCTATCTTTTGCCAGAGTAGGGCAGTCTTGGACAGCCAGATGTGGGGATGCCAGCCTTTCTCTGTACCTTCCCAACTAGCTCAAAGAATTAGGCTACCTCTGCTAGATAGCCTTGCTCCCATACTTCCAACAATAATATCTGGGTAGTGAGGCTGCACAGAAAGAAAACGTGGTATATATATCACTGACATATACTTCTCTCACTTGGGTTATAAATTTAGGATTTCTGAGGTTTGACATGTCATTTAAAGAGTCCGTTATGATCTCTTTGGAATGGCAAAGGAGAACACAAGGCCTCTGTGCCCCTTAAAGCAGAAGGATGAGGTGGCAGCCAAGGTTTGTCTCCTGAAAGATTTCCCACCCTCCCTTTCCTTCCCATTCTGACACGAATGGTTACCGTGCTGTGTCTGAAGGGTGACAAATCGGGAGAGGTCTGGGAAATATGCTCTAATGTTGGAGCTTATACATCTTTGTGAAATCTTAGCTCCTATTCCATAGGACATGCTGCATACCCACTGTTGTTTCTCCTACTGTTGTTATTTTTAATCCTCCCTTGGGGATTGTGGGTGGACCCGTGGGTATTGGGAGGGCAGTTTGTACGGTTTCTTGCAATTGTTTTTAAGTGTTTATTTATTTTTGGGAGAGACAGGTAGACAGAGTGTGAATGGAGGAGGGGCAGAGAGGGAGACACAGAACCCGAAACAGGCTCCAGGCTCTGGGCTGTCAGCACAGAGCCCGACGCAGAGCTCGAACTCATGAGCTGTAAGATCAAGACCTGAGCCAAAGTCAGATGCTTAACCCACTGAGCTACCCAGGTGCCCCAGTTCCCTGCAATTTTTGAAGCCCAACCCCGACATTGTCTCACAAGCTTCTTAGTACAACTCTATGAGGTCAACAGAGCAGGAAGAGCTATCATCTCCACTTCCTAAGTGAGAAACTGAGGCCCAGGGAGGCTAAAGGCTTTGCCCAAGGTCACAGCTAGAAGACCTGAAGCAGACCAAGTTTCTATCCCTAAGTCTAGGGCTGCTCCCACCTTCAGGTCAGCCTGTCCCCTGCAGGGACCAAATCTCAGATCAGAGATCTTGCATCTGAAGCTCTCAGCACTTCTGCTTGTGAGTCCCCAGCATGGCTCACTTTCCCTCCGTGTAGGAGAGGCAGAGGAGGGATGGGGGAGGGAGAGGATGGATACTCCTCCTTCTCAGATGACAGACAATTTGTCCTCAGTTTGGCCTTTTTGGCTACCCAAACCTCTCCCAGAAATGCGATCCTTCAGTGCGCCTGACTCCCGGTAGTTTCTCGAAAGGCCCCCATGCGGTTTAGCTCTTTAGATCCTCTCCTGGAAGAGCAGACAATATAAATGTAAACTGTCATCATCACTACATTGGACCCAGGGGAAAGAGATGACATTTCCTTGTGAGACTGAAGGGGAGCAGAGGCAGATGTGGGGAAGGGTTGTTTTGCAAACCAAATGCTGTGGATTGTTTTTTACAGTCTTAGGAGAGACAAAATGTTTACTGAGAGGAAGTGGATAATGTTCTTTGGGTTGTTCAGTCTCTACTAGGAAGGAATAGGCATGTTTAGCCCACAGTCCAATTCTGTGTGCTCTGTGCCTCCCCTCGTGGCCCCAGGTTTATGCTGTCTTTGCATTGCAGCAAGAATCATGAAGTTGACAGCCCTTTAAAAAAAGGTGGCGATGACTGGCTGATTTTCATAAAATGGGCAAATGTTAGTGCTCAACCAGGGTGACTTTTCCCCCAGGGAACATTTGGCAACATCTGGGGACATTTTTGGTTGTCAAAGTGGGGAGGTACCACCTGCATCTAACAGGGTTGAGGCCAGGGATGCTGCTAACCGTCCGACAGTGAGAGGATGGTCCCCACAACGAAGAATTAACCAGCATGAAATGTCTAGAGCACTTAGGATGAAAAGCTCTGGCTTAAAGCGAAGCCCAACACACAGCAGTCACACTGGAAATGTTGGTCCAATGGGTGGGTGGTAATATGTTCCCAACTTTTCAGTGGGGCAACTCCAGGTACCGTATCTTGGGGCCAATTTTTGTAAATGGTTTTGCTTTATCATTATTATTTTTAAATGTTTCTTTATTTTTGAGAAAGAAAGAGATAGAGGGAGTACAAGTGGGGGGAGGGCAGAGGAAGAGGGGGACGGAGGATCTGAAGAGGGCTCTGTGCTGATAGCAGTGAGCCCGATGCAGGGCTCGAACTCATGAACCATGAGATCATGACTGAGCTGAAGTTGAACACTCTACCAACTGAGCCACCCAGGTGCCCCACCTTTATTATTATTTTTTAGATGCACGCATAGGATATGATTATATTCCTACTACAAGAGATTCAAACGATGCCAGAGTGAAGAGAGCAAAATGTGACTGTTCTACTTACTTCTCTCTCTTGCCTTTCCCTTTTCCCTCCCCTTCCCTCCCTGCTCTCCTATTTGGAAGCCATTTTCTAGGTGCCTTTAGGGTATATACACATTTTTTTTTTCTTACATAAATGGGCTCATTCCACACATACTCTTCTATAACTTACTTTTTTCACTTAACATTTTAGTAAATAAACTTCTGGGCTGTTCAAAGTTCCACAATGAAAAGATAGTCTCATATTGTCAAAGTAATAGCAGCAGCAACAGTTTATGGCGCCTACTCTATGCCGGGCAGGTTCCAAGGGCTCTGCACATAACTCATTTAATCCTCCAAAAGACTGTGAGTTAGGTGCTATTTTATTCCCATTTTGTAAATTAGGGAACTAGGCCCTCAGAAGCAGGCTGGCTGAGTTCTTGCTTTTTGCCCTTGCACTATCCTGCCTATCCAGAAAAGAGTTATCTGGGGATTGGGGAAACTTTGATGACATCTACAGATGTGATATGTAAAATAATTTTTAAAAAATGGAGGTTTGGTTTTTGTATCTGATTCCTGGAACAGGGCTCCTAAGACCTTTGTGATTTTTTGAGCGATAGGAGTGATAGGAACATCCTTCATTATAATATCTGGTCTTAGCCCTTGGATCCTGACATAAGAACTTCTAAGAGCTTGGGATCTCAGAGTGGAAAGAGTGTTTTTTGAGTGCTGATTGGACACTGGGAGCTGGGGCCCCTAGATACCTTCAGGGTGTGGGCCGGCCTCCAGAAAGACCAAGATATGGTTAGAAAGTTAGAGCTTGTAGGACGCCTGGGTGATTCAGTTGGTTGAGCCCCTGACTCTTGGTTTGGGCTCAGGTCATGATCCCAGGGTCCTGGGATCAAGCCCTGTATCAGGCTCTGTGCTGAGTGTGGAGCCTACTTAAGATTCTCCCTCTCTCTCTCTCTCTCTCTCTGTGTGTGTGTGTGTGTGTGTGTGTGTGTGTCTTTCTCTCTCTCCCTCTCCCTCTACGCTTCTCTCCTGATCATACTCTTTCTAAAAAAAATAAATAAAGTTGGAACTTTCATCGCCATGAGAGAGAGAGGCTGGAGATTGATTCAATCAGTAATGACCAATGATTAAATCAATTATGCCCATGTAAATGGAGCCTCCATAAAGCCCCCAAACCTCAGGATGTGGGAGCTTCTGGGTTGGTGAATACATTGAGGTTCTGGGAGGGTGGTGCACCTGGAGAGAGCACAGAAGCCTTGTCCTCCACATCCCATCCCCCCATCCCATGTCTCGTTCTAGCATCTCTTCTATTTGGCTGTTCTGAGTTGTATCCTTTATAATAAGCCAGTAATCATAAAAGGTTTCATGAATTCTGAGAGTTATTCTAGCACATTGTTGAACCTGAGAAAAGGGTCATGGAAACTCCTTGACTTTATAGCTGGTTGGTCACAGTACAGGTAACTTGGACTTGCAACTGGTGTCTGAAGTGGGAGCAGTCTTGTGGGGCTGAGCCCTTAACCTGTGGGGTCTGCCTTTAGTGTCAGAATTGAACTGAATTGTAGGATACTCAGCTGGTGTCTGGAGAGTTGAATTTGTTGGCGTCAGGACAAAACACACACATTTGGCGTCAGAAGTGTTATGAGTGAAAAACACAGCTCGGAACAGATATTCACTGAATGCCGGCCACATGCTCAGTCCTGGGCCAGGTGTCCTTGCCCTCCAGGAACTCCTGGTCTCAGAGTAATAACAGGCAAGTAGGCAGATGACAGCAGGTTATGACAGTTTAGAGTGATAAGTGCAGCAATAGGAACAAACTTTGAGCAACAATAGTCATCATTTAATTTATGCTTCAGCTCCAGGAGAGAAGTTCAGAACCATTCTTAATTAAAAACGGTCTGTCCTTTTTAGTCAGTTTTGGTGCCTCTGACTTGTGAAGCGTGCTTAATCATAATTTGCTTTACAGTCTTGCTCCCGAGTTTTAGAGTAGGCTATGTCAGCAATCAAAATAACTCTTCAGGCTTTGTAACGTGGCAGGGCTTGGCGTGCCACTGTCCAAATGTTTCATATCCAGAGTACCATGTAAGACATACGTCTCATTATTTCCCAACTTGCAAATGTGTTTTGCTAAATATGACATTTCCTTCCTTCACTACCCTATAGAGTCATTTTTCTCTTTTACGAATGGTGGTTTTTCAACAGTTGGACTACAAAACATAAGGGCACCCACTCGAATACAATCTAGTTCAAAAAGCTCTTAGTTATTTCCAGATGGGTGCAAGGCACTGTGACGCGTGGTGGGAGGAGCTCACAGGTGTGCCTACAATATATTGCGGTGATGGTTGAGTGAGATAAAAACGACACACCTAAAGGGCTGTATGAGTACAGAGTAGGATGTGGGTGCATGCCCATACTCTAGAACTAGATCCCATCCGGTGATCAGCTGTTCTTGGTTGCCTGAGACCGAGGAGCTCCAGGACCGAAAGGTGTTTGGTGCTCACAGGGAAAACTGGGACAAATCGGTAACCCTGGGATCATGGATTCACACAAACATGCACTTCCCATGAGCACTCTGGCCGAGTCCCTTAACCATCCATTGTTAAGTGGGGAAAGTGGACAGATGACCACAAAGGTCTTTGGCAGTAATGAGATAGCCGCTCTGGTCATTCAGATTCCTTAAGAATGTTCTGGATGCACCTCTATTGCTTGTGTTATGGGAAAGTTTCAACATCCTCTATGCCATTTGAAATGCTTTTATTGCCATAGGGCTTAGAAGCTGGCTCCAGAGACGCCCTGCCAGGCAATTGGGCTCTGGAGCAAATTCTCCAGCCAGGCAATTGGGCTCTGGAGAATTTGCTCTCAGCCTTGGCTGGCAGGTTGGCTGTCGAAGACTGACTGCTGCTCTCTGGTTGACCGCTAGTGTATTAATTTGTCATATGAAACAGGACTAAGAGAGAGATGAACACGTGGCTTTTGGCTGTACTTCCTGTAAGGGGAGATTTACATAGGATACCAGGCAGGATATGGGTTCAATTGAATGAAACAGAGATCCAAATTTCATAGTAGTCCAAACTTGGTTTCCAAATGAGAGACATTTAGTTTCTGTTACATTACAAGACTAAGCCCAGAGCAGACCACACGAGACCAGTTTCCTTCTATTTACTTTATATCTCTTGGTTGTGGCCTCATCCACAGAGTCCCAGAGTGCCCGCTACCTTGTCTGCTTTTCAGCCAGTAGGAAGGAAGAAAAGAGAAAGGAAGGGAAAATATATTTCCTCTGGAAGCTGGAGCTAGAGGGCACATATAACTCTTCTCACATCCCATTGGCCAGAATTTAGTCATGTGGCCCGGCCTGGCTGCAAGGGCAGCTAGGAAATGTAGTCTCTACTCCAGGTAGCCATATATCCAGTGAGATGTTTTGTTATTAAGAAAAACAAGTACTAGGAAAGTAACTAAGGGTCTCTGCCATGTCTGGAAAGCCAAGTTATGACATGATATTCTTTATGGAACACAGAATTGAAGAAGGGGTGAGAGGTGGAGGTTAACAGTGGTAGAACCTTCGGCATCCACCCTCAGCAACGGGCAGGTACCAGCCTTGGGACGAGACAACACAAGCGTGTGGACCATGTTGCCCTAAACCCATGGGGAGGACTTGGTGCACACTCTCCCTCCCTTCTGCCGTTCGCTTGCGTGTGTTGCGGTCTGCCTGGTATAAAGCCCACAATCCCTGTCCGTCGTGTGGGAGCCTGGGATCTGATTTTTTGGTGGAATGACAAGTTCTTTTTACTATAAGCTAAACCATAAGCCAAAGACTATCTCTTATTTACCGCTCTCATGGATTGATGTCTGGCATATCCCAATTTAATAAATTTTTGAAAATGACCTTTTTTTCCCCAAACCCAGCTTTATTGAAGTATAGTTGACTAATAAAAATGGTGCATATTTAAGGTGCAAAACTTGGTGTTTTTTAATATTGATTTATTTATTTTGAGAGACTGAGCAAGCGCGTGGAGGAGGGGCAGAGAGAGAGGGAGGGAGAGAGAGACTCCCAAGCAGGCTGTGTACTGTCAGTGTGGAGTCCCATGTGGGCATCTCATGATTCGTGAGATCATGACCTGAGCCAAAATCAAGAGTCGGACGCTCAACCGGCTGGGCCACCCAGGCGCCCCACTTAGTGTTTTTATATACATATATACATTGTCAAATAATCACCACAGTGAAGCTAATTAACATATCCATCACCTCACATAGTTACTTTTTTTTTTTTTGTAGTGGGAACATTTAAGATTTACCCTCTTAGCAAATTTCAAGGGTACAATAGAGTACTGCTAACCGGAGTCACGTGACTGCACATTAGATCATCAGGGCTTATTTATCTTGCATAACTGAAACTGTGCACCCCTGGGACATCGTCTCCCCATTTCCTCCACTCTCCATCCCCTGACAATCACCATCCTATTCTCTGCTTCTAGGAGTCTGACTATTATAGAAGCACGTGCAAGTGAGGTCATGCAGTATTTGTTACTCTGTGTCTGGCTTGTGTCACTCCGCATACTATCCTCTCGGTTCATCTATATTGTTGCAAATGGCTACATTTCCTTCTTTTTCAATTTTTTAACGTTTATTTATTATTATTTTTGAGAAACAGAGAGAGCTTGAGTGTGGGAGGGTCAGAGAGAGAGGGAGACACAGAATCCTAAGCAGGCTCCAGGCTCTGAGGTGTCAGCACAGACCCTGACGTGGGGCTCAAACTCACGAACCATGCATGAGATCATGACCTGAGCTGAAGTCAGATGCTTAGCCGGCTGAGCCACCCAGTCGCCCCTCCTTCTTTTTAAAAGGCAAGATAATATTCCTTTGTATAATATACATACTGTATATGTGTTTATTATATAGAATATATTTATGTACTATGTACTATGTACTATATAAGATATGCATTTGTGTAATTTATGTAATACATAATCATATAATATGTATAACATAGAATATGTTTATATACAATACATGTATATACAACAGAATATATTTTATATGTGTATATATCACAAGCAAATGATCGTTCATCTTCTGGTCTCTTCATTCCCTCACTCCTTAGGAGTGTTAAGCCCACTCATCATGTTGCAGATATTTTTCTGGTAGTCCCAGACTTCACTTGACCTGGAAGATAGCCTCTCTCTAAGGCAACATTTAACTATCTCTGATCAAATTTTACAGTGCAACTCTGGATGTTTGGGAAACCTTGACATTCCCCACTGTTCTTGAAATAATTTGATGTGCCATTTGCTACTAAACAATCTCTTTAAGTTTGTTCCGGATTTTCTATGTATCATAAACTAAAACTGCTGTTTAGGACGCCAGATTGAACAAGGAAATACCCCTGAGTTTTCGACACGTGAGACCTTTACTAGGTGCCCGAATTGTCTGACAGCACCTGCAGAGCTTTGGGATTTGAGAGCCTGGACTTTTTCTAATGTATTTATAGGTGTCAACTCTAAAGGCCTTGGGTTTTCTTCCTCAAATGCATGCTTGGAGAGGGTGCTCTCCTTAATAGGAGGGTGACTTTGCAAAACTGTTGGGTAAGCCTAGAGCTTGTTTGAAATGAAATCTTTATGAGATTGTCAGGAACCTTTATGAGATTTGGGCTTTGTAGGAACAATGCCTGGCGTGAGGCCCACAGGCCCCATCCTGATGGCATGGCCCCCACTTACACAGTTAGCACACTTCCTATATAGGTGGAACTCACATCTGGTATTTTTTCTAGATTATTCTTATTGAAAAGTAATTCTCTATTTCCTACAGTGGGGACTTCTCGGAGGAGAGGGAAACTGAATGCGGCGAGGGGAGGGGCGAGCGGGAAGTGAGTGGGAGGAGAGAGGCGCTCACCAGCAGAAGCTCAGAAATCTTTGCTGGCTGCTTCTTGGACAAAAGCTGGGAGAATGTGGCTTCTGTGAATGGGAATGAATATTGAGTTTCCTGGTACGTAGGTGACTGGAGACCTTTTTCATTTATACTCCTCATCATTGAGTGCTTATTGAATGCAAGGTGCTAATTAAATTTTGATTAAAAAGTTGCAAGTCTTCACTTTCCGGGAGTTTACAAGACAGTTGCAGAGAGTGCAAATGAGGGACCCAGAAGACTGACTTACTTTCTCTAAGCTCGTTGAATTTGCTCAATTTTCTCTTAAAGTTCCCTTTGCTTGCTTCAGATCTTGGTTGCTTTTAGTTCAGAGAGAGCTGCATTTAGCTGGCATGTGGGAAATAACGGAGGGCAAAGTCTGTTAAGTCATTTCTTATACGTGTAAGACAGATGCGAACCATTTCAGTGAAGTCTGGCTTCTTGACTCCTGCGAGCCAGTAGACGGTCTTCAATGCTCCTGCATCTGTAATGACCGCGGTGTTCTTGGAGCTCTTTCTCTGTGCCAGGTGTTGTGCTGAGTGATTATGTGGCTTATACTATTTTAGTTCCCACAACAGCCTTAGGTCGCTAGTATAATTTTTGGATGTATTTTTATAGATTGGGAAACTGAGGGTCAGAGTGGTCGAGTGAAGTTCTGTAGCCAGGAAGTAGCTGGGTCAGATTTCAAATGACCGATTGCATTACCTGAATTACCTGACCCTACAAGTCTGCAAGTGAACAATAACATTTTATTCTGGAATGTTGGAATCTATGGCTATCAACCGGGAGCTGGTTCTTACTGAAGGGAGGTAGGTTTGTTTTGAGTGAAGCTGGGGCTGCTGCGAAATAGGAGTGAAATATAACCTTTCTTGGAAATCTTCAGGGCTGGTGGGGCAAGCCATTTAGGAGCATGCAAGGGAGGCTAAAAGACTGAGGGAGTCTAGGTATTTCCAGGCAAGGAGTCTACAAAGCCGATGGAGCAAAGGGACGCAAATTCCCCAAATGGCCCAGAGGGCCCAAATGGGCACGATTCAGGGCTTCCCCCGCAGACGGCCCACTGTGGATCTCAGCTGGGAGCACAGGGTTGACAGGCCTTTCACTTGTCTGGTCAGAGGCTGTCCTCCCTGAGGTCAGAGGAAGCCATACATCACACCGTCATCCCGCATCCCCGTGCCAGGGAGAGACTGGATGGTGAGGTGACCATGGAGGCAAACTTGAGGAAAAGATGGGAGGCTTCAGTATCCTGGAGGGTGACTTTTGCGTACACAGACATAAATTCTTCCTTCACCTTTTACATTCAATTCACACATGTTACTATTTTAAGCCCAGCACATTCCAATAAGATCGAAAGATCTATGGAAATTAGTAAGTCACTTCCCACAATTTTGGGAGCTGCCTTCTCGGCCAGCTTAAGCTGGAACAATGACCGGACCTTGCTCTGGGTGCTACTGGATTCTTGTCAGGCGAACAGTGTGTATTGGAATGTGCCCTCAGGCTCCCTGCCTTCAAGGGGGGTGTGGCCATTTAGCTCATGTCCTTGGATTCAAGTTGTGTGGGGCGCCTTTCTTCACTCTTCTGTCTGCATACAGTCCTACCTAATTGGATAGCCTGCCTGGATCTGCATTTCACTAGCTCTTTAAAAAATATAAATGTCTTGGGGCACCTGGGTCGCATAGTCAGTGAAGCTTCCGACTCTTGATCTCGGCCCAGGTCATGATCTGGAGGTTTGTGAGTTCGAACCCCACGTTGGGCTCTACGCTGGTGGTGTGGAGCCTACTTGAGACTCTGTCTCTCCTTCTCTCTGCCCTTCCCCAGCTTGTGCTCTTGTTCTCGCTCTCTCTCAAAATAAATAAATAAACTTAAAAATTAAAAACAAAAATAAATGTCTTTCCCATCTAACTCCGAAGACTTTTGACCTTGATGGACGGTTGCATTTCTTTCTCATATAATTCCCAAGACCATCCAGTTCTTGCAGGTTTTAAAATGACCTGTGACTGGCTTTGTCTATTTGACAACCATGTCTATCGTACTGATATCAGAGGAAGGCAGGGCATAAGGTGCACGCTGTGGACTTGTAGGAGGTGATTTCACAAGTTTTAGGGAAAGCATTGGTGCAGTTCTGTGGTCAGATGCCGGAAGACTCCACGTCAGTGTAGGGAAGGGGATGGAAGCATCTAAGCAGCCCCATATAGGGTTTTTTTGGTTGAACTAGCATTTGCATGAATGGGCATCCATAAAAAGAGGAAAGGCAGGACATAGGATTGAGTATAAGACTATAAAAATTGTGTCACAAAGGTTAGAGTTGAGAATGATTTGAGGTTTGAAACAAAAATGTCTAGGACAAAAGGACTCTTTTGCTTCGTTTCGAAACAAAAATGCCAAAGGCTTTCTGCTGGGGGACAGAGATGGCTTGGGTACATTACTCTCTAGGGGGCGCTCGAGGATGGTCTCTGCTCCATGGGCAGCATCTTGATGTGAGCTTAAACTCAAAGGGAACCCTTAGGAGCACAGAAGTCGTTTTTCTAGGAAGAAGAGATTTAGATGGGAGGAGTGAAGGAATTTCAAGTAAAAGGATTCTGCCAAATTGCTTCTTTTCTTTTGTGAGGCATTTGATCTAATGCTTTTGGGATAGTAGGGCCTGAGGAAGGCTGTGCTGTCTGCCAGCCTCGGCCTGACTTTGAGGGCATTGCTCTGAAGTTGGAGCATTGCTTACCCAGGTCATGGAGGAGGAGGCTGGCCCTAGTTAGTGACAGAGAGTGTGCAGTTGTCTTTGTGCCTCCTGTACACATCCTCCAAGAGGCTGGAGGGGAGCTCGGGCACAGAAGGGAGCTGGAAGGACTCAATCAGGAACCTACCATTTCTTTCAAAGGAAACAAGTAACTGCTCTGGGAAATGCATATGGTGAACACAGGCCACGTAGAATGGCCGCATTCTTATTCTGCTTCTCTTTTCTCTTAAGGAAGAGGGTCTCAAGAGGAATCCTAGGATACATACTGATAAAAAAAGAATCAAAGTGAAGAGCCTGAGTTTCTCTAAATAATTTTGAGAATCTTGAAGCAAAGAAAATATTTCCCAGGGAATCTCCGAGTGGGGTCATTCAACCACTGGGGGTGGATTTGAGGAATCGTTGAAGATGGGAGTGGTGTTGGATGTTTGGAGATTTGCAAAAATCGTTTTGATTTTTGAAAGGAGAAAGATGGCTCCTCCCCACTCCCCCCAATAATAGAATGGTGGGTTTGACCACCTAATTCAGTCAAGAGTCTAGAATAAATATTAAGGGAATTACTTGTGACCCCTTAGAAGTGAAAGTGATCAATACAGTTCGTGTGGGTTTACCAAGAGTAAGTCAAATCTGATCTTATTTCCTTTTTTCTAACAGAGTTAGTAGAGCCAACTGTCAATGACCTAGTTAGAGCTATAACAAGGCATCTGACAGGGACAGAAGAATCTCTGGACAGAACAGAGCATTGTGGCAGGGTTAGTATAATTAGGTGGATTCATAACAAAACTGCTACTCAAAGGGTATTGATCCATTGACTTGGTCTCGCTGTAGGAGGTTTCTAATGGCAGCTACAGGACATCACCTAACATTTCAAAAGTGCTGTACTTGGCATTTTCATTTTAAAGCCCAAATGCCAGAATGCCCAAATAGCAGAGGGAGGGGAAATAATTTGTATAAAGGAATAATTTTGGAAAGACACCATAGAATCAGTTATGGACCAAGACTAAAGTATTTATTGCCATATCTTACGTGTAGAGTAGACTGTGGAAACAAATAGACCTAAAATGTTATAATGGCTCATACATAACAGGAAGTTATTTCTGCTTCACATAACGGTCTGAGGTGGATGTCAGTGGTTGGCTGATGACTTTCTGTGAGGACTCAGGCTCCTTCCATTTTGTGGTTCCTTCCATTCCCTAGGGCCTCGTTAACATCTGCCTCTCGATATGCATCAGGAAAGAAAAGAGCACACTTTTTTTAAAAAAGTTATTTCTGCTATGGTATATTTCAAACATGTATAAAAGGAGAGAGATACTAAAGTTCATCCTGAATACTCATCATTCAGATTCAACAATGACCAATATAAACCCATTCTTTCTTTTGTCTGTATCCCTCCACCTACTCCCTCCTTCCCTTCCACCTGCTTCCTCCTTCCCCTCCACCTGCTTCTTCCTTCCCCTCGCAATTAGATTGTTTTGATGCCAATCCCTGCCCTTGTACCATCTGATATGTAAGTATATAGAGTAAAACCTTGGATTGTGAGTAACTTGTTCTGTGAGTGTTCTGTAAATCGAGCAAACATTTCTGATACATTTTAACTTGATAACAAGCGATGTCTTGCAATACGAGTCATACATGACGTCAAATGTCACATGATCACGACTAAACCAATGATTCTTGAAATTCACTTTGATATACCAGTGCTTTGGATTACAGGCATGTTTCTGAAACGAATTATGCTCGTGGACCAAGGTTTTACTGTACCTCTAAAAGAGAAGTACTCTTTTTAACAAGCATAACATCACTATTACTCCTAATATGCTGACAGTAGTTTCTTAATATTATCAAATACTCTTCGGTGTTCAAATTTCCCTGATTCATATTTTCTCTCTCCTTCTCAACAGCTTATTTGAATCAAGGAGGGACATACTGCAGTTGGTTGGTATGTCTCTTGGGCCTCTCTTAATCTATGGGCTCCCATCCCCCCTTTTGCCCCTTGTAATTTGTTTTTTAGGCTGCTCGTCCTGTACAGTTTCCCACAGTGTGGATTTTGCTGATCGCATCTCCACTGCGTGGTTTCACATGTTCATCGCCATTTCCTCTAAACTTATAATAATTCTATCTAGAGCCTTGTCCAGATCCAGGTTGATTTTGAGGGCAAGTTTGCTTCATAGAGGATGGTGTACATCACTGCGTAAACTTATTATTTCATTAAGAATTTGTAAAGTGGTGATATTCTAATTCTATCATTTATTCCTCATTTTTTAGTCAGAGTCCCTCTATAAAGAGAGACATTTCTCATGAGCTTTTAGGTTATTCTGATGTCATACTTGTTTCTTAAATACCTTGAGTTGCCCGCGCCCCGTGTTGGCCGTGACTAAGTCACGTGGCCACACCTATCCGCCAGGGAGGCTGGGCAGTGGGATCTAGCTGCGTGCCTGGGAAAAAGAGGGAACGGACCTTGACCAGCAGCCGGCAGTCCCTGCCACATTTACACGGTCAAAGTGAAGTTTGCCGGGGATATATTTAAGGGCCATGAATCCAGCTGCCCTGTTTAGAATGGGAGAGACACAGCTTAGCGGCAGCACGAATGGAAAAGACTCAGAGGCGCTGGTTAACTGTGAGCTCTGAGGACACACTGGGCTGTAGCTGCCCAAAGTGTTAATTAAAAAACCCCCCCACGTGGCAGCAATAGCAGCCGTCCACGGCACTTGGGGCACCATCAACAGACTTCGCAGTTACTGAAAAGGCAATTAGGACGGTGGGGGATTCAAAGCCGTATCTTGGGGGGAATGGCTGGCAGAGCTGAGGTTTTTAATCCAGAGACTCTGATGGGACTTGAGAGGATTCTGAAGGGCTGGAAAAGGGATTACACTGGGTCTGAGCAGCCCAGGGCAGAACCAGGAGGGGAACGGTTACACTGAGGCAGATTATGGCTGAACATAGGATGCTTTTGTCTTGTTTGCTGTGACTTATTTTAGCTGTCGTAACCGTGTTTCGGTGGAATGAGCTGCCTTGGAGACAGCGTGGCTCCTTGTTTCTGGAAGGATGTGACGAGGAATCCGGGCACCCCTTGACAGAGACGGAGCGGGGAGCTCAAGAGTAGATGGGTGGCTGTGTTTGTCCCTTCTGCCCCCCAAGAGACTGAAGGCCGTTTGAGTCATGGGAAATCTCGTGTGTGTTAATTGCATGGGATCGCATGTTCAGAAAAGGCCATGCAGTCCATGGGCACAAGTATATATTTTATCATTCTGTTTTAGGTGGTTTTTTGTTTGTTTCTTATGAAAAACAATTATTGTTTAACTTTCGACTAAACTTCTACAAAGAAAGATGAAAAAAATTCAGGGGGTTCAAAATATACTTGAGAGCCATTTATTTTTATTTTTTAAGTTCTTAAAATGCTTATTATTTATTAGAGTGTGCGTGAGTGGGGGGAGGGGCAGAGAGAGAGGGAGAGAGGGAATCCAAGCAGCCCCGACTCGGGGCTCGATCCCATGAAACTCGAGGTCATGACCCGAGCCGAAATCAAGAGTTGGAGGCTTCACCGTCTGAGCCCCCCGGGCGCCCCATTTATCTTGGAGCAGTGCTCTCCACCGCCACTTACATCATCCGTTTCCTGTCGGTGGAGCGTGCCTAAGTGCCAGCTCTGTACGAGGTTCTGGGAACCAAGGTGAGTGACAGGCGGGGCTGACTTCTCCAAGGTCTTGGTCAGAGGGGGAGGCAGATGTGCACAGGGGGAGGAAAGATGCTTGCACGTGGGCAAGGGACCGAGTGGGCAGGGATTGGGGGGGGTCTCATGGACCCGTATGAGGGAGATTACCCTAATGAAACTCTGAAGCCTGGATAGAAACCAGTCAGATGAGCAGGGGAAGGTCATTCCGGAAGCGTCCCTTCTCTGGTGACAACTTGGGGAAAGGGAGTGAGGAGGGGGCGAGTGTGGCATTTCTGGCGGTGGCACAGGAGCACGGTTAACACGAACTGGGGGGGGGGCGCAGGGAGCTGGTCCTGAGGCTTGGGGGAACCGTGCTAAAGACCGGGCTTCTTCCTGAAGACCCCCGCCTCGGTCCCCGGGGCTCGCAGGAGCCCTGTAGAGCCCCAGGCCAGAGGCCGGCACCCTGGATTCCGGGTCCCACTCTGCAGAGGTCGGCCTCCTGACTGCACGCAGCCTGCTCTCCTGTGCATCTCCGAGAAGGGGACGCTGAGTTAGGAGAAATGGGATGGCTGGTTTGGAGTCAGAGAACCTGGGTTCGAATCCTACCTCCAGCTTGTATTAGCTGTTCTTTAACCACGTGCCATTTAATTGGTACAGTAAGAATAACGCCCAGGGGGCAGCCAAGCAAGCTGCCTGTTACTGGACTAATTTCCCTTTCCTCTCTTTTATTTTTTTAATAAAACAAAATTTTTTTAATGTTTATTTATTTTTGAGAGAGAGTGTGATCAGGGGAGGGATGGGGAGAGAGAGAGAGAAAGAGAGAGAGAGAGAATCTGAAGCAGGCTCCAGTTTCCGAGGTGTCAGTGCAGAGCCCGATGTAGGCCTCAAACCCACGAACCGTGTGATCATGACCTGAGTGAGCCAAAGTCGGATGCCTCACCGACTGAGCCACCCAGGTGCCCCCCCTTCACCTGTTTTAAATATTAGGGTTCCAGTAACATTTATGTGAAAAGTAAATTGTCCATATAACTTAGAAAACCACTGTACTAGATAATATCTCCTTTCCTGAGGTTATAAAATTCTATGATTCTGTGATTTAAAATTATAAAGAGCATAAGTCTCCTTCGGTTCCTTAGCTCCCATTTATAAATTCTGTCTGCTTCTGTTTCCTTCCCTGTTGGCCACTTTCCCAGCTCTCTCTGCCTCCTTCCCCAGAATACCTCCCTTTAAAAATATTTCTTCACCCTGTAACTACAAGTAACAGGAGAACCTTTCTGGCTGCCTCCTGATTAAATCAAAGATGCTAATATCTGAATACAGCTGGGTGTTTGTTTTATCGACTTGACTCTTTTTTTTTTTTTTTTTTTACCTCCTAGTGGAGGTCTGGAGAAACAAAATCTTCTACCTAAAGGAATGAGTCCCTAATGGTGGATTTTCAGGTCCAGACTTGGGTGGGGGGTGTTTTTGGAGGAAGAGGAGCCTTTCTTTCAAATTTCAGCCTATTAGCAGCCGCCGCAGCTGCGATTTGTCCTTTGTTTCACCCAGGGTCCCACCTATGTGATGCAGGTGTCAGTGTTTACTGCAGGGGAAAGCTCTGAGCCTCATTTAATTAAGTGTCTGATTGTGTTTCCAAATTCTTACTGTGGTGGGAAACAGCAACTAATAGAAGGTCCAGAGAGCCCCACTTTCCTCCCTGGACCCTGGCATCAAGTTCTGTGATCATTCCGTGTGAACCTATGGGCATGCCTTTCTGTTAGAAGTAGACCTCAGCCAAGGATTCAGGCACAAGTGATTTGTGAGGGAGGTGCCCCCGGGAGGAGGGGGTGGAGGGAGCAGAGCGGGAAAGGAGAAACGGCCTAGCAAGGGTCCGGTTTCAGCCTGATCCCAAGGCGTGTTTGGAGTGTAAGTTGCACCTCGGAGTCTGTCTCTTCCGGAGGAAAGGAGCTGGACCTGTGGGCCACTCAGCACTGGCGAGGGCCACCCCGAGGGACATAACTGCCCAGATATTTCCACTCCCCATGTGAGTGAGGTGGCTCCGGTAGGTGGGGGGGAATCCACTGAGCGGACCCTCACTGTGGCTTTCAGTAGCAGAGCGCACGGAAGCTGGAGCGTGGGTGCGCGGCCCCCAGAGAGGGGGTCCAGGCCATCTGGGTGGGCACCCAGTGGCGCCTGCAGATTCCCGCTCACTCCAGCCCCACAGCGCGGCTTCGGCGGGCTCCTTTGGCGTGGTGGAAGACCTACCCGACAGACGGGTAGTGGGTGGGAAGTCATCCCGCGCACATGTCTGGGGATGCTCAAAGAGGGGTCACTGTGGCGGTGAACAGAGCGTGCTCCTCACAAAACCCAAGAGAAGGTGGCCCGGTCAGCTCCGGGCTCATTGCTCTGCAGCGTCCTAAAGGATAGCTGGGGGGAAATTTGTGCTTTTCCCATTCGGGCCCTGTCCCCCAAGCTCCGAGTGTGTATTTGGGGGTGAACAGGGACCAGCATCGTGGGAGTCTCTTGGGCTGGAAGGGGGATCGTGTTTAATTCTTTTTGGTTCGGTGCCTCCTGGCAGTCTGCTTTATTTCTCTTCATGCGAGTATACATTCTTCAACTGCTGTCCACTGGGCCCGACTTACTTGGTGAGACCAAGGAATTGGTCTTAGATGTGAATCTCTAAAACCAAGCACGTATTTCTCGTAGTTCTGGGCGACGGTGTAGGGGGAGGGGCTTGCTTACCCTGCGTGTGTTGTGTGTTGTGTGTTGTGTGTTGTGCTAAAAGAAATGGCGTGCTATTGCTCTTACTGGGCAGGTAACAGGAGTGTGTTCGTGCGGCTTTACCAAATTAAATTTTTTTGTGGTTTAGCAGAGGATAAAGCAGCGAATCTCTATAGAGTTTCTGGAATTATTCTTCAGGCCCAGGTGGTCTCCCTAAGACCCATTTTTTTCACGCCCGTGGTCGAGTGTAGTTTCCACGAGGGAATTTGTTTTCAAAGATAAGCTTGCTGGTCTTTTCATCTGAAAGTAAAAAAAAAAAAAAACTTTCTGGAGAAAACACAAATTTAAAAGCAAAAGCAAAACAAAAGCAAAGCAAATAAAAACGAGGGTAGAACAGAACAGGATTCAACATGATTAAAAGCTTATTTTTCTCTCACATAAAAAGTCTGGACGCAGGAAATTCGGAGTTGGTATGGTACTTCCAGGGAGTTTCCAGAGCCCCAGGCTCCTTCTGTATCAATCAGCGGCCGCGGATAAGGTG
The DNA here is from genome assembly GCA_030068075.1 of Paguma larvata. Classification (NCBI taxonomy): domain Eukaryota; kingdom Metazoa; phylum Chordata; class Mammalia; order Carnivora; family Viverridae; genus Paguma; species Paguma larvata. The sequence goes on along the minus strand of CM057837.1, from coordinate 25,528,005 downwards.
TGGGCCTCAATCTCATGTTCATGGTGGCTGCCAGGGCTCCGGTCTTCACATCTGAGTTCCGGGCCACAGGGTGGAAGAAGGGCACGTACTTGTCTTTAAGGTACTTCCTGGAGCGTTTCATAGGACACTTCCATTTATGTGTAATTAATTACATTGCGGTCACGTGATCACAGCTAGTTGCAAGAGAGGCTGAGCTATGTGGCCTTTTAGCTTGTTAATAATTACATGGCTAAAAGTTAGGTTTGCCAGGCAAAGCAGGAGGAGCAAATGGATGTGGAGCGTGTAGCCAGCCAGTGACAGTCTCCAGATGTTGCCACGTTCCCTGGGGCATTGGCCCTGGTTCTGTCCTCTGGTCTGTATCAGGGGCCGAGCAGCCTCCCTGGTGGTGCTGGAGACTCGAGAGAATCATGAAGTGTGTTTCAATAAATGCCCCCGTGCGGCTGTCTCCCTGTGGCCGAGAACCGCCCACATGAGAGGCAGCCAGATTGCAGACCCACGCCTCCAGTCTGGAAGTTGTGGCTTTTGATTTGGGACATTTATTTATTTATTTATTTATTTACTTATTTATTTACTTAATGTTATTTGAGAGAAGGAGAGAGAGCATGAGTGGGGGAGAGGCAGAGGGAGAGGGGGACACAGAATCCGAAGCAGGCCCCAGGCTCTGAGCTGTCAGCACAGAGCCCGACACGGGGCTTGAACCCACGAACCATGAGAACATGACCTGAGCTGAAGTTGGATGCTTAACTGACTGAGCCACCTGGACGCCCCTGGATTCGGGGCTTTTCTTTGAAACCGCTATTCGGTTTCTCTGTGCATGGAGCCTGACGGTGTGCAGCAGCGCCTGGTAGACAGGGATGCTGCATGACTCACATTTGGTGACAGATCACTGATGACAGATCAAACTCTCCAAACGTGGCAGTCTGAGAGCCATGCTCATGTCATGCTGCAAAACCCGGACACAAGATGAATTCCATTTTTACAGCAAGTCCCAACCTGACCTTGCTTTCCAGCTTCAGTCCTAGAATCAAACTCGTCTAAACAAAGCTCAGAGGCGTCACTCCCGGCATGCTCCCTGAGCTGACTCTCTCACTTCAGGACCCCTCACCCTGAGACCGCCTCCAGGCACACCCTGAGCTGGGGGGAGGGGCGCAGTTACCAGGTTTCACTCTGCCTTTGGACTTGACTTGTTTGGCTGGGAGTACACTGGCGGATCCACTTCCCTCCTTCAAATCCTCTTCTAACGGTCCCTCTTCCAGTTCCTCCAGCAAGAAATACCAGCCTTCTCCCATCCAAGTACTAACTAGGCCCGACCCTGCTTAGCTTCCGAGATCAGACGCGATCGGGCGCATTCAGGGTGGTATGGCCGTAGACAGAAATACCAGCCTTCTAAGCCTTCATTTTCTCATCTGTAGATAGGGACGGTAAGCCCAAAAGTCTCTTCAAGGATTGCAATTCTGCTTCTAATATTACCTTTTGAACAGGAAACACACTGCATTAAAGACATTTTGCTGTCCAGCTTCTAGAAGGAGGAGAAACAGGATAAATTGTAAGTGAATGACAGCTCTAATAATAAGCATCACGTATGGATTACCTGGAACTACGGTAGGCATTTTATACAGTTTTTTAGGTAATGGTGTTATTGAGATATAATTCACATACCACACAATTCATGCATTTAAATGTGTTTATTTTTGAGAGAGTGCAAGCAGGGGAGAGGCAGAGAGAGGGGGACAGAGGATGAGAACCGGGCTCTGCGCTGACAGCAGAGAGCCCGACACAGGGCTCAAACTCATGAACTGTGAGATCATGACCTGAGCCGAGGTCTGATACTCAACCCGACTGAGCCACCCAGGTGGCCCTGTACGATTCGTCCATTTGGAGTGTATAGTGATTTTTGGTATATTCACACATATGTGCAATCATCACACAGTCTGTGTGAGCTCTCAACCTCTAACTCTTCTTCCCCTTCCTAAGCAATCATAAATCAGCTTTCTTGTGTCTGTAGAACTACCTGTTCCAGGCATTTCGTGTAAATGGGATCATATGATATGCGGCCTTTTGTGTCTGACTTCTTTCACTTTAGCATAGTTTTCAATATTCATCCATGTCCTTGTATCTACAGTACTTCATTCCTACTTATTTATTTTTATAATTAAAAAAAATGTTTATTCATTTTTTGAGAGAGAGACAGAGCCCAAGCAGGGGAGGGGCTGAGAAAGAGGGAGATACAGAATCCAAAGCAGGCTCCAGGCTGTGAGCTGTCAGCACAGAGCCCAAGATGGGGCTTGAACCCACAAACCATGAGATCACGTCCTGAGCCTAAGTCAGACGCTTAACTGACTGAGCCATGCAGGCGCCCCTTCATTCCTTTTTCTTGCTGGGCAATCCCATTGTTTCAGCAGTTGGTGGACAGCTGTGTTGTGAAGGCTGCTATAAACATGCCTATCCAAGCCTTTATGTGGACCTCTGGTTCCATTTCTTTTGGGCAGATGCCTGGGAGTGCAATTGCTGGTTCATATGATAACTCATGTGCTCACACATATCATTTCTGATCCTCCTAAGAATCCTGTAAAACAGAAATTATTATTCCCATTTTACTGATGATAAAACCGAGGTTGAGGCAGGGTAAACATCTGGCTAACAGAACACAGCTAGTAGGTGGCTGAGCTTGGATTTGAACTCAAGTATTCCTAATTTTAAAGCCGGGAGTTCTTTCTACAGTGCTGGGCAGCTAGGGTGTAGCTCTGTATCCGGGCTTCCAACTGTCAACATAGGAAGGCTACCGCTGTCAGCAAAGTCGGTTCTTCCACCTACAACAGAGACCAGGGTGCACCCAAAAATCGAGAGCACAGTTAAGCCCTTATTGGAGCCCGAGTTCCAGCTGAACATAGACACAAAGGCAAGGAAGCATACTTTCGTTGGCCTCTCCAAGATCTAGGAGGTCCTACTTATATAAAGTTTCCTCCTTCCGATTGGTTGGAAGGGCCTCATTTTGATTGGTCAATTTTGGCAGGTGACTCAGGCAGCTCATTGGTGCTTTCTGGAGCCGGGGTCTTCCGTTTTAAGTCCAGCTTGCTTACAGGGCCGCTTACAGGGCCACTTCCCGGTTCTGCTCAGAGAGGGAAGGAATTAAGGAGAGCAGCTAACCTGGCCCCTAAGTGTCTCACCATGAGCTCCTGCGAAGTGGCTCTGATGGCTCTGGTCTCCTTTGAATCACATGGCCATCCTGCTAGAAGCCCACCGTGTGAAGTCCACTAGATACAGGACTTAAACAGAATTCCCTCTTTCCAGTGACGTTGAGCCCTTTGAAGCTGGACTCCACCTCGAGTGTAAATATTTCCTCACAGATACCCAAGTTGTTGACTGCTAATTGCATTTGGATCCTTTCTTCTGGTCTATCAGCGGCTTCGCCCTGACTGTAGAAACAAACTGTTTCCTTGGCGCCGCCGCCGCCGCCGCCAGATTGTTCCGCAGTCACGCACGCCTCCGACAATTCTTGGCAGCGTTGTGTAGCACTTGTTGAGTCATTGTGATGCCCAGCTCCGGGAGAGCGCGCGGCAGATGGCGTGGCTGATGCTGGCTCTGTAGCTCTTCGGTCAGGAGTCCCCGAACCGTGGCGTGGGTCGGGGGAGCAAAGCAAGACAGAATATGCCCTGCGATTTCAGGAAGAAAATATTTCACTCGATGGATTTTTTCCAACCAGAATATTGCTGTGTGTAAACAGCTGATTTTGCTAAAAAAAAGCTTAAAAAAATCATAGTGACACTTTTATGTATCAGAGTGGCCCTCTCTAAGGAGCCAGCTGCTTTGCTAATATTTAGGACCATTAACTCTATGAGCTGAGGCAGGGAGCAGATGATTCTTAGGCAACCTTATTTCAATAGTGAAATTATATGGGATAAGGAAAATTTAAATAAGTCTAGCTCCACACAATCATTTTAGCATTTGGTGCATTTCCTTCCAGGCTTTTTTTCTTCATGCACAGGATTAAAAACAAATCTCTGGGTGCCTGGGTGACTGAGTCAGTTGAGCATTGGACTCTTGATTTTTTCTCCAGTGGTGATCCCAGGGCCATGGAGTCTGCCCGGCATGAGGCTCCCTGCCTGAGCATGGAGTGGAATCTGCTTAGGATTCTCTCTTTCCCTCTCTTTCTCTCCCTCTGCCTCTCTCCCCTGCTTGTGCATACTCTCTCGAATAATAATGAAAACAACTAAAAAAAATCCAAATCTCATTCTGACATATATACACAATTTGGTATCAGTCCATTCCTTATTGTAATTATACAATATTATATGTATTATAATTTCCTCCATGTTATTTTTATGACTAATTTTTTAATGTTTATTTTTGAGAGAGAGAGAGCATGAGTAGGGGAGGGGCAGAGAGAGAGGGAGACAGAGAATCAGAAGTAGGCCCCTGGCTCTAAGCTGTCAGCACAGTGTTTGGGGCTCAAACTCACCAACATCAAGGTCATGGCCTGAGCTGAAGTCAGGCGTTTAACTGACCTAGCCACCCAAGTGCCTCTTTTTAGGACTATTTAAAATGGTGCCAACATTTGGTCAGATATAATAATTTATTTTACTATTTGCTGATATGGGACATTTAGATTATTCTTCTGCATTTAGGATTATTTCTTTAAGAGAAATTCCCAGAAATGGAGTTTAGAAGGATCTCTAATATCTGTTGCTGAATTGCTTTCCAGAAATGGTTGAAGTTATTTATACTTCTCTTGGCAGGACCGGAATGCTGGTTTCCCGGGAATGCCTGGCAGGTGTTGGAAAGTTCACGTCTGGGGATGGGGGTGGGGGGGTGGGGGGGTGTGGAGGGTAGTTGTGCTCAGAGAAGATAAAATTGTTCTCCATTTTGGAGAGGGTGTCCTGAGAAGCAGGAGACTCATCTCAAGGAGGGAGAAATTGGCATAGGTGTATAATAAAAAAACCAAAACAAAAACTTGATTTAACAATGTTAGAAGAAAGAGTGTTTTTCTATTCTCTCTATAGAAAAATAAACTCATTATCTCATGGAAAGGTGAACTAAGACTACGGAGTCCACAATGAAGGAAATTAGGATTACAGATGTATGAGAGGCCATTATTTAATAAAAAAGGGGACTCATAAGTGGTTCTGGATGTTTTCCAGCTTTTAAAAAAATCATCATTTGTCGTCTTATTTTCTCCCTCCGAATATCTAATTTTGCACCTGATTTTGTATTCGCAGTTTTTTCATTGTGGTAAAAAACCCATCACTTGAAATCTACCCTCTTAACAAATTTTTAAGTGTATAGTACAGTAATGTTAATTACATGCACATTGTTGTACAGTGTATTTGCATTTAAAAAATTATTTTTCTCTAAGAGGGTCCCACAAACTATGAATTTCATGGCCAACAAACCTGAATCTGCCCCCGTCCTCAGACCTTCCCCCTTGTGGTGCATTCCAACCCACATGTTTATAGTTTTTCTTTTATTTTCTCTTCCTTTTTTTTTTTTTTTTTAAATGTTTATTTATTTATTTTTGAGAGAGACAGAGAGAGGGTGGGGAGGGGCAGAGAGAGGGAGAAAAAGAATCCCAAGCAGACTTCACACTGTCAGCACAGAGCCCAGTGCGGGGCTTGAACTCATGAGCTGTGAGATCATGACCGGGCCAAGAGTCAGACGCTTAACCGACTGAGCCACCCGGGTGCCTTCTCTTCTTTTTTAAGTAACTGTTTTGTTGAGATACAATTCACACATTAGAAAGTTCACTCTTTTAAACTATGCATTTAGGTAGTTTTTGGTGTATTCACAGAACTGTATAATCATCGCCACTATCTAATTTCAGAACATTTTCATCACCCCGCAAAAGGAAACCCTGCACCTGTTAGCGTCCCTCCCCTTTCCGTCTCCCCCCAGTCCTCAGGAACCACTGACCTCCTTTCTGCCTCTCTGCATTTGCCTGTCTTGGACAGTTCGTCTAAATGGAATCATGTAGCATGTGGTTCTTTGTGGCCGGCTTCTTTCGTTTAGCATAGTGTCTTCAAGGCTCGTCATGTGGCATATGGCAGTATTTCCTTCTTTTTTAAATTGCTAAGTAAGATTCTTTTGTATGGATATACCATTTTTTTGTATATTGTTCATTAGTTGGTGGATATTTGGGTTGTTTCCACCTTTTGGCTGTTAAGAATAATATTGCTATAAATGTTTATGTGCGAGTCTTTGAGTGGAGATATGTTTTCATTTCACTTGCATAGATATCTGGGGAGTAGCGTCGCTGGTTGTGTGGCATCTGTGTGTTTAATATTTCGAGGAACCGCTGGACTCTTTTCCAAAATGGCTGCACCATTTTGCAACTTTAACTGGTCCTTGGCAACACTTGTTGTCAGTCTTTTTGAACTTAGCCATCTCTGTGGGGATAAAATAGTATCTTCCTCCATACTTAATTGATGCTTAATTTACATACTTACAACGGTTTAATATTAATGACATTAACACATGGAGCAGCTTCCATTATGACTTGATTGTACGGACAAGAACATATACATTCACCAATTGTTCTGAATACATATAACAAATTTAAAATATAAGTTAATTTAAACTTTATTTAAACCCTCTTTGAGCCCTTGGCTCTATTTGCTAAAACTCAAACTATATTCTTGGCTTATTTTATTCTTTATTAAAATTCTTTTTGATTAAAAAATATTTTTTTTTAATTTAGAGAGAGAGAGAGCACAAGCAGGAGAGAAAGGCAAAGAGGGAGAGAGAGAAAGAGAGAGAGAGAATCTTAAGCAATCTTAATCTTCCATGACCATGGGATCATGACCTGAGCCAAATTTAAGAGTCAGATGCTCAACTGACCGAGCCACCGGTGACCCGGCTTATTTTATTCTTATAATTTAAAAATATTCAAGCAATGTGTAGACCCCCTTTTAAAAATATTTCACTGCAGGACGATCATTTGGAGCAGAGAACATTCCATCTACCACCACCCAGATTTCCAGCCTGGCACATCTTATTTTCTTCTGTACCAATTTCACAAGACTGTTGTAAAAATTAAGCTAGATTATGTATGTCAAATACATAACATAGTAAGTCTTCACTAACTATTGGCTACGAAACTCCTGGTTATAAGGAGAGTGGCCTCACATCAGGTCAGTTCCAAATCTTTCATATCCAGATTACATCAACGACCTTGAAATAGGAAGTATTTGCATAGACTCCTTCCCTTGGCTGGTTTGTTTCATTGGCTGAGGTCTAAACATATCTGAGTCCTTCATTTCTCTGACCAACTAAGTTCATCAGATCTGGAAGGTTTGTAGCCAGGAAATCTCTACTTGTCGCCTGGGGTCCCAATCACCTCCTAAAACTTTCTAGAGGTCGAAGAACTTATGGACTTATTTTAAAGAGTACTTTTTGCAGCCAAAGTCTAAGAACACCATCTATGTCTCCTGATTCTTTTGCTTTCTGAGGACTAACTGTCAGCCATATTCTCTATAACTGAACCATCCATCCAAACTTTCCCTCAAAGGCAATTGGCCAGACTTCACCCTTAATGACACTCCAGGGGCGCCTGGGTGGCTCAGTCGGTTGGGCGGCCGACTTCAGCTCAGGTCATGATCTCACGGTCTGTGAGTTCGAGCCCCGCGTCGGGCTCTGTGCTGACGGCTCAGAGCCTGGAGCCTGCTTCCGATTCTGTGTCTCCCTCTCTCTCTGCCCTTCCCCTGTTCACGCTGTGCCTCTATGTCTCTCAAAAATAAATAAATATTAAAAAAATTTAAAAAAAAAAAAATGACACTCCAATGGTAAACATCTAACAGTACCCATGTTGGAACATATTACAGTGAGGACAAACTAAAAACTTTTGTTGACAGTGTTTTGGAAGTGCATGTACATACGTGTATTGGAAAGAAATCCTTGTTTCTTCAGTGGAATGGATGACCTTTCAAATTACACATGTAAATGCTCTTAAACTCGCCATTATTTGCTGATCATGTTCCACGGGCAGAGAGCCCTGCTGGCTTTACTAAAGAGGGTGAGAGAAATGGACTTGAATAATAACAGTGGAACCTGGTGATCTTAGCGGGCAGAAAACCATGGGTGAAAGATAACAGGCAGGCAGAAAAACATAAAGGAAAGTGATTCAAATCTTTATGCAGTCTCATGAGAAATGTCAGTGGGGAGAGGCTGGTCTTGATGTGTAGTAAAACTTCTGAAAAATCCTTTTGAGATATCTCTTTTACTCACAGTTTTTCTCTATACCAGACAGTAACTCTTGAAAAGCCTGTCTCTCCTTCCTCTCTTTGTACCTCCCTAAACTTCTTTCCTGCAAATCCAATTCATGCTTTACCCAAGTTTTCCCACGGTGGCAGTCCAAGAATCTCTCTCTCTCCCCTCAGTGTTCTGTTCCTCTTCATTACTTCTCCTTTTACCTGGTCCTTCTCATAGATTCTGGTCTCCAAAGATGGCCCCAAGGACCCTACTTCTGGTATTCATGCCCTTGTGTGGCCCCTTCTTGAATCAGAGCTGGCCCTATTACTTATAATCAACAAAAATGTCACTGATTGCTTTTGAGGCTAGGTCAGACAAAGAGCTTCTGCCTTGGCTTATTGGAAATCTTGTTCTGAGGGAAGCCAGCTGTAGAGGGTTTAACAGTGTTCCTCAAAAATTCGTGTCCACCCAGAACTTACTTGGACATCGGGTCTTTGCAGATGTAATTAGTTAAAGATAGTGAGATGACATCATTCTGGATTTCATTAGAGTAGGCCCTCAATCTACTGGTAGCCTTGGAAGGGGAGAAGATACAGAAAGACCCAGAGCAGAACGCCATGTGAAGACAGGGGCGGACAGTGGAGTGGTGCCACTGGGCGATAGGGAGTGTGGAGGGTTCCTGGCAGCCGTGAGAAGCTACAAGGAGGCAAGGAAGTCTTCTTTCTGAGAGTCTCCAGAAGGAACCCTGCTAACACCTTGGTTTTGGACTGCTGGCCTCCTGAACTCTCAGAGAATGAACTTCTGTTGTGTTAAGCCATCCAGTTTGTGGTAATTTGTTATGGCAGCCCTAGGAAGCTAGGATACCACCTAACATGCTAGGACCACAGTGCTCTGGAGAAGCGCAGGATGGCTCAGTGGAGAGAGTGGTGCCCAGCTGGCCAGCCACCAGCTGTGTGGCTGAAGAAGTCCTCTTGAACGTCTCACCCAGTTGAGCCTTCTGACCCCGGCCTCAAGCAACATCGGATCACAACTGTACAAGAGACTCAAGTGAGAGCTGGCTTGCTAAACCCAGTAAATGCATAGAGGGAACATGAAAGAAAGAAAGGAAGGAAGGAAAGGAAGGAAGGGTGGAAGGAAGGAAGGGTGGAAGGAAGGAAGGAAGGGTGGAAGGAAGGAAGGAAGGAAGGAAGGAAGGAAGGAAGGAAGGAAGGAAGGAAAGGAAGAAAGAAAAATTTTAAGAGCCATTCGGTTCTATGGTGATGTTATATCGCCAAGGTCTTGATGCAGGACCTTCTTCTCACTGACCCTCGCCTCCTGCAAATGAGGCTCTTCTCTCCTCCTCTTTCTCATGAGAATCAGCTCCTACCCTGCTGCCACCCTGGAATTCAGGTGAGTAACATATGCTGCCTCTTCCCATGCATGTGATAGACTGGTTCCTTCCTTCAGCAGGTTTATGACTGGATTGTAGGGGCAACATAAGAACATGTTCTAACACAAGAACACTGTTCAGAACTCTCTGGAAGCATCATGACAACAAATTCAAAATTGATGTGCAAGACAAGTACGGAGGAGGCGCGTGGGAAAGATGAGGCAGAGGGCTCTCTGGGAAGATGCCCCGAATTTTGGAGGAGGTGATACGTATGAATAAAAGGAGCTGGGAGGACATTCTGGAAAGGGGATGATGTGATTCGGAAGTGATTCAAAGGTTTCAGTTTGTGAGCGAACGACTAAGAAAGAATTCTTGAGATGCGTTTAGTGCAAAAAGGTGATTTCATTACAGCGCGGGGACAGGACCGGCGGGCAGACAGAGCTGCAGCGGGATGGTCGGGAGGGACTGATTATATACCTTATAATTAGTGGAGGTTGGGAATAGCCTAGGTCTCTAAGGAATTCGGAAGCAAGGCTCTTAGGACCTGGAGGAGCTAGCTGCTGTTAAGATAAGGTGACTCTGAGTCTTTAATTAAACAAAAACATGAAGGCATTAAGGCAGCCATGAGTTCCTCGAGCGACGTCACACTGTGCGTGTTTCAGGTCTCTATCAGTAGGCTGTAAGCTGTAAAGAGATTTAATTTTGGCTGCACTTCTCTTGCCCTGTTCTCGTCTGTGATTCATGTCGTTATTATTATATACATTCCTTGCTTTGAAGAACAGGCTGAAGCAATTCTGTTGGACTCACGGTGGCTGCCATGGCCTCCCCCTCTTTGAGAATCCACTGTATGTGGATTCTTGCTTTGTGCCACGTGACCCTGTTTCATTGGCTACTACCGATCGGACTAGGCCTTCAACCTGGCCAAAGACTGGGGTCTCTGACAAGGATCTATCCTGAGCTCCTGACCCTCTGGGGTCCACAGAAGGCTTTAAGCATGGGCGCAACAGCCCTAAAGTCATATGTCTAATTTTCTAGTTCCCTTCATGTGTTTTTCTGGTAAGTGTAGCGATATTTTCATCATGTTCTTAAAGGGGGTGAGCCTTGACCTTGAAAGGTAACAACCAGGATTTAAGGAAACAGAATGAAAGATGCAGCATGCACATAAGGGACTTTCATGAAAGTGCACACATAATCACGACATTCTTTTTGCAAATACTCCCCCAAAGATTCATGGTAAGCACTTTACCGTGGTTGCCTATGGCGGTGGCAGGGAGTAGGAGTGTGGTTTGGAGTTAAAAGAAGGAAAGAGAACCAGGGTGTAGGCCAGTGGTGGCCTTTCAAGGGGCCTGGCTCAAGAACTTGCCAATAGGGCATTCCATGTTGGACGAGGACTGGCTGATCGTGGAATCCTTTCTCCAGGGAAGTTTTTTTTAATGTTCCTTTTTTTTTTAAGTTTATTTATTTATTTTGAGAGGGAGAGAGAAAGAAAGAGAGAGCGTGCACACAAGTGGGAGTGGAGGGAGGGGCAGAGAGAGAGGGAGAGAGAGAGAATCCCAAGCAGACTCCATGCTCAGCACAGAGCCTGATGCGGGGCTCGACCTCACAAAC